>CM035841.1:255837391-257037391 GCA_020510985.1 Pholidichthys leucotaenia | reverse complement strand
TGTCTACCGTCGATCGCTCAGTGCGGAAGCCACACTGAGACTCAGGGTAGACACGTTCGGCAAGCTTCTGTAGACGAACGAGAACAACTCGTGCGTAGACTTTGCCAACAACGCTGATGAGGGAGATGCCCCTGTAGTTGTTGCAGTCGCTTCTCTCCCCTTTGTTTTTGTAGAGGGTGATGATCTTGGCGTCCCTCATGTCCTGTGGTACGGCACCTTCCTTCCAACACTGGCAGTGGACGTCATGCAATGGCAGCAGTAGGGCGGTCTTGCAGTGCTTGATCAGGTAAGGGGGTATGCCGTCGTTGCCGGGTGCCTTGCCAGCGGCCAAGCTATCAATGGCCTTGCTGAGTTCGTCGATGGTTGGCTCGGCGTCAAGTACGTCCATGGATGGCAGGCAGTTGATGGCATCAAGGGCTGACGGTGTCAGGGTGTTCTGTCTGGAGTAGAGGTCGGAGTAGTGTTCCACCCATCTCTCCATCTGCTTGTTCTTTTCTGTGATCATCTCCCCAGTGGAGGATTTGAGGGGGGCCGTCTTGCTCTGAGCCAGACCAAGTGCTTTCTTGATGCCATCGTACATACCACGGATGTTCCCTGTTATGGCAGCGGTTTGAATGTCTTGGCTGAGCTGAGTCCAGTACTCGTTGGCACAGCGCCGAGCAGTCTGCTGAACTTTGCTTCTCGCAGCCCTGAGAATCTGGAGATTCTTCTCGTTTGGGTACTTCTTGTACTCAGCAAGTGCTGAGCACTTGGCTTCAATGATGGGGGTCATCTCGGTCAACTTGGCATCAAACCAGTCCTGTGACTTTGAGGTCTTCCTCCCAAAGGTAGCCAAGGCTGTGCGGTGGATGGTGTTTCGCAGCTCTTCCCACTTCTGCTTTGCAGATTCTCCTTCTTGTGGTACACCAAGTTCCTTCTCAAAGGTGGAGGCAAACTGCTCAACAAGTTCTGGTTGAGCCATCTTGCTGGTGTCAATCCGTGCCTTTCCAGGTTGTCTAGCATGATGGAATTTCTTCAGCTGCAGCTTGACCTTGCAACACACCAATGAATGGTCTGTGTCACAATCTGCACTCTGGAACGAACGGGTGATTAGCACGTTCTTCAGTGAGGTGCGCCTGGTCAGGATCAAGTCCAGCTGCTGCCAGTGCTTTGAGCGCGGATGTTGCCAGGAAACCTTGTGTTGGGGCCTGATCTTGAAGAACGAGTTTGTGATGCACAGATCGTGATATGTGCAGAACTCGAGCAGCCGCTGTCTGTTGTCGTTCATTCTGCCCACGCCAAAAGGTCCAAGACAGGAGGGCCAGGAGTCGTGGTCAGCACCCACTCTGGCATCGAAGTCTCCAAGGAGAATGAGTTGTTCAGAGTTGGGGATGATCCTGACAGTTGTTGCGAGATTCTCGTAGAACTCGTCTTTTGCCTCTGGTGTGGCTGTCAGTGTTGAGGCATACACAGTGACGAGGGTGACTGGGCCTTGAGTGGTGTTCAGGCGGAGAGTGAGGAGTCGTGCAGAGCCAGTGCTGCTCGGTTCCACCATCTTCAGCAAGGTGTTCTTCACTGCGAAGCCCACTCCATGTTCCCTGTGTTCATCACTGCCCTTTCCCTGCCAGTAGAGCGTGTAGTCCTTCTCTCTCAGTGTGCCTGCGTCAGCCAACCGTGTTTCCTGGAGAGTGGCGATATCCACTCCCAGTCTCTTCAGCTCATTATTGATGATGGCAGTCTTCCTGGTGTCATTGATGTCCTTGAGGTTAGCAGCGAGTCCTGTCATCATAGTGCGGACGTTCCAAGTTCCCAGTTTTAGAGTTGGTCTCTTTTGTTTTATTGTCTTGCCTGGTGCGAAGGTTCTCAGCCTGCTGTTCGGACTTCTCCTCATCTCCATGCACCCAATGAGGAAAGCAAGCTGTGGCGGGACAACACCTTATTGGCTGGGGGCTGCCCAGCTTGAGGCGGGCGGTAGCTGTCCAGTGAGATCCGATGAACCCTCCCACCGTCGGGAACAACCCCTGGCACTGCGATCTACGCCAATTGAGCGGTGGCTTATGACCGGTAACTGTCTTTCCCCGTGTTTTGTCTACGCCAAAGGCGAAGCTGGAGTGTCCTCTCCAGTGATCCGGTGGTCTACCTTCCAGCGTTGGGCGTTGGTAGGATTCAAGCCTGGGCAGGAAGATATGGAGGACAAGATGTTGCCCATGCAGCATGTCCCCCCTCTCCACGTCACTGATGAATCCAAAGGAACAGCAGGGCTGCTACAGTTTGGCACCAGAGCCATCGCAGGAGCTGCCAGAACGACGTTGAGCACAACATAGAACTGCCTTAGGGGCTCCGACTCCGGATTTTTCCTCAGGGTTGACTCCCGAAGCCTTTCCCGTGACCGGGTATGCCACAAGGCAGCGGAGGTTTGAAATCAGGGTTTACCTTCCCCTAGATGGGCTACCTTCCCAGGTTGATGAGCCACCATCTACCCGAAGCATCTGGTTTTAAGGCGCCAGAGATCTGCCCTCGCCCTTTCTCCTATTAGTAAAAGCAGTTCCGCCGGGCTTAGAGACTAAACCACAGGGGCAGGCTAGGAGTTGGACTTACTTGTCAGAGGCTTTTCGAGACGCACGCCATAAGGAGCATTTTATGAGCACTGGGAGCTTAACCCCAGTGCTGCTCCTGGCTATGACATCCTTGGAACCTTGGAACCACTGTTCCAGTGTATGCCACTGTGCATATAGTTCAATAAAGCTGTGTTCGCCAACCATCATCGTGTCTCATACTTCACCCACGTATTTTACCATGCATAACACTATCAATCCAGGACTTAACCAACTGAAATTAATTTGTACTGATGGGGGATGGGATGGCTTCCTAAATTCAGATGGATTTCAGCTGGTTTCTGGCTTTCTGTGCCTTTTTGCCCCTCTTTTTCTTCATGTGTTCAATACTTAGTCCCTGTGACGTTCCACTTTATTAAATATAACTTGTTTTATGAACACAGTTGCCTTGATTTCTTTGTATGTATGGATTACTTGGGTTGTTACTGATATCTGGTGAAAATGTCAGGTCAGTGGCTCCATCAGAAATATGTTTGATGAGAAAAATGTTGATGTGTTCAATACTTATTTTCCCTGCCGTATTTATTGTCAGTAAAATCCTCCCATACTTTGGAAACTTTTGGCTTTCTCTGTGATTTTCTCTCCGTGTCACCATGATGTGTTCCTCTTTTTCTTCGCTGGAACAGTTAAACTGAACATTCCTGCGGCATGCATATAAAGTTTAAAATTAAATGATTTGTTGACAATGTAGCAACATTTAATTATAAGGTACAAATATTATTTAATTTATACCTAGAGGTGTATGTGGAAACGGAGGTTTACTTTGGGTCCACACACACACTGGCACCAGTCCAGAAGCTTGGACAATTTATTAATAACTAATCTTTATGCCTTCATTCAATCAGTCTCAGATATTCGTGAATTCTACTGGGTGACTTTAGAAACAAACACAGGAAAAGAAATCACCAGAAACTTCCATATACCGTTTACAGTTTTAATGATCAGGCTCAGATTAAATGGCATTACATTCTTGATATGTAAGCAGGTGAAATGATCAACAAGTGTCAAATATCATATTAACTGGTAACGGATTATTGAGCAAAAGGGTTTAATCACATTTGTGGAACCAAGGAAACCTTAGTGTGAATTTGTAACTGTGAGGAAATGGAGACTGAAGTAACTGCAACCAAAAGATGAAGAAAGTTGAACACAAATTTTATGAAGAAAATTATAAAAGCTAATTATATGGAAAAGAGATTCTGAGTTACTCTAAGAAAGTAAAAACGGAATTTAATGAAAAGAGGAATATCATTTCTCTTTAATTCTATAGCTTCGATCAGAGTTATGAACTAGTTTTAAACCTGAGACAAATTATGGCATATTTAGGGCGATGGACATCGCATTATTCAGCAGATGAAACAAAGGAATCTTGCTCACGTGAACTTTGTGTTGGGGTTTTCTTCAGCTGAATCCAGGAGCTGAGATTTTCTTTGATACTGGAAAATATCTGCAAGCAGATATTTCTTCCCAGGACAAGCAGTCAGGAGCTGAGATCAGGCGACAATGATGAGGCTGCTGGCGGCGTAATATGCCATGCGGACAACGCGAGAATTTTTCAGCGGCTTCCTCTGGTCCAAATAAATTGGATATAGTTCACAGTCTGATCAAAGTCACAGAATTGAAGGGACAAGATTAATAAAAAAAAAATTCAAGCCACAAAATCTGAGTCCTTTAGATGTCGTGGGGTTGTTGAAAACAGCTTCCAGTGTGAGTAAATGATCAGTCCACTTTAAAACATGGTGGGTTTTGAGAAAATCATAGAAAGGTATTAGCAGAATAAAATAGAAAAACATCTGTGAACACAGAGTTTCACTTCATATAAGAGAGAAGTTTGAGCTCAAAAAGGAAGAAAAAGTATTCTTCCCAGACGTTTAAAGGAAAGAGCATTAAAAACAGGACACAGACAAAACTTTCAAACAGAACAATTCTTCTCTCAACTAGGGCATTTCTTCCTTAAAACTTAGTAAGCTTCCTGGGAAAAAACTTGACTGACACGAAAGGGAACCAGTTGTCTCCCATCGCGGGAGGCTTGAATGAACTCTGGTCCAATAAGAAAACAGTCCTTTGTCTGTAACCGACCAATAGAATGAAAGGGGCGCTGTCCAGCAGAGACTGGCTGGTGATTGGTTGAGCCAGTCAGATGACTTGAGTATGCTTTCCCAACAGGATGAAACACATCTTAATAACAATGAAAATTCACTTAATATACTTATGTATAAAGTCTAAGCTAACTTCAGTGATTCATGACTAACTTTCAGTGAACATGCACTTTTATAAACTTGTCCTTCTATAATTAACATGCATTCAAATAAGGTTCATTTAAGCATTTTCAAACATGCAGCACATTTAAAATCAATGATCAATGAAACACTTCAAACCAGTATGGCATGTCAGAGTCCCACTTGATTTTCCATGGTGTCCTGAAAAAGAAAATAATCTGAGAATTGAAAGTTTTTGTAAAAAGGAAGTCATTTCATTCATTAACCCAGTTCAGCTTGTAGAGGCAAAAGCGAACAAATTCTGGATTTGTCCACTAGGGGGTAATGTTGAGCTGTGGATAATTCCTGGAAACCAGGGAATGCACTCAAGGGATGTGGGATGTCTCAAATGGTTGTTAAAGCATAAAACTATCTGATTGGGAGGAAGTTCCAGTTATTTATGATGGCAAACTAATCCGTTCCTTGCACGAAATGGGATCCTTATCGTACCTTTTTTCCAACTGTGGTTCTTAGATGAAGGAAACAATTCTTGACCAGACTTTTTGGGTGAAACAATTTCTTTAAGGTGAAGAGTGATTTTATAGATTAGAGCCAAAGGGAGTTGATGCTACAACAATAAAAAGCTGCGTCGACAAATTTTATGAGCTAATTATTTCAGCCTTAGAGTAGGTGCTAGACTGGCCCCAAAAACTGCTGGGTGGGGTTTCGAACTGACTCGATGCTGACTGGATAAAACTCAGACAGACCACTTAATTCAGTGCTGGTTTTGTGAACAAAACACATGGAAATTAAAAGTGGTAAATTATACAAGAAAAAGATAGTAGTGGAGATCTAATAGTTAAAAAAGTTATAATGTTGCAGTGACCACGGATCATCTAAACAACCATTTAGTGTATGTGGAGAACAGGAGCGGAGCGTTACGGTGCATACACCAGCCGCCATCACTGCCCTCTCCCAGGATATGAGCCCATACAGCCGGCCAATGACGGACCACAAGTCCCCGCTGGTGCTCCTCCCGATGTGGTTGCACACTTGTATTATCTAAAAATTTAAAAGTTAACTCTCTGAGTGTGACTGTCGCCGAATTGCGACATAACCCCTAGTGGTCAAGAGTGGTAAATGGTAAATATTTATATTTGTAATGGTAAATATTTTTGTCAATAAAATAGTTCAGATTTCCAAGGCTATAACTTGAAAGTGGTCAGAGGTAATGGCTTACTGTCAATTAGAAAGATGTAAAATATGATCCAAAGTTTCAGATAGGAATAAATTAATGCATCTAATTTCCATAATGTTGTGGCAGCTCTTTAAATTCCATAACTCAGCCAAAACTGGACTTTGGACATATTTACACAAAGAATGGTTTGGTCTTGTGACACCGTTTTTTGGACAGAGGTACCTCATCATCTTATCTTCAAAGTATATGAACAAGAAATCAGTACATTATTTAAAAAAAAAACACACAAAGTCACTTACCGGTGACTAACGGGACTTGCTCGCTGCAGTGGTCGCTGCGTTTTCACCCATCGTGGTCATTATTTTGCATCCTGACGGTCATTTACGCTCTCTATCACATCTACAAAGTGTTATGATTATCCCACATAAATTTCACTTGTATCCCACGGCTACTTTCCGTGTACAAAGCCATCTACGTGACGATGACAATGACCGATCACGGCCATATTAGCTTTCTGAGCTAAAAGAAGGGAATACAGGAAAAGGAAATGAGGAGTTCTTCTTTGGTGTATTACGTGTCATCCATTGAGTCCTTCAACGGATGTCTGCCACCTTCTGAAACTGGCAGATCAGTACAAATCAGTACAAATCCCCAATGCAGCCGGCGATGTCAGAGTGAAATGACAGGCGCAGCACCACGCTCTGCCACTAGGGGCACACAAATTCACACACTCAGAAGGTTAATACAGACATGATTGTGGAATAGAACGCCAGATCAACTGTATATTACATGCTGCCATATATGCGTAGGGGTAGCACAAACAGCGGAGAGACAAAGCCGGCAGCTCAGGCTGTTTGGAGCCAGAGAGCGAGCACATACAGAGTGTCCCGCTGATGGCGCTCGTCCGCAATTACTAAACAACAACAGCAAGTCGGTGCCTTTACATTCCATGCATAATCATTTCTGTATGATTTCACCATACTTTAAACATATTTTACTTTGCTATGCTGTGCCAGGGCTGAAACTGCCAGACAATCACATCTGCCAATAAATTCTTGGGAGACCAATGGGTCCTACCCCCGCACTGGAGACACGACGGGGAGAGGACCAAGTACAGTTGCTCACTTGGTTCCTGGTAGTGGAAGTGGGGCTCAGGTCACTGACCCAGAACCTGAATGGGTCTGCAATACCCGTAGCAGCTTTCTTTTGCAAGCACCAGGTCCACATAACCCAGTGTTCATGTCAGGTAACACAAGATAGTTTCAAGACCGGCTCATGCTGTACAAAATATGACCTAGCAGCTGTCAGCAGTGTCTACCTGTCCTATGTAATCAGAGCATCCACTTTGTATGCAACCCTCACAATACATACGCACACGTTTGTCCGCTCCCTATTTGGGGTCGCCACAGGTCCGGATATTTGATATGGTAAGGATTTTTACACCGGCTGCCCTTCCTGATGCAACCCTCCTCATTTACCCGGGCTTGGGACCGGAACAAGGAGCGCACTGGTTTTGTACTTCCCCTTTGTCTAAGTTATGCAACACTCAGAATAAAAGCTATTTAAAAGTCTAAAAGCACACAGCATTAAGGAGAGACACACAGAGAGACCTCTGCCGCGATGGGTGCATCTAGATTCTTTTGCAAATGTGGAGCATTTTAATTTTTATCAACCTTCATCCTAAATTTTGGAAATTTTGCCTCATGAGGAAAACTGATTGGAGCGTGGCCATGGTCTGTGCTATAAAAGTGTCTTTGATGTCTTTTTTGTCATAAGTTCTGTAGTTGTAGCTGATGATATCACAGCTCCACTACTAAAGCTATGGTCGCAAAGATTCTTACGAACGATAGGTTCATGGTTGCTTGCTTGCTTGTTTGCTTGTTTTTTCTTGCCTTCTGATTGTTGCTCTGAGTGTTGCTATCCCTGTGCTGTTGCAATCCTGGAATTTCCCCGTTGTGGGACTAATAAAGGCTTATCTTATCTTATCTTTCATAAGAATCTTCCAGTTCCTACAAATTCTGGAATTCCCAGACATTCATAGAGGGGGGCATAGTTTCTTATGGCTGCTTTTCAATTCGCTAGAGCAATGTGAGGCATTCTTGAGAAATGAGTTGCTTTTCTGCTGTATGGCCCTAGAATTGTTACATTCTTCGTAAGGGTGCCTTGGGAGCTTCCTACAGCATACTTACTGCCATCTTATGAATATTTTTGTGCAACTCATGGCACTCTCAAGTCGTTAGTGGGAAGATCTTACAGCTTTCAGCACATTTGGTTGCACAAATGATGTACTGCTGCCTTATGAGCCTTACACTCTGTACAAATCTCTGTACGAACGAGGATTCATACGGTATTTCCTATGACCAACCCTCAATAACAACTTAAGGTGTTCTTGAGGCATACTTACGGTAAACATCTTGCATAGTTCTTACGTTGTTCCAATGGCATTCGTACGGCCACACTACGATGAGGGGTTTTTATGGGATATTCATAGAAATCTCTGACATGGCCATCGCATTGGCCACAAACTTACAAATGTTCTACGACTGCCTTAAGAAGGCCATATGAAATAGTCAAAAAATGGTTTGTATGGTGTTTGCAGCCGTTCGTAAGGGTATTTGTGACCCTAGCTTTACCTTCACTGTTGTTTACTGATGACCCCTGTCCTTTTTTCATTAGTTAATAAATTCTGAGATTTGTGGTTTGGTGCTTTATTGAATAATAAAGGCCTTATATTATGACATATTACATATTTAACTTCTACTTTTATGTCTGTCATTGTTTTTGTTCAATTTAGGGATCTCAAGGACCATCAGGGCCTAAGGTAATAAACTACACTGTAAAAGGTGCACAGTAACGGTGTGTGTAGTACTGCAGTACTAGATCATTGGTTTGAATCATTTGACTCATTATGTGAGTTTGCATGTTTCTGTGTTCTGTGCTTATGAAGATATTATCCAGGTGCTTTAATTTTCTCCCACAAATCAAAGACTTGTTTAAAGACATGATTATTGAATATAATGGTGATTCTAAAATGCCCGTGGGTGTGACAGGAACTGGTGTGGTTTTCTGTCCCACTCTGTTGGACCATAACCCTGTAGTGGATTGGAAACCTGTCCCAGGTGAAACCAGCCTGCATGTTTGATGGTTGGGATTGACTTTAGCCTGCCTTCTATCCACTCATCTGTTCTTACAGTGCTGTATGCTGCAGCTACTCATTTCAGCTAAACCTGCCTCAGTTTATATCCTGTTTTAAACACGGTCATTCTATATGTGAAAGTGTGACAGCACGGTTGTGTTTTACCTTGTCTCTCAGGGAGAGCCTGGCATTGGTATGAAAGGAGAAAAGGGAGCAACGGGCCAGAAGGGCGATAAAGGAGACAGAGGCCATCTTGGACTTCCTGTAAGTATCCCACACTTACTTTCTGGTGACTGTTGTTTCTATTTATGTTTAAGTACTGTGTTTAAGTAAATATTACCATAATTGTGCAGATGATACACAAATCTACATAACTGTCTCACCAGGAGACTATGGGCCAATTAAAACCTTGATCAAATGCATTGGTCAAATTAAAGAGTGGATGTGCCAGAATTTTATTCAGTTAAATGAAGACAAAGCCGAAATAATAGTTTCCGGAGCCAAAGAAGAAAGACTCAAAGTTAGTACTCAGCTTCAATCAATGATGCTAAAAACCAACAGCCAAGCCAGAAATATGGGTGTGGTTCTGAACTCAGACCTGAATTTTAACAGCCACATTAAGACAGTAGTGAAGTCAGCCTATAATCACTTAAAGAACATAGCGAGGATTGAAGGTCTGATGTCTCAGCAGGATCTAGAAAAACTTGTACAGGCATTTATCTTTAGTAAACTGGACTACTGTAACACTGTCCTCACAGGTCTCCCTAAAAACTCCCTCAGACAGCTGCAGCTCAAGTCCTCACTAAGACCAAGAAAGTAGATCATATAACTCCAGTCCTCAGATCTTTACACTGGCTTACTGTCTGTCAAAGAATAGATTTCAAAATACTGCTGTTGGTTTATAAAATTAGAACCAAACATGGTGAGGCAGCATTCAGTTTTTATGCTCCTCACATATGGAACAAACTCCCAGAAAGCATCAGGGCTGCTGAAACTCTTAGCTGCTTTAAGTCGAGGTTAAAAACTTCCTGATTTGCCACAGCCTTTCAGTAGAACAATTGTTAATCTCCCACAATGTACTGTAACTTTTATTTCCTGCACGTTTTCTGTCTTATTTTGTTTTTACTTGTTTTTGTTTCTCTGTAATTTACTTTTTAGTTTGCTTTTAAATTCTTATGTATTCCTTTTGCAACTTGCTGTAATGCTTTAATGTTTTCATGTAAAGCACTTTGAATTGTCTTGTATACGAAATGTACTATACAAATAAACTTGCCTTGCCTGACTGAATTATCCCATCAAAATAGATATAGGTTGATTCAGGCCAGATGTGATTAGCATCCATCCATCCAGCTTCTTCCGCGTAATCCTTTTCGGGTCGTGGGGGGGCTGGAGCTTTTCCCAGCATCTTTGAATTGTCTTGTACATGAAATGTACTATACAAATAAACTTGCCTTGCCTTACTGAATTATCTCATCAAAATAGGTATAGGTTGATTCAGGCCAGACGTGATTAGCATCCATCCATCCAGCTTCTTCCGCGTAATCCTTTTCGGGTCGTGGCGGGGGGGGGGGGGGGGGGGCTGGAGCCTTTCCCAGCATCTTTGGGTGAGAGGCAGGGTACACCCTGGACAGATCGCCAGTCCATCGCAGGGCCAACACAGAGAGACAGACAACCATTCACTCTCACATCCATACCTAAGGATAATTTAGAATCCCCAGTTGATGCCAATTAACCTAACTTACATGTTTTTGGCATGTGGGAGGAAACCAGATAAATCCTGGAGTAAACCCACGCAGACACGGGGAGAACATGCAAACTCCACACAGATCACTGTTGGTCGGGGGCTGGGATCGAACCCGGGATCCCCCGGCCGAGGGTGAGTTGCTGTGCTGCCGCAGTGCTAACACTCCGCCACCGCGCTGCCCGTGATTAGCATCCCCCAATGTAAAATAGTGTCTCTCACTTTTGGTTCTCCTTTCTTATCGTAACATTCCGCTCACTGATCTGTAACATATACCCATGCTGCCATTCTTAAAGGGGACACTTCTTCAGAAGTTTTAATGAAAACACCACAGGAATTAACAAGAATAGTACTCAGAGAGCACATACCTCCACCAGGGCTCCTTCTGTCCCTCATGCATCACTTCCAAAATGTAATGGGTTCATGTGTAGGCCAAGAGCTACTTCTGGTGAAAATTACATCAAACTCTGTCCAGTAGTTTTGGAGTATTCTTGCTAACACACTGTAAGAAGATAAGAGCCTTGGCGGAGGTATGCATTCTCGGATCATCACCAAAATATAATGGGTTCCTCTCTAGCCCAAGAACCACCTCTGGTGAAAATCATACCAATCCATCCAGTAGTTTTTCTGTAATCCTGCTGCACATATACAAACAAGGCCCTTGGTGGAGGTATGCACTCTCAGATCATCACCAAAATCTAATGAGTTCAACCTTAGGCCAAGGGCTACCTTTGTTGAAAATTTCATCTAAATCTGTCCAGTGGTTTTTGTGTAATCCTGCTGACAGACAAACAAACTAACATGGATGAAAATATTACCTATTGGCAGAGGCAGATATTACAACACCATTTTTACCCACAGGTAAAGCACCCTTCCTCAGAATGCCCTGTTCTAGTGCTTATTTTTTAAATGCTCATGAGCTCCAGTTCACTCCATCCTCCCTCTCTCGTCACCGCTGAGATCCATGGTTGACTCCATTCTAATGTTGGTCGTTAGCTTTGGCTGTCACAGCCAGTCCAAGGTAACTATTGTAAAACTGGCAGAATGGGAGGATGTAACAGACCAGATAAAGCATTATTGGGGACTGTAGCAGCATACCTACAGACCTTTCCGGTGACTGGTTTGTGTACTGTGCAGTCCTGTGGAGCCGCCATGTTGGTGGTGACCGGTGGCAGATGATTAAAGTCTGCTGCTGTTTCCTGACAGAAACATGGGGAAATGGATTGACTGTGTGAGAACTAATGACAGCTGTTCTAGTAAGGGTACTAAATTACTTTACATTGCTGCATTACTGTAAATGGCTTGATGTTGTTTGAATAGCTTTTAAAATAACAGAATTTTTATCAATGTAAAACCCACAGCTGACTGGACTACCTACATCTTTAATATGTCACACATATATTTATTAGATATAAAATGTTTTAACTCAAACTTAAATGTGGACATTATCAACTATATTTATCAGTAACTTCAGTCCTATGAAATGTAAGGATTTAACTGTTGTCCTGGTTGTGGTTTTTCCATGTTTACTTTGTGGTCATTAGGTTGTCCTAACATCACCAATTAGTCTTAGATTTCATAATAACTAAGACTTATTATGTGCCTTTACTGCAAAACTATTGGCAAGAGAATAACTTAACTTTGGTTAACTTTGGTATTTTTGTCAAACGTAATGCTGGGTAAAAGGAAAAATAAAAATAAATTGTACTGCCATTAGGACACTTGTTCTTAAACAGATGCATATCTGTGGAAACTTTCATTGCAGTAATGTCAGCTTTGTTTACGTCCCTATTTCATCGGACTGGCCTACACACACACGCACACACAAACCACAACACACCTTCTCATTAACAAGTATCATATAACTCATGCTGTAACAGGAATTAAAAGAATGAAAAATGTAACGTGAAGAAAATGTTATACATGTTGGAAATCAAGTAACCATGCTGGTTCTGTTATGTCCACAAACCTGGTGATAAAGGAGGCTGTAGCACTGAACACTGCTTTATTATAAGTAGAGAACACACAGCATACGACATACAGTCATCCAGAGCAAGAGGAAGCCCTCATGGCGGATACCCCTTAATGGTGGTGTGATGACGCAACAGGAAGGCGGCATCATTACACCACACTTCATAATAAAACCCCATATAACATCCTCCCCCTCCTTTACAAAGTATAAAAACACACACTGAATTAGACCCACCCTTATTTGGAAACAAAAACACAAAATGTACACCAAAACAAAACAGTCAAAAATAAAATCAGAGCATAAAACACTCTGAAAAAACTAAAATAGGACTGGTGGGTCGACTACCACATGGCCTGCACAGCACAGTGGATTATTCTGCCACTTTTCTTTTTCAAAACAAACCAATATAGTTGTGCTCCTAACTAACACAACACTACGAACTATTAAACAACTCTGAGTCTTTTTGGCACAGTTCTCCATGCAAATGGTGGGTCAGGTGGAGGGGCCCTGCGGCAGCCCCGCAACAGACACGCCCCTGGAGGCAGGCCCCTTGGGGCGAGGACCAATCTTCGAGATGCAGGAGCCTGGATCCCAAACCACCTTCTCCGATTCCTGCCCAGCCTCGCCACCCAGCGCATCCCCCTGGACACGCAGCATCTGGTTAGCATGCCTCATCAAACAGTCCAACAGCTGGAAGCACGCTGCTCCTCACTTCGCCACAATCCTCAGCGGCGCCCGATGTTTCACCAGCTGCCATCCAGCCCAACTTCGTCTTGGTCTTTCATCAACCTGAACCTAAACCCAGTCCATGACCTGGAGTGGGCCCTTACTCGGCCTGATGTGCTGCTGAGCATGCGGTAACACCATGCTCCCATGTGGTCTTTCCCCATTGTCTTCCTCTAGCGATGCAGCGGTCACCATTGTGGCAACAGACCCTTTACCCAACTGCGGCCAAGTACTGAAGGTGTCCGGTGCCCCCCTGGTGTCGCTTGTCGTAACGGGCGCTCCACCCTCACGTTTGGCCACCTTTACTACCTCCTGCCGAGCACGAGCACTGAAACTGTCCCTTTCCGACACTGAGCAGGGACTGGGCGACATGATGGCAGGGCTGCTCATCAGCTCTTCGTCCCATACCACAACGTCCTCAGTCACCGGAGCTGGCGTGCCCCGACGACCACAACCAGACCATTCGTTCCCAGCACTGTCTCTGATGGCGAAACCTAGTCCGTAGAATAGGTCGCACCAGCGCAAGTTATCACCATGCGCCGCCACTTGGAATGTGAAGTCATGCACCACTTCAGATTTGTAGAGAACAGTCAACTCCACAGTCCCGACTTTCTGTTACCGCCATAGCTGTACAACAGCGCTGGGTTACTCCTAATCCTGTGGTAGAGGAAAAACTTCTTCGTGGCCCAATTTAGCATCGACCACATCGTTGCCATGTCAATCAGTAATGGTACATCAACACTGTCCAATTCCACCGTACAATACGAATACTCATTGGTGTTGGGACTCACCGAGTGGATGGTTGTTGCAGGTGGGTGGGGAGTTTTCTTCGGCAGGCTCCACGGCTCAGGTAGACGGCACACCCTAGTGAAATGATTCAAGCACCCACACTTGCTGCATCGTTTCCCTCTTGTCAGGCACATTCTCACTCTAAAATGGTGCATTGAGGACCCACAACCCCCGCAAACAGGGTCTCTCAGGGCAGACCTTTGGCTTGTAGCATTAGCCTCATAGTCTTCATCCATACTATCTTCGTTCTCTGGGTCCATAACATTCGCTGACGCTGGTGGCTTCTGTGACTGGCATCAGTTTAGCTCCGGAGCTAGCTTATCGGTGGCCTCCAACTGAAGAACTAGCACGACAGCCCTAGCTAACATCAAGTTATTAGGCGCCGTTAATAGCCTAGCACGTAGCCCGGAATTGCACATGTGCTCAGCCAATTGGTCTCGCATCATCTCGTCTTCCAGTGGACCAAAATGACACTCGCTAGCCAGTGACGTACTGATGAATTGGCTCACCGGCCCTCTGACGTCTCTGGTGAAAGCGAATTCTCCGTACCATCACACTGTCCGGAGTGGTGAAATGGTTAGCCAACAGCTCCACGACGTCCTCAGACGAGTCCAATGCACCATGCGTCCGCAGAATCCTCTGGCCCTCAATACCCAGGTTGTGGACAAGGAGCACAAGTGCCCTCACCTTATCTAGCTTCCCGAGGCCCAGCGCCGCAACGTACATCTGAAAAGCCTCTCACCAGTGAAGCCATGACACCGATGGCTTGCCGGGAAGCTCCAGGAAGGGCCTGAGTGGTGTAACGCACGCCTCCATCTGTTAATCCTCAGTCATAAAGGAGGCTGATATTGATGTAGCACTGAACACTGCATTATTATAAGTAGAGAACACACAGCATACGATACACTGTAGTGGAGTCATCCAGGGTAAAAGGAAGTCCTCATGGTGGATGCCCCTTAATATAGGGCGGTGTGATGACGCAACAGGAAGGCGGCGTCATCACACCGCACTTCATGATTAAACCCCATATAACAGGTTCGATTATTGATGAAAGTTGACCAGATTTTACTAAATTTAAAGGGGTCATTGACTACACTTTTTCCACATTTTAACAGCTCACACATCTTAATGAAGTGTTTGTGACATATTTTGTTCAGTTTCTTTTTTTAATTATTGAAACATTTTTTTTTGTATTTTTCCTGGCTTTCTTGAAAGGCTCTGATTTAAAGCCTATCACTTTAAGAAACATCCTTCACCTATTCAGCTCTGCCCTCCCTCACGTCAGTTATCCATTAGCTGACTAGCTTCTAGCCTTTAGCTTTTAGCATCCTTCTAGCTTGGATGAGTGGCACTGGTTCACTGATCCACAGTCAATGGTGTATCTCACCTCACTCCGGCCCAACGCTCAGTAATTTCAAATCCCTAGCACTGCATGCCAGGCGGCCCCCCGATCACTGCAACTGGCCTGGCCTGGGACCCGAGGCCGCTGTCAGGGCCAACCTGCCAAGCTATGGGATCTCAAAGGGCAGTGTCTCGCTGTGCAGGACGCTGCTCCGCTCCCACAGTGGCGTTCAATACCCCTACGCTGCCCGCAAGAAGCCCCAGAGGACGGTGGGGGAGCTCGCCGTGAGAGCCAGCAGCCTTGGGTTCCAGGTCGGTTGCCATGACTGACACGCCGAGGAAATTTAAGACCAGTGTTACCCTATCCAGGAGTGGTCGACCAACTAAGATCACTCCAAGAGCAAGGCATCTAATAATCGCCAAGGTCACAAAGGACTCCAGGGTAACTTCTAAACAACTGAAGGCCTCTCGCTCATTGGCTAATGTTAATGTTCATGAGTCCACCATCAAGAGAACATTGAACAACAATGGTGTGCATGGCAGGGTTGCAAGGAGAAAGTCACTGCTCTCCAAAAAGAACATTGGTGCTCATCTGAATAACCTGAATAGCCTGAAGGCTGTTGGAAAAATGTCTTGTGGATGGATGAGACCAAAATAGAACTTTTTGGTTTGAATGAGAAGCATTATGTTTGGAGAAGGGAAAACACAGTATTCCAGCATAAGAACCTTATTCCATCTGTGAAACATGGTGGTGGTATCATCATGGTTTATGCCTCTTTTGCTACATCTGGGACAGGACGGCTTGCCATCATTGATGGAAAAATTAATTCTGAATTATGCCAGCAAATACAGTACTAAAGGAAAATGTCAGGACATCTGTCCATGCTGAATCTCAAGAGAAAGTGGGTCATGCAACAAGATAACCATCCTCAGCACACAAGTCATTCTACCAAAAAATGGTTAAAGAAGAATAAAGTTAATGTTTTGGAATGGCCACATCAAAGTCTTGACCTTAATCCAACTGAGATGTTGTGGAAGGACCTGACGCAAGCAGTTCATGGGAGGAAACCCACCAACATCCCAGAGTTGAAGCTGTTCTATACAGAGGAATGGGATGAAATTCCTTCAAACTGATATGTAGGACTGATCAACAGTCAGGAGAAATGTTTAGTTGCAGTTATTGCTGCAAAAGTGGGTCACACCAGATACTGAAATCAAAGGTTCACAAACTTTTGCCACTCACAGATATGTAATATTGGATCATTTTCTTCAATAAATAAATAAAAAAGTAAAATATTTTGTCTCCCTTATTTAACTGGGTTCCCTTTATCAACCTTTAGGACTTGTGTGAAAATCTGATGTTTTAGGTCACATTTATGCAGAAATATAGAAAATTCTAAAGCTTTCAAGCACCACTCTGTGTTTAGTCATAAAATCAAGGATCAGAAAAAATAGACACTTTTACATGTGAGTTAATCCCATTTTACTGGAGTGCAAACTGCTGAAAATTTTCAGTACCTCAGGATTTTATCCATGGTTGGATGGGTAGATAAAGAAGTTATTTCACACTACAGACAACTCAGTTTGATTAGAATATCATCACTGCTGTTGAGGCAATTGGAAAAAGTGAAAAATGTTTGACTTGTTTATTCTGACAGACAAAATGGTATGCCACTCTTATTGCAAGTGGTGGAGAAATTTTCAGTTCTATTCTTGTTTAAATAAATAAAACTTCCAACTTTCTATATAACAACAGGTAAATGCAGTATAATGTTTGGTGAGACTTAATCTTAAAGGTCTGATGACACGATTTTGCAATTTTTTTTAGCATGTTGTATAAACCCAAAAGTCACTGTCGATGATCAATATAATATTTACAACAGCGCCTGCATAAACTAGTTGTCATCAAAAAACCGCAGCCACTGACTGGACTGTGGTGCCGCCCACCAAATGAAAGGCGGCACCACCATGACGTAAGCGACAGAACGGATGCCAGTGTTGTTGACTGGAATGGCAGCAGCTTTGTAGCTCACAGTTTCTCTGGTTTTTGTTTTAATTTTACAGCTATGTCTTCGTGTTGTGTCGCAGGCTTAGATAAACAGCAAACTGTGAAAGACCACATCACACGTTTCAGCTCCAACTGTCATAAGCCTCCTCGTGCACTTTTACACAGGAGGAGCGAATGAGGAGGGGAAGGATTTATGGACTTACGCTCAGCTTTGACCTACTTTCTGTGATCGCATGCTGACACTCGCCGTGGTTTTCGTGCATCCTTGAAGCGATGTCGGCTCTGGGGCACACCTGTGGCTTTGTCTCCTCTCATTCTTTCGCCGGGCGATGCCGGCCCCTGAACGCCATCAGTAAGTGTGTTTGTGTTTTTTGTACGTCTTCACTTTTTTGAGAATTGTCTGTCTTTCTGTATTAAATGTGCTGTGGTGAACCCTGCATGTAAATACTTGTTATTTCATCCTCCCTCTCCGTGCCCTGCGTAAGAGCGCACGAGGAGGGGAAGGAAGAATGGATTTACGCGCAGGATTCACCACAGCACATGTACTGAACATAAAGACTGATCCCAAAAGGTGAAGACTTACAAAAATACACAGAAACACAAACAGTAGGTGTTTGGGGCCGATATCGCCCAGCGAACGTATGGACAGGAAATGTGTTAACCACGGTTGCGCCCCAGAGCCGACAGCGCTACAAGGGTGCAACAGAACCACGGCTGTGTGGAATGGCTAACATGTCGTGATAATGTTGGCAATATTGGCTGGCTGACAACACGGCAGATGATGCACACAAAACATGAACAGCTGACTGTCAAAGAGAGAGGGGGCGTGGTCGGACCAGCGAATCTTGGACAGTGCCCACCTGAAAGTGGGTCAAAACGGAAATTTATGAGCAAATAATTTGTTGCAATATCTGTAACAAAGGCACTCGGTGTTCCCCTGCCGTGTGTTTGTCGCTGCTGCTGCGGCGGGCATGTGTGCCTCTCCACTGTCACTCTCTGAGTCTGACTCACTAGGCACGATGCCTGCTTGGCACGGCTCAAACCTATATGGTCTGATGCCCCCAGATTCTTCATTGTCATCCCATTCTTCGGAACTATAATCGTCTGAAGATTGGACAACACAAACCAATTCCAGACTACATGTGCTGGAACCATCGTCGATGTTTTCTACCGCTTCCATCCTGTGTGTACAATGGGCAGCCAAGCGCTGTGTTCTGTCGATGACATTACAACATGGCCGGGAGTTTTCCAGCCACTGATGCAATTGGTGACGTGGCGCTCATGAAAACGTCTGATATTTGCGTGAAAAGAAGCCTGTTTGACTTAGAACTGCACAGACAAACCTATTTCGTCATATTGTATTATGTGTTGAAAAATTAGATGAAGTCAAAAACATGTCATCAGACCTTTAAGCTATGGTCACAAAGATTCTTATGTGACAAAATCCATAACATCTTCCTACCAATGTCTTGAAGAGTGCTGTGAGTTGCACATGGGGTGCCATACAGCCAGCTTACAAGAAATTTTCATAAGATGGCTGCAAGTATCCTGTAGGAAGATCTCAAGGCACCCTTACGAAGGACGTAAGCACTCTAGGGCCACTGTACGACAGAAAAGCGCCTCATTTCTCAAGAATGCCTCAAGTTGCTCTTGCGCATTGAACAGCAGCCGTAAGAAACTATGCCCCCTTCCACAAATGTCTGTGAAGTCCAGAATTCGTAGGAACTATGAGATTCTTACAAACCCATTATTCGCAAGAATCTCTGTGACCGTAGCTTAAGGCATTTGTACGGCCGCCCTACGATGAGGGGTTTTCGTGGGGTGTTCGTAGAAATCTTGGACAAGACCATCGACCTAGCGACGGACTTATGAATGGTCTACGAACACTGGATTCTCTTACGGCTGCCTCAAGAAGGCCGTACAAAATGGTCCAAAAATTGTTCATGTGGTATTCGCAAGGGTATTTGTGACCATAGCTTTAGCAGCGATAGGACTGCTCAGACCAGAGTGAATGAACATTGCTTTGCTGTGAGCAACACCATGTCTGCAGACTTCTCCATCCATCATGACCAGTAACAGCCACTCACTCTCCCTCCACTTCCACCACTTCCATCACCCTTTGTCTTTATCTGAATGTGTTGTTAAAATCACGAGTCACAGCTTCACTCACCCCCCCACTCCCACTTCCTTATTACCACCCACCCACCCCCTCCTCACTTTCCTCCCACCTTCTCTGCTCTCTAACTGTATACAATGCTGTACAGGGGGCTCACGGGTTAGACGGCAGACCCGGACCTGTGGTGAGTGGTGCAAGTCCTGTTCTGGCTCCCCTTCCCTCCTCTGATCCTCTTCCTCCTCCATCTCCTCCACATACCCTCCCTGCCAGCTTGCTTGATATCTGCCTATGTCTGCTTGTCATGTCTGCTCACTTTTTTTGCATCCCATTCTCCCCTGTCATGTCTTCTCATTTCAAAAGAAACTCTACCAAAGCTAGACAAACATGGCAACGGTACACGTTATACCAAGTCACAGTGAGAACATCTGTAATGAAATCTAAATTACCCATGTTTTATTTTTGTTAAAAGCTGATGAAAGTTACATTATTAATCGTTAACAATGATTTGACACCCTCCTGTTTGTTTTCGAAACACCTACCAGTTTTTTGAGTCTTTACATTCTGAAAGGAAAGCAAGTTCTGATTACCCCACACTCCTATCCACTCAGACTACAAATGTGTGGGAAATGCACACCCGTGTGTGCATTGCTGAAGTAAACTTTTATTCCTGCCTAACAGGTAGATGATGATGTGTTGACACACCCACCCAACTCAACCACCGGTGGCAGGCCAGTTTTTATTGGTCCATCTGTTGGTGCTGGCCCCCGGCTGCCCATGGGACACTGATTGCAGTAAAGCTTGGCAGCATCTTCTCCTCAGGAAAGACTTTCTGTCTCTTTCATAGAGGAGATCCTCCAACCTCATCTTCCTGCTGAGAGGATCAGACTAAGAGCCTCAGGTTTGCATCCCAGCGTAGTGGCAGTGGTCCATTTCTCTGGGCCTTCCCCACTAGGAGCCTACACATCCATAAGTAGCACGTGTATGTGCGGTAGGGTGGTAGCACCTCACCAGACATATATCCTTCAGTCATACACTTTTTGCGGGGTGGCCACCAGCTCAGGCCTGAGGTGCATTCGGATGTTCCCATGTGGGACCTCTCACTGGTCTTCTGAGCTCTCTCTAGACACCTCTTTGAACCTCTGCAGTCAGTGATCATGAAGTTCATCTCATACAAGACTGCCCTCCACCTAGTGCTTGCCACCACTAAGTGTGTAGATGATCAGGATGCTTTCTCAGTCCACCCTTCTTCTGGTGGGTCTAGGGTCTTGTTGTGCCTCAACACCCCTTATTTACCTAAAGTCATTCCCCCAACTTTGTCTCAACCACATTCAAGTTTCTAAGCTTTCACCCTTCTCTCATTCAGTCTGATGAAGTGAAGCTGCACTCCCTCTGTCCCGTACATGCACTTCACACCTACAAGGACCACATCTGGGAGGTGCTCTTTGTGAGCTTGCCCCTCCCCCCTTCTCCTTCCAGCCCAGGGCATTGTCCAAATTTAGCCTCCATCACTGGATTGTTAGGGCAGTTTCTATCACCCACTCCAGTACGAGTCTTCCTGTACCACGGGGCATCAGGGCAAACTTTGCTCCGGGCATGGACATTTCTTGGGTTTTATTTGAGGGAGTGTTTTTGACTAGCATTTGTATGCAGCCACTTGGTAAAATCCAAACAGTTTTGTCTTTTTCTTTTGAATTTGTCCTTTCTATGGCCCCGTACCACCCTACCTAAGGCGCAGATGTCCAATCCCATTTCCTTTGATCCCTCATCGGGACGCTTATACAGGTCTCTGTTTTAGTAGAGTGTAAGGGAACGTAATGTTGTAACCAGTGTTGGGCAAGTTACTAAAAAATAGTAACTAGTTACAGTTACAAGTTAACTTCTTTTCAAAAGTAACTGAGTTACCAGTTATTGCATGATTAAAGTAACTAGTTACTTGGAAAAGTAACTTTTATGTTGCTTTTAAATGCATACTTAAATCATCTTGCACACACGGCAAGATCAAGGGCCCCTTGTTCTCATCATAAAGAGAAAAAAATGAAAACTGATGAGAAAAAAGTCTCATCTTACAGAGAAAAAATGTCTCAGCTTTATACAAACTATTGTAATCAGTAGAAAGTCAGAAATTTACTAGAAATAAAACTGAATTCAGAAAATTTTGGACCCCTGGTGGGCCGTTTTTAGCCCATGAGCCATATGTTTGACACCCCTGGACCAGCCCATTAAAAATGCATATTTAGAGGATTTACTTCCATGAAATAGTTGCATATCACAACAGCATGTAAATGAATAAGCTAAAATAAAACAGAAAGCACAGATAAATGAACGTTCACCTTAGAAAAAGCTGTTCTTTACTGCAACAAATCACAGTCACTTTTTCTGTGTATTAAGAAAACTTGCACAACAGCTGACACATTTACATAATTGTAGACATTAAATGCGAGCTTCTTGCTCAAAAAATACTCATGTATACACAGAGGTAGGAGCTCTGAGAAGTTGCCACTGCCACGGCATTTCTTCCCATCAGGCTGTGATGTGAACTGGTGCAGGACAGGAAACTGGCCCGCGGAGGAGACTGATGGCTGCGTCAGTCACAGTAGGGTCAGTTTATATTTATTTGCTTATTTATTTGCTTGCCTTTGCCTTTAGCATGACAACCTCCAGGGGCTCAAGGCTGCTGGTGGCTCTGGGGATGGCAGTCCCGCCAATAGCCACCAAAACTGTGTATTCATTCCCATTTGGCAGCTGATGAGGAGGGTGTCTAGCAACTGCAAGTTGTATGATCATCTTTTTACGCTAAAAATATCTATCCATATTAATAAAATGAGTAACACATCTGATCAAATTTCAGTAACTGTAACGCATTACTGAATTTTTAAATGGTAATTTCGTTACACAGCACGTTACTGCAAAAGTAGTGGTGTTACAGTAACGCGTTACTACCAACACTGGCTATAACTACTGTTCCCATTATTTGAGGAACTCGGTATAACTGGATGGGACTTGTATAACCACTGTTAAGCAAAGGAGGAGATTTCAGTACAGTTCACCACAGCTCCACCTCACACTTAAGCTTGGTGGTTAGATACTATAGAATGTGCATGATGAAGGGGGGTTATATAGAGCAAAATGGTTGGAACCTGCAATAAACGTTTGCTTTCCCGGTGTTTGCTTCCCATACGGGGGTATGGGAAACATGCAGGAGTTCCTTTCTTTGGGGAACAGGGATTATATTCATAACCTTACAGTAACAGCAAAAGCAGATCGTAATTCTGAGAAATCAGTATGATAATAATAATAGATCATGAACACTCTGTCATCATTTTTATATTTTAATTGTCATGATCTCTAATAAATTTGATTTAATTTGCACAGTTGTAATTCACAGAGTCATTCAAACACAAGTTACTTCATACTGTATGATACAGACTCATGTTTCACACTGGGATAAAGTGTATGTGTTGCCATGTTGATTGTTTTTTACTTTTTGGTATTGGATGCCATCATTGATGACTGTGCTTAGTCCTGCCTCAGCAGTTTCCTTTCTTCTTGTCATGTTGCAACAGTGGATTGCGGCGCTGACATTGCAAAGAGCTGTCATAAGGGGAGCACAGAGAGATAATGTTAACAGTGCATGTTAACAGTGCTGGCAGTGCTACACCATGCAGCTGTTTAAAGCCAATATGCCTGAGATCTTCAGTCCTGACTGCTACTGAGACAGAGAGCTACAGCTGTTTTTTCTTTTCTAGTTAAATCTTAATTTTTTAAACTCGTTTTCTCACTTTCACAGTTTAAGAAGTAGTTCAACAAGCTTGCTGTGGAACTGCTACTTGTGTCAGTGGAATATAACATCAACAATGTTTTACACTTCAAATTGCTAAAAAAAAAATGCTAAATGATTGTTCATATGAGACAGTGTGTGGTTTTAACAGAAAGCTTGTTGATTTACTCATTTGTGACATTTAATGGTGTTCCCTCTGCTAATGCGCAAAATAAATGTGTTTATTTCTGTTTAAAGGGTCTAATAGGACCAGCAGGAATGCCAGGGCCAGCCGGACCAAAGGGAGAAAGAGTAAGCAGCTCTTGTCTTTTCTGGTTTCAGTCTGAAACAAACATACAGTTTACTTTTATTTCATCTCTTCAGGGCATAAAGGGAGATGCGGGATTACCAGGACCAATAGGGCCACAAGGCATCCCTGTAAGTGTGAAACTCATTATTGTGGGGCAGCTGTGACGGTGGATTAATAATTCAATTCCACTTTATTTATATAGCAGCAGTTCTCAACGGTCGTCTCACAGCACTTCCAGAGTTCATTTGAAGTGATGTTTTCTTGCTTAACTCCACATGTAGTAGGAATGTTGTTTTGTGAAATAATTAGTGATGTCACTTTAATCGCGCCACAAGTTAATCATTTAATTGCAATTTTTACCATAGGCAGCACATAGGCGAGAGAGAGCTGTGTTGAGTTAATCGCAATAATGCGATTAATCACACTATGCAGTAGGGGTGGGAATCTTTAGGCACCCAGCGATTCCAGACGATTATGATTTGTGATGCATCTTTTTTTCTGTTCAAGATTTTTTTTCCTCCCACTGTGTGACAACTTCTTACTTTTAAAGCATTTGTAGTGGCCCATGAATTTACTTCCAATATCTTTTAATGTTTCAAAATAACAACATGAAAAGTGCAACTGTAGCAGCACATTTGCTGCTATAACACAGACTTCGGAGTATCCTGAATTTTAACAAATAAGACTTAAAAACAAACATTCTGTTATGTGCAACAAGTAGCTGATCCTTCAGTCAAAAATACTCAGAATTTCTAACAGAAATGTTAAACTTCTAATGAAAGTTCTCCTGTTATGTGCAATAAGTAACTGAGTCCTTAAGTCCAAAAACCCAGAATATTTTGCTGGATCAAAATCGCATTTACCTTTTATACAAGAATGTGCAGTTACTGTTGCAAATGATTTGGTGGCAATGGATGTTCCCACATCACACGTGATGGCAATCCTACCCGCTGTCTTCAGTGATTGCATGACTCCGGCTTTGGTCTCGTTGTAGAGAGTTGAGGTGGCTGTGTCAGGAACAGGTCAAGTGGACGCCGGGATCCAATCTGTACATGTACAAGTACATTTTCAATCCAGTGATTTACAAACTGATTTATAATTTCCTAAAGCCTCATTCAGAACATTCTAGTTCCACATACCTATTCTGTGGATTTTCATCTGGGGGCAGCCAGTGGTGACAAGCAGCAGCGGTGGAGGAGAAAGGTCTTTTGTGAAATGGAGCCAAAACCTTCTCAGGATCAGCTTAGTTGTCATCTTACATATATATATTTTTGACACTTGTTAGTGACCAGGAAAAGTCTTTCCAACAGCTTTACACAAAATATTACGATGTTGTACAATACCTCGGCTCCACAGTGTGCATCATAGCGTGAAAGCCCTGGTTCTTGACAACAGAATATGGGTGTAAATTCTTGGCAATTAAAGCGGCAATAGATTTTGTAATTCACTTTGCTCTTTCCGAGCTGTGTAGAAGTTTTGACATTGCTTACTCAATGGCCGTCTGCTCGGCGGCGGCAGCGACAACTGCTTTATTCTCTCTGTCCGCCGGCTGGAAACGTGCGATATGGTTTTGCATGTTCCAAAATATTTTAGGGTGGATAAGAGCACACATTAGTGAAGAACGGGTTCTGGGCCTGTAAATATTTATTTAACTATTTTGTCTCAATTAATAGAAAGTGGAATGATGAAATTAGCTCTCCACAATGCAAGCAGGTACTGTGTATACTCCTGCGACCAAATACCGTGTGTGTTTTTTGTGTTTTACTGTATAAAACAGTAAAATAGTGGATGGCAGTGGCTCAGGAGGTAGAGCAGGTCGTTCAATAACCAGAGGGTTGGCGGTTTGAATCCCGCTCTCCCCAGCCATCCTGCCGTTGTGTCCCTGGGCAAGACACTTTTCCATGACACTGTGTATGAATGTGTATAAATGTTCGGTAGCAGTCGGAAAGGCCGTTGGCACGGATTGGCAGCCACATTTCCATCAGTCTGCCCCAAGGCAGCTGTGGCTACGGTAGTAGCTTACCACTATCAACGTCTGTCTGGAGTGAATGAATAATGGACTCACTGTAAACGCTTTGAGATGTCACTTGACATGTAAAGCACCATATAAATCTAGTCCATTATTATTATTATTATAAACTCTATTGCTGCCACTCATTTTTGCCACTCAGTGTTTTGTAACTGCCATGAGTTCTGCTCAGTGACATCATGTGCATACCCTCTATATACGTTTGCTTTTAATGAAAAGGGCGCTGACCATATACTCACTCCGCCATTTTGTTTCTTTTGTGTCAAGCCATAAAAAGTCTGGGCAAGTATGGGTGCCGGCTTTTTCATTCCAGCTGCTGACTTTTTTTTCCCAACCAAATTAATTATGTTATTAATAATATTTAATAATTGGAATCTTGACATTTCTGCATTGATTAAGAATCATTCACGTCCACATCAAGATGCATCGGAAAAATGATTTCTCCCACCCCTACTGCTGTTAAAGTACAATTAAATGCACTAAAACACTTAGTGTGATGTGATTCATTAGAAGAGAGCTGCTCTGTCATCTAGATGTGATTAATCGCGATTAAAAGTGATGCTGCTAGAATTAAGATGTCACGTAAACATGTGAAAAATGGAGGATAAATAAGGAGAAGCTCACACATGACTAATAAATGAAATGACCAATCACTCTCGGAATGAAGAACATATAAATTAAGTGCCAAAGTGTCTAAAACAAGGAGGATTTACAAGAAAAAAAACCTTCAGTATTTACAGGAAATTATCCCTCTCCATATTTGTCCTGCAAGTCCAGTCTTGAAGTGCTGAAGTCATCTCTGGCGGGATCCGGTTCTCTCCGGCTGTATTCAAGAGGAGGCTCTCTCTGGCAGGAAATTAACCATACATTGTCTGTCTGGTCGGAAGATGGGGATTTCTATGAGCTGTGCTGCTGTGGCTGCACAGTGAGCCAATTGTATGCTGCTCCTTGAAGCTTAGAATCAGTCAGGGTAAGACTAGAGTATACAGCAGGTTGACTGGGGTCACAATTAGGTCTTTATTCTCACATGTAATTCATGTAAGGCCAGAAGGTTTTCGCCATATGTCACTCTATCAACATTCTCCAACAACAAAGCCTGAATCAACCTTGAAATAAAGACACTGCTGAAGGAGAAGAGGATCTTTAGGTCAGGGAACAAGAAGGAGCTTAAGTCCGTGCAGAGGGAGCTGAGTAGGAAGATCAGAGATGGGAAGGACAACTACAGGAGGATGGAGGGCAAGCTGCAGCAGAGTGACATCAGCGGTGTGTGAAGAGGCCTTAAAACCAAGGAATTCCTTGGTGGACTCTTGCAGGTGTAGACACTCCCCTACAGTACTGGTAAACATCCAGGGAACAGACATTGATGGGTGACATCTTACAAGTTCCTTGGTATTCACCTGAGCAATAACTGGACTGGTCACACAACACCAACATACTTTACGGGAAGGGGAAGAGCAGGCTGTTCTTTCTGAGGCAACTCGGGTCCTTTGGAGTACAGGAGCCACTCATAAAGACCTTCTATGGCTCTCTGGTGGCATCAGCCATCATGTATGGAGTGGTCTGCTGGAGCAGCAGCATCACAGCTGCCAGCAGGAAGAGACTGAAGGGGCTAATCTAGTAGGTCAGCTCTGTTCTGGGGCACCATCTCTACCCAGTGGAGGTGACAGGAGAGAGGAGGATGGTGGCTAAGCTGTCATCTCTGCTGGAATATCATTATTATCCACCTTATTCCTAGGCCCCATGATGCCTTGTATGAATTATGGTAGCAACTTCCGGTACTAGTTTAGAACATATGGAGTTTGCATGTTCTCCCCATGTCTGCGTGGGTTTACTCCGGGATTTCTCCGGTTTCCTCCCACATGCCAAAAACATGGAAGTGAGGTTAATTGGCATAAAAAACTGGGGATTCTAAATTGTCCTTAGGTATGACTGTGAGAGTGAATGGCTGTCTGTCTCTCTGTGTTGGCCCTGCGATGGACTGGCGATCTGTTCAGGGTGTACCCTGCCTCTCGCCCAAAGATGCTGGGATAGGCTCCAGCCCCCCCACCCCCACCCCCCGCAACCCGAAAAGGATTAAGCGGAAGAAGACGGATGGTTGTCACTGAAACGAGACACTTTTCCTTGTTAAAAAACAATGACTTCGGAATCAGAAATGTGGGTACACGGCCTCTTGCACCTCAAAACAGTAATATAATTATACCACTTCCCACAATTATCAAGGGATGGAAACATGACCTTAAAAAGTGGCCTCGTACACAGTAGCTCCATTAGTTAGCGCTGCAGCTAAGATGCTAACGGTGTAAACAAATGACCCATGCTGGCAAAATGAGTCACTTTGAGGACATTTTCAAAACTGATGTAACGTTATTTCCATATTCTGTATTGAAAGACCTTCAAAATGATATTTAATTTGTAGGTAGTACGCAAAAACTGACCCAGAAAAAGACGATTTGTTTATATTTTATCTAGGTTGAAAACTCGTGTTCAATCGGTCGGAAGTTATGTCTTCCGCAAAAACATAGGTATTTTTAGAACATACGATTTCTAAGCTTTCCAATGATACCAGGCACTCATGGGGTTTTCCTTGGACTTGCCCTACCAAACAAAGAAAGTGTCATGATTTATAACTTCTCGTTGCCTGTACTCATAATGACGCGGTGGGCATTCCAACCAGCATGTCTCCACCACAATAAAGTTGGCTGCATTTTGAACATAATCAAATTTACCTTAGAGAAGACGTACGCCACAACACCGTACTTGGATGTCGTCTGTCACCATGCGGTGAGAAGCCTCCATTTAGCCAGTCGGGCACAACCACGAACACCAGCAAGTACCAGAATTACGCCAAAACATTCAAAAAAACAAAAACTAGAAGAGCTGAAATTAGCTGCCACTTGAGTGCAAAACACGTATGTGGACTATACATTAAAATGAATTTGAAAAACTTTTAAAAAACACTATTTTAAATGCCCCTGCTACTCCACTCTTACTGACTGATTTAACACTAGGTCAGCCGAAACCAGAAGCTCCGCCCATAATCATTCCTACAGCGCCACCCAGGAATAAGGTGGATTAAAGGTGGCAACAACACTGTACTCACGCAACTGTGAAATATGTTAATATACATATATTGCTGAATAATTTAACTGCAATGCTGTAAATACTATTTTACTTATTTTTAACTGTAAAAATTATACTACTTTTTTAACTTCTTGCACTGTGTATACACTGTTTTTGCCCTATTTTATCTTATTATTTATTACTGCTCTAAGTTTGTCTATCCCTTTGCTGCTGCAATACTGTGAATTTTCCCATTGTGGGACTAATAAAGGATTATCTTATCTTATCTCAGTGTCTATGTAACGGAACTTGAGAAGGACATCTTCCCAGTTTGTCACTAATGTGTTTACTCCCCAAGAGAAATCCAGCATTCACAGTCTCTAATTTGGTTTCCCATTTCATTTTTCAGGGTTTAGTTGGATCACCAGGACTGAAAGGAAATCGGGTAAGATAAGAACTATATTACACTGCATGGTATAAAGACAGCATAAATGAAAGGGACATAGACTGACAGACATATTTAACATATGGAATATACACAGAATAGGTATTCTGGCATTCATATTTGGACAAGACAGTATTTGTAGTTAATGGTAGTTGGTTAGCCTAAGTAGCTTCTTCAGTAAACTGTGAGAATGCAACATAGAGATATAATTAGTGCCAGTATGGTCTGTGTTAAGCCTCAGTCACAACAGGCCGTACAGGCTGCTACGGCCTGTTTGCGTGCAGATTTTGGGCTGAATATCACGTGCCACTCAAATGTTCCTTGTGAATTTTTAGAGCACGTAAACACGTACGGAGGATGTTGGACATTTCCAACAAATTCCACGAATACTCTGTGAGCAAGAGGTCGCAAGTGTGACATGCTTCACTTGCAAGGAGTTTGCATGTTAGATGTACGATTTTTAAGGCCGCAGGAAGAAAAATCATGGTAGAACATGATAATGCTATATGGGTTATAATGTGTTATAATACTATAACACATGATACTATGTGTGTACATCATACATCATTGTAATATTTTTCTAAATTCTAAAAATGACAACACCAAAATCAAATTGAAATAAACATTATGCTAATCTTGGTCCCTTAGTTATGTGGGGTGAGACGCTGCAGCATCTCAGCAAAGAGGTTGTGGTCCATCCGGATAAAGGTTATGTAGCCTCCTTGACATTCTCTGTCCAGCTCATGGAAGAGTGTCTCAGACTGGCCAAACACCCGCCATCTTGTGATCCAAGATCGGACCAATCAGCACCTTGGCCTTCTGCTGGCCTGGCCTTCGACATTCATGAAGCAAAGCAGCCAGTACAGCATCATGGTCTTCTTCCTCTTCAAGCTCCATTTGAAGTTGCAGAAGAGGAAGTCATCTTGGCATTGCCATATTCTCTGGAAACCAGCAGCAGGATGAAATGAACTCTAAGGTTGCGTGTCCACAGGGAAAGTAACCCTGTTTTCATGAGCACTTTACGTGTGCTCATTATAAACAAGAGCACTCAGAGATGAGTGCAATATTCCCCACCTCTGTTTTCTTTGAAGATCCCAATACTTACTGTCAGAGCAGTTTTCAACTTTTCAATATAATTACAACAGTGATCTGTGTGGAGTTTGCATGTTCTCCCCGTGTCTGCGTGGGTTTACTCCAGGATTTCTCCGGTTTCCTCCCACATGCCAACAACATGCAGGTTAGGTTAGTTGGCATCACCTGGGGATCCTAAATTGTCCTTAGGTATGGATGTGAGAGTGAATGGTTGTCTGTCTCTCTGTGTTGGCCCTGCGATGGACTGGTGATCTGTCCAGGGTATACCCTGCCTCAACGCCCAAAGATGCTGGGATAGGCTCCAGCCCCCCCGCGACCCAAAAAGGATTAAGCAGAAGAAGATGGAATGGAATGGAATATAGAACACATACTGTAGTTGCAGGGCAGGATCCCGAGGTGAACCCGTGTTGCATGTTTGGTGACCCTAGAGGGCTTTACGCACACATTCTATAGTAAGAGAGCTTTGGGAGTGGTAACCTTGACCTTTGACCTTTTGACCCCAAACCTGTATTCAGAGGTTGTGGTCTCAGAGTGAACATGTGTACCAGGTTTGGTGACTCTAGCTTTCTTTGTTGTTGAGATATAGTTTAAAAGGCATTTTGATGTTGACATTTGACCTTGTGATCCCAAAACCATGGTCACACTTCAGGGTCACAGGGTGAACCTGAGTACCAGGTTTGGTGACCTTAACTTTACTCGATGTACGAGTAAAGTTAAAGTTTACCTATAAGGCATAGGTAGTGTTAACCTTGACCTTTGATCTTTTGACCCCAAACCCATAGTCTGAGGCCAGGATCTTAAGGTGACCCTGTATACCAGGTTTGGTGGCCCTAGCTTTACTCGTTTTATAGTAAGAGTGCAGATGGAATACTAACCTTGACCTTTGACCTTTTGACAACAAACCCATAGGCAGAGGTCAGGATCCCAAGGTGAACCTTTGTACCAGGTTTGGTGGCCCTAGCTTTACTTATTGTATAGTAATAAGGCATAAGGAATGCTGACCTTGACTTTTGACTGTTTGACCCCAACCCCATAGTCAGAGGTCATGAACCAAGGTGAACCTGCGTACCAGGTTTGGTGCCCCTAGCTTTTTAACGTTTACCATAGTGCAACTGCAATGTTGCACTAACCTTGATCATTGACCCCTTGACCCCAAATCTATAGTTAGGTGAGGGTGTAAATCGTCCAAGATGCGTATTACATACAACTCCTGTATCAATTTGAAAAGCCTGCATTATTTCTTTCAGTAGTTATTGTGTTTAGAAGATTTCGGGAAAATCTGACCTTTGACTTCAGGGTCATCCGAAGAGAGTGAAACTGCAATATGTGCATCATCAGAGTATATCAAACCATGGTACCAAGTTTCAAAACAATCGGACCAAAACTGTAGGAGGAGCTGATTTCACAAGACAGTTACTGTCTATGACAGGGGTGTCCAATCCTGTGCCATGGAGGGCCAAGACCCTGCAGGTTTTCTCTTCTACCCAGTCTCTTCAGCACGTGTTTTCACTTATCAGCAATCAGTGGGAAGAAATTCAATGAAATCTGCTGTTGTAAACACTGGTTAGAGGTAAAGCCTGCAGGGTCTTAGCCCTCCATGGCACATGACTGGACACCCCTCTATGAAGTGAAGTGAAACAGGAGGTCATAGGTCAGGGGCTACAATTCCTACAAAAATCATCCAATCAGAACCAAATTGCAATATGTGCATCCTTAAAGTATAGCAAACCATGGTACCAAATTTCAAAACAATCTGAATAAAACCTGTAGGAGGAGTTGATTCCACAAAAGTGAGACCGACGGATGGACAGACGGACCCATAACCCATAAAAGCACTCTGCCCAGTATCCTAGCGACCGTTTGACCTGTCACTCAAAGCATGGCGGGGGTTTCACACATTTTGCGCTGAAACGTTCTAGTCACTGGACTAAACCGCATCACATTGGTAAGAAAATACACGTCCCTCCAAGCTTTTGTTGTTAAGTACTGATCATGGTGTACTTTCAGTCTGATTCTGATCGGCTGGTGAGAGAGGTGTGCAACAGATGAGCGCTGCAGCACTCCAAAAGTTGAACTTTCTTAAGTGTGCAAGACACACTTAACACTGTCTCAAGAATTCCTTGCAGCTGTCCCATACCCCTACAACATCCAGGTCCTCCACGGCCCCAGAAAATTGCAGCCGATGTACAATATCTAAATTCATACGTCCAGTGGTGACTGAGGCTTAAATTAAAATAGGCATTCTTGAACTTTACATACACAAAACTAGAAACTTCTAAAATTTAATCCAGTTCAAATTATTCATCAGATCTTCTTCGTCCTCGTGTTAGTCTTTCATTGTGGTGAGGCAGTGCCAGGTTGCTGCTCACTTAGACACAGTTTACCATGAAATACAGATGAAGTACAAAAGAGTCACACCCCACACACAGACACACACATCAGTTGCTCTGCTGAAAACTGTTTCATAGTACAGTGGAGATTTTCATTTTTTTCCACTAAGCATTTTAACATTGGAGGGGCTGACTCACTTTTGTCTTTGTTTTACATCTTGTCTAAAAAGTCTGTTAGTATATTGTCCCATCTATGTACCAACCTCATCACAGGCTTTAGCAGAAAAATTCATATGATAGACAGCACTGTATTTTCAGAACTAAAGTGTGTTTTCTTTAATTGGAAAAGCATTTCAAAGAGTCCTGCAGAACATCACTGTGTAAACATAAATGTTTTCTTTTCAGGCTGCAGTGAACCACATTATCACATAGATGACCACATATTGAACCTGATTATCAGATAATGAACCAGATTGTCGCATAGATTATCATATAGAGAACCAGATTATCACATAGATTATCTAACAGTGAACCAGATTATCATAGATTATCACATAGTGAAGCAGATTATTACATATATTATCCCATAGTGAAAGAGATTTTCACATAGATTATCATACAGAGAGCCAGATTATCAGATACTGAAACAGATTATCACATACTGTATATTATCACATAGTGAACCACATTATTGCATAGTGAACCAGATTATCACATAGTTGACCCATTTTATTACACAGAGTGGTCAGTCAATTTATCATAGACTATCCCACAGTGAACCAGATTATTGCATAGATTGGTGAACCAGATCATCACATAGATTATCACATAGTAACCCAGATTATTACATAGTGAAGCAGATTATCACATAGATTGGTGAACCAGATTATCTCACAGATTAGCCGGCACTGAACCAGATTATCACAGACATCCAACAGCCCATTTTAGAGAATGTTTCCATTTCCTTCCTATTAACCAGTGACTCTCTTAATATTTCCACTCCCATCATTTAAGTCTTCACATTTCATAAATTCTCTCAGCACTTTCAACTGGCTTTCCAAAAGAATCAAAAGCCGTACCCTTCCTATCAGATCACAGTGATAGAGTCCAGTTGAAGGTGTTGAAGACAAGGCTGTGGGGTAGTGCTGGTGTTTTTACTCTTTGTCCTGTCTTCCTTTGTTTCCGCAGGTCTTCCTATCCCCTTTTACTTCCCTCCACCTTGCTCTGTGGCCTGTGGCTCTTTGTATTGCAAGGATTGCCCTCTCTCCCTCTTATAAACCATGGCCTCCTGCTCCTCCTCCTGCATTCTAATGTAGACCTGGGTTAATTTTCCTCCTCTTACACATCCTCCTTTCTACTCCTGCTTAACAATATCTCTGTCCTGCAAACCTCCATTAAGCTCTTCATCCCCTGATCCCCTACCCTATAATGCAAATTGCCAAACAATGCTCTCCCATCACTGTGAAAATGGTTAATTTTCTAGATGCTAGCCCCCCAGTCATTTTGTATGTTTGTAAATAATTCATCAAAGAGGTCACCCATTTAATACATAATGTCACATAATGTTCAATATCATCAAATGTTGACAGAAAAACACAGGCTCATGACATCATTAATCTGATCTGAATCCAAAAGTTTCCTCATCCATCACTGCCACTGTACGTTTATCATCAGTAGCCATGTTTGTCTGCCATGAACACATATTTTAATGCTGAATTTCAATTTAGTGCTGTCCTCTCATTTCCATTCAGAATTTTCTTTGTGAATATTCAGAATTCACATAAATATAGCTAGGTGGAGCATGACCTGATATTTGAATATCAATATTTGACTTTCCAGTTGTGTGTGTGACACTAATACAGCACTGGGAGAACATTGTCCTCAGGCATTTTATTCTGACTGCATCTGTTTTAGTTAATAATACTATAATTCCTTAATCTGTTCCCTTTGACCTCTGACTTTGGTGAGCAGGTATTCTCTTAAATCTATGATCAAATCCAGTGATATATGGTCATCCATATTTAAACACTGAAGCACAAATGCCCCATAAAAAGCCCTCACTGTAGGGTGGCCATACGAATGCCATAGGAACAACGTAAGTTGTTCTTATAAATTGAACACCTTAAGCTGTTCTTAATGGCCCCTTACAGCACAGAGTAGCTGTAAGTAGCTACAGCGTAAGACAGAGCTATTCAATTACAAAATCAGTTGGGCCACAATCAAGACATGTAACTGGGCCGCACATGTTCAGCGATCTGTTGAATATGACAAATTTCAAACCAACACAGATCAATATGACAAAAAAAATGCACTTTTTATTCATTGTCTTGGTTCTAAATGTGCACTTGGCACAGGACAAAGGCACATGAAAAGTGTATAAAAACACCATAACAGTGCTGGGGTTGAGCAGAAGTTGAAGTAGTAGAAATATTTTTTCCTCTTGAACAAAAATTAAATAAACAGAATTAAAAAAAAATAAAACTGTAAACAACCGTTTTGGTCACATCGTACTCAGGCATATCTCAAAGTGCATAAAAACTCAATGTGCACTGTTAGTAGCATTAACATTTGTCTCCCTTTTGAAATAAAATATACTACATCCTGGTCATAACTGACCTTGGCACATCACAAAGTGCATTTAGCTGAATAAAAAATGAACTGTCAAACACTTTTCTGCACAAACCCCCCAAGAAATGATTGATAACATTAACAAACATTGCACATCCACTATTGTGGTTTGTTTTGTTTTAAATCACCACGTGTGAGTAGGAATGTCATTTTCTAACTACACATTCCATTACACACACATACCAGTCAACCAAAGATTTCTAGTAAGAGTTAATGTTGCAGAAAGCACACACTTAAAAACTTGAGTAGGCTAATGACTTCAGTCTTGAAGGTTTGAGGTTTTCTCCAAAATTTTTGACAATTTTCTTATAGTTTTCTATTTTTCTCTGTAAATTTATCTAAATTTGAAACCATTTTCCTCAAATATGTAATTTCTTCTTGTAAAATCGACTTTTCTTGTACATTTGAAACTTTATTATAAATTCGTGGGTTATTTTCTGGCTAATTTTTGTCTGTTTTTTTTTATTTTTATAAAATTAGTTTTTTTTTTAAATAAATTTGAAAGAGATTGTGGTAAAATTTTGACTTTTTTCCATACACAATTTACATTTTTGACCATAATTTTGCAGAGTCAGAACAGAACAATAATTTAACTCTGATTTTAAACAAAAAGTATTAATAAAATTGTATTTAATGAAATAAATTAACTTAAATGACCAAAGATTCAGTTATTTCTGTTATAATATTTCTATATCTTTACAGCATTTTAGAACTCTCCTCACCACCCAGACAGCAGGAAAAACCTCCCTTATTTTGAAATCCAAATGTTGGCACGTTTAGTTTGTCTGAAGGCTGTTGACGGATTAAAGTCATTGACTCCGTGAATTTCGGTCATCTTAACATACCAGGTACATAATAATGAACATAAATTATTAGTTAATATTGTAGTAGCTTGTGAAGTCAATCCTCAGTGATTCATCAGTCACTCTTGCCTTTCCCTGCATATGAATCCTAACCACACCTGTTTGCTAAGCGACTCTTTATGTGAATAAAGATGACTGAATCATGTGGCCCTTGGAATCAGATCAGAATCTGATTCTGATTCTGATCTGATTCTGATTTATTACTGCTCCCATTACCAGCAGGTTAAAACCACCATAAATGCCACCAGTGCTTACATACCTCTTCTGCTTTTTTCCCACGTTTAATGTACTTTAATAAGCTTATGCTTCTCTCGGACAGTGACGCTAGCGAGACACTCTGCCTGCCAACTGGAATGCTCATGTAGGCGGGGCGCTTCTGAACTCCGCGCGGATGACGGTCACATGCGTTGTTTGTGTGCGTGCTTGCAGACCGTCATTCCTTCATATTTTTTTCTTAAATTTATATTTCCTTGGCATGGCCTGAGCCACTTGGAGGTTGGTTCTGGGCTGCATGTGGCCCGTGGACCACTAATTGATTAGGCCTGGCGTAAGGCGATAGTGTGGCGCTCCTAAGACGGAAGTATATCATTTGTGCGACATTTGTGCCGACAAAATGTGCAGAAAGCCAGAAGATCTTCCTACCAATGACTTGAAAGTGCCATGAGTTGCACAAAAATTTTCATGAGATGGCAGTAAGTATGCTGTGGGGAGATCCCAGTGCACCCTTACGAAGAGTGTATAAGAACTCTAGGGCCATCGTATGACAGAAAAGCACCTCATTTCTCAAGAATGCCTCAAATTGCTCTAGAAAATTGAACAGCAGCTGTAAGAAACTATGCCCCGCAACGAATGTCTGCGAACTCATCATTTTGTTCTTGCAGCCCTGGTTTGGGAGTTCTTGCAGCTTGTTCTTGACAGATCATCGTGGCATAACTTTTTTCTTGTGTGGTGTCTGAAAACTACTGTATGATTGGTTAGAAATTTGAATTCCCCAGGAGTTCTGCACTTGAGTTTCTTGTGAAATATGAAATGTAATGACCAGAAAGAACTTTGTTCTTGTTCTTGCCACCTCAAAAAATGAAAAAAATTCTGTGTTCTTGCGGAGTATGTAAGCAGTCATAGGAAACGCTGTACGAATCCCTGTTCATATGGAGATTCGTACAGGGTATGTAAGGTGGTAGTGAGGTGCTCATAAGGTGGAAGTACATCATTCATGTGGCATTTGTGCCAGAAAAATGTGCCAAAAGCCATAAGATCGTCCTACCAAAGACTTGAGAGTGCCGTGACATACACAAAAATTTTCATAAGATGCTAGTAAGTATGCCGTAGGAAGATCCCAAGGCACCCTTATGAAGAACGTAAGAACTCTAGGGCCATCGTACAACAGAAAAGCACCTCATTTCTCAAGAATGCCTCAAGTTCAAAGTTCAAGTTCAAAACATGTAGGTTTAGGGCGCTCGCGCACGCAGCGACCAGCAGCCGGTGGCTTGTCACCAGACTGCAAACCAAATCTACCTACGGGTACAAATAAGTAACAAAAAAAAAAAAAAAAAAAAAGTTGCTCTTGCGAGTTGAATGGCAACCATAAGAACTCCAGAATTCGTAGGAACTGGGAGATTCTCACGAACCCATCGTTCGTAAGAACCTTTGTGACGGTTGCCTAAAGATCTCAAAAAGCAACACATTCTACTGTGATCTAAAGAAATTCAAGAACAGATGACTCACTCAGTAGTCTTCTCTTTAAATCACCCTTATTGTCATTCAACCGTACAACCAATCATGTACGGTAGAACGAGATTGTGCTTTACCTATCTACAGTGTCAATCACACACACCCCAGTGTAGAATCAGAGGGCCGCTGCCATGCAAGGCGCCGCCACAAATTTCCCTCCTCCATTCCATTATTGCTGAGCACCAAGCTGGATGGCAGGAAGTTCCACTTTTATATGGTCTTCGGCATGACCCGGCCGGGATTTGAACCCCTGCCTCCCGGGTGTAGGGCGGATGCTCTACCAACTGAGCCACCACTCCGGTTCTGTAGCCACTCTATTCTGTAGGCACATTTATGATGTCGTTGTTAGTAGGCAGCCCTTGTTATGAAACCTGCTCACCAATTCCACTCGCATTAATTCTTTTCCCCTTAACATCCTCTATTTTCCTTGGCAACTGTAATTACACTGCAAAACTGACTTTTTAAAAATAGCAAAGAGCACAACAAACAACCTCAAAAAGTAGAAAAGCAAATTAGTTAAACTGCCTTTTGCCAAATATACACTGCAATATATGTAACAACTGGCAGAGACTCTTAAATAAACACGCTTTGCTTCATGTGTAGAAACTGAGGAGGATTAAAGTTTGTCTTTGTCTTAATACGCTGTTGTTTGCAGGGAGAGAGGGGCAAGAAAGGCAACAGGGGGGCCAAAGGGGATAAGGGAGACCAAGGAGCACCTGGATTAGATGCCCCCTGTCCGTTGGTATGTCAGTAGTTTAATGTGGAACCACGGGGCAAAAGGAATGAGCACTTGCTTACAATCTATGAGATTTCTCAAAATTGGTATTTAGTTGCTGGCTTCCTTTTGCCTCTGGTATTTACTGGTTGTTAATAATCTCAAGGCAGGTTTGGTCCAGTTGTCCACTACATCCACACATGATCAAACTGATGGCATTTCAAATCTCATCCTGTGATCCTTTGAAATGGTTTCACAGGGGCAAAGGAAATGGTGAAGCACACACACTACAAAGTGTAAAATGTAGATGGATTAAAAGGGACTTAAACTCTGCCTGAGAAGTTTTTCTTTCTTTCCAGGGATAAATCTGACATGAACCAGGCAATCACAGAGATACCAATTCTGTCTCTTCCTGCACCGCTATGGGATGTTCAAACCCAGTCTGACACATTGATTCTGTTAGCTGACCCAAATTAATGCACTATAGTTGACACATACAGTCATGTGAAAAAATTAGGATACCCCAATAAATATTCAGTTATTTATTAAGAAATGTTTACATACCTATGTCTAACCTTGTTTTTGTTTTTATTTGCATTTTTTAACATTTATTTTAGCCATTTTAAGTGGGAATGAATGTGGGGGTGTCCAAAAAAGATGGGGAGTATCCTAACTTATTTCTCACAATTTGTTTAGAATTATATTTTACAGAAAATGTGAAAAAAAGTCTTTAATTTATTTTTAATTGTTTAGTTGTATTACATGAATCTCCCAGTACTTTAAACACTGATATTAGATATCCATATGTCCAAATATATTAAACACACACACACACACAGAGGCTTATACAGGGTATCCTAATTTTTTCACAACTGTAGCTGATCATTGGGCCTCACGTTCTGCACCTACGTATTATAAACTTGGCATTCTTAATAAATGAACCAAACTTTTGCCACCAGCTATGTACTGAAATCAGAGGAAGCTGACTAAGCAAATTATCTATTTTTATTAATAGATTCAATGGGCCTCATTCAAGAACATGTAAATATCAGTATTAGTATGCTGTATTATTATGAATGAATGAATTCTGCCAGGGTTTACGTGAACATGCATTCATGAGAATTAAAGAATTACATAACTGATGCCTGTTATGTATGCAAACCTGGTGATGAATGAGGCAAGATGAGGTAGCGCCGAACACAGCTTTATTGATGGTTAACACAGCAGTTACACGACAGGCACCTGTCGTGGGCATCCGACGTAAAGAGGCTGTGCCATGGCGGCTCACCCCGCTATATGGGGCAGTGCGGTGACGTGACAGAAAGTCGACGTCACCACACTGCACTTCACAATAAAGTGCCTATTTCACATTTCCTCCCCCCTTTAGAAAGTCCAAAACCACACATACAATCGAACCCACCCCGATTTGGAACCCAAATCACCCTCTAAAATAACGAAAACTGATATACTCAACTGGCCTAACACACTCACACAAAACAACCTAAAATACGACTGATGGGTGGACTACCACACAGCCCGCACGGCACGGTGGATTATTCTGCCACCGGATAAAGTAAAAAAGTCTTTTGTTAAACTAAAAGCATCTGCCGTGCTCATATACTATATATATATGTATATATATATATATATATATAGTGTATGTATATATATATATATATATATATATATGTACACACACACAACCCCATAACATAACATGCACACACAGAACTATAAACAAAAGTGCTACAGCACAGTCACTTGGGTGGGAAAGGTGGAACCGGCATGGGGGTGCCCAGGGCAGCCCCTCAGCAAGCGCGCCCCTGGAAGCAGCAAGTCCCCAGGACAATGGCTGATCTTCTGGACAATGGAGCCCGACTTCTTCACCACCAACACCGACTCCTGTCCAGCCTCGTCACCCGGAGCGTCCTCCTGGGCACACCGAAGCTGATTGGCATGTCTTGATGAGCCGGCAACCAGAAGTACGCTGTGCCCAACTTTGCTACTATCCGCAGACGTAATTGGTGTTTCGCTGGCTGTCGTTTGGCCCATCTTCGGCATGGTCGTTCATACCCCGAACCTGAACCAAGTCCAAAACCCTAAGTGGGGCCCTGCTCGGTCTGATGTGCTGCTGCTGAGCATGCGGTAACTCCATGCTCGTTGGTCTGGCTCCATTCTCTTCTAAAAACATCATAGCAGTTACTGGCGTAGCTGCAGACCTCCCCATCCCCCTGCGACCAAGCACCGGAGGCATCTGGAGCTAGCATGGTGTCACTCGCCGACGCAGGTGCCCCGCCGCCACATTTGGTACCCCCCTCTACCATGTCCCGAGCACCGGCACTGAGATTTTCCTGCGCCAAACCCAAGTGAAACTGGTCCTGCTTGACCACCGGAATGTCCGTTAGCTCTTCATCCCACACAACATCCTCTTCAACCACCGGAACCAGAGGGTTCTAGTGGCCACAACCCGACCATTCATTCCCAGCACCATCTTTAATGGTGAAATCCAGTCCGTAAAACAAAGCACAGCCAATGATGTTATCGTCTCGCGCCTTCATGTGGAACGTGAAGTCAACCATCTCCGCAGACTTGTACCGAACCGTTAACTCCAAAGTCCCAACCGTGTACAGCCTGCCACCTCCATAACCATTCAATGGTGGCGGGTTACCTTTAATCCTGTAGTGGGGAAAGAACTTCTTCACCGTGGCCCAGTTCAGCAACGACCCCTCCGCCACCGTGTCGAGCAACAGTGGCACCTCAACGCCGTCCAACTTCACTGCACAATACGTGTACTCATTTGTGCTGAGGGACACCGTATGAATGGTCGTCGGGGGCAGGTGGAGGGATTTCTTCTGTGGGCTCTCTGGTTCAGATAAGTGGCACACTCTAGCATAATGGTTCAAGCGTCCACATCTGCTACAACGTTCTCCTCTTGCCGGGCATTCCTTCACCTTATGGCGGTGCGTTGCGGACCGACAACCCTTGCATGGGGGTCTTCCCGGGGCAGACCTTCGGCTGGCAGCATTGGTTTCTCTAACATCATTCTCCAAGCTATCCTCGCTATCTGAGTCCGCGGCATTTGCTGTGGCGGGTGGCTCTGGCGCTGCTGTGACTGACGTCAGTTTAGCGCCGAGGTTAGCATGTCTGCGGCCCCCAACTGGAGAGCTAGCTCGGCAGCTCTGGCTAATGTTAAGTCATTCGGCACCGTTAGTAGCCTAGTTCGCAATACAGTGCTGCATGTGTGCTCCGCTAGCTGTTCACGCACCATTTCATCTTCCAATAGCCCAAATTTAATTTCACTTGCTAGCTAGCTGCCTCAAGTCAGCGATAAACCGGTGGATGGACTCACCCACCCATTGATGTCACTGTCGAAAACGAATCCTCCGGACAGTCATGCTCTCCGGGGTGTGGAAATGGTTGGCTAGCAGCTCCACGACGTCCTCAAACGAGTCAGACGCACCGAGTGTCTGCAGGACTCACTGGCCCTCAATACCCAGGTTATGGACGAGAAGCGCATTTGTCCTTAGCTTGTCAAGCTGTCCGAGATCCAGCGTGGTAATGTAGGTCTGAAAAGCCTTGAACCATCTCGGGCAAGGCACCGGCGGTTCACCCAGGAGCTCTAGAAAGGGAAAGAGTGGTGTTATGCACGCCTCTATGAGTTAAGTGTCCTAATCACCGTATGGCGACATAACCCCTAGTGGTCAAGAGTGGTAAATATTTTTTATCAGTAAAATAGTTCAGATTTTCAAGGCTATAACTTGAAAGTTGCAAGAGATAATGGCTTACTGTCAATTAAGATAAGATAAAATAAGATAAGCCTTTATTAGTCCCACAATGGGGAAATTCCAGGATTGCAACAGCACAGGGATAGCAACACTTAGAGCAATAATTTAGAAGATAAGAAAATAAGAGCAGTGAATATACATATGTACACATAGGTAGGTTCACCTACCTATATATAAATATATATACACAGTGCAGAGCATTGTAGCTAGATGGAATAAACAGCGTAACCGTCGATTTAGTTACCCCACATAGTATGAATATGTACCCATACATATTGTCACCCTCCGTACCGATTGATATTGTCCTAGTTGTATACTGGAGTGGACCATTTTGTGTAAGTCTGTTGCGTCTTTTGCATAAAATACTATTAGGTCATCACGTTTTTTTTGCTATCTCTGCGAGCAGCCCTGCTTAGGTTATAAAGTCTGACAGCCGTAGGTAGGAAGGACCTGCGAAACTTCTCAGTCGCGCACCTAGGATGATATAGCCTACTGCTAAATGAGCTCCTCAGTGCGTTCAGTATGTCCTGCATAGGGTGGGACTCAGACTCCAGCAGAGATGACAACTTAGCCACCATCCTTCTCTCTCATATCTCCTCCACTGGGTCAAGGTGCTGCCCCAGGACAGAGCTAGCTTTCTTGATCAGTTTGTTCAGTCTCTTCCTATCGGCTGCTGTGATGCCACTGCCCCAGCAGATCACTCCAAAAGTGATGGCTGATGCCACCACCGAATCGTAGAAGGTCTTCGGGAGCACCCCTTGTACACCAAAAGACCTGAGCCCCCTCAATAGGAACAGCCTGCACTGTCCCTTCTTGTAGAGTGCATCGGTATTGTGTGACCAGTCTAGTTTATTGTTCAGATGAACACCCAGGTACTTGTAGGATGTCACCATCTCAATGTCTGTTCCCTGGATGTTTACTGGTGCTGTGAGGGGTTGTCCTTGCCTGCGGCAGTCCACCACCAGCTCTTTAGTTTTTTTCGCGCTGATCTGGAAGCAGTTCCAATGGCACCAGTCCACGAAGTCCTGGATAAGTCCTCTGTACTCAGCTTCATCTCCGTTGGAGATGAGGCTGACAATCGCAAAGTCGTCAGAGAACTTCTGTAGATGGCAGTGTGTTGTGTTGTGTGAGAAGTCCGGAGTATAAAGGGTGAACAGGAAGGGTGCCAAAACTGTTCCCTGGGGGGCCCCCATGCTGCCAATAATCGTGTCGGGCACACAATCCCGGGTTCTCACAAACTGTGGCCGGTTTGTGAGGTAGTCCAGGATCCACAATGACAGGTGCTGGTCCACCCCTGCGCACAGCAGCTTGTCCCTCAGGATCATTAGTTGGATGGTGTTGAAAGCACTGGAGAAGTCAAAGAATATGATCCTCACCGCATTCCCAGGCTTCTCCAGGTGGGACAGGGAACGGTGAAGGAGGAAGATCACTGCATCCTCCACCCCGATGCCATGCTGGTAGGCGAACTGGAGTAGATCCATCGCTGGTCCCACCAGGGGACGGAGGTGAGCAAGGAGCAGTCTCTACAGGGTCTTCATCAGGTGAGACGTCAGGGCCACTGGTCTGTAGCTGTTCAGGTCTCTGGGGTGGGAAGTCTTTGGTACAGGTACCACACAAGATGTTTTCCACAACTGTGGTACCCTCCCTAGCTTCAGGCTCAGGTTGAAGATGTGCTCCACAATCCCACACAGCTGGTCTGCGCAGGACTTGAGGAGCTTTGCGCTGATGCAGTCCAGACCTGAGGCCTTCCTGACCTTGATCTTCCTTAACTCCGCCCTCACCTGGGTCTTAGTGAGGGTCAGGTTGGGGGGCTGTGTGCTGGGAGTGGGGGGGGGGTGTTGGTGGGGAGATGGACAGCAGGTCTCGATGACGATAGAGGCAGCAGTGGTTGTTGTGCAGGCGGGGGGGAGGGCGGTTGGTCAGACCTATTAAAAAACAGGTTCACATTGTTTACCCACTCCCTGCCCCCCGTGGCCTTGGAGGTGGTATTTTGGAGCCCAGAGATGGTTTTGAGGTTTCTCCAGACCCCGCCGATGTCGCTCTGTTGCAGCTTGCAGCTTAAAAAGATGTAGGTTATGATCCAAAGTTTCAGATAGGAATAAAGTTACGCATAAAGATGTAAACATAAAGTTTACAACATACAACATATAAACATAAAGTTGCAGCAGCTATATAAATTCCATAACTCAGTCAAAACTGGACTTTGGACATATTTACACAAAGAATGGTTTGGTTTTTTGACACCGTTGTCTCTACAGGGGTATGTTGTTATCTTATCTTCAAAGTATATGAACCAGAAAATCAGTACAATGTAAAAAAAACAAATAAATTCGTCACTTACCGGTCGCGGAGGGGGGCTCGCTCGCTCACGTGACCGGTCCGTTTTCATCCATTGTGGTCGTTATCTTGCGTTCTGCCGCTCATTTGCGGTCTCTCCCACATCTAGAAAGCCTTATGATTATCCCACGTAAATTTCGTTTGTATTTTGTGGCTATTTTTCCTGTATGATGCAGTTTTCTGTGACAATCCATGACAATTGTGGTGGCCATATTAGCTTTTCTGGGCTAAATGGATGAAAACAGGAAAAGGAAATGAGGAGTAGTTCTTCTTTGGTGCATTACGTGTCATCCATTGAGTCCTCCAATGCGTGCCTGCCACCTTCTGAAACTGGCAGATCAGTACAAATCAGTACAAATCCTCAGTGCAGCCGGGGATGTCAGAGTGAGATGACAGGCGCAGTTGCTGCGCTGTGCCACTGGGGGCGTGTGAAATCTGACAGTTAAAAGGTTACTCCTCAGTCACCAAATGTTATGTATGCAAACTTGGTGATGAATGAGGCAAGATGTGGTAGCGTCGAACACAGCTTTATTGATGGTTAACACAGCAGTTACACGGCAGGCACCTGGTGTGGGCATCCTGCATAAAGAGGCCGTGCCATGGCGGCTCGCCCCGCTATATAGGGCAGTGCGGTGATGTGACAGGAAGTCGATGTCACCACACTGCACTTCACAATAAAGTGCCTATATCACAATGCCCTACTACTATGATGTTTATTACACATTTGCATTGTTATCTGAATAAACTGAAAAGAGTACCATATAAATATGGTATATTTAGAGTTATAACTTGAAATAAAGTATAAAATCAAGTAAATTAATCATCAAGTTTATAAGGTTTTCACTCTTAAATTTGATTCAGAGGAATGAAAATATAGAATCATTTTGTCATGTATTGAGGCAGGCATGGTCCAGAACAGGAGTGAATTCATTAACGTAAATAAGGAACAGAAAACGCAACATGAGCACTGGATAAAACACTAGCTGAAATAAACTGAACAGAGCAACTTGCTGATTAGACAGGGAGGAGATAACAGTGAACCAGGGCTGCAACACATGGGTAGACAACACAACAGGAACAGTGTCACCGCACTTGATCAGGTGATGAGAACTCAATTTATACTATAACTAATGATTAGATATACAGAACAGCTGGGACACACGGAGGCAAATAATCAGGGTAAAGAGGTTGCATAACAAATGTAAAGATCCAAGATTATGCTCCCCTGACAACCCCCCCCCCCCGCCCTTTACGTGGCGAATTCCAGATGCCCCTTCCAAAAACAAGGGTCAGGATGAAGGGCTCAACCAAAAGGCCGAAGTCAGAGGCAGGGAGAACCAAGGAAGAGAAAGTCTTTTCTTTCTTGTCTTTCCTTTTTTCTCTCTTTTCTGGGGGAAAACAAAATCCGGGAGCAAAAGGGGAAATGGGAAAAGACCTCTTGGGAGGCCAGCCAAAGTCCAAGGCCAGCTGGGGAGGGTGAAATGAGTCAGGCAGATGAATGCTGGACAGCAAAAAACGAAGGGGACCGTTTGGACCAGGAGCACGCCCCACCACCCACAAGGGAGCGAGACATGACAACAAGGGCTGAGGGCTGAAAATGGTGGATTGCATCTTGGGAGCAAGGGGCTGCAGCAGCCCAGCACCAGAGAGCCACTGCCGCTTCAGCACAGTGGTCGCCACCTGTAGATGGCCATCAGAGACTGGCAGATCAGCCGAAGACATGGAGATCAGAACAGCAGCTGCAGTGACAAGCAGGATAGCAGCTATAGAGACCGGCTGAACCACAGCAGCTGAATCAATGACCAGTGGACCAGCAGACGAGCCACGACCAGATGGCCAGAGCAGTAACTCTTGAAATAATCACAACTTTTCCTTAAATGGGAAATAGAATTAAGCAAAGGCAAAGCTTGAGCAAATACTAATCAACTCTTTCAATAATCATTTTAAATATTTCAACTGAATTAATAAATATATAATAATAATATAATAAATATTATATTTTTAGTAATCAAAAATTGAACTTTTTACACCTTCAGCCTTTAGAGGGCGGTTAGGTGGTGGCGGTGGAAGCGTTGGCAGCAGCTGAGGCATCAACACCTACCTTGTGAACACGATAACTACAGAAAGAAATGATGTGGCCTTTTCAAATTCATACCATGGGTGTATCTATGAAAAATATCGGACAAGTTCAAATTTGAGTGACCTCTGACCTTTAGGTCAAGGGCAGAGGTCAATTTTTCTAAAATCTTGTGAACGTGATAATTACAGAAAGAAATGACATGGGCTTTTCAAATTGATATCATAATTGTATCTATGAAAAATCTCAGACAAATTCAAATTTGAGTGACCTCTGACCTTTGGGTGACCTCAGGTCAGTTTTCCCTACATCTTGTAACGCAATAACTACATAAAGGAATGACATAGCATTTTCAAACTGATAGCATCATGCTTAAGAGGAGTCTTGGACAGTGTAGACCCTGACCTCTGATGTTGGGTTAGGGGTCAAAAGGTCAAAGGTCATGGTTAACTTTCCCTTAGCCCTATGACTGTAGAATGAGTAAAGTTAGGGTCAAGTTAGGGTCAAGTTAGGTCCTTCCTACCAACGGCTGTCAGACTGTACAACCTAAGCAGGGCTGCTCGCAGAGATAGCAAAAAGACGTAACAAACTAATAGTTTTTTGAATGCAAAAGATGCAATAGACTTACACAATGGTCCTCTCCGGCATACAACTAGGAACATACCGGTCGCTATGGAGGGTGAGAATATGTATGGGCACATAATCATACCATGTAGGATAACTAAGTAGACGGTTATGCTGTTTCATTCCATCTAGCAACAATGCTCTGCACTGTGTGTGTTTATATATTTGCATATTTATTCCATCTAGCTACAATGCTCCGTACTGTGGGTGTTTATATATTTATATATCTACATATTATTCCATCTAGCTACATTGCTCCGCACTGTGTGTGTTTATATACTTGCATATTTATTCCACCTAGCTGCAATGCTCCGTACTGTGGGTGTTTATATATTTACATATTTATTCCATCTAGCTACAATGCTCTGCACTGTGTGTTCATATATTCATATATTTATTCCATCCAGCTACAATGCTCTGCACTGTGTGTCTGTGTGTGTGTGTATATATATATATTTTATAGTAATACGTACATATGTTTATTAGCTGCTCTTGCTTGCTTGTTTTTTTTCTTGCCTTCTGATTGTTGCTCTGAGTGTTGCTATCCCTGTGCTGTTGCAATCCTGGAATTTCCCCGTTGTGGGACTAATAAAGGCTTATCTTACCAAACTTGGTACACATGTTCATCTTGCACGTCTGACCCACAATATGGGTTTGGGGTCAAAAGGTCAAAGGTCACGGTTAACTTTCCCTATGCCCTATTACTAAACAATGAGCAATGCTAAGGTTACTAAACTTTGTACACAGGTTCAACCTGTCACCCTGACCTCTGACTAGGGTTTTGGGATTGCAAGGTCAAAGGTCAAGGTCAAATTGCTATTTAACCTCATAACATTCCATTGTTTTACATTGGCTGGATATTGGCTGGAATATATCTCAACAACAAAGAAAGATAGGCTTGCCAAACTTGGTACACAGGTTCACCTTGGGACCCCAGCCTACAACTAGGGATTTGGGGTCAAAAGGTCAAATGCCCTATAAACTATATCTCAACAACAGTGACACCTAGGGTCACCAACCTGTGTACGCATGTTCACCCTGAGACCCTGACCTCTCACTATGGATTTGGGGGTCAAAAGGTCAAAGGACACGGTTAACTTCCCCTATGCCCTATATATGCTGGTACATAATGAATAAAGCTAGAGTCACCAAACTTTGTACACAGGTTCACCCTGTCACCATGACTTCTGCCTATGGGATTGCAAAGTCAAAGAACAAGGTCAGAATGCCACATAAACTACATCTCAACAACAAACAGAGGCTGAGGGGTACTACTGGCTGCCACCACTATTTTAATATTAGACAAAGCTAACCCAAGTAAACAAAAATGCAGTTTTTAAATGATGATTTCATTTATTAAGAGAAAAAAGCTACACAAACCTACCTGGCCCTATGTGAAAAAAGTAATTGCCCCCTATGCCTAATGCTTTTAATTTATTTCATTCTAATGATATCTTCATGTAATGATTGATACATTAGATTACTTATTATAATACTATATAGTCACCAATCTTAAATGCATATTTTTATATTTATATGCTGTTCTGTGTTTCCTTTCTTAATACCAACACCCTTTATATTTATCAGCTGCCTTCTAGTGGCTTCTGTGAGCTCAACCTCACTTGACACCTGTATGAAATTTCAAGATACTGTAAGACTGGTGAATGCCAAAGTTTGCTTAAATTGATCAGGTTCAGGTTCAGGTTACTTTATTTGTACCCGTAGGTAGATTTGTTTTGCAGTTGGTGACATCCATATTTACAAGCCACAATTACATTCAACATAGACACAAACACAGGCACACATCTTACAAAATAGGTAAATATAAAATATGTACAATATAATTTTTATAGCTTGTTCAACTCTTTGACAGCAGCAGGGACAAAGCTGTTTTTGTAGCGCTGGGTTCTACTTTTTGGGACAGCAAACCTCCGTCTGGAGGGAAGAAGCTGAAAGTTGCAGTGCAAAGGGTGGGAGTCATCATTTAAAATCGAGTCGGCCATCCTCTGTACTTGTCTGGTGTACAGGGATGTCAGGCTCAGCTGTGACTCACCAAGCAAATGACTGGACCATCTGACTACCTGATCCAAGGATTTCCTCTGTTTCAGTTTTATCTGACCAAACCATGACATTAAAGAAAAGGATAAAACAGATTCAATAAAAGCCCGATAGAACATAGTCATTATGGTTCGGTCAATTTGGAAGCGTGCAAGTTTCCTCAAACAATGCAAATTTTGCTGACCCTTTTTGCACACCCTTTCACAGTTCACCTCAAAGTTCAATCCACTATCAATCATCATTGATATGATATGATCATACATCACATTTAATAAATTTGGTAGTACATGCTTGAGGCCCATTGCTTTTCAGTGTTCCTTTATTCCAGTGGATTCAGAGTTTGTCAGAAACACCAGAAGTATACAAAATGAAATACTCACAATTTGCCCAGTTTGTGTAGACAGTGAAGGAATTGAGGTGCAACTTCACTGCATTGCTATTTTAGATATATGTTGCTACAAAAATATTTAAGTAGTCAGTGTTAGCTTCCTTATACATGAATCGTTGCAAGGTAAAGGGAGCACAGTTACAGTTTTTTTTTAATAATATTAGATAATAGTTAAAATCTTAAATAAATTAGTGCCTAATAGAACTACTGCACAGCCAGTTCTGTAGTGGATTTGTCATGTCGAACAGTCGTGCCGTCTTATTAATCTTTATTCAGCTATGTGTGAGCACTGATGCCCAAAACTCTACACAGCACAACTCATCCTCTATAATGAAATAACCCCATCATTGTTATCAAAGAACCAATGTAGAATCCCACTCTTTACTGAAAGCTTTACGTACCTTCAGTGTATCTCTGTGAGCCTGTTTTTTGTCAGACCTGCATGTTTAGGCAACCTACAGCCACTCACCCAGTGGACAGAAGAGCCGATTAAAGAAGCAACACGGAATCTTTTGTCACTCAGTAGTGGAGGACAAATGCTCCTCTGCTGCACCATGAGCTGCGAGACTGGTTTTTATATGGCTGATTTCACAAACAGGGTTTCCGAGGCTTTAAAGGGGAGAAAGGTGAACCAGGCTTGCCAGGCCTGGATGGGCTGGATGCCCCTTGCCCTGTGGTATGGTGCTCTTTCTTTCCCCTCACTTTTCCCAGCATGCACTTTAGTACTTTTAACCACACCTTACTGTACACTACTGCACCAGAGACAAAAACATGCAGATTTGCATGGAAGTTTAAACCTGTGACTGTCTCAAATACTCAAGAACTAACATAACAAAGCCTAATCTGTCTAGAGAGATACCCATTTAATCCTTCTCTAACTACTAGCACCCCCATGTTAAATTCAGGGGAAGTTTTATAAATTACTGCAAATCCTTAACAGTGGTATTCATCATGGTCCAGTGTGTTCTCTGCTTTCCTTCTCTTGCATGGAGCACCAGTTTGTTTCCATATTAACAGCAGCAAAATACTCATCTGAGTAAATCAGATTCGAGCAAAGCTTTGTGCAGCACAGTGGCCTTATAAAACTAAATGATTCTATTTGCTTAGAAGTTTACCTTTAAGTTTCAGGTGCCATCAGGAATGTTGGCATTCATCTCCCAGTTAGACCCTTCCCTGGTGAGGAGGTGCTTTTTTGCGTGGAGCTTGCATGTTCTCTCTGTGGGTCGTCTGGTTTCCAGCTCTGAGGTCTGACACATCATCAATTATTAACACTGCCCTAATCCAACATCAAGGACTGCAAACCTCTACTATGGAAAGAGCCATTTTGAATCTAAACATATGAACATAGAGCCATAAAACATCTTTTAGCCTCGATTTAAAGGTAAAACAGGCAATTTACAAGAATAAACATCATTAGTAATAGGAAAGTTTTATTTCCTTTAATTTTTCTCTTTTTTCTTATGGTCGCAACTTTTTCTCGGAAATTTGTGAGATTTTCTCTTTAATTTGAAACTTTTTCCCCATAAATTTGTGAGTTTTTCCTCCTAACTTCAAGCATCATCATTTTCTTTGATATTTTTTTTTTTAAATTTTTCAATCATTCTTGAACACACAGGAGACCCATTTCACTGCTTTGTGTCCCTTTCAAAATACTCGAAAGGATGATCAACAAACACATAGAGCCAGTAGTGGACCCACAACTCCCAAGGGATCAGGCTGGCTTTCGGCAGGGAAGGTCGGCAGTGGACCAGGTTACACTGCTAAAGCAAGACATTGAAGACAGCTTCCAGGATAAAGAGAAAGCTGGAGTGGTGTTGTTAGGCCTGACAGTTACCTATGACACCTGAGTACACCTGGTACACCTGGCCTGAGTACACCTGAGTACACCTGACCTACACCTGAAACTACTGAAAACAATACCTGATCGGCACATGATTAACTTCCTCATGGAAATGCTCTCAAACTGTAGTTTCATCTTCAGACCAGTGACGGCCAGCGAAGCAGAACTCAGAAGACTGAGAAACAGGGTCCCCCAGCAGTCTGTGCTTGCACCACTGCTTTTTAACATTGATATCCATTACATTCTAGAGACAACATCCAGGAAATATGGCTACATGGATGATCTGGCCATCATGCTGCACCACCCATCATGGAAGGTGCTGGAAGAAGGCCTCAACCAGGATATGGGCATTCTGGCAGCTTACTGTACACCTGGACAGGACACTGTCCTTCAAACAACACCCTGAAGAAGTGAGGGCCAAGGTAACATCAAGAGTCTCACTTATCCGACACCTAGGTTGTACTTCCTGGGGAGCATCAGCCAGGACTCTACAAATCTCCACACAAGCGCTCGTCTTTTCAGCAGCCGAATACTGTGCCCCAGCATGGTGTAGAATCCCACACGTCAAAAAAGGTAGATGCTGCCATTAACAATACACTCAGGACCATAACAGGCTGCCTAAGATCCCCGTCTCCTTCCTGTCAGGCCTCGCAGGAATCACCCCACATGGCCTCAGATGAGAGGCTGCTACCCTTGCCCTAGCAAGGAAAGCTTGGAAACATGACTGGCATATCCTGCACAATACCACAACAACAGCTGTGCCCCCAAGCAGACTCAAGTCCCAGCACCCCTACAACAGGGCAGCACAAGAGCTGCTTTGCTCCATCCCTGAGAACCAGTCAACAAGTGACTGGCTGGCAGCATCCTGGAAGCAGGAGTGGGAGTCATCTGAGCCCTCACATATTCAGCAGTACATCTGGGACCCGGGGGATGGCTTAGAAGGAATGGGTCTTCCTCACCATCAATGGACTCTGCTGAACCGCCTACGTACGGATGTCGGCTGCTTCAAATCAACCATGAAGAAGTGGGGCCTGGCAAACAGTGCAGCATGCGAGTGTGGGGAACCTGAGCAGACTGTTGACCACATCATTACCACCTGCAGGCTGTACAGACCACCTTTGGAGGCTGGCCTCTTTCAAGTGGACCCTGAGACAAGGGCATGGCTTTACAACACCAAGCTGAACATCTGAACGCGATACATGGGAGGGAGAGAGAGCTAAGGGGTCAGAATTAAGGCCTAATAACCTTTTGTGTCTCCATGCTAACTTGTCTTTGGCTCTTTGCGCCTTACAGGTGTCCGACCACTGCCCTAACTGCATGTTTTCCCTTGGATTTTATGACTTTTTGATGCAGTCCAACAACATGCTTGTTTGGTTAATTAGCGAGTCTAAATTGTGGGAAGTGTGTGGTCATCCTTCCATTTGTGTCACCTCTAAGATGGACTTTCATCTCCTTTGGGGTTTATCATGCCTTCTACCTGATGTCAGCTGGGACATGATGGCAGCACAGCTTTATTTCAGAACTCTTGTTGGGCAAAATGAGTCTCTGTTGCTGCTACCTTTTGAACAATGTGCATAACAATATACAGATGTGGACACATATATTGGTACCTTTAAAGAAACAACTTATTAACAAATTATTGATTCAGTTGAATATTTTATATAATTAAATTAAAATGCATGGACCAAAAAGATGATACTCTTAACTTAATATTTAGTTGCACCACCTTTTGCAGCAATCACTGCCAGCAAGCGATCTCTGTACTTCGTAATGAGACATCTGCATTCACCAACAGGTAGTTTGGACCATTCTTCCTGTACAAACTGTACAAAGAGTGGAGCATCCACAATGCAGTTTTTTAGATCTTTCCTGAGATGTTGAATCAGATTAAGATCTGGGCTCATGGAGGACAATTTCAGAATAGATCAGTGTGTTTTCTCAGCCATTCTTGGGTGTTTTTAGCTGCATGTTTTGGGTCATTATCCTGTTGGAGGACCCTTGACCTGTGACTGAAACCAAGTTTTCTGACACTGGGCAGTACATTTAGCTCCAGAATGCCTTGATAGTCTTGAGATTTCATTGTACCCTGCACAGATTCAAGACACCCTGTACCAGAAGCAGCAAAGCAGCCCTAGAACATAACCAAGCCTCCTCCATGTTTCCCTCTAGGTACAGTGTTCTTTTCTTTGTATGCTTCATTTGTCCTTCTGTAAACATAGAGCTGATGTGACTGGCCCAAAAGCTCCAGTTTTGTCTCATCAGCCCAAAGGACAACCTCCCAGAAACTTTGGGGCTTGTCAACATGTATTTTGGCTTTTTATTGTTTTTCTGTCAGTAGTGGAGCCCTCCTGGTCTTCTTCCATGGAGTCTATTATTGTTCAAAATGCGACCTATGGTGTGATTAGAAAATCACGTACCTTGACCTTGGAGTTTAACTTGAATGATTTGGGATGTTTCCTCAGCTCTTTTCTACAATACACACTTATCTACAGATCAACCCGGGGTTGCATTTCCTCTTGCATTCACATCCTGGGAGATTGGCTACCATGCCATGAACCTTGTACTTTTTAATAATATTGGCAACTGTGGTCATGAGAACATGAAGCTGCTTGGATATGGTCCTATAGCCTTTACCCTTAACATGCTTGTCTATAATCTTCTTTCTGAGCTCCTCAGACAGCTCTCTCCTTTACTTTTTCTGGTCCATGTTTAGTGTGGTGCACACAATGATACCATGCTGCCCATTAGCAGGATTTTTTCTCCTTTAAGTAGGCTGAATGTCTGATGAAAAGCTTGAAACTCTTGTGATACTGATTAAGATCACTTGTTGGCAGTGATTGCTGCAAAAGGTGGTGCCATAAAATATTAAATTCGGGGGCGCCTCTTTAATGCCCATGCCATTTTAATTTGCTTAAGCTACAGATACAAAGATTCTTATAAACGATGGGTTCGTAAGAATCTCCCAGTTCCTACAAATTCTGGAGTTTGCAGACATTCATGGAGGGGGCATAATTTCTTACAGCTGCCATTCAATTTGCAAGAGCAACTTGAGGCATTCTTGAGAAATGAGGTGCTTTTCTCTTGTACGACGGCCCTAGAGTTATTACATTCTTCATAAGGGTGCCTTGGGATTCCTACAGCATATTTATTGCCGTCTTACAAAATTTTTTGTGCAACTCCTGGCATTCTCAAGTCATTGGTAGGAAGATCTTACAGCTTTCAGCACAAATGTTGCACGGATGACGTACTTCTGCCTTATGAGTGACTCACTACTGCCTTATGCAGGCTGTACGTACAGGGATTCGTTTGACATTTCCTACAACTGTTGTAAGGGCCCCTCAAGAACAACTTATGGTGTTCTTGAGGCATACTTACGGCCAACATTTTGCGTAGTTCTTACATTGTTCCTATGGTATTCGTACAGCTGCCCTATGATGAGGGGTTTCCATGGGGCATTTGTAGACATCTTGGACAAGAACATCAACCTGGCCACAAACTTATGAACGGTCTACGAATGCTGGATTCTACTACGGCTGCCTTAAGAAGGCTGTACGAAATGGTCCAAAAATCGTTTGTACAGTTTTCGCAGCCGTTCATAAGGGTATTTGTGACCGTAGCTTTAATTATATAAAATATTCACCTGAATCAATAATTAAAAGCAAAGTCTGATTTGTGTTAAATAATGAGGGATGACACTAAACCTTCATCAGTTTTAAGTTATTTCAGAGAGAGTTGTGATTTTTGAGTTTGTTTTTGTTTTTTAGGGTTTTTTTTGGAACAATATAAGCAAATGTGTCCATGTCTGTAGTAAAATGCTATATCCTGCTGTATTTTTGTCTCATATCTTGTTCTTTTCCCAGGGTGATGATGGCTTACCTGTACCTGGATGTTGGAATAAAGTAAGTTGGACTTGGCAGTGTGTTGTTGGAGCACATTTAGAACTAACATCTGACATTGAACCTTTTGCTTTCTCCTTGCAGTGACGATAACTCTGGAGTGGCTTGTGTGATTGTACATAGAATATTTATTTTGTTTTTTTTACTTTTTTATATTTTGTTATACATAAAGAAAATTAATTTAAAAATCCTATAAAGATATGGCAGTTGTTTTGTACAGATTGTTTATTTTAATACCCATGGCCATGTTTATGTAATGGATCTTTCTAGCTAAGCATTATTTGAATATGGTTGATAAGTTAAAAAAATATATATATAATATGGCTGCATATGCATGATATTTGTGCATAATGTGAAGTGGATAATGATAATAACTTATTACATTATGATCTGTTGTTGTGACATATGGGACCATGCTGCACTGAGTCGTGGGGCTGGAAACATTTCTGCTTGTTAGCATTTGGAACGTCTTGAGTGAACTGTCCACCACTGATGTGTTAAACAGCATTAACAAGCCTGCCATAAAGCATGTGCATTCTTACAAAAACTCCCTCAGTGACAAAAACATGTTTAAAGTCAGCATTAAGCAAAATTACCAATCAGATTAACAGATTAATTTTGCCTATAAATGTGAAATTGTGTCAGTTATTCTGATAAATGATAACTAGAGTGGCATGAATTTTGTTTAGGGCCAATCAGAAAGTGAAAAAAACAAATATTTGTATTTCTTTAACTTACTGATTTATTCAAAATGCTTTCAGAATGAATAAATTAAAAACTTTTTGTCACACTGGATGTTTAATCTGGGACAACCATAAAAACACATTAACCAGTGCACTCCTAAAGAAAGATTAACATTAAAATCTCATCTCTGGAGTGTCGGTTACAACTAGCAAGCTGTAAATGAATCCAGACCATGTCTACTGAAACCTGACCAAGTCCTTTTGATGATGAATAACCACAGAAAATAATATTCTACAAGACAGAAACAAGGGTCTGTTGTTGAGAAACTTGTAACTCATCCACATTTCACCAAAAATAAGGGCTGTTGACTGGTGAAGAACCTGAGCAGGAGTAGTACGCACTTTCCCCCATCTCAGCTACTCAGGGTTTTAATTCTTCCAGAGTAGTCAAAGGTGTCTTCTGCACTGTCACACGTGCCTTATTCTTTCTTCATTTAGTGTATTCTTTAGCCAGTCACTGGAACTTACAGACACGGCTGTCGTTATAGAATCACATGAGACACAATCACTGCACTCATCTCCAGTTCACTAAAGCTACAGTCACAAAGTTCCTACAAATTCTGGAGTTCAGAGACATTCGTGGAGGGGTGCATAGTTTCTTACGGCTGCCATTCAATTTGCAAGAGCAAGAAAGAAGAAGAAGCCATCTCTGTTGTCATTCAGTCCATACAGATAATCATGTACAGTAGAACAAAATAACGTTTCTCCTATCTACAATTTTAATCACATGTAGAATCAGAGGAGTCGCTGCCATGAACAACTTCTCCTCCCCCCATTCTATTATGCTAAGCACCAAGCTAGAAGGCAGGAAGTACCTTTTTTTATATGGTCTTTGGTATGACCCGGCTAGGACTTGAACCCCCACCTCCTGGTTGTGGGGCGGATGCTCTATCAACTAGGCCACCACTCCAGCACCACCACCACAGCCTGAGGCATTCTTGAGAAATGAGGTGCTTTTCTGTCATATGATGGCCCTAGAGTTCTTGCTTTCTTCGTATGGGTGCCTTGGCATCTTCCTACAGCATGCTTACTGCCATCTTACGAAAACTGTTGTGCAACTCGGGGCACTCTCAAGTCATTGGTAGGAAGATCTTATGGCTTTTGGCACATTTTGTCAGCACAAATATCGCACGAATGATGTACTTCCTCCTTATGAGTGCCTCACTATTGTCTTACACACACTGTACAAATCGGTGTTTCCTACGACTGCTGTAAGAGGCCCTCAAGAACAACTTAAGGTGTTCTTGAGACATACTTGCGGCCAACATTTTGCATAGTTCTTACGTTGTTCCTATGACATTCGTATGGCCACCCTATGATGAGGTGTTTTTATGGAGCATTTGTAGAAATCTTGGACAAGACCAATGACCTGGCAACAAACTTATGAATGGTCTACAAACGCTGGATTCTCCTACAGCCACCTTAAGAAGGCCGTATGAAATAGTCCAAAAATCGTTCATATGGTGTTTGCAGCCATTCCTAAGGGTATTTGTGACTGTAGCTTCATGGCGAATCTTCTAGTACCAATTCACTGGACCTCTGTTGAATTAGGTTTAGTCACTTTAAATAGGGTGCAAACACTTATTTTACATTATATATTATTTCATTAATTGGTATGGCTTTGTAGAAATTTGTTTTCATTTTGACAGTTTTTTTTCTAAATTCTCAAAAAAATGACAAATTATAGTGACCATTAAAATAATAAATTCAGTAAAGGCGAATTCATCCAAGGGGTGAATTATTTACATACACACTGTCAGCTTGTTTTATTGAAAACTGTTTCAAAACAGCTATCTTCAAAAATCAGTGACATAATCAAAAGCTACAAATACAAAAAAAAAAATCCTTTTTTGTCTCTGTGGACATTCCTGGAGTAAAAACATTAAAATACACATTTGATGGCTGCAGATACAACAGACGAAGTAAAAAATGTGACTGGATTAATTTATAATAGCGCTGCTGAAATATATATCATCCAGTCTTCCGCCATGCTGTGATGTGGACCTAAATTTTTAGGAAACGGTGTTAATTGCTGTCTCTGTATAAGAATTTCATAAACAACCTCTGTTTTTGATTCTTGTCATGAAAACGATTTCACTCAACACCTACTGGTTTCAAATTTAGTCAAGACGCTTCAAATACTAACTACATGTTTAGTTGTACAGCAGGAAAACAAGTGGTTTATGGTTATAAGCTTTGTGTTAGTTCTTCTGGTTCCAGTTTATTGTAAATACTTGTCTTTTAAAGCCCTAGTAGGTATTCCATTAAAAATCTTTTTTTTTTCTTTATTAAACATATTAAATTATCTGTACATCCAGCTATTGGTGAATAAAGTGGTAAAAAAGGAGATCAGATCCATCCTGTGGAGCCGTCACAAGACTAAAAATGCATTTAATTTTAAATGAATGCAATGACTGGAGCATGCCAGCCAGCATGTCCACGTGGGCCCCACCAAAGGTTAAACTGGGCTGTCTTATGGGTCCCATGTGGGTTTGTCTGCGGGTTTCATGTTGGTTCCATCTGTGTTTGCCCACATAGACTTTACCTGTTTTCCTATTTTCCAACTCATTTTCTCATAAATTTGCTATTTTCTTGTAAATTTGTGACTTGTTCCCTCTAATTTGGTACATTTTTCTTGAAAAATTTGAAACTTTCTCATAAATTTGCAACTTTTTTTTACTGTAAACTTGAAACTTTTTCTCATAAATTTGTTAGTTGTTTTTTTTTGTAAAATTGTGACTGTTTTCTTGCAGATTTGCTAACTTTTTCTTGTAATTTTAGAGCTTTCTCATAAATTTGCCACCTTGTTTACTGTAATCTTGCAACTTTTTCTCATAAATTTGGGACTTTTTTCTGATAATTTTCAAAATTTATTTACTCAAATATTTGCTAGGTTTTTTTATTAGTTTGCAATATTTTCTATTTTTTTCCTCATAAATTTGGGACTTTTTCTTTTAAATTTGCTCATTTTTTCTTGTAAAGTTTGTAAGTCTTTTGAAGTAATTTTACCATTTTTGTCTTGCAAATTTTCATTTTGTCATAAATTTGCGAGTTTTTTTCTAGTAAATTTGTGACTTTTTCTCTCATAAATTTGCTACTATTTTTTGTAAATTTGTTACTGTTTTTCTTATAAATTTTCACATTTTTTCCCCATACATTTGTAACTCTTTTTCTCATAATTTTGCCTATGGTGACGGTGTTATTGACCCATAGTAAACCCATGTGGGGCCCAGATGGGTTTAATGTAGATCAGCAGATTCCCTGCTTACCTGCACCATGTGGGCAAACACAGATGGGGCCAATATGGAACTTGCTGACAAACCCACATGGGACTCATAAGACAGCCCAGGTTTAACCTTTAGTGGGGCCCACATGGACATGCTGGCTGGGTACTCCTGCCTCTGACCAGAGTGTGAAGAAGGAATGAACTTAAATGTGTCACGTCTTCAAAATGTGAATGAGCTGCTTAAATTGAGCTAATATCCTCTGTTGTTTAGACTACATGTTGAATAGAAATGATAAAAATTAATAAGAAAACTGAAAAGCTCAAGTGCATCTTTAAAATCCCCCTCATGTTTAATGACATTAAAATTTGTTTTTGATAATTATGGACGTCAATTAAAAGGCAACTTTTAATCACTGTGTATTCTGGATCTATTTTAATTATCCAAATTAAAAGTAAATATTGATTACTTTGCTTACTGATAATTTTCTAATCTCCTACCCACTGTTAGCAAATAAGCACACGTACAAGAATCTAAACAGAAACATTTCATGGTTTGTAAGACTTAGCTGTAGGAGGCTCTGGCTTCATAAATCCTCCACCTACTGGGGCTTTAAATAACTGCAGTGTTACAGATTAGCTTCTGATCTGAGGCCCCGTATACAGCCCATATTGACTGGAAATATTGCTGCTTACTTTTTAAGGCATCCTTCTGCAGGTGTTGCATTGCCTCATCTTTTTATTAAGAAAGCCGTAGCACAATGAAACAACTTTTATCCTCTTTTTTTAAGTTTACTGAAGAAGCTATTCTTATTGCATTAACATAATTAACTTCCCCAGTGGTGAAGAAATGGATGAACTTACCAGACTGGAGTGGGATCCATTGTATGCTGCTGCTTTTTTCTGTGTTTTTTTCCCCCCCTGCTTGGATTTATTTTGCCATGAGAGATTATATTGTTTTATGTTTTGGTGCTGCATAAGGACCTCACATTAACTAATTCTTAGAGATCAGCCCCACTTATTTTCATGTCAAGTGGGTCATATAAACTTGTTGAAATCATGTTCTAAATGTTCATTGTCTTCAAAGTGAATGTCAGAATTAAACTTGTACAACTTGTTTCTGGGGACTTTGGTTTTGCTCACCAACAAGCAACAGCACTGGAGTACTCATTCATTCTAATTAAAGATATATTGCATTTAAAAGTAACGAGTTAACTGCTTTGTGAAATAAGCAAGCAATTATTTTTAGAATGTCTGAAAAGTCCCATGAGCATCCAGTGTTTGCCTTCATCAGCTCACTGCGGGCACCTGTGTAGTCACTGCAGTTCTATGACAGTAACCCTTTAATAAAAATAGAGCAGCAATTATGCTGCAAGTTCCTTTTTTTTTATCAACATGAAACATCACCCAAATGCCTTTGTTTGTTGTTAAATAGTTCGCCTAACCTGTTCCAGCATATAAACTACTGGGGCTAAATTGTCACTTCAGCTCCAAAATTGAAGTTAACTTTTTTTTTTTTTCCACAATATCTTTATTGAACCTTTTTTTTTTTTTTTAACAAACATGATACAAACAATCAAACACTAACACTAAAGTACTACAAAAAAAAAAATGCACTAAAAACACCAACAACCACCAACAAAATCAAGTCTTCAACAATGCTCCTCTGTTTAGTCTAGACAATCCAATACATAAGTATACATATTATGTTCACCAGTTTGGAATTTACAAGGTCCACACACATCATTCACCTTCTTCTTCAAGAGTTATGTTTAAATTTTTTACATAATCAATAAAAGGTCTCCATATATTCTCAAACACAATTTCCTTTGATTTTAGTATATATGTTATTCTTTCTAATGGAAGGTTTGTTAACATCTGTCTTAACCACTGAGTCACATCTGGTCTATGAGTCTTTTTCCATAATAGTGCAATACATTTTTTGGCATTAAGCAAACTGAGGTCTATGAATGTTCTTTCACTTTTATTAAAATTATGCTTTTCTGGGTACAGACCCAACAAAAACAGTTTAGGATTCAATATGATTTGTTTTGAGATTATTTTTTCAATTGTTACCCTCACCTCTTCCCAAAACATTCTTATTAATCTACATTCCCATAAACAATGAAATAGGGTTCCTTTACTTTCCATGCATTTTGTGCATGTATCTGGTATATTTTTGTTATATCTATTTAACTCCTCCGGTGTAACATACATCCGCATTAACCATTTGAAATGTATCAATTTAAGGCGTGCATTTATTGATTTGGTTTGAGCTTCTGTACAAGCCAATTCCCATTGTTCCTCTGAAATTTCAGTTTGCAGATCTTCTTTCCAGTAGTTTAATCTTTTCAGTGAATTTTCACTTGAAGATAGTGTCAGTGAGTTATAAAACTCTGAAATAATACCCTTTCTTTTACTATCTTTCATCATCATTTTTTCCAAGGATGAATAAATAGGTCGAGTGAGAGCTTTATTTTGATTTGATCGAATAAAGTTTCTAAGTTGAAGATATTTAAAAAAATGTGTTCTATTGAGATTAAATTTGATCCTCAGCTCTTCAAAAGACATTATGTTGTCTGCACATGGCAAATATAAATCCTGAATCTTTTGTATCCCTTTTAAATTCCATACTTTAAATACAGCGTCCGCTCTCCCTGGTTTAAAATATTGATTACCCCATATTGGACTAAATTGTGACAATAACTGTGGTTCTTTTAAATAGTTTTTAGCTTCACACCATATTTTGATCATATGCTTTACAAATGGATTTTTAACTTGTTTTTGTAATTTTTTTGCCGAATCTGAGTATATGAATATGGGAAGAGGTAAAGGTAAATTGTATGATTCCATTTCAGTCCAGTGAGGGAGATCATTTGATGAAAAATAATATGTCATAGACCTCAGTTGTGCCGACCAATAATACAACATAAAATTTGGACATTTCAGACCTCCACGATCAAATGGTAAATATAATAAAGACAAACGTAATCTAGCCCTCCTGTTGTTCCATATAAATTCCACTAACTTTTTTTTTATTCTTGAGAATAGATCTAAAGGTGGTGATAAGGGAATGTATTGAAATAAATAAAGTATTTTAGGTAAAATATTACTTTTAAGTATATTGATTCTCCCGATCATCGACATTGGTAGTGACATCCATCTCTGAGTTAACTCATTGATATCTGACATTAAGGCTTCATAGTTGACACTGGCGACTGATTCTAGCTTAGGCATAATTTGGATTCCTAAATATTTAAACTGATTTACAACATTGAATTGATTTACCTCAGGGGCTGGGTAATTTCTCTGGGTCTCATTTAGCATTAATATTGAAGATTTAGTTTTATTTATTTTATATCCTGATATTTCCCCAAAATTCTTTATTAAATTCAACAAGGTTGGAATTGATTTTTTTAGATTCGACATAAACAAAATTATGTCATCGGCGTACAGGGAGATTTTATGTTCTGTTGGTCCAACTTTAATTCCATATATTTGTGAATGTAAACGTATCGCTATCGCTAAAGGTTCAATTGCCATAGTAAACAGTAAAGGTGAAAGTGGACAGCCTTGTCGACATCCTCTATTGATTTTTATTGGTTTTGAAATATTGTTATTTGTTAGGATTTCTGCTGTAGCATTATTGTATATTATTTGAACCCATTTTATGAAATTATTTCCAAGTCCAAACCTTTGTAGGACTTCAAAAAGAAAGGGCCATTCAACTCTATCAAAGGCCTTTTCGGCGTCCAATGATAGGAGAGCTGTATCCGGTGCTTCTTTATTAAAATAAATAATATTAAATAGTCTTCTTACATTATGGAAGCCTTGTCTACCCTTTATAAAGCCATTCTGATCTCGATTAATAATATTTGGTAAAATTTCTTGTATTCGTCTTGCTAAAATTTTACAGATTATCTTAAGGTCGGCGTTTAATAGGCTTATTGGTCTCATATTTTCACATTTATTAGAGGGCTTACCTGGTTTTGGCAGCAGTATAATTAAGGCATTATTTATGTATGATGGTAAATTATTATTTTGAAATGCTTCTAAAACCATTTCCAAAAAAGGTTTTATTAATTTATTCTTAAATTTTTTATAAAGGTCAACTGGAAGACCATCTGGTCCTGCACTTTTTCCTGATTTCATATTATCAATGGCTAGCCCAACTTCTTCTTGACTAATTTTAGACTCCAATATCTCCCTGTTTTCATTTGGAATACACGGTATAGATAGTTCGTTCAAAAACCCATTTAGTTTTGTTAAATCAGGTTCATTTTTGGTATCATATAATTTTTCATAGTAATCTCTAAAGGCTCTATTAATTTCTAAAGGATCTATAACTACCTGTCCATTACTTATAATACTGGTAATTGGTGTTTTAATTTCCAATTGTTTAATCTGCCATGCTAATAATTTTCCCGATTTTTCACCTTGTTCATAAAAAGATTGTTTCAATCTTAGAAGACTCGAGGCAGCTCTATTCGCTGATTTTTTGTCGTATTCAGCTCTCAAAATCAGTAATTCATTCTCCAACCTTGGGTCACTTCCTGCATACACTTTTTCCTGAAGATTTTTTATTTTATGTTCCAATTTAGCTCTCTCCTCTCGAGTCTTCTTAGATTTTGATCCTGTATAACTAATAATATGTCCCCTAATAAAAGCTTTGAAAGCCTCCCACTTTACACATGCTGATGTTTGTGTAGTATTGATGTCAAAGAACTCGTCTATCTGTTTTTCTATATACTTGACAAATTCCTCATCCTGAAGCCATTTATGCTGAAATTGCCATCTACCTGATTCCTTTGTCAATTTTTTATCTACATATATTAGACAACAGGGTTCATGATCAGAGATCACGATGTTATCATAAAAGCAGTTTTGAATCTTGGACCTTAATTCTGTGGAAATCAAAAAATAATCAATACGTGAGAATGTCTTGTAGGTACTGGAATAACAAGAATAGGCTTTAACTTGTGGTTTCATTTCTCTCCATATATCTAACAATCTCAATTCTTTCATAAAATGATTAATAGTCATCCTACATCCAATGTGCGTACAATCCAGTCCTGTTGATCTATCCACACCTGGATTCAATGTACAATTAAAATCCCCTGCTATTATATGTTGCCCTGTAAGTGATGATAAGATGAGAAATAAATTAGCAAAGAACTTCTGATCATCTATATTGGGACCATATAAGTTCACAAGATTTATATTTTCTAATAGCAAAGAACCTTGAATGATTACATATCTTCCAAATTTGTCTCCAATTACATTTTTCACTTGAAAAGGAACTGATTTATGTATGAGAGTCATAACTCCCCTGGCTCGGGATGAAAATGAAGAGGTGAATACACTTCCCTGCCATCTACTCCTAATTCTTTTAACATCCTCCTCTATCAGATGAGTTTCTTGTAAAAACACAATTCTTGAACCCATGTCCTTTATTTTATTCATAACTTGTTTAAGTTTTTTTAAATTTTGTAGACCTCTGCAATTCCATGAAGTTAAATTAAGGTTAACACTTTGGTCCATGATCAATAGAGAGTTTGGGATTACCTTGCAGTGTAAACATGCTCATACAGAGAAGCAAAAACATGAGTGGTTGAACATTCATCCTACAAACTACACACAAACAAATTTCCCCTTCCCACACTTGTGGCAAACCCCCCAAAATCAAAAGAAAAATTCTGTCTCCCGATATAGCCATCGACCGTTCCACACCCACGGGGAACAGCCTAAGCCACTCCTTCTTCATCCTCCCAATCACCCTAACTCTATTGCTTTTAATGACGTAACATTAACTCTCCTCTGTAGTTTTCCAACTTAACTCCAAAATTTTTAACAACTTTGTACATCATAGTTTTTTTTTTTTGTTTGTTTTGTTTTGTTTTTTTTAATATATAATACAATCTATATTTTGTAAACTTACTATTTACTTCAAGTCAGTCAGATGCCTGTGCAAATGCTTAATTATTCTACCTTATATTTTGTTCATGCTTAGCTCCCACCCGTCTCTTCTTCTTCTTTGATCTTCTTGATGAACTCCTGCGCCTCCTCTGGGGTCTTGAAGATGTGGGTTCTGCCCTCATACGTGGTCAGCAGTCTCGCAGGATAGATTACACCATGACGAATCCCAAGGTTGCGCAGCTCCTTACGTACGGGATCAAACTGCTTCCTCAATTGCTGGATTCCTGTGGCCAAATCTGGGTAGAACCGCACCTGCTGGTCCTGGTGTTTAATCTCTCCTTTAGCACGTGCAGCGTTGAAGATCTTCATCCTGTCTCTGTTGCTAAGAAACTTCATAATTAAGGTCCTCGGCGGTCCCTTATCTCTCCGTGGGCCAATACGATGTGCTTTTTCCAGAACCACTGCTGATTGCAACTCCTCGCTGCCCAGCACCTCCGGAATCCACTTTTCCAGAAAGGAACATACGTCCCGACCTTCTGATTCCTCTGGAAGACCCACCAGCCTCAAATTATTCTGTCTCGACCGAGATTCCAAATCCAAAATATTATCTTCCAGAGATTTATTTTTTTTTTCCAAAGTGCGCACCTTTAATTGAAGACGGGTGACGTCATCTTCAGCACTAGCGAGACGGAGCTCCATCTGCGCCGTTCGTTCTACACAGTCACCCAATTCCTTTCTTATTCCTTCCAACGCTGTCATAATCCCATCAAATCTAGAGGAAAAGTCCGCTCTCATTGAACTCATGGCAGCCATCAGCGCATCTGCGCCATTCCCCGCAGAAATCGCACCGCCGCCAGCCTCCTCCGCCATATATGGAGCCTTGTTTGCTGCGTCACAGACCTGAAAGTCCGTTAATTTGGACTGTTTCGGCGGCTCGCTTTTTCCTTTTCCTGGTTTTCCAGCCTTAGGCTTCGCCGACATATCCTCGCCCAAACGCTGGGATACGTTCTGTCCCAAATGAGAGAGTTATTTGCCGATTTTTTTTCTCCAGGAGCAGAGCAGAGCGAGACACGTCCGTCCTACGTGGCAGCCATAACCGGAAGTCGAAGTTAACTTTTAATTCAGTTAAAATGTCATTGAGGGAAATTAATGAGCCTGTTGTTGGTTATGAAGGAGACAGGATGTCAGTTCCGTACTTGTAGAGGTACAGTACACCTGCTGTGGACTACACATCTTCTGGACAATATAGGCTATGCTGATCAATGAATACAGAATTTTAGGAAATAAAAAGAAAAGATGAGATCTTCTTTTGGCTGCTCCCTTTAGCGGTCTCCACAGTGGATCATCTGCCTCCATCTCACCCTATCCCTTCATCTTCCTCTGTAAACCCAACCCTCTCCATGTCCTCCTTCACTACATCCATAAATCTTCTCTGTGGTCTTCCTCTTTTCCTCCTGCCTGGCAGCTCCATCTTCAACATTCTTTGTCCAATAACTCCACTATCCCTCCTCTGCACATGTCCAAACTATCTCAGCCTTGACTCTCTTACTTTGTCTCCAATCCACTCACCCTGAGCTGTCCCTCTGATATACGCCTGTCTATACTGATATCCTGTCCCTCCTAGTCACTCCCAAAGAGAATCTTAGCATCTTCAACTCTGCCACCTCCAGCTCCATCTCCTGTCTATTTGTCAGCACCATCGTCTCCAAAGCATACATTATAGCAGGTCTCACTACCATCTTGTAAATCTTCCCTTTCACTCTAGCTGCTATCCTCATTTTTCTCAGGTTTTCACATCCATCACACAAACATTTTGTCACGATTCTGTAAAATACAGAAGCTGACTGCGCATTCCGGGGTAACTTAAAGTATGATGATAATGTGTTTTCCTGAATTTCCATTACCCTCAGGCTTTTCATGCAACTCCTTAGTTGTAAATATTTCCAGAATTCTCTCTCCTCCAGGCCAAAATTATTCTTAAGTTCTTGAAAAGGTTTGAACATGTTTGCTCTATACAAATCACCAACTCTTCTGATGCCGCTGTCCAACCAAGTTTTCCACAAAAAGTATTCCTTCCCTATATGAATTAATGGATTGTTCCAAATTGATGAGTATTCTTGAATATATGGAGACATTTTCAACATTTTATGTGCTTTTTTCCACATGTCCTTAGAATGCTCCAAAACTGGGTTAGTCATAGTCACCCAGTCTCTTTTTATGTGTCAATTCTTCTAATGGTCTCAAGGGGATAGTGAGTACACTGCTTGGCATTAAGTTAATCCCCCTTCCACAGCAGGTGGGACACCATGTGATGTATGGGATGGTGCCTATCTCCATTTCAGCCTGGCATTAAGCCAGACATTAATTATAGTCAATGCCCAGTCAGTTATTTGGAGGATGAGGATATGGTTGAAAATCACTGTGCAACACACTTACTGTACATGAATGGATTTGAAGCTTTGATGCAAAGAGTAAGATCTGCTGAAAAATTTAGTAAACCCATGCACCGTTTTCTTTATTTCTTTCTTTGTATGACTAACAGTGCTGTCTACTGTTTCTTCAAATGATTTGCAATATACTATTACAGGGTATAAGTGGATAGTTTGTATTTAACTGTTCACTGATGAGCACATTTAACAGAAAAACAGCAGCCGTTTGTGTGTTTTTCATTATTCGGGACAGGGCATATGCGAATAGGCACAAGATCAATGACTAAGGACACATTCATGAAAGATTATGTGGACTGAATGTCCAGCACAAAGGTTTGTAGTTTGAAATCTTCAGATTGATAGTTCCTTGTCAGTGTGGGTTTTAGACATAACTGTCTCCGTTCACCAGATCCACACCGGCCACTGTGCTTACTGAGCCTCCGGTCTGTCCAGAACCGGTCACAGAGGCTGCACCAGCCGAGGTTTAGTGGAGAGTGGATCCTCCTGCCTTCACACACTCCCTGTTCATTCATTCAGTCACTTAAAAAATAAATATATTAATACCTACTGTATAGGCTTTAATGCTTTAAGTTCATGATGAAAATTAAAATGTGGATGAAATTTTTAAAAACCTAATCAGTGTATCATCATATTATAGTTAAAATGATGGGTAACAGTATTATGATCAGATTATAACTGTTACAACTCAGTCCATTAATGAAAGCTTTTAAAACACGCCACATACACAGGAGTAGTACTGTGTATAAATAACTGTAGCACAGATTTTTGTGTAGGCAATGTTACTACATATACAGTATACACATAATGGATGAATACCTTAGTAATTCTGCAGTAATATTTCAACTTTTTAAGATTTTTTTTGGCATTGATTTCTCATTTTGCAACAATTTTAATAACTAATCAACTGCAATTGGTTTTCATCATGCAGACATAATTTTTCATATTTTATTAGTCTGTTTAGTTGTTGCTTTAAGAATTACCCCACAACTGACTTAAAAAAACAGCTTCCCTTTCAGTCTTTCAAAATTGATTAATAATTAATGAAATATTTTCACATAAACAGTGTTTTAAGGAACATAACCAACAACAGCGTTTCAGAGTTATTGATTGTCTCCAGTATTTTCACTTGGTTTGGTCACTAATATCATTTTGGTGGCTGTCTCTGATTAAATTTGTGAGTGAATCCACGTGCTGCATGTTTGCTGTGAAGTGGTGTTTGATGCTGAAGACAAACAAAAAAGCCCTCAGCATGCACATTAATGTAATGATGTCCAGTGCAGTCCATTGCATCCACCCAGACAATGTCGATGGGTTCTAGGAATGGTGTTGGGTTGAAGTAAGCCCAAACATTAAATGTTTCACTTTCATTTACTGATTGACTACTTAAATGATGAATAATAGTAGTAATAAGGACAGATTGGCCGTCATTTATCAAAAGTGCATAGAAATCAGCACACATTCTGGTGCAGAAATGATCACACGACAAGATCCGCATGGTATTTATGTAACTGTGCCTATCTGGTCAATCTCGTCATATCCCTGTTCACTCAATGATAAATATGACGACTGGAAATTATTGTAATTTAAATGTCACGCCCCTACCTCGCCCCCAGCATTTACAACATTCTGGAACATACAACAGCAAAAAGTAGAAACTGACATTATTATGAGAAGAAAAATATTATAAATTAGTGTTGAGTGGTAACCTCAAAAGTTGCCTTCAATTCAAAAGAACCATGGCTCAGCATTTGTCCTACTTTGCTAATCCCAGAGGAAAATTCATGGCTGTCCACAGTGCAGCACCAATCCAATTTATTTATTTAGCGAATGCAAAGTCCTTAAGCCAAGCAGTTGCCTCCTGGTTTGCTGTATGGAGGGTGTGTAATCCTCCTTCCAGTCTTTGGAGTGGGCAAACCTCTATGATGTGTTCCATTGTTTGCTCCTCTCCACATGCGCACAGTGGGCTAGGGCTACTGCCCCATCTGTGAAGGCTGGCCAAGCAGGGGCCATGTCCAGTCCTGAAGCGATTGAGTGTAGACCACTGTCTCCTTGGGAGGTTGGTGCCCGGGACCTGTTGGTTGGGGTTTATCACCAGCTGTTTGTTTGGGACCTCCTTGGTCTCCCATTCCTCTTGCCAAGCTGTCTGGATGGTAAAGTCAGCTGAGGGAGGGTTTTTCCAAATCGGCCGTCTGGATGAAAGTCGGGCAGTGGGTGGGGTGTAGATATCTGCATGGATTGGCAAGTGAGGAAAATCTTTAACTTTTTGGAGCATCCTTTGAGTTAATGCTGCTCGCCGGATGTGTGGAGGGGCTATGTTTGACAGTACAGAGAGCCAGGGGAGTGGTGTTGAGCGGATTGTTCCAGTTATAGTTCTCATGGTTGAGTTGAGCTGGGTGTCTACATGGTGTGTGTAAGATGACCTGGACCAGACAGGGGCACAATATTCTGCTACAGAGTATGAAAGGGCCAGTGCTGAGGTGCGCAGGGTGGAGACTGCCGCCCCCCATTTTGCACCAGCGAGCTTGCAGAGCAGGTTGTTTCGTACCTTCACCTTAGCAGCCGTCCCCTTTAGATGTTCCTTGAAGGATAAGGTCCTATCAAGGGTCACTCCAAGATAAGTTGGATTTGGGGCATGCTTAAGCTTGAGTCCGCTCAGGTGGATGTTTAGTTCTCTGGCAGCTTTTGCATTGTGGAGATGGAATACACTGGAGACGGTTTTTGCTGGGCTTGGTTTTAGGCGCCAGATTTTGCAGAACTGGTCCAGTTTGGCAAGATCTTCCGTGAGCACCCGTTCCAGTGGTTCAAAGTCTGGTGCTTGGAATGCCAAACAGATGTCGTCTGCATAGATGAATTTGCGGGATTTTGTAGTAGGCAGGTCGTTTATGTAGAGGTTGAACAGAGTTGGAGCTAGAACTGAGCCTTGTGGGAGTCCGTTTTTCTGCATTCAATCCAATCATTCACATCTAGGACCTATTTAGAGTCTCCAATTAACCTAAAGCTATGGTCGCAAATACCCTTAGAATGACTGCGAACGATTTTTGGACCATTTTATACGGCCTTCTTAAGGCGGCTGTAGGAGAATCCAGCGTTCATAGACTGTAAGTTCGTGGCCAGGTCGATGAGTTTGTAAGTTCGTGGCCAGATTTCTACGAACGCCCTAAGAAAACCCATCATTGTAGGGCAGCCTTATGAATGCCATAGAAACAATGTAAGATCTACGCAAGATGTTGGCCATAAGTATGCCTCAAGAACACCTTAAAGTGTTCTTGAGAACACCTTAAGTTATTCTTGAGGGCCCCTTACAGCGGTCGTAGGAAAGGTCGTATGAATCCCTGTTTGTACGGAGATTCGTACAATGTGTGTAAGGCGGTAGTGAGGCACTCATAAGGCTGAAGTACGTCATCCATGCAACATGTATGCCGACAAAATGTGCCAAAAGCCATGAGATCTTCCTATCAATGGCTTGAGAGTGCCGTGAGTTGCACAATAAATTTTGTAAGATGGCAGTAAGTATGCCGTACAAAGATCTCAAGGCACCCTTACAAGAACGTAAGAACTCTAGCGTCATCATATAACAGAAAAGCACCTAATTTCTCAAGAATGCCTCAAGTTGCTCTTGCAAATTGAACAGCAGACGTAAGAAACTATGTCCCCCTCCATAAATGTCTGCGACCTTCAGAATTCGTAGGAAGTGGGAGATTCTTATGAACCCATTGTTTGTAAGAATCTTTGTGACTGTAGCTTAAGAGGAAGCCAGAGCATCTGTAGTAAACCCACACAAGCATGGGGAGAATACACAGCTAGGCCCTGCTGGCTGGTGGTTGATTTGAACCCACAGCCTTTCTACTGTGAGGCAATAGTGCTAACCACTACACTACCATGTTGTGCAACACCATTGGTATGACCAGCTGCTCTCCAGCTGAGGATAATAAAAGCAGAAATAATAAATCATTTTTTATTATTACAATAATCAGATTGTAAATATATTGTAAAGTATTATAAAGTAGTGTTGAGCGGCAACTTCAAAAGTGTCATTAAAGGCAGAAGAAGCACTGTTGGAATGGGATCAGATATCTTATCTATCACAATTCTTTATTTTGAGGTTAAAAAATGTGGTTGGACTTTAACCCCAGCAGAAGAGCAGCTGTGCTCATCGGTTCTATTACAGGCATCGTGAGATAAGAAATCAGTGTTTCATTAGTTCATTTTTAAATGATTCTTTTGAACCAAAATTCCAAAGCAATGTCTGATTTTCATTGGTTATTATTACTTTTATCAGTTTCAAGTTATTTCAGCGGCCATTGTAGGATTTTCTTTCTTTAATGGAAGGTTTGTCAATGTCTGTAAAAAAAACTCTAGAATGCACTGGACATCAAAATAATTTCCACTACAAATGTTCATATTCAGTTTGGCTTTATTCCTGCTATGATTAAACTCTGTTCACCAATTACTTAAAGGGTCAACATCCTTTCCAACTGGCTAAGAAGTAATACTACCAAAGACCATCTTCAAGATGCGACAGAAAGGAAACTTGAAGACATTTGGAGATATCTTTGAGGTTTTTCTTTTCACCCAGACCTGGGGGCTGGGTACAGGACCAGCTGTGCTCAAGGCTCAGGTGGCAGCAGTGAGCAGAGACCTCGGACAGTCCTGTAGTTAGTCACTGAAGCCTGTTGGAATAGGACAGCCACTGAAGACATGCTTACTGGTGTGTTTCTCTGACTGCATACACTTTAACCCATTTAGCTCCCAGTGAAAATGACATATGGAATACTCGTGTTTGATGTGGTGTAACTGCTATGACTGTGATACAGAGTTGAGAGAATTTGGGACAGCAAAGAGACGCCACGTGTTTCCATGAAAAACCAAAAACACATAGGGAGACCCTCTTGATGATTCCTTCTTGATTTTATCACTGCCTTTGGAAACTCCATTTATCTGCAGCTATAACATGTTGTTTTAAAAGATTGTGGTATATAGGCATTATTTTTGATACAAGTGTCACACATCATACCTGGTCAAGTAATGTTTTTTCTCTATTTATTTGTATTGTGATGTCACAGGATACTGTGGTTGAATCTTGTATTTATAAGTATTGTAAAATACTAGACAGTGCATTGTTTGTATAAAAGAACTACATCTTTGTAAATAGGGAGAAATGATAGACAAACAATTTTAGAAAGGGTAGTGTACAGAATAATTATTAGTTTTCAGAATTTTGTAGTATTCAAACCACTTGGACAATTTTGTTTTTTCATCCATTCATCCCATTTCATGCAGTTTTTTTAATTCAAAACATCACATTTATTTTTTGGCATGAAAAAAACCCTTTGATGATATTTCTTGCTTTTCATCCAGAAAACAATGTAATTTATCTCTAAAATATGAGTAAATATTGTATTTAACAGATATGGCTATGCATGCAAATGACCCCAGAGAAAAAAATCCTTCCACAATGTTTTCCATCCCAAAACAATGTTTGCTGTTTTACTAAAATCCAATGTACAGAAGCATTCCTTATGTTGAACGCTGCCATCAGATCTGACCTTACAGAAAAGAAAAACACATGAATTTCATTTTAACAACATGAAAAGGTTCCAAAACCACATTTCCACGTGCGACTTACACGTGTTTCACAAGCCTTTTTCTATATGCGAACTGTGTTTTCTTCTGTAAAGGTGGGTCAGCATATTGTTTTATTTATATGGATGTGGTTTTAATTACGTAGCTTTAAGTGTGTTTCACATTTTCAAAACAATCAAATACTCCTCAACAAATATTTCTTGTTCTAGTTTTAGTTATTAGATAAACTCTTATTGTTTATTATTACTGTTGTTACTGTAGATAATGGCAATAAGGAAATCACATCTTTTTTTGTGTTCTAGTAAAAATGTATCTTGATAATTCAGAGGCCAGGGGAGCTCAAAGTGCTGCAACTTCAGAAAACTACGCCCAGCCAAAAGTCTGTTTATTGTAATGTCATAAGGTGTTATTTTTATGTTTTTACTTTGGTTTACAGGGAGGAAAATAAGTATTGAACACGTCAACATTTTCCTCATTAAACATATTTCTGATGGAGCCATTGACCTGAGAATTTCACCAGATATCAGTAACAACCCAAGTAATCCATACATACAAAGAAATCAAGGCGACTGTGTTCACAAAACAAGTTATAGTAAATAAAGTGGAATGACACAGGGAATAAGTACTGAATACACTTGGTGAAATTCCTTTAACTTTTAGTAGAAAAGCCTTTGTTGGTAATAACAGCTTCCAGACACCCCCTGCATGGAGAAACTAGGTGCAGACATTGCTCAGGAGTGATTTTAGCCCATTCTTTCACACAAACTGTCTTCAAATCTTGAAGGTTCCGTTGGTGTCTTCTCTGAACTCTGATCTTCAATTCATTCCATAGATTTTCAATTGGGTTCAGGTCAGGTGACTGACTGGGCCATTCTATCTGCTTTATTTTCCTTCTCTGGAGCCAGTTGAGCGTTTCCTTGGCTGTGTGTTTGGGATCATTGTCTTGCTGAAATGTCCACCATCATTTCATCTTCAGCATCTTGGCAGATGGCAACAGATTCTTATCAAGGATGTCTCTGTACATTTGTCCGTTCATCTTTCCTTCATTTATATGAAGTCTGCCTATACCATGTGCTGAAAAACACCCCCATACCATGATGGGATGTGCAGTGCCATTTCTCCTCCAAACATGCTGTGTGTTGTGGCATCCAGAAAGTTCAATTTTGGTCTCATCTGACCAGACTCTTCTCCCAGTAGTTTACTGGCTTGCCCAAATGTTGTGCAGCAAACTTTAAAAGAGCTTCAACATGCTTTTTCTTCAGCAATGGAGTCTTGCTGTCAGTCTTGCTTTGGATTGGAGCCATGTCCTTACCTTGAGGTATAGTTTATATTTCTTGTCACTAGAACATGGTCTCCAACCCACATCCTTGCTTTAAGTTCATTTTCTGGGATTTCTGTATTTATTTTTCATCATTATGACTTTGGTTCTATTCTTGGTTATTATTATTATTATTATTATTATTATTATTATTATTATTATTATTATTATTATTATCATGTTCTGGTTTCATATTTATCCCTGCTTGGCCCTCAGTTCTGTTTGGGTTTTGTGTTGACAGTGTCATGTGTGTTATTTTCACCTTAGTCTTGCTTGGTTTGTGCATTGTTAATTTCCTGATTATTCAGTAATTACTTGTTTTGTGTTTTGTTTGATTATGTTTGATTTAAGGAATGCAGCCCCTCACCTGGGTGCTGCATCATTTGGCATTTTGGCATTTCACACACGCTCCTGCCTGCCGAACCGTAGTATTTCTTGTCTGCTGTTTTTGCCAGCCAAGCCATAGCTTAGTTTTTTGTTTCAGCTTCCAAGCTACTTTTATTTTTGTGTTAAATAAATTGTGGCGGTTCGGTTAACCCCCGCAACAGATAAGGACACTCAGCTCTCTTGTCTCTGTTTTTCCCGCTGCACTACTGAGATGCAATGTGCCATTCATGTATTTGTGATGCAAACATGCATGTATTGTGATGTAATGCGCCTTTCTCGTGTAGTGTTCATGCGTCTTGTCCTTACTGTGCTTCTTCTGAACATCTTACATATGTAGATGTGCTTTGATGTAAATCCCCACAAACAGACTGGTCAAACACAGCGCTCGGCTAGAGCAAATAACAGAATAGGAAATGTGTATTAATGTCTACAGGCAGACTCGTTTCGTCTGGCTCACCTCTGTAATGTTAATGCTGCCTTTCATGCAAATGTCTCATGCCTGTCCTGTTATCTGTTTGATCAGACCAACTGCTGTGAATGCTTTGATGTATTGTTGTAGTTGGGTGTATATATACTGCATTGTAACCATGCTCTCATCCTCTCTCAATCTCACTTCAACCTCTGCTGCAGGACACAGACTTTGTGTCCCTCCTTCTCTGAGAGCCGTGGGCTCGCTCTTGGCGCTCATGCACGGCGCCGGGAGCGGAGCTTGTGATGGGGGTATGATAATAAAACTCTACTTAAAACCTCCACCAACGCCGCTTTATTTCATGCCGCCACAAAATCATGTTAAACGCTCGTTTCGCATCTGAGTCCTGCTCGCTGCCCAGCTCGGGCACACACCTTGACACTTGCGAGGTGAGCGGGCATAGAGCCCATGTCAGTTGAGTGCATTACTTATTGTTTTCTTTGAAACATCACTACCTGCTAACTCCAGGTCTTTCTGGAGCTCTCCACGAGCGGTCTTTGGCTCTTGGATAACTCTTCTGATAATTCTTTTGACTCCTCTGTCAGAAATCTTGCAAGGAGCTCCTGGTCATGGTCGGTTTATGGTAAAATGATGTTCTTTCCACTTCTGAATGATAGCTCCAACAGTGTTCACTGGAACATTCAGCAGTTTAGAAATGCACCTGTAACCAATGCCATCATTATGTTTTGCAACAATCAGGTTGTGGAGGTCGAGAGAGAGCTCTTTGCTCCTATCCATCATGAGTTCTTTGTGGTGTGCCAATCTGATATTCACAGACCTTTTTAAAGGCTATCTATCAGGACTTAATCAGATGAAATTAATTTGCAGTGATGGTGGATGGGATGGCTTCCTAAGTTCTGATGGATTTCAGCTGATTTCTTGGCTTTCTATGCCTTTTTGCACTTCTTTTCTTCATGTGTTCAATACTTATTCCCTGTGTTATTCCACTTTATTAAATATAACTTGTTTTGTGAACACAGTTGCCTTGATTTCATTGTATGTATGGATTACTTGAGTTGTTACTGATATCTGGTGAAAATCTCAGGTCAATGGCTCCATTAGAAATATGTTTAATGAAAAAAATGTTGACATGTTCAATACTTATTTTCCCCGCTGTATTTGATTGGTTATTACAGCATAACTAAAAAAAGGAAAAAATCATATAAGTCAGATTTAGCCCAACATTTTTAAAATACATTTTACATAGAGTTTCCCAGCCAGCATGTCCATGTGGGCCCCACGACAGGTTTAACTGGGCTGTCTTATGATTCCCATGTGGGTTTGTCCGCAGGTTCCATGTTGACCCCATCTGTGTTTGCCCACATGGACTTTACCTGTTTACCTATTTTAAACTTATTTTCTCATAAGTTTGCTATTTTCTTGTAAATTTGTGACATTTCCTCCCCCCAATTTGATACATTTTTCTTGAAAATTTGAAACTTTCTCACAAATTTTCTTTTTTTTACTGTAATCTTGCAACTTTTTCTCATAAATGTGTGATTTTTTTCTTGTAAATTTGCAACTATTTTCTTGTAAATTTGTTAGTTTTTCTTGTAAAATTGTGACTTTTTCATGCAAATGTGCTTTATCTTGTAATTTTGGACCTTTCTCATAGATTTGCCATTTTTTTTACTGTAATCTTCCAACTTTTTCTCATGAATTTGTTACCTTTTCCTTGTAAATTTAGTATTTTGTTGTAAATTTGTGAGTTTTTTCCCATAAATTTGAGACAGTTTTCTTGTAAATTTGGAACTTTCTCAAAGATTGTCAACTTTTTTTTTTTACTGTAAACTTACAACTTTTCCTCATAAATTTACAACTTTTTCTCTTGAATTTTCTTTAAATTTTTTTGTAAATTTGGAACTTTCTCAAAAATTCTAATCATAAATTTCTGACTTTTCTTATAAAATTGTAACTTTTTTCTCATAAATTTTCAATTTATTTACTTGTACATCTGCTACATTTTTGTTCATTTGCAACTTTTTCTAATTATTTCCTCATAAATTTGTGACATTTTTCTTATAAATGTGCTAAATTTTTCTTGTAAGTTTGTAACTCTTTTCAAGTAATTTTACATTTTTTTCTTGCAAATTTGCAACTTTTTTCTCCAGAATTTTCACTTTTTGAAAATTCTGATGAAGGCTGCAGTGAACAGTCAAACCATGTAAAGAAGGTAAAAACATCTCCTTTCTATTTTTGTCTTTAATAAGAACAAAAGGTAAATAATTAAAAGAAGACAAAATGAACCTATTTGAGCTATTACGTGTAAGTTTTTTTTTTAACCAGCAGCTGAGAAAGTCTGAAGCGAGAGCCGATCATTCATTCACCTTCTTCCGCTTAATCCATTTCGGGTCACAGAGGGGCTGGAGCCTATCCCAGCATCTTTGGGCGAGAAGCAGGGTACACCCTGGACAGATCGCCAGTCCATCGCAGGGCCAACACAGAGAGACAGACAGCCATTCACTCTCACAGTCATACCTAAGGACAATTTAGAATCCCCAGTTTGATGCCAGTTAACCTCACTTGCATGTTTTTGGCATTTGGGAGGAAACCGGAGAAATCCTGGAGTAAACCCATGCAGACAAGGGGAGAACATGCAAACTCCACACAGATCACTGTTGGTCGGGGGCTGGGATCAAACCCAGGATCCCCTGGCCAAGGGTGAGTTGCTGTGCTGCCACAGTGCTAACCACTCCGCCACTGCGCTGCCCAGTGCCAATCATAAAATAAGTAAAATAGTGTTTACAGTACTAGTAAGCAGTTAAATTATTCAGCAGCAGTATATTTCATGGCAATTTGGAATTCAAAGTCAACAGCCAATTACCTAACATGCACGTCTCTGGATTGTGGGAGGAAACCTTAGTGCCCGGCAAAACCCACGCAGACATGAAGGAGAACATGCAAACCACACAGATTGGTCCCAGCTGGGTTCCTTGTTGCTGTGAGGTGATAGTGTTAACCACTTCATCTCAAAGCCATCCTGTCCTCTCTGCGTTCCAATACACATACAGTGCTGTGAAAAAGTATTTGCCCCCTTTCTGATTTCTTATATTTTTGCATATTTGTCTCACTTAATGTTTCACATCAAACAAATTTTAATGTTAGACAAAGATAACCCAAGTAAATACAAAATGCAGCTTTTAAATGATGGTTTCATTTATTAAAGGAAAAAAGCTATCCAAATCTACCTGGCCCTATGTCAAAAAGTAATTGTCCCCTATAACCTAATAACTGGTTCTGTCACCCTTGGCAGCAAAAACTGCAATCAAGACATTTCCAGTAACTGTCAATGAGTTTTTTTCCATCGCTGTTGAGAAATTGTTGCTCACTCTTCTTTGTAGAATTGTTTTAATTCAGCCACATTGGAGGGCTTGAGCTTAAGGTAATGAACTGATGGCTAGACATCCTCCGTCGGGATTTACTGGTAGAGAGCAGAATTCATGGTTCCATCAATCACAACAAGTCATCCAGGTCCTGAAGCAGCAAAGCAGCCCCAGATCATCACCCTACCACTACCATGCTTGATTGTTACGATGATATTCGTTTTATGAAATGCCGTGTTAGTTTTCCTCCAGATGTAATGGGACGCACGCTTTCTGAGAAATTCAACTTTTGAAAAAAAAAAAAAGAAGTCTTGGGGATCATCGAGGTGTTTTTTTTGGCAAATTTGAGATGAGCCTTTGTGTTCTTTTTGATTAGCACTGTTTTTGTCTTGGAACTCTCCCATGGATGCCATTTCTGCCCTGTCTCTTTCTTATTGCTGAATCATGGGCCAGTGTCCAAACTGATGTAAGTGAGGCCTGCAGTTCTTTAGATGTTCTTCTGGGTTTTAGTTTCTCATCTGTTCTTAAATTTCTTTAGATCGCAGCATGACGTGTAGCTTTTTGAGATCGTTTAGCTTACTTCACTTTGTCAGACAGGTTGTATTTAAGTGATTTCTTGATTCAACAGGTCTGACAGTAATCAGGCCTGGGTGTGGCTAGTGATACTGAACTCAGCTTTCCAAAAAATGTGGTTAATCACAGTTAATTCATTATGTAACAAGGGGACAGTTACTTTTTCACATAGAGGCAGGTAGATTTGGTTAACCGTTTTCCCTTAAGAAATGAAATTTTCATTTAAAAACTGCATTTTGTCTTTACTCGGGTTATCTTTGTCTAATATCAAGTTTGTTTGATGATCTGAAACATTTAAGTGTGACAAATATGCAAAAATATAATAAATCAGGACCTCTGTCTGATACTTTTTCACAGCCCTGTAAAAATTGTTTTTGTTGGCCTACAAAAATGTCAGTCCTCTGAGCTCTCAGTCATCATACATAAATGATTTCAAACAAATAAATACAGATGTTACTGTATTTGTGTTTGTAAAAAGACGTAACAGGTTTGAGCAGCTATTTTTATTTATTTCATGGTATCGTTTAGCATAAAGATGAGAATTAAAACTCATACCATAAGAAGACAATCATGGTTTTTGCAGTATTTTGGGCTGCCATGACAAAAATGAAGATAGTATCAGTAACATTGTTAAGACGTTTTAGCATTCTCGGTTCTATATTGCACAAATATTAAACTTGTCTACTTTCAGCTTTATTATATCCTTTCTTTGTTTTAGCTTGGAAAAAAGCAACACTTTATGGTTTGTACAGATTTTTATGCAATTTTACTTTAAGTGTTTGGATTGTAAAATATCATGTTGATGTAAAAGCATAAGGATGTGATTTTTGATTGACTAGATGTTTTAGCAACGGTTTTACAAGATAGTTTTTCATAGAAGAAGCAAAAATAAAGTTACCAGAGGATGAGAGCCAGTTCAGAAAGATTAGAGAAACAGTCCAGCACCTTTGACACAAATATGCAGAATCAGTGTAATTCATAGAAGGGTTCATGGAACAGTTTCAGTGTTGCCTAGGTAACACTAGAGTTGCATCCCTGTTTGGTAAATAGAGATTAATGGTTTATTTTAATTTGACTTTTTCTGTCAGATTGTAAATGCAGAATTTTCCATGGCTGGATGGCTTCTGTGAACAGATATGTGGGCATTATACAGAATTATACAGAATTTGCATGTTACTGTATCAAGCACAATTTACAACTTTATTCTCTTCTGCATCTTTTTGTTCACATTTCTGTGCTGCTGTCAAAGGAAATTGCATTATTTTTTTCCTCATATTTTTTCATGATCTCCAAGCACAGTTAAATTATTAATTAATGTCATATTAAATTAATTTAGGCTGGAGTCTGCAGGAAAAAGTTATTTTCTAAAGAGATAATTTTTACATCTTCCAATGCTAAGAATGGCAGCTGTTGTCCAAAACAGTATTCACTGTTACACAAGATGCTGAAACAAACTGTCAATAAAAACTATTAAACTTTGCTGTGTTCATTTGTTTAAACTTGGAATTCATCTCTGATTTTTGCTTAGTTAACATTTCTCTTACATGACTGAGAAACAAAGCCAAATTTATGTGATCGTTTAATGACGAAAAAACAGGCAGATATCACAATGCTCTTTCAATGAGCACCTAGCAAGTGCCAAGATACAGTAGTTCAGTGATTTTCCAGTGATTTCCACAGTCACCACAGTCTCCTCAAAGTTTTGACTCAGTCCAAAACAATCTCTAAATGATCACTATGACATGGTTACGTGACCCAGTGACAAGACACGGACTCAGAATTGATACAATTAAGTTTATTAACAACAAATATGGTGTTGGTGCGTGTGAGCGTAGGCTGGAACTGCCGGAGACAGAGCGGGACACCGTACGGCCTGGAAACCCTAGGAACACACAGAGAAAGGGGATTACTGGAAGTCATGGCTGGAGGTAAACAGTTACACTGTGTTTACTGTGGGAGCAGATGGTAGCGGCTCAGGTTCAGCATGGTGACTGCAGCCAGAGAGACAGTGCCCTTCCGTGGGTGGTGCGACTCCGGCAGGTGAGTGTCCAAGTGGAGTTGGTGAGGTGGGAGTGTGGAGGAATTCCGCCGTCGGGAGGATAGGAGGAGGATTCCGCTGCCACGGACTCCGTCTGTGCACAGGGGATCTGAAGACAAAGGTGAGTAGGAATTGGTGTGCTTACATGGCCAGCTGGAGTGATTCTCCGGCGACGATGAAGCAGGCTTTGGCTGGAACTTCGGTAGACAGGAGGAATTGGCGATGAGCTTGTCAGGAGCGCTGAGAGACATCTCCGCACTGCCGTGATGGGCAGTGCGGAAGATATAGGCCAAGCATAATGAGGACCAGGTGTGCGCGCAGCTGGGAATGACGAGCAGACCAGACCATGACAGTACTCCCCCCACTAATGAGCGCCTCTTGGCGATCATCCCAGCCTACCTGGATGCGTCCGATGGAACTCCCTGATGAAGTCTTTATCAAGCACGAGGGCAAGACGCACCCAGGACCTGGACTCTGGCCCATAGCCCTCCCAGTCCGCCAGGTATTGCAGACCGCGGCCCTGTCGGCGGGCGTCCAGGATAGCAGTCACTCCCCACGCTGGGCTGCCGTTGATCATCCTCGGAGGGGGGGGGGGGACCTGGGAGGAGGACACAGGGGGCTGGAAAACACAGGCTTAATTTGAGAGACATGAAACATGGGACATATGTGGAGGGAGGGGGAGAGATCGAGCCGCACAGACACAGGGTTGATGATGCGAGAGATAGAAAAAGGCCCAATAAAATGCTACGTCGTCTTCCTGCGCTCACCCTTCACATTGATGTTCTTAGTAGAAAGCCAAACCTGCTGGCCCACCTGGTATGACGGGGCTGGGGTCCGGTGGCGGTTGGCCACTGAAGCGCTGTGTGAAGCAACGCGGTCTGGGTTGCCCTCCACAGATGTCGACAGCGTCTCAGATGCTCCCGGACTGATGGTATAGCGATGTCACCATCTTCTTCAGGAAATAAAGGAGGAGAATACCCAAGTGAAGCCTGAAAAGGGGACATACCTATAGCAGAGGACACAGCTGAGTTATGGGCATACTCAATCCAGGGCAGGTATGAGCTCCAGGAGGCCGAGTTGGTCGAAACCACGCACCACAGCGCTGCCTCCAACTCCTGGTTGGCCCGTTCACACTGACCATTAGACAGCGGGTGGTACCCGGATGACAGGCTGACAGTGGCCCCAAGGGCATGACAAAATGACCTCCAGACCTGAGAGATAAATTGAGGACCCCAATCGGAGACAATGTCCACGGGGATCCCGTGTAGCCTCACCACGTGTTGGATCAATAGGTCAGCTGTCTCCTTAGCAGTAGGCAGCCCCGGAAGGGGAACAAAATGGGCTGCCTTAGAGAACCTGTCCATCAAGGTGAGCACTACTGTGTGGTTGTTGGAAGAAGGGAGGCCAGTGACGAAGTCCAAGGCCACATGAGACCAGGGCCTGCCAAGAACCGGGAGAGGGTGGAGCAGCCCTGCTGGCGGGGACAATGGGGACTTACCAGTGGCACACTGGGGACAGGCACGGATGTATTCCCCGACGTCTTTGTGCAGAGAGGGCCACCAGAAAGAACGTTGCAACAGCTCCTCTGTGCATCACCTCCCTGGGTGGCAGGTGAACTTGGGAGGAGTGAGCCCAGTGAATGACGTCACCCCAGACAGCCGATGGAACAAACATCTTCCCAGGTGGCCCCCCGCCCGGGTCCACCTCCGTCTCTTGAGCCCTCCTAACCTTTTCCTTAATCCCCCATGAGAGGGCGCCCACGACACAGGAGGCAGGAAGGACGGGATGATCTTCAGGCTCTACAGAATCCATGGCGAATTGCCTGGAGAGGGCGTTCGGCTTGGTATTTTTGGACCCAGGACGGTATGTGATGGTGAAGTCAAACTGACCAAAAAACAAGGACCAGCGGGCCTGGCGGGAATTCAAGCGCTTGGCCGTCCGAAGGTACTCCACGTTCCTATGATCCGTCCAAACCACAAACGGCTGTGAGGACCCCTCCAGCCAATGGCGCCACTCCTCCAGGGCCAGTTTAACCGCCAGCAGCTCCCTGTCACCGATGCTATAATTCCGCTCCGGAGGGGACAGCCGCCAAGAGAAGAAAGCACACAGCAGGTCTGACCGACCTTGCTGTCCGCCGGGGAACGCTGAGACAGGAAGGCCCCCACACCAGAATCCGAAGCGTCCACCTCCACCAGACATTACAGATTAGGATCCACCTGCACCAAGATGGGAGACTCGGAGAACTGCTTCTTAAGATCCATAAAGGCTGCAGCCACCTCCTCAGTGCACCGGAAAGGGACTTTCGTAGATGTGAGACACGTCAAGGGGAGAGCCAAACTGCTGTAGTTCCTGGTGAACCGGCGGTAGAAATTAGCAAACCCTAGGAACTTCTGGAGCTGTTTCCTGGAGGACGGAGCCGGCCATTCCACCACCGCCTTGATCTTGCCAGGGTCTGGGATAATCTCCTTATGCGAGATAATGAAACCCAAAAAAGACGTTTTGTAAGCGTGAAACTCGCATTTCTCTGCCTTGACAAACAGCTGGTTCTCCAATAGCCGCTGCAACACATGTCTGACATGCATCCGGTGTTCCTCTAGAGACTGGGAAAAGATCAAGATATCATCCAGGTACACAAACACGAATACCCCCAGAAAGTCTCTTAGAACATCATTGATCAATTGTTGGAACACAGCAGGCGCATTGGTTAATCCGAAAGGCATTACCAGGTACTTGAAATGACCACTGGGAGTGCGAAAACCTGTCTTCCATTCGTCACCCTCGCGGATCTGCACCAGATGGCAGGCGTTGTGCAGATCCAGCTTCGTGAACCATGATGCCCCTGGAGAGAGTCAAATGCAGAATTAAGCAAGGGGAGCAAGTATTTATCATTGATGGTGATATTGTTTAATTCCCTGAAATCAATGCATGGTCTTAGCGAACCATCCTTCTTCCCCACAAAAAAACCTCAGCCCCCACCGCCGAGGAGGACGGTCGGATGATGCCCGAACTCTGAGATTTCTTGATGTAGGCTTCCATAGCTGCCCGCTCCGGTGGCGACAGGCTTTATAGCCAGCTAGATGGAAGTGGAGCCCCCGGGCGGAGATTTATGGCACAGTCATACGGATGGTGGAGGGGAAGAGATAGGGTCTGGGCCTTGCTAAAAACGGCTCCAATGTCATGATATTCAGGGGGAACTTTAGCCAGGTCGAGGGGCGGGGCGGAGGGAACCCCCAGGGGCAAGGATGGCAAGCATGTGGCTGACTGGAGACAGGCGCTGAGGCAAAACGAACTCCATGATCTGATACTCCCTGAGCACCAGTCAATGGTTGGATTATGGAGGCATAACCAGGGGGAACCAAGGATGACAGAAGAGGAAGTGATTGGCAGCACAAAAAACTGAAGCTTCAATAACCGAATGGTGAGAACGCTATCTCGGTCTGAGTGATCAAACACTTCGCTAAATTCCTGGATAAACTGGCAAAAGGTCAGACTAGCATAATTAGCTCTAGCCATAACTACATATGCCCATGCTAGCGCTCTTCCCTCCAACAGGTTGATAACATACCCGATCTTACTGTGGTCTGAGGAAAAGTCCTCAGGTACCCGTTGGAACACTACCTCGCACTGCATGACGAACCCCCGGGCCTCTCCAAATTTTCCGCTAAAACGGATGGGGGTACGAACAGGACTAAGGTGAGCCGGAGGTCCTAGCCTGGGCTGGTTAGCTGGAGAGCTAGCGGGAGCTGAGGAGCTGCTGGGAGAAGGTAAAACCTGGGAGCTAGTTAGCCAGTCTAACCGGTCTGTGACTCGGGCTAATTGGGTGAGAATGGACTGCTGCTGATAAGCTAATTGATCAATTCTGATCTCCATGTTGTTGACACGGCGCACCAAAGCACTGTCAGCTGGGTCGTTCTGGAGGAGATGTACTGACATGGCTACGTGACCCAGTGACAAGACACGGACTCAGAATTGATACAATTAAGTTTATTAACAACAAATATGGTGTTGGTGCGTGTGAGTGTAGGCTGGAACTGCCGAAGACAGAGCGGGACATCGTACAGCCTGGCAACCCTAGGAACACACAGAGAAAGGGGATTACTGGAAGTCATGGCTGGAGGTAAACAGTTACACTGTGTTTACTGTGGGAGCAGATGGTAGCGGCTCAGGTTCGGCGTGGTGACTGCAGCCAGGGAGACAGGTGAGTGTCCAAGTGGAGTTGGTGAGGTGGGAGTGTGGGGAAAATCCACCACCAGGAGGATAGGAGGAGGATTCCGCCGCCATGGACTCCGCCTGTGCACAGGGGATCTGAAGACAAAGGTGAGTAGGAATTGGTGAGCTTACGTGGCCAGCTGGAGGGATTCTCCGGCGATGATGAAGCAGGCTTTGGCTGGAACTTCGGTAGACAGGAGGAATTGGCGATGAGCTTGTCAGGAGCGCTGAGAAACATCTCCGCACCGCCGTGACGGGCAGCACGGAAGATATAGGCCAAGCATAATGAGGACCAGGTGTGCGCGCAGCTGGGTATGATGAGCAGACCAGACCATGACACACTAAAGGGAAGTGATCACTTGACCAATGCTCAGCAAACATTCAACAAGGAGTGGACAACGATCTCATCAATCTCCCCATGATCTCAGTTAGTTTCTCCAACATAACGCAACTTACAGCGTTCATATGTAATCAGATTAATACAATTTTGTTTGAGGATTTCCTTGGTATTTAGTATGATAAATATATTGATTCTTCTTCTTCTTTCGGCTGCTCCCTTTAGGGGTCTCCACAGTGGATCATCTGTCTCCATCTCACCCTATCCCTTGTATCTTCCTCTGTAACACCAACCCTCTCCATGTCCTCCTTCACTACATTCATGAATCTTCTCTGTGGTCTTCCTCTTTTCCTCCTGCCTGGCAGCTCTATCTTCAACATTCTTTGTCCAATAACTCCACCATCTCTCCTCTGCACATGTCCAAACCATCTCAGCCTTACCTCTCTTATTTTATCTCCAAACCGCTTAACCTGAGCTGTCCCTCTGATAAACTCATTTCTAATCCGGTCCCTAGTCATTCCCAATGAAAATCTTAGCATCTTCAACTCTGCCACCTCCACATACATCTCCTATCTTTTTGTCAGCACCACCGTCTCCAAACCATACATCATAGCAGGTCTCACGACTGTCTTGTAAATCTTCCCTTTCACTCTTGCTGCTATCTTTCTGTCATAAATCACCCCTGACACTCATCTCCACCCACTCCACCCTGCCTGCACTCTTTTCTTCACCTCTCTTGTGCATTTTCCATTGCTTTGGATGGTTGACCCCAGGTATTTAAACTCATCTACTTTCACTACCTCTACTCCTTCCATCTTCACCGTTACACCTGCCTCCCTCTCATTCACCCTCATATATTCTTTGTTGTTTCTACTGACTTTCATTCCTCTTCTATCCAGAGCATACCTCCACCTCTCCAGGTTCTCTTCCACCTGCTCCCTACTCTCACTACAGATCACAATGTTGTCTGCAAACATCATGGTCCACCGAGACTCCTGCCTGACCTCATCTGTCAGCCTGTCTATCACCATGGCAAACAAGAAGGGGCTCAGAGCCGATCCCTGATGTAAACCCACCCCCTCCTTGAACCCAAATGTCACTCCTACAGCACACCTTCCCACTGTCTCGCTGTCCTCATACATGTCCTGCACCACCCTGACATAGTTCATTGACACTCCTACTTTCTCATACATCACCACATTTCCTCTCTTGGCACCCTATCATATGCTTTCTCTAGATCCACAAAGACACTGTGCAACTCTTTCTGACCTTCTCTATACTTCTCCATCAGCACTCTCAGAGCAAACATTTTATCTGTAGTATTCTTTCTTGGCACAAAGCCGTACTGCTGCTCACTAATTGTCACCTCTCCTCTTAACCTGGCTTCAACAACTCTTTCCCATAGCTTCACAGTGTGGCTGATCAACATTATGCTTCTGTAGTTACTACAGCTCTGAGCATCACCTTTGTTCTTGAAAATTGGTACCAAAACACTTCTTCTCAACTCCTCAGGCATCCTCTCATTCTCTAAGATTGTGTTAAACAATACAGTTAAAAAGTCTACTGCCATCTCTGTTATATTGTAATTCATACTTTTATTTGTGAAGTGCAGTATAGTGGTGGCCACTTCCTCTTCCACCACCGCACCGCCCCTTTAAATACCAGGCGGGCATCTCTATCTGGCCTCTTCATCGATGCCCCTGCCTGGTGGCTGTATCGTGTGTGTTCTACTTACAAATAAAGCTAAGTTCTATTGTGCACCTGGCCTCGTCATTCAGGAGGTAATTCCAAACATAACATTTTGGTGACGAGAATTAATAAATGGAGACGTGTGTTTCACCACTTTGGCCCTTCCTGGAGCTCCCGGGTGAGCCACCTATGCCTTGGTGAAGATGGTTTGCCGCCTTTCAAAACTACATTGCGGCACTTGACCTGGGTGAGCTAGATAAACGGAGAGCACGTGTGCTTCTGGTGCATAATTTGGGGTTCGAGGGCCAGCGTATCCTACGTACACTCGGGGCTACCGACTCGTATGAGGATGTGGTTGAGTTGCTAGCACGCCATTTCCACATCCTGCACAACGTCACCGTCCAGAGGATTTGGTTCCGACAATGACACCAGCGAGTGGGTGAGCCTGTCCACCAGTTTGTTGCCGACCTACAGCAGCTGGCTAGCGAGTGTTGTTGTGGGACACTGGAGGAGGGAATGGTACGTGATCAGTGGGTCGAACACACAACCAGCAATGCTTTGTGAGCTAGGCTGCTTTTGGTGCGAAGTGACCTGACGTTAGCTAAGGCTGTTGAGCTAGCTCTATAGGTGGAGACAGCAGACAAGCTAGCTTTGGAGCGAAAGTGGTGCCAATCACAACGGCAGTTGGGACCTGCTGCTGCAGCATTAGTAGCAGACCCTGACAGCGAGATTAGCGTGGCCAATGACAAACCTAAACCTACGCCATCAACCTGAGGTCTGCCCCGAGAAAGTCCGTGTGTATGGGCTGTGAGTCTGTGAAGCACCAATACAAGACTAGGGAATGCCCGGCTAGAGGGAAGCACTGTGGCAAGTGTGGACACTTGAACCATTATGCCAAGGTGTGTCATGTGTCCGAGCCAAAGAGCCCACGGAGAAAAACAACTTTACCTGCCCTGATAACTGGCCACACGGTGTCCCCGAGTTCCGGCGGGTTCTAGTACTGCAAGGTGACGCTGGGTGGCGAGGAGGTGCCGCTGCTAATCGACACAGGGGCGAAGCGATCATTGATGAATTGGGCCACGGTGAGGAAGTTTTTCCCCTACTACAGAATAATAGGTAACCCAGCGCCACTCTACGGTTATGGAGGTGGCAGAGTGCACACGGTTGAAACACTGAAGTTGACGGCTCAGTACAAGTCAGTGGTGATGACTGACTGCACGTTCCACATGACGGCCCGATGCGACAACATCATGGGCTGTGACCTGTTTCATGGACTGGGGTTCACCATTAGAAATGACGCTGGGGAAGAGTGGACAGGTCGTGGCTGCTGGAACTGTCCAGTTCCAGTGGCGGAGGACGACACAGTGTGGGGGAAGGATTTATCTTGCACCACGGTGGTCAAGCAGGACCAGCCTCACTCAGGTTCGATGCAGGAGGGTCTCAGTGCCGGTGCTCAGGATACCTTGGACGAGGGTACCGAGTGTGACGGCGAGGCGCCCGCATCGATGAGTGATGCCGACAAGCAAGCCTCAGTTTCCTCCAGAGCTCGGCTGCAGTGGGCTGGAGGATCTGGAGCTTCAAAGGTGACCGCTGCAGCAGCTTTACAAAGAGTTGGGGCCAGACCAATAGGCACTGAGGGACCGAGTGCTGATCAGCAACACTGCAGGCCGAGCATAGCTCCCCTACGAGTTACGGACCTTGTCCGCGTTCGTAGGGAGAGACGTCCATGGTGGATGCGGGCCAAACGACAGTTAGAGGGTTGCCAGGAGCAGCTGCGCATCGTGGCTAAGTGGGGCGCAACCCACTTCCAGCTGTTGGACGGCTCGTGGAGACACGCCAATGAGCTGCGGCGTGCTGGGAAGGAGGCTTCAGATGGTGGGTCCAGACAAGAGAGGTGGTCGATGGTGAAGAGAAGAGACGCTCTCGTCTATGAGGTCAGCTGCGATCCTGGAGGCACACCGCTTGCAGGGGCAGTTCTACTGAGGAGCTGCCCGGGGCCCCCCACAAGCCAGTTCTACCCCTTTCTGCCAAATGGATAGTAGTGTGAGTTTGAGAAACTAAAGAAAAAGAAAGAAGGATTCTAATGTTCAGGTGTTTGTATGTTAAAAAAAATATCTACTATTGTTCTGGGTGTTTATTAGTGCAGGAGCACGGCAATACCTTTCAGTTATTTAATGGACTTTTGTTTAGATTACAGATGAAAGAATAACCCACCTTACCGTGTGGGGTGGGAGGGTAGTCCAACTGTCCCCCCTAGCTTAAGTTTGTTGTATGAATGTGATAGGCCCTTTAGTGAACAGATCAGATTGTTATACCACAAAGAATTCAATTCAATTCAATTCAATTCAACTTTATTTATATAGCACGATTTCACAACAACAGTCATCTCATAGCACTATCAACTGTAGGGGGAACCCCCACAGTTGCAGAAAGACCCCAGCAATCAGGTGATCCCCTGTGAGCAAGCACTTGGAGACGGTGGAGACGAAAAACTCCCTTTTAACAGGAAGAAACCTCCAGCAGAACTAGGCTCAGGGAGGGGCAGTCATCTGCTGCGACTGGCTGGGGGGTGATGGGACAGAGAAGATGAAAAGAACAGACATGTAGAGAGCAAACAGCACGATGGGGACTCAATCTATGGGAGAGAACAAACAGATGTTAATGACCAGCAAAAAAAAAAATATTTCATTGAGAGTGAAGAAAGGAGTGAGGCCCAGTGCATTATTGGAGGTCCCCCGGCTGACTAAATCTATTAGCAGCATAACTAAGGGAGGGTTCAGAAACACATGATCCCTCCCTAATTGTAGGCTATATCAAAAAGGTAGGTTTTAGCCCTATTCTTAAAAACAGAGATCAATCAATCAATCAACAAAGAACTCATGATGGATAGGAGCAAAGAGCTCTCTCTAGACCTTTGCAACCTTATACTTACAAAACATAATGATAGCATCAGTTACAGGTGCATTTCTAAACTGCTGAATGTTCCAGTGAGTACTGTTGGAGCCATCGTTCGGAAGTGGAAAGAACATCATTTTACCATAAACTGGTCATGACCAGGAGCTCCTTGCAAGATTCAAAGAAGTCAAAAGGATTATCAGAAGAGTTATCCAAGAGCCAAAAAAATCCCAAAAAATGAACTTAAAGCAAGGATGTGGGTTAGAGACCATGTCCTAGTGACAAGAAATATAAACTATACCTCAAGGCAAGGACATGGCTCCAATCCAAAGCAAGACTGACAGCAAGACTCCATTGCTGAAGAAAAAGCATGTTGAAGCTCTTTTAAAGTTTGCTGCACAACATTTGGGCAAGCCAGTAAACTACTGGGAGAAGAGTCTGGTCAGATGAGACCAAAATTGAACTTTTTGGATGCCACAACACACAGCAGGTTTGGAGGAGAAATGGTACTGCACATCCCTTCATGGTGTGGGGGTGTTTTTAAGCATATGATACAGGCAGACTTCATATAACTGAAGGAAAGATGAATGGATAAATGTACTGAGACATCCTTGATAAGAACTTGTCGCCATCTATCAAGATGCTGAAGATGAAATGATGGTGAACATTTCAGCAAGACAATGATCCCAAATACACAGCCAAGGAAACTCTCAACTGGCTCCAGAGAAGGAAAATAAAGCTGCTAGAATGGCCCAGTCAGTCACCTGACCTGAATCCAATTGAAAATCTATCGAATGAACTGAAGATCAGAGTGCATAGAAGACACCCACGAAACCTTCAAGATTTGAAGACAATTTGTGTGTAAGAATGGGCTAAAATCACTCCTGAGCAATGTCTACACCTAGTTTCTCCATACAAGAGGCATCTGGAAGCTTTTATTACCAGCAAAGGCTTTTCTACTAAACATTAAATGGATTTCTCCAAGCATGTTCAATACTTATTCCCTGTGTCATTCCACTTTATTAAATATAACTTATTTTTGTGAACACAGTTGCCTTGATTTCCTTGTATGTATGAATTGCTTGGGTTGTTAGTGATATCTGGTGAAAATCTCAGGTCAATGGATCCATCAGAAATATGTTTAATGAGAAAAATGTTGACATGTTCAATACTTATTTTCCCCATTGTATGTCATCTGGACCAACTGCCTTTCCACTCTTCATCCTCTTCAAAGCTAGGGATGAGCCACTCCGATCTGCCATATCGGTATCGGGTTCGATCCAGGCAAAATGGCTGGTATTAGTAAGGAATAAAAGTTATTTACAGATCCGATACATTAATAATATTAAAATGAAGGTGCGATCATGTTCTCAGCCGCACTGTGCGCACCTTCTGTACACAGAAGCAATGAGTGTCACATCACTGGAGACTGTCTATGTGACTTGCCTCAGTATGTTGCTGTGTGGTACCAGCATTTACAATTTTACACCACCAACTTGATAAAACACTTGCAAAAGTATCACGGCAAAGTATTATGCTGAATTCTGTCAAGAACCAAGCAGGGGGACATGTGTTGCACAGCTTTTTTCCAGCTCAGGAGGATGGACGCTAAAAGTGAAACCAAAAAAAAATATGAAACTTAAAGTAAAAACCAGACTGGAGCATACCTTTTTGGGGGAGAGTCTTACAGATGATGAGAGGTAGGTGACAGAAACGTAAATAGCAAATTGCTTTTTGTTTTGTTTTGGGGTTTTTTGTATTTTGTTTATATTTTGTATACTTTATTAATCCCAGAGGGTGCAAGGCTACATGAACATGAAATGGAGCAAGAACGACTTCAAAATAAGAGCAAACCTAAAATCTAAGAATGGACAGAGAATAATATCATAAACACTACTAAATAAACCAAGGATCGGGAGAATACTTATGATAATAATAATAATGGATGACAAAAATACAACTTAAAGGGTTAGTTCCTTTATTTTCAGATCTACAGCATTTTTTACTTCATGCATAAAGTGGCATTTTGAATTTCATCTGAATGTTTACTTTAATACTCAGCTTCAAAGTTTTGTATAAACTTGCACTTAAAACTTCAGAATGTATGTTTACATGGTGCTGACCAGTGAAATGCTCCTAGTGTTGCAAAGTTTAAAATAAGAAAAAGCAGCAGCATTGGTGACCTGAGTTAAATTTGTAATATATTCTTTGACTTTTTTCTGCTTTCATATGTGTACAAAATGCAACAAGTCATTAATAAAGTATGTTCTGTACTTTTGTTGTTTTAAATAAGAGACGGTATCGGGTTTGGATCGGTATCGGCTGATACTCAAAGTCACAGTATTGGTATCGGTCTTGAAAAAGTGGTATCGGCTCATCCCTATTCAAAGCTGCCCTCACTTCTGCCTTGCTAATCCTCGGGACTTCCTTGTTCACCATCTTTCCCTCATCAATCCTCTTCTCTCTCCCATTTTCTTTATTCATCAGCTCTTCAAAGCACCTTCTCAACACACTCTTGACTCTTGTTAGTACATTACCATTTCTGTCCTTTATCAACCTAACCTGCTGTACTGTCATGACTCGCCGGCCAGCTGCGCGCACACCTGCTCCTCGTCAGCGGCGAGGTACTTAATCCACTCTGCCCTGGGCTTCGGCCTGAAGCCGTCTCTCTACTTCGGCATTGTTTGCTACAACGGTACTCAAGCCTTCTAGCAAGATTTTCTGGGTAAGCTCCCCTTACCTCTTTTCCTCCAGCCCTCTCCCCTGTGCACAGGTGGACTTCCCCGGCGGCGGACTTCCTCATCTCGCCGCTGTCTCTACGTTGCTGCTTCAGGCGCTCCAGGTCGCTGTCTCCCGGGCTCCGCCCTTGTCAACGCCAGCCACCTGTCCTAACCAAGTAAGCCAGCAAGACTATTATTATCCTCTGTGTTGGTGTGGTGCCCGTTACCCTTCTCCCTCTGCTTCCTCCCATAGGGTTGTCCAGCTGAACGGCCTCCTGCCCCCGTGCCTGACGCAGACGCCACCACCAACACATTCTTATTCCACAGACACGCAGCCACACATCCCTGTTGTCAATAAAGCTGTTAAATCTACCCTGAGCCTGCGTGTGTGTCTCCTGAGCCGTGCATTATGTCATGTACATCCTTTCCAGCTTGATCTCTGTCTAGCCAATCAATACAAGTCCTTTTCTCCTTCCTTAGTGTTTAGCCTCTCATACAATTCACTATATGTCTTTTCCTTTGCCACCTCTCTTTGCCATGCACCTAGATTCCAAACACTCCTGTCTACTTTCTTCATCTCCCTGACAATCCCACTTTTTCTTTGCTAACCTCTTCCTTTGAATACTGTCCTATACCTCCTCATTCCACCATCAAATCTCCTTGTCCTCCTTCTTCTGTCCACTGGATACACCACATACCTTTCTACCAGTTTCCCTCAATACTTTTGCTGTATTTTCCCAGTCATCTGGTAATTCTTACAGTACCTACCACCCAGAGCCTGTATCAACTCCTTCCTGAACTCTGTGAGACCTTCTTCCTTCTCTAACTTCCCCCACTTAATCTTTGGCTCTACCTTCACTGTTTTCCTCTTCTTACACTCCATAGTAATCCTACAGACTACCATCTGATGCTGTCTAGCTACATTCTCCTCTGCCACCACCTTGCAGTCTCCTATCTGTTTCAGATTTCTCCTTCTGCATAAGACGTAGTCCACCTGTGTGCTGTGCACCTTCCACCACTCTTGTAAGTCAGAATCAGAATCAGAATCAGAATCAGGTTTATTGCCATTGTTCATGTAGTACACAAACTAGGAATTTGTCTCGGTACAGTGCTGCAACATTAAACATGATAAGATAAGAGAAATAAACTATACATGTAATAAAGTGTAGGATAAGATTCACCCCATGTTCCTCTCTCTTCTTGAAGTATGTGTTCACCACAGCCATTTCCATCCTTTTAGCAAAATCCACAATCATCTGTCCTTCCACATTTCTCTCCTTAAGACCATACCTACCCAGAACCTCTTCATCACTTCTGTTCCCTTCACCTACATGCCAATTAAAGTCCGCTCCAATCACCACTCACAACCCCCCAGGGGCAGTCTTGGCTTGTATGACGCCCTGGGCGGACTGCCTCCCCAGTCTCCCCCCCACACACACACACACAAACACACACTTTTTTAACCATTTTTTTAAACTTTTTTTCTCTCTTAAATGTCCAGATGTTCAATTTTCTCAACAATTAGTGAGGTTTTTCTTGCCACTTTTTCCTGCCAAGTTTATTACTTTTTGTTTTTAACTTTTGCCGTGTTTCACCATTTTTCTCATATTTTCATGATTTTCTTGTACATTTGCATCTACAGTCCAGCCGGAAAATCTTCACAGCGCTTCACTTTTTCCATATATTGTTATGTTACAGCCTTATTCCAAAAGGGATTAAATTCATTTTTTCCCTCAAAATTCTACACACAATACCCCATAATGACAATGTGGAAAACGTTTTTATGAAATTCTTACAAATTTATTAAAAATTAAAAAAAAATAAGAAATCACATGTACATAAGCATTCACAGCCTTTGCTCAATACTTTGTTGATGCACCTTTGGCAGCAATTACAGCCTCAAGTCTTTTTGAATATGATGCCACAAGCTTGGCACACCTATCTTTGGGCAGTTTGGCCCATTCCTCTTTGCAGCACCTCTTAAGCTCCATCAGGTTGGATGGGAAGTGTCGGTGCACAGCCATTTTCAGATCTCTCCAGAGATGTTCGATTGGATTCAAGTCTGGGCTCTGGCTGGGGAACTCAAGAATATTCACAGAGTTGTCCTGAAGCCACTCCTTTGATATCTTGGCTGTGTGCTTAGGGCCGTTGTCCTGCTGAAAGATGAACCGTTGCCCCAATCTGAGGTCAAGAGCGCTCTAGAGCAGGTTTTTATCTAGGATGTCTCTGTACATTGCTGCATTCATCTTTCCCTCTATCCTGACTAGTCTCCCAGTTCCTGCCACTGAAAAACATCCCCACAGCATGATGCTGCTCCCAGCATTGGCATGGTTATGAACGGTGCCTGGTTTCCTCCAAACATGACACCTGGCATTCACGCCAGAGAGTTCAATCTTTGCCCCATCAGACCAGAGAATTTTGTTTCTCACGGTCTGAGAGTCCTTCAGGTACCTTTTGGCAAACTCCAGGTGGGCTGCCATGTGCCTTTTACTAAGGAGTGACTGCCATCTGGCCACTCTACCATACAGGCCTGATTGCTGGATTGCTGCAGAGATGGTTGTTCTTCTGGAAGATTCTCCTCTCTCCACAGAGGAACACTGGAACTCTGACAGAGTGACCATCGGGTTCTTGGTCACCTCCCTGACTAAGGCTCTTCTCCCCCGATCGCTCAGTTTAGATGGCTGGCCAGTTCTAGGAAGAGTGCCAATGGTTCTGAACTTCTTCCATTTATGGATGATAGAAGCCATTGTGCTCATTGGGACATTCAAAGCAGCAGAAATTTTTCTGTACCCTTCCCCAGATTTGTGCCTTGAGACGATCCTGTCTCGGAGGTCTACAGATAATTCCTTTGACTTCATGCTTGGTTTGAGCTCTGACATGCACTGTCAACAGTGGGGCCTTATATAGACAGGTGTGTGCCTTTCCAAATCATGTCCAATCAACTGAATTTACCACAGGTGGACTCCAATTAAACTGCAGAAACATCTCAAGGATGATCAGTGGAAATAGGATGCACCTGAGCTCAATTTTGAGCTTCATGGCAAAGGCTGTGAATACTTACGTACATGTGATTTCTTAGTTTTTTATTTTTAATAAATTTGCAAAAATCTAAAAAAAACAAACTTTTTCACATTGTCATTATGGGGTATTGTGTGTAGAATTTTGAGGAAAAAAATGAATTTAATCCCTTAAGGCTGTAACATAACAAAATGTGGAAAAACTGGAGCACTGTGAATACTTTGTAGATGCACTGTATCTTCTCACTGATAGGTGCGGCTCAGTAAATTGGAATGTCTTCAAAAAGTTGATTTATCCCAGTAATTCAATTTTTAAAAAATAAAACTAGATTCATTACACACAGAGTGATATATTTCAAGTGTTTATTTCTTTTAATTTTGATGGTTATGACTTACAGCTAATGAAAACCCCAAATTCAATTTCTCAAAAAAAAAATAGTGTCAGAAAATTGTACGTTATCATTTTATATTCATTTCATTTAATACTCATCTATGCATATTTTGTTGTTGTGAAATTACACATGCATATTATCATTATCATATGATACAAGCTCATTGTGCACTGTTTCATTTCTTTACTTGGACAATGAGAAGGTTTACTGAGTGTTCTTTATATGTAAGATTAAGATGTGCTTAGCATGGGAAGCAAAACTGTCTCACCAGATAAAAACTGTGTATGTGATTAAGAGTCTGGGAATAAGGGAAAGCTAATCTTGTTTTTCTTTGAAATGCTGTGACTATGATTAATTTAGAGTTTTAGACTTTGTGTGATGTACTATTACAAGGTCATGGTGTTCTCCCTCCATGTCGATGTTTGCATATTCCTGCCATGATTGTGTATGATACTCAGCAGATGTTCTCTTGTGATTGTGTGACTAACGATGTATAAAAGTGCCTGAACTCTATGAATTCTTTAGTGCTGAAATTCTTTAACCAGGTACGCACTCCTTGCTTGCAAGTAAATCTCATATGAGAACTAATATTCTGTGTCTTGAATCTTTATTGAGGTAACGAACTGACATACGATCACTCTGAGTTTCAGATTCATGACAAATAGAATATTACATAAAATTAATGCTAAAAAATTGATTTCTTCTCTCTTTTTTTTTTATTCAAAGTCAGCACAGCCGTTTACCAGGAAATTTTAGAGCACTTCATGCTTCCCTCTACTGACAAGCTTTATAGAGATGCTGATTTCATTTTCCAGCAGGACTTGACACCTGCCCACACTGACAAAAGTACCAAAACCTGGTTTAATGACCATGGTATCACTGTGCTTGATTGGCCAGCAAACCCTCCTGACCTAAACCCCATAGAGAATCTATGGAGTATTGTCAAGAGGAAGATGAGAGACACCAGACCCAACAATGCAGATGAGCTGAAGGTCACTATCAAAGCAACCTGGACCTCCAAAAATTCAAACTACTGCATAATTTAAGAAAAAAACTACTTTTAACATTTTTTTTCTTCCTTTGTTGTGCTTTGAATAGGCCATACTGTAGAGTCTGCCAGCCGCAGCCAGAGGGTGCCAGCATCCCGTTTGTAGAGGGCGCCCATTTGCCACAAATACATGCTCAGAATACATAATTATGAATCTTTTATTTTTGTTTTTATTCTTTTAATTCTCAGGGTGCTCTCAAAAGAATGGCACCCAGGGCACTTGCCAGCATGGCCTACATCTGAGTCCACCACTGCTCCCCCCTGGGAACACTCTCTATCACTTCATCCAACTTACTCCAGAATTCCTCTTTTTCTTCTACCTGACGTCCAACTTGTGGGGCATACGCACTGACAACATTCAACATCACACCTTTGACTTCTAGCTTCAAACTCATGATTCTGTCTGACTCCCTCTTTACCTCCTGAACACTCTTCACATACTCTTCCTTCAAGATTACTCCTACTCCATTTCTCTTCCTATCTACACCATGGTAGAACAGTTTAAATCCACCTCCAATGCTCCTAGTCTTGCTTCCCCTCCATCTGGTTTCTTAAACACACAGTATATCTGTTGTGTCTGAATAATGAGGAGGCGAGGTGACGTTTTATAAAGTTTATTAACAAGAACTATGTACACACACAGAGTCCCTACTGTGAGTACAGGAGTCACAGCGAAGAGACAGCATGTCTCCCACTACAGGCTTATATACCACAGGTGACGCCACCCCCCAAAGGCAGGGCATCACCCCTCCCTAGCCTAAGGCACCGCCATACTAATATTATTGTCATGTGTGGAGCTGGTGTTTCAGCTCCACTCATGATTTGTGGCTGTAGCTTCTGATTTGTTGCTAATTGGTTCCAGCTGGCGAATGAGCCCTGAGTTTTTGGGCCTCGCCAGTCTACAGCCACACCCCTCCCTCTGCCAGGCACTCACCGGCTGTCAGGTATCACCAGATGCACCCACTTGCACACTTATGCACACACACACGCTCGCACACACCCTCACACATGCGCACGCACATACACACACACACACACACACACACACACACATTCCAATCAGTCATGCACTGGCTTGCCACACGGCTGTGTCCACTTGCCTTCGTTAGGGATTTGTGTACTTATGGGAGGTAGTGTGATCAGTCAGTATGTCAGCTTAAGTCAATCTTGGACATCCTGGCTCGTGACTGTTGGCTTTTCCCTGGACTGAACCGTGTTGTTACCTCAGACCCTTTCCGTTCCAACATGTCCTGTATGTAAGTCTTCCCTAATTATGCCTTCCTCTCCACTCCTGCTCAGCCTGGCGTGCGCTTGGCATTTTCTCTACGCCAACTCAGCTAGTAGCCGGTTGTCTCATCACAATTGATTGTGGATTGCATATGGACGTTTTGTACATTTTTTTCCCTTCAGTTAATAAACACGCTACATAACTGCATGTTGGGCTCGTATTCATTCATATGTTCGCTGCAAGTTACGCAGCGGACATGACAGTAAGCTGCCACCACAAAGAGCCCAAGCAGCGAGTAGCATGCTACTTTCATTTTTTGTGTGCTTTTTTCCACTTACCTGTTTGGAGCATGATGTCCTCGTCGAGCCATTCCCACACCAGCAGAAGTGGATGGGCAGCGGGACACCCCAGTGTGGAGCAGCAGGAGGCAGCTTGGCTGATCTAGGAGTTGCTGGAGGATGCTCATTATGCCTTCGGTCCCGGAGGGCAGCTGGCCTGCCTCGACGGGGCATTACGGATCCTGGGGGCTTATCGGGGCCTCTGAAATTACCCCCAATATGCTGAACTGCTGTCCTCCATCTGCATGCTTGAATAGACTTTTCCCAACCTGAAGAGAAGGGCTTTCCGGACCAGGCCGAAGCAGAAACGCTGTTCTCCGTTGGCGGCCATCTTTCCCTCCAATCTATCTCCTGCTCCAAGATGGCCGCCACCAAGTCAGCAGCATCAACGTTGTCCAGCCCCGGTTCACGGGAGAAGCCCCATCTCCTCCTCGCCAGCAGCCCGTTCCTCATCCATCAAGACAATTCCTGCGGCAGTCTTCTCTTCCAGTTCGCTTCCGCCGGCTGTCACATCAGCCTATTCTTCCTCTCCAGCTGCTGCGCAGTCCGACTCCTCGATGGCTTCTTCCGCTGCTCGGAGGCTCTCCATACCGTCTCCGGAAGTTCCTGTTTCCATGACACCGGGGGCGGTCCCTACTCCTCCCATGATGGGGTCCAAGCTCTCCGGAGCCAGGGAGAGGGACGACACTCAACACAATACAGCAGCAGGCAGCATCCAAATCCAGGCTAACAGGAAAGTTAATTTTCATTCTTCTCCAACTTATAATGTCTTGCCTGATTCCTGGTAGGGAGGCTCAGGGAGTGCAGTCCCCTGAGTTCTTCCCACCTGCTGCTGCCATGAATGGCTCACCAGCCCTCTCTCTGCTCATTCCTGCTTCCTCCGAGGGTGCTCCGGAGCCGAACTGTCAGGATCAGGAGGAGCCAGAGGTCCGGGAGGATCTTTCCCCCGCAGCAACGGTGAGCCAGACACCAGCCGCCAAGCCAGAGGAATCTCCAGCATGGGTCACGATGGCTGAGATAATGACTGCAGAGACCATCATGCCTGCTGTGGAGGCCGCCGCAGCAGAGTCAGCTCCCGAGCTGCACCCCCAGGAGGCCGAGCCAGTTGAGACATCGCCCGGATCGCCGGAGTCCTGGATGGCGGTAGAGCTTGAGCTAAGGCAAGTGCTCTCTTTTGTCTTTCTCCTTTCTATAGTAGAGCATTTTTGCCTAGCTTTAGGTGAGGAAAGCCAGCTGCAGCCACACGCTGCACCTGAACTCGCCTTGCCGGGCTCTGCCGCTGTCAGCAACCCTAACCCTTCCTCCTCTGTGTCTGAGTCCTCTTTTAGGGTCGCTGGAGAGAGGTCCATGTCGCCGGATGAGACCGAGGATCCAGGCTCGCCACTGGAAGTAACCGTGGCTGCAACTGTTCCTGGTGAGGTTGACCAGGATTCAGCTCCCCGTCTGCTTGAGGCCATAGTTTGGGTTCCACTTCAGCCTGGGTCTCCGTGGGCGCTGTGTCCCAGCCAGGGACCATTGTGGGTGCGCACCCCAGCATCAGTCCCACATGGGTGCTGCTCTCCAGCCTTGGTCCGCCATGGGCACCCTGCCTCAGCCTGAGATCCACCGAGGGTGCAGCGTTGACCCAGCCGGGTCCCATCGAGGGTGCAGCAGGGGTCCAGCTGGACTCCACCGTGGGTGCAACCATGGCTCGGTTGGGGTCCACCGCGGGTGCAACACTGGCCCAATCGGGGCTCACCGCGGGAGCAATGAGGTCCCGGGAAGGAGCCACCGCTGGTGCAATGTTGTCCCAGGACAGGACCATTGCGGGTGCAGCTATGGCCCAGCCTGGGTCTACCATGGGTCCAGCCGAGCTCCAGTCCCAAGCCGGGACCACCGCGGGTGCAGCCGAGCTCCAGTCCCAAGCCGGGACCACCGAGGGTGCAGCCGGCCAGCTTGGGGACACCGAGGTCTCTTCCTCCCTTTCAGAGGTCCTCAGGGTGTTCCTTCCTCCTCAGCCAGGCTCCGCCATGGTTCGCCAGGTCCTACCACCTGTAAGCCGCTGGGGTTTCCCTTCCCAGGTCTGGCCACCCACCTTTAAGCCTCCTAGTGGGTAGGCAGCCTCCTCGATCACCTCTCTGGTCCTGGTGGCTCAACTATGTGGGCAGGCCGCCCGAAGGACTGAGTTGCTGGGTCAGGTGCCCCTTTTCCTCTGGCAGGCCGCCTGATGCCGTTCTGCAGGCCGCCTGCTGGCCCTGGGACTTTGGCCGGCCCCCTGAACTAATGGCCATTCGTGGGCTCTGGGACTTTGGCCGGCCCCCTGAACTAATGGGCGTTCGTGGGCTCTGAGACTTTGGCCGGCCCCCTGAACTTATGGCCATTCGTGGGTCTGGAACAGTGGTCAGCCCCTGAGCCTTGGGACTCTTGGGTTTCAGGAAGGGGTGATTGTGATGTGGGGCTGGGAAATGTGATGAGCTTGTGTTGTATTGTGGTGTTTTTTCATCTTGGTTTATCAGTCCTAACCTGTTTTCCCCCACCTCCCACCCTGATTAGTTGTGTTGGCCTTCGGGGGGGTGGGGTTGTTTCCTGTGTTTTGTGTTTTTTTGTGATGGTACGTGGGTGTCTGGTACCCACCCCTTGGGGAGGGGCTCTGTCATGTGTGGAGCTGGTATTTCAGCTCCCCTCATGATTTGTGGCTGCAGCTTCTGATTCGTTGCTAATTGGTTCCAGCTGACGATTGAGCCCTGAGTTTTTGGGCCTCGTCAGTCTACAGCCACACCCCTCCCTCTGCCAGGCACTCACCGGCTGTCAGGTATCACAACATGCACACACATGCACACTTACGCACGCATGCTCGCACACACCCTCACACATGCATACACACATATTCCAATCAGTCACGCACTGGCTTGCCACACGGCTGTGTCCACTTGCCTTTGTTAGGGATTTGTGTACTTATGGGAGGCAGTGTGATCAGTCAGTGTGGCAGCTTAAGTCCATCTTGGACATCCTGGCTCGTGTCTGTTGGCTTTTTCCTGGACTGAACCGTGTTGTTATCTCAGAGCCTTTCCGCTCCAACATGTATGTAAGTCTTCCCTAATTATGCCTTCCTCTCTGCTCCTGCTCAGCCTGGAGTGCGCTTGGCATTTTCTCTACGCCAACTCAGCTAGTAGCCAGTTGTCTCATCACGACTGACTGTGGATTGTACATGGACGTTTTGTACATTTTTTCCCTTCAGTTAATAAACACGCTACATAACTGCATGTTGGGCTCATATTCATTCATATGTTCGCTGCAAGTTATGCAGCGGACATGACAATTATATATATATTACGATCTTACATTCTCCCCCTCCCCTTTTGAAAAAACAAGCACACAAATTTACCCAACCAAATAATTTTCACCCGAGTCACACGCCAATACAAAGGTGTATAGGCCTACACATTCATACACCACACTGGCCCAGCGGAGCTCTCTGCTATGTAAACATACAGTCCGTGAAAAGAAAATGGGCCACACACCAAACTAAATCAATCCCGATCAAATAAACATATATCCATATACATATACAAGTATAAAACAAACAAAGGCAGTACCTGGCCCCCATAACTCACAGGATATACACAACGGACACAGAGATCCCCAAGAGAAAGAAAAAAAAAAAACACACAAGTTATATCAAAATAGGGCAATGAATATACGCCTCACACCCACAGTCACACAACCATTCACACCCAGGTGTCACAGCACCTTCCACACACACAACAGTCAATCAGCAGGCATACACCCATACACAACGGTGGTCAAGTGCACATAAAACAGTCAAACAAGCAATTACATAAACCCACATTACCATGTTGACAAAGTAGCGTCTCATTTTACATTGCTCTCTTTTTTAAACAACTGAACATAACTTGAACCCACACAATAACAGTAACAGACACTATTTTTTCTTTTTTTTTTAAACTGCACCAAGTTAGACACACCGTAAGCCCTCATACACAATTCAATCCGGGTCTCCCGGAGTGTCCGTCCCGCAGCCCACTTGCAGAGCGTCTCCTTTTAATCGTGGCAGGAGACGGGCTGCATTGGCGTCCTTTCCTGCCCAAACGCCGCAGCTCGTTGGGATGCAGTCTCAACCCATCCGTCAAATTCAGGTACCTGTCGCCGCTGGACTGGACCACCCGCAGATCTTCCTGTCCAGCTGTCAGTTTCCTGGAACTGCGCACCCAACCAAGCCAAGGCTCGACCCTAGGGCGCACGTCATCACCCTCACCCAGGGGAGCACTCACTGGCTTTCTCCGTCGTCTGCATCGTGATCTGGCACCCTTATGACTCCTCAGCGGTTCACCAAGTTGACTCAAGTCATGTCCCTTGCTTTTGATGTCGGCATGGCCAGGGTTTGTGCCCTCTGATGGTACCCCAGATGCTAGATGATGTTGTGTTGGAGCAACTTTTGGCTCAGCAGCTGTATCTCGTCAGCCGCTGGAGCCCTGTAGCTCATGCTCTTCGGACCTTTCCGCCACCACAGGGGTCAAACCATGCTGTTCGAGTCCACCATCCGTGGGACCACAAACACTGGCATGGGACCCCCACCTTGTCGGCGTACTAAGGTGCTGGTGGTGTCCCTCTTCACCCAGAATGGGCCACCCAAAGTCCCACACTTCATCGCCACTTCCCACATAGAACAGCCGGTCCCATAAGCCACCACCTGACCACTCCTCAACTTCACCGCAGGTGATGGTGAAACCAAGCCCGTAAAACAGGTCACAATCCATCAGGTTATTACCGTCCCGAGACACCATGAACTCGGCAGCGTGCATGGAGGCCACCTCGTACCTCACCGACAGCCACACCGAGCCCACAACATCCAAAGGGTGGCTACCATAACCGTAACAAGTTATGTTAGTTTTACTCACTCTGTAGTGGGGAAAACACCGTCTTACAGTGTCCAAGTTGAGGATGGAGACTGCTGACCCCGTGTCCACCAACAGTGGTATCATTGTCCCGTCCAACAAAATGTCACAAATAATACGACCGTCCATGTTGGGCGAGACCGTATGGACCACCATAGGTACCTTCTTCTTAATGGTTTCCTTAGCTGGCCTATGTTCCTCCTTGTCAAAATTGCAGCAATCTCTGGTGAAGTGATGGAGCAGACCACCCCGTCCACAATGCTTGCTCCTCGCTGTACATTCCCTGGCTCAACAGCGGTGCCTGCTGGATCCGCAGACATAGCATCTCGGTGTCCCCGGAGCAGACCGTATTTTCACGATGGCCACGTACTCATTGTTGCTTCCATCGTCCGAATCCAAGCCCAGGGTCTTCCCATGTGCTTCGCTCTTCAGTGGAGCGTTGTTACCGCTGAGGTGCTTCGTCAGCCGTTCCACTGCCTCGTGCTGTTGCACTAGCTCTAAGGCCGCTAGCAAAGTTAGCTCTCCAGCGTGAGTTAGCAGGCAAACTCTCGCTGAGGGGTAGGCCACATGCTTGGCCAACTGGTCGCGAACCAGCTCCTCCTTCAGAGCCCCAAACCTCCACTCACCCGCCAGCTGGCGAAGATCTGCCACGAATTGCAGGACCAACTCTCCGGGTCACTGCCGCCGTTGTTGGAACTGGATGCACCGCATTATGATGTTCTCTGAGGCATGAAAGTAGCCGGCCATGAGACTCACAATGTTGTCGAAGCTGTCACCTCCTCCCAGCGTGTTGAGGATTTTCTGGCCCTCCATACCCAGGTTATGGACCAGAATAGCCCTCGCTCTCAATTTGTCCAGGTCGCTGAGGTCTAACGCCAACAGATACTTTTGGAAGGCCACAAACTATCTGGCCCAAGGGACCAACGGCTCACCTGGAGCCTCCAAAAATGGACAAAGCGTGGTCGCAGCCCTCTCCATCTTCGTATATCCTCATCGCAAAATGTTGTGTCCAAATAATGAGGAGGCGAGGTGACGTTTTATAAAGTTTATTAACAAGAACTATGTACACACACAGAGTCCCTACTATGAGTACAGGAGCCACAGTGAAGAGACAGTATGTCTCCCGCTACAGTCTTATATACCACAGGTGACGCCACCTCCCAAAGGCGGGTCATCACCCCTCCCTAGCCTAGGGCACCGCCATACTAATATTATATATATATTACAGTCTTACAATATCTACCTTTCTTTTCTCCATCAGCCAACTCTCTGCCTTTACCAGTCATAGTCCCTACATTTAACGTCCCTACTCCCACCTCCACACTTCTGCCTTTTGTTTTCACTCTCTCTCTCCTAACACGCCTTCCCCCTCTCCTCCTCCTCGATCTTCGGCCAACAGTAGCCCAATTTTCACCAGAACTCTTGTCGGTTAACAGCACTGGTGGCGGTCGTTGTTAACTCGGACCTCGACAGATCCGGATGAAAAATATATTTATTGTGTTGCCTATATACATGTTGTTGTTTAAATAAATCAGTCATGGACCTTGATTTAGTCTTCTTCTCAATGAGAGGTTTGATATTGGTCTTCACCAAGTAATTCTGTAGATTCTTATTCCTTCTGTAGGCTGCAATAATTCTGTAGTTTTGTAGACAGTTGGTTTGTTCAGCCAATTTAGTTAAATTAGATTTGATAATTGTGAAACCCTTAACACTCCGGTGTCCTGCCCGCAGGATGTTTTAATATTTCTGCTGCAACATAGTGAAGTGTGGTAAACATGTTTAGAGTGGATACTCATGCCTTACATCATGTGAAATCTTAGAATTTCATCTATTTGTTTATTAAAACAGATCTGAGATACATAGAGCATCAAATAAGGTAGCACAGCATAGCAACATAGCATTCACTCACCAATCAAGCTTTCTTGGGGCCATGTAATTAATGATAGCCCAACAAACAGAGCTTGACTCCTGCCTACCCGCCCCTGGTTTGTGTATTTCACTAGTGGCGGGTAAGACAGCCAGTCTCACTAGCCACTTTGGCGGGTTGTAGTTTTCTCAAGCAACATCTAAATAATAAGCCTATCACAGTGTGAGACTACAAAACTACAACTCCCATGAGCACTATCTGCACACACGCAGTGTATTGTCATCGGTCCACTGTTGCCATGGTCGTGGTCTGGCTCAACTCCCAGCGCAGTACACAGGACTGCGTCAGGCTGCAGACAGGAGAAACCGCCGATGCTGTGCTCTGCAGGTTGGTTCATTTTTTTGTGGCCAGAAATGGCGCCGAACTGACAGCAGGCCTGCAGAACACACCTGTCCCCACTCTCAGCAATTAGATCACCAGGGGAATTCCACCCGATCCTCTGTTGTCCCAGCGTGAGTAGTTAAACTGCACTCTCCCCCCACATTAGCTTCTACCTCTGTGGTTAAATATGATTATTTTTAGAGCAAGAAGCTCCTGTTTACTGTCCACAGTTGTGCAAATTTAAGTTTTTGTATGACAGAGAAAAAGTGACTAAACTTTATGTTGCCGTAAAGAGCAAGTGAAGCTTCTTCTGAGGTGAACATTTGTTTATGTTTTATGTGATTATCTATGATATGTGATGTAAAAAAGGCCCCCTCTGGTGGTGACTGCTGCTTTGACCTACTACCTGCTATCCTTGCATCTTTTGCTCCTGTCAGTCAAACTGTGCAGACTCTTGACCAGTCTGACCCTGCTGGCACCGCCCTCTCTTCGTTTTCCCAGTCTGCAGTCTGGAGCTCAGCACCCAGTTCAGGCCAGTGTTTCTGGACTCAGTATTGAAGCCCTGCTCGCTCCATTCTATTGCCTTCATTACAGGTGTCATCTGGTAACAGTGTGTCTAGTGCCAGTGAGTAACAGACTGTATCTTTATTGTTTGCTGCTTTGCAACTAAGCTAACACTTAGCATAAGCTGATATATAATATGTTTAGACTCATACTCAAGCCTGTGTTAGCAGCTAAAGATGTATGTTTGCTCCAATGTTCATTTACAACTGAGTGTAGTTTCACCATATAATGTTCTTTGGTCATTATTTTATGTACATGTTTAGTTACTCTGATAGAAGCAGGGCAGACCATCTTGTTGGCTGCATTCAATATACTACACAGTGCATACGCCACTCTGTCCTAGTAGGTGTGGCAGTCTAAGTGTGCATTATTCTGGATAACCTATAGAGGGCAATATTGGACAGGCTGTGGGGAGACTTGAATAACGAAACCGAATTGTCTTTCATTTCAGTTTATTCAAGAAATCATTCCACTGTCTGCTCTTATTCTTGAGCAGCGAACAAAGAGAGTGAACACACCAAAGTTCTCTCATTTAAACCTTCTCACATCAAACCATTTCCCTCGCGGGGGAAATCACACATCTATATCAAAGTCTCTTTATTCACATTCATTAGCCTTTTATTTACATAACTCCCCCTTCTCTCTTCCCGAGCCTCAGTGGTCAGGAAGTCTTCTGTCCCCTGTCCTCCGCAGGGGGTCCAGGCTCTGTGGCTCCGCACCGCAGGGGGCTGGCTCTCCTTCATCGTGGTTAAATCACATATGCAGTGTCCAACATATACATGTCTCACAACACAGCCATATAACCCCCCCCCCAAACGATGAAGAACAGACTAATTCCCAAAATTTAATAGCACCTTACTCACTACTGAATAATCAACACCAACATTCAGTCTGTGCGCCGCTTGGGCTTCAGCCGTCTGCCGAATCTGCTGTGCGTTGGCCCCGCCTTGCCTGCGGTGCTGTTCTGTTCCGGGTCTGTTGACTGAGGAAGAGAGTGGTTAATTGCCCTCTGCGGGGGCCTGCCTCGTCGAGGCGCCACCGCGACCGGTACAGACACGTCCTTCATGACAAAAGCAGGTTTTAGTCTGTCAATACTGACTGTCTCTTTTCTGTCCCCAAAATCTAGCACAAATTGCTTATCACCTGCCTCCAGCACTCGAAATGGCCCTTCGTAAGGTGGTTTGAGCGTTGCTTTAAGGGCTTCGCGCCTGACAAAAACGAAATCGGCATTTTTCAAAGCCTTGGGGACGAAAACTCGTGGAAAAGCGTGATGAACCGGACCCGGGAGCGTGTCTGCCCCCGTGCCAACTAACGGTCCCAGAGCAGAGAGAGGTGGGGGCTCTGGGTGCTCTGGTAAAAACTCGCCCGGCAGCCTCAGAGTTTGTGCGAATACCAGCTCCGCTGGGGAGGCGTCTAAGTCCTCTTTAGGCGCAGAACGCAACCCTAATAAAACCCATGGGAGTTTATTTACCCAATCTGCATCCGTGAGCGACGCTCTGAGTGCTGCCTTCAAAGACCTATGAAAACGCTCGCATAAACCATTAGCCTGAGGGTGGTAAGCCGTAGTGCGGTGAATTTTGGCTCCTAAGCCGTTGGCCATCGCTGACCACAGCTCAGAGATGAATTGCGGTCCTCTATCGGACGTAATGTCCGACGGAACCCCGAAGCGCGCCACCCAAGCCGTTAAAAAAACGCGAGCCACCTCCGCGGCCGTGGTCGTCGCAAGTGGGACCACTTCCGGCCAACGTGTGGTGCGGTCCACCATTGTCAAAAGATACGTGAACCCCTGTGATGCCGGTAGGGGGCCCACAAGGTCGACGTGCACATGGTCGAACCTTCTGGCCGGAATGCGGAACGGTTCTAACGGGGCTCTTGTGTGCCTGTGAATTTTGGCCCGTTGACAGGAAATGCAGGTTTTTGCCCATTCCTTCACGTGCTTGCGCAGGCACGGCCAAACAAACTTTTCCGCCACTAGTTTCACCGACGCGCGCACCCCCGGGTGCGCCAGTGAGTGGACCGAGTCAAAAACACGGCGGCGCCACGTGGCCGGAACCACCGGACGCGGGCGCCCCGTCGACATGTCGCAGATCAGGGGGGGCATACCGGTTTGTAAACACTTGCTCTCCAGCCTCAACCCTGTTGGTCCAGACTGGAGCGCGCGCACGTCTGCGTCCGCCCCCTGGTCCGCTGCCATGGCTGCGTAATCTATACCCACGTGCACCGGGGCTGCGCGCGCTACCGTGCCGCTCCCTTGCGGCGCGGTCACGGTGGCCCGTTCTGCCTCTGCGCGTGTCGGGGTCGTGAACGCGCGTGAGAGACAATCCGCTACTACATTGAATTTGCCCGCGACGTGCCTAATGTCAGTGGTAAATTCCGAGATTGCGGCCAGCTGCCTCTGCTGCCTGCCGGACCACGGATCTGAAATTTTGGCCATGGCGTATGTGAGCGGCTTGTGGTCCACATAAGCGGTGAAGCACCGTCCTTCCAGCCAGAACTGGAAATGACGAATAGCCAAATGCAGCGCCAACAGTTCTCTGTCAAACGCGCTGTATTTTCGCTCAGCCGCGCTTAAAGATTTGCTAAAGAAAGCCAAAGGCTGCCAAACTCCGGCTACCTGTTGCTCAATAACGGCCCCTATGGCTAAATCTGAAGCGTCTGTCGTCAGCGCGATACGTGCTGCAGGGTCTGGGTGGGCCAGGAGCGCAGCGTCAGCCAAGGCTTTTTTAACCTCTGTGAACGCGCGCTCCCGCTCCGGGGACCATTCGACCGCCTGGGTCGGCTTTTGTTTTTTGAGCGCGGCATATAACGGTTGCATGATTTGAGCTGCATGGGGCAGGAACCGGTTATAAAAATTCACCATCCCCAAGAATTCCTGTAGTGATTTGACCGTTTGTGGACGGGGAAAATCCGCTACCGCGCGTACTTTCTCTGGTAACGGAACCGCTCCCTCCGGGGAGACGCGGTGACCCAAAAAATCAATCCGCTCAACGCCGAACTGGCACTTGGCTGGGTTAACTATTAAGCCGTGCTCTCCCAGCCTCCTAAAAACTGCTGTGAGGTGCGTTTCGTGTTCGTCCTCTGAAGTACTCGCGACCAAAATGTCGTCGAGGTACACAAACACGAAAGGGAGATCGCGTAACACGGCATCCATCATCCGCTGAAATGTTTGCGCCGCCCCTTTGAGACCAAACGACATGCGTAAAAATTCGAAAAGTCCGAACGGGGTTATTACCGCTGTTTTAGGAATGTCCTCCGGTTGGACCGGGACTTGGTGATAGCCGCGAACTAGATCAATCTTTGAAAAAATGCGCGCCCCCGCCAGGTGCACCGAAAAATCCTGAATGTGCGGGATGGGATAACGATCGTGTGCCGTAGCGTTGTTTAGCCTGCGGTAATCCCCGCACGGTCTCCAGGAGCCATCGGCTTTCGGTACCATGTGCAGCGGCGAAGCCCACGGGCTCTTCGACCTACGAACGATGCCCAGCCTCTCCAGGCTGGCGAACTCCTCGCGCGCAATGGCGAGCTTAACTGCATCCAAGCGCCGAGCTTTTGCAAACACGGGAGGACCAGAAGTGGGGATGAAGTGTTTCACCCCGTGCTTCGCGACCGTCGCTGAAAAAGTGGGCACAGTGAGCGCTGGAAATTGGGTGAGGAGTGTGTGAAACTTACCACCTGCTGTAGCGACGTGGGTCTGTACTGGTGGCGGGGACACTCGAGCTGAACAGGGGAGAGAGTAAAAAGAGAGTGCATTTACCAGCCGTCTATTAGCAAGATCAACTAACAGATTGTGTGAACACAAAAAATCCGCGCCCAACATGTTGAAACTCACCGCCGCTACTACAAAAGTCCATTCATATGTGCGGCCATGTAAGCATAAAGGCAAGGTCCTTCTCCCGTAGGTGTTGATGTTCGAGCCATTTGCCGCTGTAGCTCCGTCACCGTGGGGTCCAGCTACCCGGTCCGCGTATGTTGGGGTGATGAAGCTCACTTGTGCTCCGGTGTCAATGAGGAACACTCGTCCGGAGCGCGCATCCGTGATGTAGAGCAGCTTGTTGCGTTCTCCGAGGGTCGAAGCTGCTAGCGACCCCCGGTCTTGCCGTTTCCCGAACTCCTGAAGATGCAGGGCGGCACACACCTGCGTGCCTTCTCTGCGAACCTCCGATGGTAAAAGCAGAGATCTTCTCCTCCGCTGTGTCGTGCCCGCGCCTCTGTCGCCGGGCTATTGGCTCCCCCTCGTCGCGGCCGTGTTGCCGCCATCGTCGGCCAGTCTGGTTCTGCCGCCTCTGGCTCCCCGCTGTCTCGGGTCGCTGCTGTGGTTGCTTGCCCGCCGCAGGCGTCCAGGATCCCGTCTGCCTCCTGGGCCAGCTCCCGGAACTCCTCCAGGGTGTGACACTTTTTGCCGGCCAGCGTGCTTCTCGCATGCGCCGGGAGGTTGGAGAGGAAGATGAACTGAAAAATGAAATCATCGTTGTCCAACCCTCTCAGCTGTATCATCTCCTCCATCAGGGCGCTCGGCCTGTGTCCACCTTGGTCTAGCAAAGACAGGATCCTCCTCGCCCTCACTTCAGCCGAGGGGGTGAAAAACTTGATGAGGGTGGATTTCAGCTTGCTGTACCTGTCGGTCGCGGGTGGCTGCTCCACCAAGCTTTGCACGCACCGAGCTGTGCTGTTGTCCAGTTTAGCGATGACATGGTGGAACTTAGTGTCATCCACCGTTACTCCTGCGAGCGCGAACTGCGACTCTGCTTGCAGAAACCACGACCGTGGGTTATCCTGCCAGAAATCAGGCAGCTTAACGGCCACTGCGCTCGCCAGCTCTGAGCGCTGTGAGTCCGGGACCCTGAGAATTTCTTCGTTCATTCTCAACGTCGTCAGTCACCAATGTGGGGAGACTTGAATAACGAAACCGAATTGTCTTTCATTTCAGTTTATTCAAGAAATCATTCCACTGTCTGCTCTTATTCTTGAGCAGCGAACAAAGAGAGTGAACACACCAAAGTTCTCTCATTTAAACCTTCTCACATCAAACCATTTCCCTCGCGGGGGAAATCACACATCTATATCAAAGTCTCTTTATTCACATTCATTAGCCTTTTATTTACATAACTCCCCCTTCTCTCTTCCCGAGCCTCAGTGGTCAGGAAGTCTTCTGTCCCCTGTCCTCCGCAGGGGGTCCAGGCTCTGTGGCTCCGCACCGCAGGGGGCTGGCTCTCCTTCATCGTGGTTAAATCACATATGCAGTGTCCAACATATACATGTCTCACAACACAGCCATACAGGCAAATGATTGTTGGGGATCTGGCAGCCCTGTGCAACCTCTAATCCATCCATCCATCTTCTTCCGCTTAATCCTTTTTGGGTCGCGGGGGGGCTGGAGCCTATCCCAGCATCTTTGGGCGAGAGGCAGGGTACCTCTAATATATCTGTTTAATTGTATTACTGTGTAGAGGGTAAAAGGGAAGGATGTGGAGGCGATGCACGAGCATAGGTCGACACAGAATCTTTATTAACCCTCTAATATATGTACAGCTATTGGCCCCCAGTGTGGCCACTGGGGCCGAGTTCAGTAGAAGAATCTCCCCAGTCTCTCTGCATTCTCTTTATATAACTTTATTGACCTCACATAGAGACTGGGGCTGGTGCATATTAGGTATGACAAAGGAAATGTGTGGCGCGATTATCATAACACATTACTTTCATCACAATACATTTGCCTCCCTGTGCTCCATGCTGCAGTTTGGAGCAGCAGGGGGCGAAGGCACATCGTCGTCTGGTCTAGTTACCCCCTTCTGAAGGGGCTTTAACCCTTCAGTCCATTATTCTGCCCCTCTTCCTGCTTCTGGGTGCAAGAGAATGTCCACACGCTGTGTCTAGTGTCACCACACAGCCCCCCCCCCAAACACCCAGAAGGGGCTGTAACCCCCCGGTCCTTTGGGGTCAAGTCGGCGCCCATGGCGGCTGCAGCGGGGGGTTGCCACTCTGGTCGAACTGTCCTGCTGGTGGAGTTTTTCGGAGGGCATGTCAGTCTGTGGGGGGAAAGGGGGAGGGTTGAAAAGCACTTTCTGCTCCACTCCAAGTTTAAACACGTTGAACGGCCATAGTTCATGGGCGCACGGGGTCCAGTGCGCATCGTGCTTACGGAACAAAGCCGGCAAACGGCAGGTTTTTGGGACAGAGGTGCAAGAAGAACGATGTGGAGGACAAGGGGGAGGTGGGGGGAAACCATGGAATCGCAGCCCGGGACGTTAAAAGCCTCTGGGCCATGCAAAAATTGCGTGCAGATCAGCCTCAGGTGAGGAACTTTTCCGGTAAACCCTCCGGTGATCCGCAGCGGCTGTGAAAAAATTAAGTCTCTGACGACTCCTCGTGCGGGCCCGGTCCTGCCAGGATCTGGGGAAGGCAAACGACCCAATTCCCCGAGGGTGCGTCGTGGCCGTGAAACAAACTCAAGCTGTGTCAGGGAACTTGGCAATCTTGCTTTAGGTGCGGGGGCAGTCCTAAAGGCTCCGAGGAAAGCAATTGGCTTAATTCCCCTTTGATGCACAGCGGCTGAGAACAAATACCAGTCCTTTGGGCGAGGCTGCCCGGCTGCTTTAGGTGCGATGCGCAAAGCCTAAAGGATCCGAGGATGGCGATCGGCCGTGTTCCCCGGGAATGTGCAGCAGCTGAGGACGATGTATAAGTTTGTGGAACCGGTTTGTCTCTGGTGCGTGGCGCGTGCCGTGGCCACATAGCTTTAAGTTGCACTGTCCTCATAATCCTGCAGTGTGCACATGGGGCTTCTGTGTGCCGAAACTCTGCTGTCGGGAGATGAAGTCAGGGTCAGGGAGCTTGATTCAAACACGCAGACGGCGGTGATCTTTCCCTTTCAGGCTGTTTCTGTGCGGTGCTCGTCTCGCTGATCCTGGTGCATCTCTGTCCCCGCGCCGTACGCTCTCTCTGGCCCTTGAGGTCACCAATGTGGAGAGAGGAGCAGGCGCGCGTGCTCCAGTGTGGATGAGAAGGATGCAGGCAATCCCTGGTATTCCGGAGTCCACAGCACTGTGAAAGGGAGTAGACGGTCCATCTCACTTCAGTTCACCAATGTAGAGGGTAAAAGGGAAGGATGTGGAGGCGAGACACAAGCGTAGGTCGACACAGAATCTTTATTAACCCTCTAACATATGTACAGCCATCGGCCCCCAGCGTGGTCGCTGGGGCCGAGTTCAGTAGAAGAACCTCCCCAGTCTCTCTGTGTTCTCTTTATATAACTTTATTGACCTCGCATAGAGACTTGGGCTGGTACATTATGTATTGGGTATGACAAAGGAAATGTGTGGCACGATTATCATAACACGTTACTCTCATCACAATACATTTGCCTCCCTGCGCTCCATGCTGCAGTTTGGAGCAGCAGGGGGCGAAGGCGTCTCGTCGTCTGGTCTAGTTACCCCCTCCTGAAGGGGCTTTAACCCTTCAGTCCATTATTCTGCCCCTCTTCCTGCTTCTGGGTGTGAGAGAATGTCCACATGCTGTGTCTAGTGTCACCACAACTGCATTTTCTTAGGTTCTGACACCTTTTATATATACTTCTGTGTAAATAAGGTGTACATTTGAGTTCAGTAGTAAAATTAGTATTTTTTATGCTTGTAGCATTTTAATATAAATATTCCAGAGCGGGATAGGCTCCAACCCCCCATGACCCAAAAAGAATTAAGCGGAAGAAGATGGATGGGTGGATGGATGTTCATAACTGTTCTATTTTATATGTCCATTGATACAGAACCAATGAGTCTGCCAGACAACTGTTAAGACTGTAATTGTGGTGGTGGCTAAATAAATGACTGAACCGAAGAGACTTGAGTGATTCTGATCGATCACCTGCTGAGGGTTCTGAATTAAACGATCCACCATATTCTAAGCAGGGAAGATTTATCTCCCCCAAAGTGATATGCAACTTTTCATGGAAGTAAAACCTCTAATTCTGTATTTTTAATGTGCTGGTCCAGGGGTGTCAAACATGTGGCCTGCAGGCCAAAAACAGCTCACCAGAGGGTCCAAGTTTTTTCTGAATTTGCAGCGTTCTTTCTAGTAAATGTCTGACTTTTTCTACTGATTACAATTGTTCATGTAAATTTGAGACATTTTTCTCCTTAAGATGAGACCTTTTTCCTCATCAGTTTCCTTTTACTTTTTTACTGGTGAAAACTGGTAGTGTCGATGTAGATTAAATCCATCAACTAATCACTAATGACCTTGTGCAGCCCTGAACGGGTGTCCCAATTCACAGGGGTAATTTTCAACCTCTATCAAGGGCCAAGCAGTAGGAGTAGGCAAGGGGAAGGAGTGGGGATACAAATGATTTGGGACAGATTCCAAATCTACCTGTATTTTACTCTCATATTGCAAATATTTTTCTAGACTGTTTTACAGCATTTACTGCTGTTAATAAATAATTCAACAGCTTCTCTTGCTGTTTTTATGTGTCGAGCCCTGCCAACAAATATGGTCCAGTTTTATTGCAAAAGGTCCAACAGATCCATTTGAGTAAGATTTATTGTCCATCTAGATCAGAAATGGGCAAATGGTGGCCCGCAGGTCGCCCCCTCATCCACTGCGGCCTACCAGTCCATTTCCAAAAATCAATTATTTATTTTATATCACATTTAGAACCACATTGTTAAATGCAATTATAGAGTCCGCCAGCAGAGGGAGCTCTAATCGAAACCTAAGTGCCGCTCTCTGCAAGTGATGGAGCAAGAGAGCAAGCCACAAGCTGGAGCAGCAGTGTGCACTTGAATGTTGTCAGGTATGTTTTGCCTGCTAAAATCACATTAATAGGCTGTAAACAGCACTAAATGTACAAAGTAGGCTGCTTTTAAACAAGAATAAATTGTACAGCTGAGGAGCTGTAGCATTTACAGTGCATCCGGAAAGTATTCACAGCACTTCACTTTTTCCACATTTTATGTTACAGCCTTATTCCAAAAGGGATTAAATTAAATTTTCCCTCGAAATTCTACACACAATACCCCATAAATGTGAATTTTTTTTAAAAGATTTTTGCAAATTTATCAAAAATAAAAAACTAAGAAATTACATGTACATAAGTATTCATATGGCTGTGTTGTGAGACATGTATATGTTGGACACTGCATATGTGATTTAACCACGATGAAGGAGAGCCAGCCCCCTGCGGTGTGGAGCCACAGAGCCTGGACCCCCTGCGGAGGACAGGGGACAGAAGACTTCCTGACCACTGAGGCTCGGGAAGAGAGAAGGGGGAGTTATGTAAATAAAAGGCTAATGAATGTGAATAAAGAGATTTTGAGAGAGATGTGTGATTTCCCCCGCGAGGGAAATGGTTTGATGTCAGAATGTTTAAATGAGAGAACTTTGGTGTGTTCACTCTCTTTGTTCGCTGCTCAAGAATGAGAGCAGACAGTGGAATGATTTCTTGAATAAACTGGAATGAAAGGCAATTCGGTTTCGTTACTCAAGTCTCCCCACATTGGTGACTGACGACGTTGAGAATGAACGAAGAAATTCTCAGGGTCCCGGACTCACAGCGCTCAGAGCTGGCGAGCGCAGTGGCCGTTAAGCTGCCTGATTTCTGGCAGGATAACCCACGGTCGTGGTTTCTGCAAGCAGAGTCGCAGTTCGCGCTCGCAGGAGTAACGGTGGATGACACTAAGTTCCACCATGTCATCGCTAAACTGGACAACAGCACAGCTCGGTGCGTGCAAAGCTTGGTGGAGCAGCCACCCGCGACCGACAGGTACGGCAAGCTGAAATCCACCCTCATCAAGTTTTTCACCCCCTCGGCTGAAGTGAGGGCGAGGAGGATCCTGTCTTTGCTAGACCAAGGTGGACACAGGCCGAGCGCCCTGATGGAGGAGATGATACAGCTGAGAGGGTTGGACAACGATGATTTCATTTTTCAGTTCATCTTCCTCTCCAACCTCCCGGCGCATGCGAGAAGCACGCTGGCCGGCAAAAAGTGTCACACCCTGGAGGAGTTCCGGGAGCTGGCCCAGGAGGCAGATGGGATCCTGGACGCCTGCGGCGGGCAAGCAACCACAGCAGCGAACCGAGACAGCGGGGAGCCAGAGGCGGCAGAACCAGACTGGCCGACGACGGCGGCAACACGGCCGCGACGAGGGGGAGCCAATAGCCCGGCGGCAGAAGCGCGGGCACGACACAGCGGAGGAGAAGATCTCTGCTTTTACCATCGGAGGTTCGCAGAGAAGGCACGCAGGTGTGTGCCGCCCTGCATCTTCAGGAGTTCGGGAAACGGCAAGACCGGGGGTCGCTAGCAGCTTCGACCCTCGGAGAACGCAACAAGCTGCTCTACATCACGGATGCGCACTCCGGACGAGTGTTCCTCATCGACACCGGAGCACAAGTGAGCTTCATCACCCCAACATACGCGGACCGGGTGGCTGGACCCCACGGTAGCGGAGCTACAGCGGCAAATGGCTCGAACATCAACACCTACGGGAGAAGGACCTTGCCTTTATGCTTACATGGCCGCACATATGAATGGACTTTTGTGATAGCGGCGGTGAGTTTCAACATGTTGGGCGCGGATTTTTTGTGTTCACACAATCTGTTAGTTGATCTTGCTAATAGACGGCTGGTAAATGCACTCTCTTTTTACTCTCTCCCCTGTTCAGCTCGAGTGTCCCCGCCACCAGTACAGACCCACGTCGCTACAGCAGGTGGTAAGTTTCACACACTCCTCACCCAATTTCCAGCGCTCACTGTGCCCACTTTTTCAGCGACGGTCGCGAAGCACGGGGTGAAACACTTTATCCCCACTTCTGGTCCTCCCGTGTTTGCAAAAGCTCGGCGCTTGGATGCAGTTAAGCTTGCCATTGCGCGCGAGGAGTTCGCCAGCCTGGAGAGGCTGGGCATCGTTCGTAGGTCGAAGAGCCCGTGGGCTTCGCCGCTGCACATGGTACCAAAAGCCGATGGCTCCTGGAGACCGTGCGGGGATTACCGCAGGCTAAACAACGCTACGGCGCACGATCGTTATCCCATCCCGCACATTCAGGATTTTTCGGTGCACCTGGCGGGGGCGTGCATTTTTTCAAAGATTGATCTAGTTCGCGGCTATCACCAAGTCCCGGTCCAACCGGAGGACATTCCTAAAACAGCGGTAATAACCCCGTTCGGACTTTTCGAATTTTTACGCATGCCGTTTGGTCTCAAAGGGGCGGCGCAAACATTTCAGCGGATGATGGATGCCGTGTTACGCGATCTCCCTTTCGTGTTTGTGTACCTCGACGACATTTTGGTCGCGAGTACTTCAGAGGACGAACACGAAACGCACCTCACAGCAGTTTTTAGGAGGCTGGGAGAGCACGGCTTAATAGTTAACCCAGCCAAGTGCCAGTTCGGCGTCGAGCGGATCGATTTTTTGGGTCACCGCGTCTCCCCGGAGGGAGCGGTTCCGTTACCAGAGAAAGTACGCGCGGTAGCGGATTTTCCCCGTCCACAAACGGTCAAATCACTACAGGAATTCTTGGGGATGGTGAATTTTTATAACCGATTCCTGCCCCACGCAGCTCAAATCATGCAACCGTTATATGCCGCGCTCAAAAAACAAAAACCGACCCAGGCGGTCGAATGGTCCCCGGAGCGGGAGCGCGCGTTCACAGAGGTTAAAAAAGCCTTGGCTGACGCTGCGCTCCTGGCCCACCCAGACCCTGCAGCACGTATCGCGCTGACGACAGACGCTTCAGATTTAGCCATAGGGGCCGTTATTGAGCAACAGGTAGCCGGAGTTTGGCAGCCTTTGGCTTTCTTTAGCAAATCTTTAAGCGCGGCTGAACGAAAATACAGCGCGTTTGACAGAGAACTGTTGGCGCTGCATTTGGCTATTCGTCATTTCCAGTTCTGGCTGGAAGGACGGTGCTTCACCGCTTATGTGGACCACAAGCCGCTCACATACGCCATGGCCAAAATTTCAGACCCGTGGTCCGGCAGGCAGCAGAGGCAGCTGGCCGCAATCTCGGAATTTACCACTGACATTAGGCACGTTGCGGGCAAATTCAATGTAGTAGCGGATTGTCTCTCACGCGCGTTCACGACCCCAACACGCGCAGAGGCAGAACGGGCCACCGTGACCGCGCCGCAGGAGAGCGGCACGGTGGCGCGCGCAGCCCCGGTGCACGTGGGTATAGATTACGCAGCCATGGCAGCGGACCAGGGGGCGGACGCAGACGTGCGCGCGCTCCAGTCTGGACCAACAGGGTTGAGGCTGGAGAGCAAGTGTTTACAAACCGGTATGCCCCCCCGATCTGCGACGTGTCGACGGGGCGCCCGCGTCCGGTGGTTCCGGCCACGTGGCGCCGCCGTGTTTTTGACTCGGTCCACTCACTGGCGCACCCGGGGGTGCGCGCGTCGGTGAAACTAGTGGCGGAAAAGTTTGTTTGGCCGTGCCTGCGCAAGCACGTGAAGGAATGGGCAAAAACCTGCATTTCCTGTCAACGGGCCAAAATTCACAGGCACACAAGAGCCCCGTTAGAACCGTTCCGCATTCCGGCCAGAAGGTTCGACCATGTGCACGTCGACCTTGTGGGCCCCCTACCGGCATCACAGGGGTTCACGTATCTTTTGACAATGGTGGACTGCACCACACGTTGGCCGGAAGTGGTCCCACTTGCGACGACCACGGCCGCGGAGGTGGCTCGCGTTTTTTTAATGGCTTGGGTGGCGCGTTTCAGGGTTCCGTCGGACATTACGTCCGATAGAGGACCGCAATTCATCTCTGAGCTGTGGTCAGCGATGGCCAACAGCTTAGGAGCCAAAATTCACCGCACTACGGCTTACCACCCTCAGGCCAATGGTTTATGCGAGCGTTTTCATAGGTCTTTGAAGGCAGCACTCAGAGCGTCGCTCACGGATGCAGATTGGGTGAATAAACTTCCATGGGTTTTATTAGGGTTGCGTTCTGCGTCTAAAGAGGACTTAGACGCCTCCCCAGCGGAGCTGGTATTCGCACAAACTCTGAGGCTGCTGGGCGAGTTTTTACCAGAGCACCCAGAGCCCCCACCTCTCTCGGCTCTGGGACCGTTAGTCGGCACGGGGGCAGACACGCTCCCGGGTCCGGTTCATCAAGCTTTTCCACGAGTTTTCGTCCCCAAGGCTTTGAAAAATGCCGATTTCGTTTTTGTCAGGCGCGAAGCCCTAAAAGCAACGCTCAAACCGCCTTACGAAGGGCCATTTCGAGTGCTGGAGGCAGGTGATAAGCAATTTGTGCTGGATTTTGGAGACAGAAAAGAGACAGTCAGTATTGACAGACTAAAACCTGCTTTTGTCATGAAGGACGTGTCTGTACCGGTCGCGGTGGCGCCTCGATGAGGCAGGCCCCCGCAGAAGACAATTAATCACTCTCTCCCTCAGTCAACAGCGCCGAAGCAGAAACGCACCGCAGGCAAGGCGGGGCCAACGCACAGCAGATTCGGCAGACGGCTGAAGCCCAAGCGGCGCACAGACTGAATGTTGGTGTTGATTATTCAGTAGTGAGTAAGGTGCTATTTAATTTTAGGAATTAGTCTGTTCTTCATCGTTTGGGGGGGGTTATATGGCTGTGTTGTGAGACATGTATATGTTGGACACTGCATATGTGATTTAACCACGATGAAGGAGAGCCAGCCCCCTGCGGTGTGGAGCCACAGAGCCTGGACCCCCTGCGGAGGACAGGGGACAGAAGACTTCCTGACCACTGAGGCTCGGGAAGAGAGAAGGGGGAGTTATGTAAATAAAAGGCTAATGAATGTGAATAAAGAGATTTTGAGAGAGATGTGTGATTTCCCCCGCGAGGGAAATGGTTTGATGTCAGAATGTTTAAATGAGAGAACTTTGGTGTGTTCACTCTCTTTGTTCGCTGCTCAAGAATGAGAGCAGACAGTGGAATGATTTCTTGAATAAACTGGAATGAAAGGCAATTCGGTTTCGTTATTCAAGTCTCCCCACAATTCACAGCCTTTGCCATGAAGCTCAAAATTGAGCTCAGGTGCATCCTGTTTCCACTGATCATCCTTGAGATGTTTCTACAGCTTAATTGGAGTCCACCTGTGGTAAATTCAGTTGATTGGACATGATTTGGAAAGGCACACACCTGTCTATATAAGGTCCCACAGTTGACAGTACATGTCAGAGCACAAACCAAGCATGAAGTCAAAGGAATTATCTGTAGACCTCCGAGACAGGATTGTCTCAAGGCACAAATCTGGGGAAAGGTAGAGAAAAATTTCTGCTGCTTTGAAGGTCCCAGTGAGCACAGTGTGTTATGTAAAATGGAAACCAAAGACGAGACTGAATGTTGAACTGAACACAACTTTATTGATGACTCACTCTCATAATACAGGCACTGCCGTCAGGCTGAGAGGAGGCCAAAGAGACCACCCCTTTTCCTAACAGCCCTCTTATACCCCGGGTGGCAGCGGAACCAGAAAGGCGGGGGCACCACCCGTGTCACACAATAATATGTCCCCATAATAACATAACACCCCCCCTTCAAAAAAATGGTCCAAACACACGTATACAATTGAAATCCTCACCAATTTGGAACCTGAATCATGCACTAAAACTAAACAGAAATACCTGAACAATCTATCACATTCTCTCAACACAACTAAAACTAGAGGGGAACATGTGGACTACTGTCCCACCCCCACATGGCAAGACGGATTATTCTGCCGTCTGAGCTAAATAAAACAGTCCATATAAAACCAAAATACTGCCGTGTTCCTAAAATAATATGAAACACAAAACAATCCCCTTAACAGAACTAATTTACAACCAGGTTATCCCCTATTTCCATAAATCATACACATTCCCCAACCATCAGTCTTCCCCAGTAGAGGAACCACCCCCCAGAAAATCGTCAGATGGCTCCCCCCCGGTGCACCTTCTTGTCTTTGCTCCCGGGGATGACCCACGTCCCCAAACACCTCCTTCTCTTCTCGGGTGCTCCACAGCTCATTGGGATGCCTCCACGAACCATCAGATAGGTGGAGGTAGCCATCCTCCCCAATAGCCACCACCTGCAGCTGCCCCTGGTCATCTTCTCGTCTGCATTTGCCCCGAACACATCTTGACCGGGCCTCCTCTCTTGGTCGGACCAAATCCGACCACTCTTCTCCAATGCTGCTGGTGATGGCGAAGCCCAATCCATAAAAGAGATCACACCCCATAATATTCTCACCGCGGGCAGTCACAATGAACTTCAAGCTGGACACCTCCGCCGACTTGTACCGAGCCGTCAGTTCCACCAATCCCACCGTGGTCAGTCTTCCTCCACCATACCCACACAGTGGTGCTGAATGACCTCTCACTCAATAATGTGGGAAGAAACTCCTCACGGTAGACCAATTCAACGTGGATCTCACCGCACCCTTGTCAATCAGTAGCGGCACCGCTACCCCATCCAGTTCCACCATACAATAGGAACGACTGTCGGTACTCGGGGGTACGGTGTGAATGACGCTGGGAGTTGGAGGAGGGGGGGTCTTCGTTGCGTCTTGGGTCCCCTCGCTCAAACCTAAAACATGCCCTTGCAAAATGATGCAGGAGTCCGCAATTGCCGCAGCATCTTCCTCTTGCCGGACACTCTCTAGCCTTATAACGGTGCTTGGTGGAACCACAACCCAAACACCTGGGCGATCCCGGGGTGAACCTCATCTTCACAACATTAGCGTGTTCTTCATCATCCTTATGCCATTGTGGCTGTCTAGGTCCACTGCCTGTGCCATCGACTGTGGCTCAAAATGGCGGAGTGGCATTCTCTCACCAAGCTCCCGCGATAGTTTGTCTGCCGCCTCACACTGTTGAGGTAACTCGATGGACATGGCTAATGTCAGCTCGCCTGAGTGTGTGAGGAGCTTTGACCTTGTCACCGGGCAAAGGGTATGCTCCGTTAACTGGTCGCGAACCATCTCCTCCTCTAATGCTCCAAACTGACAGTCTTTGGCCAGCTGACATAGGTCTGCTACATACCGCTGCACTGACTCGCCAGTCCGCTGGCGGTGCTGCCGAAACTGAATCCTCCAGACGATGACGTTTTCCGGGGCGTGAAAATGTCGCGCCCTTAGCTCAACCACTTCTTCAAAGCTATCACTGTCGCCCAAGGTACTAAGGATATGTTGTCCTTCCATTCCCAAGTTGTGAACCGACAGTGCCCGTGCCCACAACTTCTCCAGTCTACTAAGGTTCAATGCCACCAAGTAATTTTGAAATGCGGCGAACCACCTCGCCCAAGGGACTGGCGACTCACCAGGAAACTCCCAAAACAGCCAAATAGTAGTAACCCCCGTGTCCATATGTTTACCCTCGTCGCCAAATGTTATGTCGGTAAAACGGGAACCAAGGACAAGACTGAACGTTGGAACTGAACACGACTTTATCGATGACTCACTCCCATAATACAGGCGCTGCCGCCAGGCTGAGAGGAGGCCAAAAAGACCGCCCCTCTTCCCCACAGCCCTCTTATACTCTGGGTGGCAGCAGAACCAGCAAGGTGGGGCCAGCACCTGTGTCACACAATCATATGTCCCCATAACAACATAACACAGTGGCCTCCATCATCTGTAAATGGAAGACATTTGGAACCACCGGGACTCTTCCTAGAGCTGGCCAGCTATCTAAACTGAGCGATCGGGGGAGAAGGGCCTTAGTCAGGGAGGTGACCAAGAACTCGATGGTCACTCTGTCAGAGCTCCAGTGTTCCTCTGTGGAGAGAGGAGAACCTTCCAGAAGGACAACCATCTCTGCAGCAATCCACCAATCAGGTTTGTATGGTACAGTGGCCAGACAGAAGCCACTCCTTAGTAAAAGGCACATGACAGGCCGCCTGGAGTTTGCCAAAAGGCACCTAGAGGAGTCTCAGCCCATGAGAAACAAAATTCTCTGGTCTGATGAGACAAAGATTGAACTCTTTGGTGTGAATGCCAGACGTTATGTTTGGAGGTAACCAAGCACCGCTCATAACCACGCCAGTGGTGGGGGCAGCATCATGCTGTGGGGATGTTTTTCAGCGGCAGGAACTGGGAGACTAGTCAGGATAGAGGGAAAGATGAATGGAGCAATGTACAGAGACATCCTGGATGAAAACCTGCTCCGGAGCACTCTTGACCTCAGACTAGGGCAACGGTTCATCTTTCAGCAGGACAACAGCCCTAAGCACACAGCCAAGATATCAAAGGAGTGGCTTCAGGACAACTCTGTGAATGTCCTTGACTGGCCCAGCCAGAGACCAGCCTTGAATCCAATCGAACATCTCTGGAGAGATCTGAAAATGGCTGTGCACTGACGCTTCCTATCCAACCTGATGAAGCTTGAGAGGTGTTGTAAAGAGGAATGGGGGAAACTGCCCAAAGATAGGTGTGCCAAGCTTGTGGCATCATATTCAAAAAGACTTGAGGCTGTAATTGCTGCCAAAGGTGCATCAACGAAGTATTGAGCAAAGGCTATGAATACTTTTGTACATGTGATTTCTTTTTTTTTCCACAATATTTTTATTGAACATTTTTGCAAACAAAACACAAACAATCAAACAGTAACACTAAAATAATTTAAAAAAAATACTAAAAACACCAACAACCACTAACTAAGGCAGGTCTTCAACAATGCTCCTCTATTTAGTCTAGGCAATCCATTATGTAAGTATACATACTATACATTCACCAATTTGGAATTGACAAGGTCCACACACATCATTCACCTTCTTCTTCAAAAGTTATGTTTAAATTCTTTACATAATCAATGAAAGGTCTCCATATATTCTCAAACACAATTTCTTTTGATTTCAGTATGTATGTTATTCTTTCTAATGGAAGGTTTGTTAACATCTGTCTTAACCACTGAGTCACATCTCTTCTATGAGTCTTTTTCCACAATAGTGCAATACATTTTTTGGCATTAAGCAAACTGAGGTCTATGAATGCTCTTTCATTATTGTTAAAGTTATGCTTTTCTGGATAAAGACCCATCAAAAACAGTTTAGGATTCAATATGATTTGTTTTGAAATTATTTTTCAATTGTCACCCTCACCTCTTCCCAAAACATTCTAATTTTTCTACATTCCCATAAACAATGAAATAGGGTTCCTTTACTTTCCATACATTTTGTGCACGTATCTGCTATGTTTTTGTTATATCTATTTAATTCCACCGGTGTAACATACATCCGCATTAACCATTTAAAATGTATCAATTTAAGACGTACATTTATTGATTTGGTTTGAGCTTCTGCACAAGCCAATTCCCATTGTTCCTCTGAAATTTCAGTTTGCAGGTCTTCTTTCCAATAATTCAGTCTTTTCTGTGAATTTTCACTTGAGGATAATGTCAATGAGTTATAAAACTCTGAAATAATACCCTTTCTCTTACTATCTTTCGTCAAGATTTTTTCCAAGGATGAATAAATAGGTCGGATGAGAGCATTATTTTGATTTGATCGAATAAAGTTCCTAAGCTGAAGATATTTAAAAAAAAATATGTTCTATTAAGATTAAATTTGATCCTCAGTTCTTCAAAAGACATTATGTTATCTGAACCTGACAAATATAAGTCTCGAATCTTTTGAATCCCTTTTAAATTCCATACTTTAAATACAGCATCCGCTCTCCCTGGTTTAAAATATTGATTACCCCATATTGGGCTAAATTGTGACAATAAGTGTGGATCTTTTAGATATTTTTTGGTTTCACACCATATTTTGATCATATGCTTTACAAATGGGTTTTTAACTTGCTTCTGTAATTTTTTTGCCGAGTCTGAGTATATGAATATGGGAAGAGGTAAAGGTAAATTGTATGATTCCATTTCAGTCCAGTGAGGGAGATCATTTGATGACAAATAATATGTCATAGACCTCAGTTGTGCTGACCAGTAATACAACATAAAGTTTGGACATTTCAGACCTCCACGATCATATGGTAAATATAGTAAGGACAGACGTAATCTAGCCCTCCTATTGTTCCATATAAATTCCACTAACTTTTTTTTAATTCTTAAGAATAGATCTGAAGGTGGTGGTAAAGGAATGTATTGAAATAAATAAAGCATCTTGGGTAAGATATTACTTTTAAGTATATTAATTCTCCCAATCATCGACATTGGTAGTGACATCCATCTCTGTAGTAACTCATTAATGTCTATCATTAAGGCTTCATAGTTGGCACTGGCGACTAATTCTAGCTTAGGCAAAATTTGAATTCCTAAATATTTAAACTGATTTACAACTTTGAATTGATTTACCTCAGGACCTGGGTGATTCCTCTGGGTCTCATTTAGCATTAATATTGAAGATTTAGTTTTATTTATTTTATATCCTGATATTTCCCCAAAATTCTTTATTAAATTCAACAAAGTCGGAATTGATTTTTTTTTAGATTCGACATGAACAAAATTATGTCATCAGCATACAGGGAGATTTTATGTTCTGTTGGTCCTATTTTAATTCCATATATTTGTGGATGTAAACGTACTGCCATCGCTAAAGGTTCAATTGCCATAGTAAACAGTAAAGGTGAAAGTGGACAGCCTTGTCAACATCCTTTATTGATTTTGAAATATTGCTGTTTGTTAGGATTTCTGCTGTAGCATTATTGTATAATATCTGAACCCATTTTATGAAATTATTTCCAATTCCAAACCTTTGTAGGACTTCAAAAAGAAAGGGCCATTCGACCCTATCAAAGGCCTTTTCGGCGTCCAATGACAGGAGAGCTGTATCCGGTGCTTCTTTATTAGAATAGATTACTGTATATTAAATTGTCTTCTTACATTATGGAAGCCTTGTCTTCCCTTTATAAAGCCATTCTGATCTCGGTTAATAATATTTGGTAATATTTCTTGTAGCTGTCTTGCTAAAATTTTACAGATTATCTTAAGGTCAGCATTTAATAGGCTTATTGGTCTCATATTTTCACATTTATTAGAGGGTTTACCTGGTTTTGGCAACAGTATAATTAAGGCATTATTCATGTATAATGGTAAATTACTATTTTGAAATGCTTCTAAAACCATTTCCAAAGAAGGTTTTATTAATTTATTCTTAAATTTTTTATAGAGGTCAACTGGAAGACCATCTGGTCCTGCACTTTTTCCTGATTTCATATCATCAATGGCTAGCCCAACTTCTTCTTGACTAATTTTAGACTCCAGTATCTCCCTGTTTTCATTTGGAATACAAGGTATAGATAATTCGTCCAAAAACCCATTTAGTTTTGTTAAGTCAGTTTCATTTTTTGTGTCATATAGTTTTTCATAATAATCTCTAAAGGCACTGTTAATTTCTAAAGGATCTACAACTGCCTGTCTGTTACTTATAATACTGGTAATTGGTGTTTTAAATTCTAATTGTTTAATCTGCCATGCCAATAATTTCCCTGATTTTTCACCTTGTTCATAAAAAGATTGCTTCAATCTTAGAAGACTCGAGGCAGCTCTATTCACTGATTTTTTTGTCATATTCAGCTCTCAGAATCAGTAATTTGTTCTCTAACTTTGGGTCACTTCCTGCATACACTTTTTCTTGGAGAATTTTTATTTTATGTTCCAGTTGGACTCTCTCCTCTCGAGTCTTCTTAGATTTTGAACCTGTATAACTAATAATATGCCCCCTAATAAAAGCTTTGAAAGCCTCCCACTTTATACATGCTGATGTTTGTGTAGTAGAGATATCAAAGCACTCATCTATCTGTTTTTCTATGTACTTAACAAATTCCTCATCCTGAAGCCATTTATGCTGAAATTGCCACCTACCTGGTTCCTTTGTCAATTTCTTATCTACATGAATTAGACAGCAGGGTGCATGATCAGAGATCACAATGTTATCATAGAAACAGTTTTGAATCTTGGACCTTAATTCTGTGGAGATCAAAAAATAGTCAATACGTGAGAATGTCTTGTAGGTATTAGAATAACAAGAGTAGGCTTTAACTTGCGGTTTTATTTCTCTCCATATGTCTAGCAATCTCAATTCTTTCATAAAATGATTAATGATCATCCTGCATCCATTGTGCGTACAGTCCAGTCCTGTTGATCTATCTATACTGGGATTCAATGTACAATTAAAATCCCCTGCTATTATATGCTGCCCTGTAAGTGATGATAAAATAAGAAATAAATTAGCAAAGAAGTTTTGATCATCTATATTGGGACCGTATAGGTTCACCAGATTTATATTTTCTAATAACAAAGATCCTTGAATGATTAGGTATCTTCCTAATTTGTCTAAAATTACATTTTTCACTTGAAATGGGACTGTTTTGTGTATGAGAGTCATAACTCCCCTGGCTCGAGATGAAAATGATGAGGTGAATACACTTCCCTGCCATCTTTTTTAAATTCTTTTAACATCCTCCTCTATTAGATGAGTTTCTTGTAAAAACACAATTTTTGAACCTATGTCTTTTATTTTATTCACAACTTGTTTAAGTTTTTTTAAATTTTGTAGACCTCTGCAATTCCATGAAGTTAAATTAAGATTAACACTTTGGTCTATGATCAATAAGGAGTTTGAGATTACCTCGCCATGTAAACATGCTCACACAGAGAAGCAAAAACATGAGTGGTTGAACATTCATCCTACAAACTACACACAAACAAATTTCCCCTTCCCACATTCGTGGTAATCCCCCCAAAATCAAAAAAAAAATTCTGTCTCCCGCTATAGCCATTGACTGCTCCTCACTCACAAGGATCAAGCAAAACCACTCTTTCTTTCTCCTCTCAATCACCCTGACTCTACTGCTTTTAATGACATAACATTAACTCTCTTCTGTAGTTTTCCAACTTAACTCCAAAATTTTATAGCAACTTTGTACATCATAGGTTTTTTTTTTTTTTAAATTCAATACAATCTGTATTTTGTGAACTTGCTATTTGCTTCAGATCAGTCAGATGCCTGTGCAAATGCTTAAATATTCTACCTTATATCTTATTCATGCTTCATGCTTAGCTCCCACCAATCTCTTCTTGGATCTTCTTGATGAGCTCCTGCGCCTCTTCTGGGGTCTTGAAGGTGTGGGTTCTCCCTTTATACGTGACCAGCAGTCTTGCAGGAAAAATCACTCCATGACGAATCCCAAGGTTGCGCAGCTCTTTACGGGCGGGGTCAAACCGTTTCCTTAATTGTTGGATTCCTGTGGCCAAATCTGGGTAGAACCGCACCTGCTGATCCTGATATTTTATTTCTCCTTTGGCCCGCGCCACGTTGGAGATAATCATCCTGTCTCTGTAGTTGAGGAACTTCATAATTAGGGTCCTCGGTGCTGCCTTATTATCTCTCTGTGGGCCAATTCGGTGAGCGCTTTCCAGAACGACTGATGAATGCAGCTCCGCATTGTTCAGCGCTTCTGGAATCCACTTTTCCAAAAAGGAACATGAGTCCCACCCCTCCGTACCCTCAGGAAGACCCACCAGCCTCAGGTTGTTCCGTCTCGACCGGGATTCTAAATCCAGGACATTATCTTCCAGACGTTTATTATTTAATTCCAATGTGCACACCTTTAATTGTAGGCTGGTGACGTCATTCTCAGCGCTGGAAATTCGGAGCTCCACCTGCGTTACACGTTCCATACAATTGCTTAATTCCTTTCTCAAACCCTCTATCGCTGTTATAATCCCATCAAACTTAGTAGAGAAGTCTGCTCTCATTGAGCCAATGGCAGCAAGCACCGCACCTGTGCCGTCGTCAGCAGTCACCGCTCCTCCGTTAGCTTGCTCTGCCATAGGTGGGGCTTTTTCTGCTGCGTCACGGATGGGAAAGTCCGTTAATTTGGACTGTTTCGGCGTTTCACTTTTTCCTCCACCTGATTTCCCAGCCTTAGGTTTTACCGGCATATCCTCGCCCAAACGCTGGGATAGTTTTGTTCCAATTGAGAGAGTTATTTGTTGATTTTTTTTATCTTTAGGAGCAGAGCAGAGGGAAGCACGTCCTCCTACGTGGCGGCCATGACCGGAAGTCCTATATGTGATTTCTTAGTTTTTTATTTTTAATAAATTTGCAAAAATCCATCCATCCATCCATCTTCTACCGTTTAATCCTTTTTGGGTCACGCGGGGGGGGGGGGGGCTGGAGCCTATCCCAGTATCTTTTGGACGAGAGGCAGGGTGCACCCTGGACAGATCGCCAGTCCATCGCAGGACCAACACAGAGATACAGACAACCATTCACTCTCACATCCATACCTAAGGACAATTTAGAATCCCCAGTTGATGCCAATTAACCTCACCTGCATGTCTTTGGCATGTGGGACGAAACCGGAGTACCCGGAGTAAACCCACGCAGACACGGGGAGAACATGCAAACTCAATACAGAAGGGTCACCGATGGTCTGGGGGTGGGATCAAACCCACAATGGTCAAGGGTGGAATTGATCCCATGAACTTTTTGCTGTGCTGCCACTGTGCTAACCACTGCACCACCGTGCTGCCCAAAAAATTTGCAAAAATCTCAAAAAAAAAACCCAACTTTTTTCATGTTGTCATTCTGGAGTATTGTGTGTAGAATTTTGGGGAAAAAATGAATTTGATCCCTTTTGGAATAAGGCTGTAACATAACAAAATGTGGAAAAAGTGCTGTGAATACTTTCCAGGTGCACTGTATTCTTGTTTGGCAGGTGAAGCCCATGTCAGCAATAAAAGTTCAGAGACTGTTATTGTAATCTGTTGGGTGCGGCGGCTGATAAAATAAAGGCAGCGAAGTGAGGTTTTAAATAGGTTTATTATCATACCGCCGTCACGAAGCTCGCCCAATGGGCGGCTCAGAGGCTCTCCAGCAAAGAGACACAGAGGGTGTGTGTGTCAGCAGCAGTTGAAGGAATGAGAGTGGCAAAAAGAGAGTGAGTTACAGAATACGTGCGGTATTTATACCCAGTTACAGACAATGCATGAAAGGCATTCACAGCAGTAGGTATGGGCATTTGCATTTGAGAGACACAGTAAGGACAGGAAGCATGAGCACAATGCATGAATGGCACATTAACATCACAGTGGCGAGCCGGAAAAAGCCAGGAGAAGCGGGCTGTCTGCAGACATTAATACACACATTGCTGTGCCTGTCCAGTCTGTTGTGGGGGTTCCGCCACACGCTCCCCCCCCAGAGGGCTCGGCAGGCGGCCAAGGCCTCGATAGTCCAGCTTTGGCAGCGAGCAGGGAAAGCTCTGTGCAGGTGGAGGTGGAGGGGGGTGGGGGGTAGTAAGTGCCGGCCGGGGACGGTGAAATCATCTGAGCCGCGCAAAAATTGCTTGTGGGTCCGTGATGTTGAAGGGCTGTCCCATTGAACGTGCAGAGGTCCACAAGAAGAAAAATTAGTCACTGACTCCTCTCATGATTAAGTCCTGCAAGGATTAATAGCGGCCGTGAAGAAAAAAGGAAGCGGCGAGGATTAACAGCGGCCATGAAGAAAAACAGGGGCGGCTGTAATAAAAAAACAAAAGCAAAGGGACTTGGCGTGTTGACTTTAGGTGCGGGCACAACCTTAAAGCCTTCGGGGACTGCAGACTGCTGAATTCCCGTTGAGCGCCATGGCTAAGACCATAAAATCCAGTGAGCAAGCTGCGTGCGTGCCTCAGGTGTACGAGCAAGCCTGAAGGGCCAGTGTGCAGCGGCGAAGAAGGAAGGCGGTCAGTGGAGCCGTATGTGTCCCATGCGTGGTGCGCCGTCCTCGTAACTCCCCGGTGCGTGTGCCGGGGCTCCGTGCGTGGGTGGGCCAGCTGGAGAGGAAGAGCCAGGGTCAGGGAGCTTAATCATCCCTGTTGTAGTTGCAGTAGGTGGGTCATGGTGCGTTCAGGTCCACGTGGGCTCCGTCGGCCGTGGAGGTCGCCGTCGTGGAGAAAGGACGAGGTGCGTGCGCTCTCGTAAGAAGACACAGAATCGTGTGTCCAAAGCTGTGAGAGCGGCCGGTCCAAGCATGGATGTGCCGATCTAGGCGTGCAGATCTCACCATGAAATGTTCCTCAGCTTTTCCAGTCGTGGGTGGTCTCCGGAGAGTTTCGCCTGGAAACTCTGCGTCGAAATCTCCCTGAAGCAGAAGGGAGGGCAGATCAGTCAGGCTGCCGCGTTCGCTTGTCATCGGAGAATCACTGCCGGGTGCTGCGTTCGTTGCCATCAGGACATCAGCTTGGCTGTCCAAACCAGAAGGTTGCGTTGCACAAAACATGTGCATTCTCGGGGTCACCAGTGCGGCGGCTGATAAAATAAAGGCAGCGAAGTGAGGTTTTAAATAGGTTTATTATCATACCGCCGTCACGAAGCTCGCCCAATGGGCAGCTCGGAGGCTCTCCAGCAAAGAGACACAGAGGGTGTGTGTGTCAGCAGCAGTTGAAGGAATGAGAGTGGCAAAAAGAGAGTGAGTTACAGAATACGTGCGGTATTTATACCCAGTTACAGACAATGCATGAAAGGCATTCACAGCAGTAGGTATGGGCATTTGCATTTGAGAGACACAGTAAGGACAGGAAGCATGAACACAATGCATGAATGGCACATTAACATCACAGTGGCGAGCCGGAAAAAGCCAGGAGAAGCGAGCTGTCTGCAGACATTAATACACACATTGCTGTGCCTGTCCAGTCTGTTGTGGGGGTTCCGCCACATTGGGTTTTTTTAAATTTTGTTTGGGTTTTTTTTTTTTTTTTCATTTATACCAGTGGCTCTTAAACTTTTTTTAATTCCCCATTTTATGGAGCCAGACATTACCAAGCCCACACAGCTATTTCTCTGCCCCTCCACACCCACAACGAATCCATGAGCAAGCAAAGCCTCATCGTCGCCTTTTCTTCTTGACTTCTTTTGTTAATTATTGTTATGTCTGGAAAGTGGAGAAGGACCGACAGAGAGTGGCATTTGCTGAGAACACAAACTTTATTACATAAAAGACTATAATGGTTACAGACTGTGGTTGAGAGGCTGAGTGCTGTAATGGCGGGCCGAAAAGAGGCCATAAGATGGCCGTCCCCTGCAGTTATATGCTCGGCATGATGACGTCACCAAGCGGCCACGTCATCACACCGATGCTGACAAAACCTGTAGTTTTACAACACATTTATCATCTGGAATTTATCTTTGCTCATCATTTTGATGGAGAGTTTTAAAAATGAGCTCATGATATGATTTTATCCATCCATCCATCCATCCATCTTCTACTGCAGGGCTATTCAATTACAAAATCAGCTGGGCCACAATTTGAATCAAGACATGTAACTGGGCCGCACATGTTCAGCGATCTGTTGAATATGAGAAATTTCAAACCAGCACAGATCAATATGATGAAAAATATGCACTTTTTATTCATTGTCTTGGTTTTAAATGTGTGCTTGGCACGTGACAAAGGCACATCAAAAGTGCACAAAAATACAATAACAGTGCTGGGATTGAGTAGAACTTGAAGTAGTAGAAATATTTTTCCTCTTGAACAACAATTAAATAAATAGAATGGAAAAATAAAATTCTGTAATTCACCATTTTGGTCACATCTTACTCAGGCATATCTCAAAGTGCATAAAAACTCAATGTGCACTGTTAGTAGCTGTTAGAGGCATAAATAAGATTTTATATTTGATTTATTGTGAATTGAAATTATTTTTGTATTTTCTTATCATTACATGGAAAAGAAATTAGGTCAGTTTAAGTTTGTATTCATGAAAGGTAGAGACTCTTATTTTGAAACCTATTCGACTACGAAAAAAGGAAGCATGACGTTAGTTTTGGAGAGAAGCAAGGAGGCTCCGTTTTTTGAGCATGTTGTGGCCGCACATGGCCAAAACATAATGAGCAGCATCTTTGATAAGAACAAAGGGCAGAGTTTTCTTGGAGATAACAGGAAGCTGTGAAATGTGATCTTTTGTATGTCAGAGACGGCTTGGAGGATCCTTTGTGTGCCAGAGACTGTGAGGGGGATGTTAAAGGCTTAAGGAAGTGCATGCAATGTGATCTTTTATGTGAATGCAATGTGACCTTTTGATATGTAGAAGGACCTGAGTATTTAAGTGAAGAGTTCTGTGTGAGATGTCTTCTTTTCTACTATGCTCATGTGAGAGAATGTGTAATAAACTGCCTGAGACAAACTTGCTTCATCATTTACACACTCTACACTGGTGACCCAAGACGAAGCATGCAACACGAAGAGAATTCCCCGGAGACAGCCTCATTGGGAGCCCCCGGCCAAGCGTATGCCGTTACAATCCAGCTACCGGATTTTTGGCAGCACAATCCGCGCTCCTGGTTCCACCTGGTTGAGGCTAACTAACTAACTAACTAACCTGCACTTATATAGCGCTTTTCTAGTCACAAAGACCACTCAAAGCGCTTTCATTAATACTAACCCTCTATTCTAAGGGCCTATAGGAAACAGATATCTAGGGACAATTTAGAACAGCCAATTAACCTAACATGCATGTTTTTGGCATGTGGGAGGAAACCGGAGAAATCCCGGAGTAAACCCACGCAACACGGGGAGAACATGCAAACTCCACACAGATCACTGTTGGTCGGGGGCTGGGATCGAACCCACGATCCCACGATCCCCACAATCCCCCGGCCAAGGGTAAACTGTGCTGCCGCAGTGCTAACCACTGCGCCACCGTGCAGCCGCAGAGGCGCAGTTTGTCCTCCGGGGGATATCGGTGGATGACACGAAATTCTACCATGTGGTCGCAAAGCTCGACACCCACACGGCTCAGCATGTGGAGGGCCTGCTGGATCAGCCACCAGCCAGCGACAAATACGGCGCGTTGAAGGCCGCACTTATCCAGCACTACACACTCTCGGTTGAGGAGAGAGCAGAGACACTCCTGATGCGGACCGGGTTGGGAGATTGCACGGCTATTGACCTCATGGAGAGGATGCTGAGATTGAAGGGCTCGGACGACGACCACTTCATTTTTATCCACCTTTTCCTCCGGAACCTTCCGTCAGCGACGAGAGCGGCCCTGGCCAGTTCGCCGTTGCTGGCCAAGCGGGACTACCGTGCACTGGCCCAGGAGGCACACCGGATCATCATGGCCAGCAGAGAGCTCGCGACCACGGTGGTGGCGACGGAGCTCGGCGCGACGACCGGAGATGGCGAGGAGCCATCGACGGCGGTAGCAGAACCACCGACGACGGCGGCGGTGGGGGCCAAGGAACGCGGAGGAGACACCCTTTGTTTCTACCACTGCCGCTTTGCAGAGAGGGCATGCAAATGTATACCACCGTGCCAGTTCAAGCACTCGGGAAACGCCAAGATAGGGGGTCGGTAGCAGCTGCGGCCCTCGGGGAGGAGAACAAGCTGCTCTACTTGACGGACGCACGCTCGGGGAGGCATTTCCTCATGGACACCAGCACCCAGTTGAGTTTCTTCATGCCGTCCTACGCCGACCGGCTGGTAGGATCCAGCGGCCCCGAGATGGCAGCAGCAAACGGCTCGGAGATTAAGACCTTTGGTGAGAGGACTCTACTCCTGTCTCTACACGGCCGTACATTTGAGTGAACTTTTGTCATAGCAGCATTGAATTTCAATATATTGGGGGCTGATTTTTTGTGCTCACATGGTTTGTTGGTTGATGTCGCTAACAGGCGCCTGGTTAATGCACTGTCTTTTGATTCTATTCCCTGTACAGCTCGAGCGGCCCGGCCAACAGCACAAGCCAACGTCACAGCTGCAAGCGGTAAGTTCCACACACTGCTCACTCAGTTCCCAGCACTCACGGTCCCGACATTTTCGGCAGCCGTCGCTAAACACGGGGTGGAACATTTTATTACCACCACCGGGCCGCCCGTTTTTGCAAAACCTCGGCGCTTGGACGCAGCTAAACTGGCCATAGCGCGCGAGGAGTTCGCCAACCTGGAGAGGTTGGGCATCATCAGGCGTTCAAACAGCCCATGGGCTTCTCCGCTACACATGGTCCCTAAAGCCGACAGTTCGTGGCGACCTTGCGGGGATTTCCGCAGGTTGAACAACGCCACAGTGCACGACCGCTACCCAATCCCTCACATCCAAGATTTTTCTGTTCATTTGGCAGGAGCGCGCGTTTTTTCTAAAATAGACTTGGTCCGCGGTTACCACCAAGTCCCAGTGCGTGCTGAGGACATACCCAAAACAGCGGTGATAACTCCGTTTGGTCTATTCGAGTTTTTGCGCATGCCATTTGGGCTTAAAGGGGCTGCACAGACGTTCCAACGCATGATGGATGCGGTGCTGCGCGATCTCCCTTTCGTATTCGTCTACCTGGACGATATTTTGGTAGCCAGCGCGTCCGAAGACGAACACGAAACCCACCTCACGGCGGTTTTCCGGAGGTTGGGAGAGGATGGTTTAATAATCAATCCAGCGAAGTGTCAGTTCGGGGTGACGCAGATTGATTTTTTGGGGCACCACGTCTCTCCCGAAGGAGCGGTTCCGCTGCCTGACAAAGTGCGCACGGTAGCAGATTTTCCCCGACCACAAACGGTCAGGGCGTTACAGGAGTTTTTGGGAATGGTGAATTTTTATAACCGTTTCCTCCCCCGTGCAGCACAGCTCATGCAACCCCTGTACGCCGCGCTCAAAAAGCAGAAACCTGCGAATAAGATCGAATGGTCCCCGGAGCGAGAGCGGGCGTTCTCGGAAGTCAAGGCAGCCCTGGCAAACGCTGCGTTGTTGGCACATCCAGACCCAACGGCCTGCATAGCGCTCACTACTGACGCGTCAGATGTGGCCATAGGGGCGGTCATGGAGCAGCATGTAGCCGGGGCTTGGCAGCCGCTCGCCTTTTTCAGCAGGACTTTGCGCGATAGTGAACGTAAATACAGCGCGTTTGACAGGGAGTTGCTGGCTCTCCACTTGGCTATTCGCCACTTCCAGTTCTGGCTGGAAGGGCGCTGTTTCACCGCGTTCGTTGACCACAAGCCACTAACATTCGCGATGGCCAAGGTTTCAGAACCTAGGTCGGGCCGGCGGCAGAGACAGCTGGCCGCGATCTCAGAGTTTACTACCAATATTCAGCATGTCTCGGGTAAACTGAATGTAGTGGCAGACTGCCTCTCATGCGCCGTGGCGGCCCCGGTCCGCGTGGGGATAGATTACGCAGCCATGGCCGCGGAGCAGGTTAGTGACACGGATGTGCGCGCGCTCCAGTCTGGACCAACAGGGTTAAGGCTGGAGAGCAGGGTGCTGCAAGACGGTATGCCCCCCCCAATCTGCGATGTCTCCACTGGGCGACCGCGTCCTGTGGTACCGGCCGCGTGGCGCCGCCGCGTTTTTGACTCAGTTCATTCTTTAGCGCACCCGGGAGTGCGCGCGTCAATCAAGATGATAGGAGAGAAATTTGTGTGGCCGAGTCTTCGCAAACAGGTGAAAGAGTGGGCAGCAGCCTGCATGGCATGCCAACGAGCCAAAGTACACAGACACACGAGGGCTTCCTAGGAGCCGTTTCACATCCCGGCTAAGAGGTTCGACCATGTTCACGTGGACCTCGTGGGCCCCCTTCCGCCATCACAGGGGTGCATGCACCTTCTGACAATGGTGGACCACACCACGCGATGGCCGGAGGTGGTTCCACTGGCGTCAACCACAGCCGAGGAGGTAGCGCACGCGTTTTTAACAGCATGGGTGGCGCGTTTTGGAGTCCCGTCAGACATTGCGTCCGACAGAGGCCCTCAATTTGTTTCCGAACTTTGGTCAGCAATGGCCTGCAGCCTGGGTGTCACAATTCACCGCACAACTGCGTACAATCCTCAGGCTAATGGGTTATGCGAACGTTTTCATAGGTCATTGAAAGCGGCTCTCAGGGCGTCACTGACGGATGCAAATTGGGTAGACAAGCTACCGTGGGTTTTATTAGGGTTGCGTTCTGCGCCTAAAGAAGACTTAGAAGCTTCCCCAGCTGAACTCGTTTTTGCCCAGCCACTTCGGCTGCCCGGGGAGTTTCTCCCAGATAATCCTGCGCCGGGCAGCTCCCCGTCTCAGCTGTTGCAGCGTAGCATTGACACAGGCATGCTGCCGGGCCCCGTTCACCACAGATTTCTGCGCGTTTTTGTGCCTAAAACTTTGAAAAACGCGGAGTTTGTTTTTGTCAGACATGACGCGCATCGCCCCCCACTGCGACCTCCTTATAATGGACCGTTCAGAGTGCTGGAAACAGGGGACAAGCATTTTTTGCTAGATTTAGGGGGTAGGAGGGAAAAGGTTGGCATAAACAGACTTAAACCCGCTTTTGTGGTGGCGGACGAGCAAGTGCTGTTGGCGAGGGCTCATCGGCGTGGAAGACCCCCATGGGGAGCTTCCCAGAGTAGAATTTCCCCAGAACACCCGCAGGGACAGACAAAAGATTTTCACCCCCAGACAGCAGCTCCCCAACATGACAGCGCCGCGGAGGCAGTGAATCCTGGTTACAGCAGATACGGGAGAAGACTGAAGCCCAAGCAGCATGTGGATTGATGTGTAATGATTCAGCATACAGACTGTTATTCTTTTGTTCGATCCAATATGCTCGAGGGGGGTGGTGTGGCCGCACATGGCCAAAACATAATGAGCAGCATCTTTGATAAGAACAAAGGGCAGAGTTTTCTTGGAGATAACAGGAAGCTGTGAAATGTGATCTTTTGTATGTCAGAGACAGCTTGGAGGATCCTTTGTGTGCCAGAGACTGTGAGGGGGATGTTAAAGGATTAAGGAAGTGCATGCAACGTGATCTTTTATGTGAATGCAATGTGACCTATTGATATGTAGAAGGACCTGAGTATTTAAGTGAAGAGTTCTGTGTGAGATGTCTTCTTTTCTACTATGCTCATGTGAGAGAATGTGTAATAAACTGCCTGAGACAAACTTGCCTCATAATTTACACACTCTACAATGTGAGCTTAATTGTAAAGGAACGTTTGGAAGCTGTTTAGAATATTTTCTGTTTGTTGATGACCATGGATATTGGAATTTCAACCATTTTTAAGATAAAGCTTTTTTGAACTTTTAAGTTTTGCATGAGTCCATTACTTTCCCCGATTGCTTCAAAGAATGACACAGATAGTGAATCTGCTGCCATAATGTCAGTCAAAAAACTACTCCAAATGGAATGGAAGGACATCCAAATGAAAAAAAAGATGTTGATGAAATTGATTTGGTGAGAAAATATGAGCAATTCATAAGATGAACGGCATGCTGTAAGCCAGTCTGCATGCTATTATATGTGCTACAATGCAAATGGAGCTGAAAGAAAGCGCTAAGCCCAGTGATTGTACTTCATGCTGGATCAGCCACCAGCCAGCGACAAATACGGCGCGTTGAAGGCCGCACTTATCCAGCACTACACACTCTCGGTTGAGGAGAGAGCAGAGACACTCCTGATGCGAACCGGGTTGGGAGATTGCACGGCTATTGACCTCATGGAGAGGATGCTGAGATTGAAGGGCTCGGATGACGACCACTTCATTTTTATCCATCTTTTCCTCCGGAACCTTCCGTCAGCGACGAGAGCGGCCCTGGCCAGTTCGCCGTTGCTGGCCAAGCGGGACTACCGTGCACTGGCCCGGGAGGCACACCAGATCATCATGGCCAGCAGAGAGCTCGCGACCATGGTGGTGGCGACGGAGCTCGGCGCGATGACCGGAGACGGCGAGGAGCCATCGACGGCGGTAGCAGAACCACCGACGACGGCGGAGGTGGGGGCCAAGGAACGCGGAGGAGACACCCTTTGTTTCTACCACTGCCACTTTGCAGAGAGGGCATGCAAATGTATACCACCGTGCCAGTTCAAGCGCTCGGGAAACGCCAAGATAGGGGGTCGGTAGCAGCTGCGGCCCTCGGGGAGGAGAACAAGCTGCTCTACTTGACGGACGCACGCTCGGGGAGGCATTTCCTCATGGACACCAGCACCCAGTTGAGTTTCTTCATGCCGTCCTACGCCGACCGGCTGGTAGGATCCAGCGGCCCCGAGATGGCAGCAGCAAACGGCTCGGAGATTAAGACCTTTGGTGAGAGGACTCTACTCCTGTCTCTACACGGCCGTACATTTGAGTGAACTTTTGTCATAGCAGCATTGAATTTCAATATATTGGGGGCTGATTTTTTGTGCTCACATGGTTTGTTGGTTGATGTCGCTAACAGGCGCCTGGTTAATGCACTGTCTTTTGATTCTATTCCCTGTACAGCTCGAGCGGCCCGGCCAACAGCACAAGCCAACGTCACAGCTGCAAGCGGTAAGTTCCACACACTGCTCACTCAGTTCCCAGCACTCACGGTCCCGACATTTTCGGCAGCCGTCGCTAAACACGGGGTGGAACATTTTATTACCACCACCGGGCCGCCCGTTTTTGCAAAACCTCGGCGCTTGGACGCAGCTAAACTGGCCATAGCGCGCGAGGAGTTCGCCAACCTGGAGAGGTTGGGCATCATCAGGCGTTCAAACAGCCCATGGGCTTCTCCGCTACACATGGTCCCTAAAGCCGACGGTTCGTGGCGACCTTGCGGGGATTTCCGCAGGTTGAACAACGCCACAGCGCACGACCGCTACCCAATCCCTCACATCCAAGATTTTTCCGTTCATTTGGCAGGAGCGCGCGTTTTTTCTAAAATAGACTTGGTTCACGGTTACCACCAAGTCCCAGTGCGCGCTGAGGACATACCCAAAACAGCGGTGGTAACTCCGTTTGGTCTATTCGAGTTTTTGCGCATGCCATTTGGGCTTAAAGGGGCTGCACAGACGTTCCAACGCATGATGGATTCGGTGCTGCGCGATCTCCCTTTCGTATTCGTCTACCTGGACGATATTTTGGTAGCCAGCGCGTCCGAAGACGAACACGAAACCCACCTCACGGTGGTTTTCCGGAGGTTGGGAGAGGATGGTTTAATAATCAATCCAGCGAAGTGTCAGTTCGGGGTGACGCAGATTGATTTTTTGGGGCACCGCGTCTCTCCCGAAGGAGCGGTTCCGCTGCCTGACAAAGTGCGCGCGGTAGCAGATTTTCCCCGACCACAAACGATCAGGGCGTTACAGGAGTTTTTGGGAATGGTGAATTTTTATAACCGTTTCCTCCCCCGCGCAGTGCAGCTCATGCAACCACTGTACGCCACGCTCAAAAAGCAGAAACCCACGAATAAGATCGAATGGTCCCCGGAGCGAGAGCAGGTGTTCTCGGAAGTCAAGGCAGCCCTGGCAAACGCTGCGTTGTTGGCACATCCAGACCCAACAGCCCACATAGCGCTCACTACTGACGCGTCAGATGTGGCCATAGGGGCGGTTGTGGAGCAGCGTGTAGCCAGGGCTTGGCAGCTGCTCGCCTTTTTCAGCAGGACTTTGCGCGATAGTGAACGTAAATACAGCGCGTTTGACAGGGAGTTGCTGGCTCTCCACTTGGCTATTCGCCACTTCCAGTTCTGGCTAGAAGGGCGCTGTTTCACCGCGTTCGTTGACCACAAGCCACTAACATTCGCGATGGCCAAGGTTTCAGAACCTTGGTCCGGCCGGCAGCAGAGACAGCTGGCCGCGATCTCAGAGTTTACTACCGATATTCAGCATGTCTCGGGTAAACTGAATGTAGTGGCAGACTGCCTCTCATGCGCCGTGGCAGCCCCGGTCCGCGTGGGGATAGATTACGCAGCCATGGCCGCGGAGCAGGTTAGTGACACGGATGTGCGCGCGCTCCAGTCTGGACCAACAGGGTTAAGGCTGGAGAGCAGGGTGCTGCAAGACGGTATGCCCCCCCCCAATCTACGATGTCTCCACTGGGCGGCCGCATCCTGTGGTACCGGCCGCGTGGCGCCGCCGCGTTTTTGACTGGGTTCATTCTTTAGCGCACCCGGGAGTGCGCGCGTCAATCAAGATGATAAGAGAGAAATTTGTGTGGCCGAGTCTTCGCAAACAGGTGAAAGAGTGGGCAGCAGCCTGCATGGCATGCCAACGAGCCAAAGTACACAGACACACGAGGGCTCCCTAGGAGCCGTTTCACATCCCGGCTAAGAGGCTCGACCATGTTCACGTGGACCTCGTGGGCCCCCTTCCGCCATCACAGGGGTGCATGCACCTTCTGACAATGGTGGACCGCACCACGCGATGGCCGGAGGTGGTTCCACTGGCGTCAACCACAGCCGAGGAGGTAGCGCGCGCGTTTTTAACAGCATGGGTGGCGCGTTTTGGAGTCCCGTCAGACATTGCGTCTGACAGAGGCCCTCAATTTGTTTCCGAACTTTGGTCAGCAATGGCCCGCAGCCTGGGTGTCACAATTCACCGCACAACTGCGTACAATCCTCAGGCTAATGGGTTATGCGAACGTTTTCATAGGTCATTGAAAGCGGCTCTCAGGGCGTCACTAACGGATGCAAATTGGGTAGACAAGCTACCGTGGGTTTTATTAGGGTTACGTTCTGCGCCTAAAGAAGACTTAGAAGCTTCCCCAGCTGAACTCGTTTTTGCCCAGCCACTTCGGCTGCCCGGGGAGTTTCTCCCAGATAATCCTGCGCCGGGCAGCTCCCCGTCTCAGCTGTTGCAGCGTAGCATTGACACAGGCATGCTGCCGGGCCCCGTTCACCACAGTTTTCTGTGCGTTTTTGTGCCTAAAACTTTGAAAAACGCGGAGTTTGTTTTTGTCAGACATGACACGCATCGCCCCCCACTGCGACCTCCTTATAATGGACCGTTCAGAGTGCTGGAAACAGGGGACAAGCATTTTTTGCTAGATTTGGGGGGTAGGAGGGAAAAGGTTGGCATAAACAGACTTAAACCCGCTTTTGTGGTGGCGGACGAGCAAGTGCTGTTGGCGAGGGCTCATCGGCGTGGAAGACCCCCACGGGGAGCTTCCCAGAGTAGAATTTCCCCAGAACACCCGCAGGGACAGACAAAAGATTTTCACCCCCAGACAGCAGCTCCCCAACATGACAGCGCCGCAGAGGCGGTGAATCCTAGTTACAGCAGATACGGGAGAAGACTGAAGCCCAAGCAGCATGTGGATTGATGTGTAATGATTCAGCATACTGACTGTTATTCTTTTGTTCGATCCAGTATGCTCGAGGGGGGTGGTGTGGCCGCGCATGGCCAAAACATAATGAGCAGCATCTTTGATAAGAACAAAGGGCAGAGTTTTCTTGGAGATAACAGGAAGCTGTGAAATGTGATCTTTTGTATGTCAGAGACGGCTTGGAGGATCCTTTGTGTGCCAGAGACTGTGAGGGGGATGTTAAAGGATTAAGGAAGTGCATGCAATGTGATCTTTTATGTGAATGCAATGTGACCTTTTGATATGTCGAAGGACCTGAGTATTTAAGTGAAGAGTTCTGTGTGAGATGTCTTCTTTTCTACTATGCTCATGTGAGAGAATGTGTAATAAACTGCCTGAGACAAACTTGCCTCATCATTTACACACTCTACAATGTGAGCTTAATTGTAAAGGAAAGTTCGGAAGCTGTTTAGAATATTTTCTGTTTGTTGATGACCATGGATATTGGAATTTCAACCATTTTTAAGATAAAGCTTTTTTGAACTTTTAAGTTTTGCATGAGTCCATTACTTTCCCCGATTGCTTCAAAGAATGACACAGATAGTGAATCTGCTGCCATAATGTCTGTCAAAAAACTACTACAAACGGAATGGAAGGACATCCAAATGGAAAAAAAGATGTGGATGAAATTGATTTGGTGAGAAAATATGAGCAATTCATAAGATGAACGGCATGCTGTAAGCCAGTCTGCATGCTATTATATGTGCTACAATGGAAATGGAGCTGTAAGAAAGCGCTAAGCCCAGTGATTGTACTTCATACCACCTAACTGTAGTCTGGAAGCTGATTCGACCACTAGTTAATTTAAAGACATTAGAGAAGACTTCTAAAGGTCATATTTTGAGCTGAGTGAGTTATTGAAGCTTGTTTTGACTGTTTAAAAGTTCGTTTGGAATTAATGCTTCGTCACTGCTGAAAGATTCTAAGATGGCAGATGAATGATTACCTGATGCAGTGCATGGTAGTAACCACAAGAGGGAGCCCAAGTTCACACAAAAGGCTATCGAAGAGAAGCTTCATACGCTTATTGGGCAAAGGAAGTCTAAAATGGCTCAGATAACAGCTAAAATGAGAAAAATAGACAACATGAAGAATAATGGAGAGCATGCTGAAAAAGTGGAAAAGGAAATACTGCATGGATTTTGCAAGCTGTATGAAGAGTTTATCATGCTTAATGATGGTGTCATGCATTTGTTACCAGCTGATGAAGTGAATGAAGATCAGTTAAACTGGTATGAGCCAAAGTCATCTGCTATCAAGGGATTTGTGCTTGGAACATAAATGTGGATTAAAGACCAAAACAGAACACAAGTTGAAGAAGAGGATGAGATTGGTCCTCAAGACAGTGTAGTGTGTCTGAGGTAGCTGAGCGAAGCTGGAAAGACAAAAGTAAAGTTGGTTCCATTGGTGGTCGTTCCAGTGTGTCCTGTACTAGTTCTCTTGCACGCATGAGAGAGGAGGCTAAACGAGCTGCTCTTCTGGCACAAACAGCATCACTGAAAAAGAAGAAAGAGATACAGTTACAAGAAGCAAAGTTAAGAGCTGAGATGGAGCAGGTGGAATTAGAAATTGCAATAGCTGCATCTGATGCCAAGTTGAAGGTGTATTCAGAGCATGATAGCCCTCGTGATGCAATGAATGATTATGTGCAGTCCAAGTTGCCAAGCAAAGATATATGTAGTCTTGCAGAAAGAGTGCTTGGGCGTGAATATACAGGCTCCCATACAGATGATGACAGACCCCATCTTGTACGTGGATATGCTGGATCACCTGTAGATGCTATCAGAGTCAACCCTGTGAGTGAAGCTCATGAACCGGCAGGTGATGATGAGAAAGATGAAGATCATTATATTCCTGACAGTTCTGCAAGAGGTTTGACTACTGAAAATGCGGGCTGTGCACCTTGTCCACATATTCCCCGTCAGGTGTCTATGGATAGAGATTTACATGATGATTCTCAAGAACCCATGCCTACAAGTGACAAGATTTACACACATGGACAAAATTGTTGGTACCCCTCTGTTAATGAAAGAAAAACCCACAATGGTCTCAGAAATGACTTGAATCTGACAAAAGTGGTAATAAATAAAAATTCTATGAAAATTAACCAATGAAAATCAGACAATGTTTTTGAATTGTGGTTCAACAGAATTATTTTAAAATAACAAACTCATGAAACAGGACTGGACAAAAATGATGGTACCCCTAGAAAAGATTGAAAACAATGTGACCGTAGGGACATGTTCAACCAAGATGTGTCCTCTAATTAACATCACAGGTGTCTACAAACTTGTAATCAGTCAGTCGGCCTATTTAAAGGGTGACAAGTAGTCACTGTGCTGTTTGGTGACATGGTGTGTACCACGCTAAACATGGACCAGAGGAAGCAAAGGAGAGAGTTGTCTCAGGAGATTAGAAATAAAATTATTGGCAAGCATGTTAAAGGCAAAGGTCCGTCTCCAAGCAGCTTGATGTTCCTGTGATTACAGTTGCACATATTATTCAGAAATTTAAGATCCACAGGACTGTAGCCAACCTCCCTGGACGTGGCTGCAGGGGGAAAAATGGAAGAGACTGATAACACGAATGGTAACAAAAGAGCCCAGAACAACCTCTAAACACATTCATGGTGAACTCCAAGGTCAAGGTACATCAGTGTCAGATCGCACCATCCGTTGTTGTTTGAGCCAAAGTGGACTCCATGGGAGACGACCAAGGAGAGCACCACTTTTGAAAACAAATCATAAAAAAGCCAGACTGGAATTTGCCAAACTGCATGTTGACAAGCCACAAAGCTTCTGGGAGAATGTCCTATGGACAGATGAGACAAAGCTGGAACTTTTTGGCAAGGCACATCAGCGCTATGTTCACAGACGCAAAAATAAAGCATACCAAGAAAAGAACACTGTCCCTACTGTGAAACATGGAGGAGGTTCTGTTATGTTCTGGGGCTGCTTTGCTGCTTCTGGCACAGGGTGTCTTGAATCTGTGCAGGGTACAATGAAATCTCAAGACTATCAAGGTATTCTAGAGAGAAATGTGCTGCCCAGTGTCAGACAGCTTGGTCCCATTCGTAGGTCATGGGTCTTGCAGCAGGATAATGACCCAAAACACACAGCTAAAAACACCCAAGAATGGCTAAGAGAGAAACATTGGACTATTCTAAAGTGGCCTTCTATGAGCCCTGATCTAAATCCTATTGAATATCTGTGGAAGGAGCTGAAACGTGCTGTCTGAAGAAGGCACCCTTCAAACCTGAGACAACTGGAGCAGTTTGCTGACGAGGAGTGGGACAAAATACCTGCTGAGAGGTGCAGAAGTCTCATTGACAGTTACAGAAATCATTTGATTGCAGTGATTGCCTCAAAAGGTTGTGCAACAAAATATTAAGTTAAGGGTACCATCATTTTTGTCCAGGCCTGTTTCATGAGTTTGTTTTTTAAAATAATTCTGTTGAACCACAATTCAAAAGCATTGTCTGATTTTCATTGGTTAATTTTCATAGAATTTTTATTTATTACCACTTTTGTCAGATTCAAGTTATTTCTGTGACCATTGTGGGTTTTTCTTTCATTAACAAAGGGGTACCAACAATTTTGTCCACAGCTGTATGAGGTGATGCACACTCAAACCAGAATAACTCAAGGCAGAGATAGGCCTGCTGATAGACACTAATGCTTACAAGGCAATTGAACCATGGCAGATTATCAATAGTCAAGATGATGGTCCATACGCAGCTACAACAGCGATTGGATAAATTGTAAGTGGTCCCATCAAGAATGTGGATGAAGCTCAAAACAGTGAATGATTGCAGAGTGTCACTGCAAACAGGATATCTGTGGCGAGTATGGAAGAGTTGTTAACACAGAACTTCAACTCTGACTTCTCAGAGCGACAGAGATGTCGCAAGATGGTTGACAATTCATGCAACATGTGGAACAGTCTGCTCAACTGATTGATGGACATTATTGTATCAGTCTACCTTTTAAAGACAAGTCTGTGAAGATGCCCAATAATCGCCGTCTAGCAGAGCAGAGAACAATCAACCTCAAAAGGAAGCTCATCAAGAACCCAGAATTCCACAGTGACTACAATGCCTTCATGCATGGCATCATAGCAAAGGGCTACACAGAGAAGGTGCCTGCAGGAAGTTATCAGAGCAAGGAGGGAGAAGTTTGGTACATCCCGCACTATGGGGTGTACCATCTCAAAAAGAACAAAATCAGGGTCGTCTTTGATTGCACTGCAACATATCAGGGAATTTCACTGAACAATCAGTTGCTCCAGGGCCCAGCTCTCACAAATACCTTGGTTGGAGTGTTGACAAGGTTTAGAGAGGAGCCAGTTGCTATGATGGCCAATATAAAAGCAATGTTTTTTCAGGTCAGGGTACCACCCAGGGACTCTGACTCCCTCTGTTTTCTCTGTTGGCCTGAAGGAGACTTGACAGGAGAACTAAAGGAGTATAGAATGACTGTACACATTTTTGGGGTTACTTCTTCCCCAAGCTGTGCTTGTTTTGCCCCGAGAAAGACAGCAGAAGATGGGAAGAATGAGACAACTGAAGCTGCTAAGACAATAGAGAGAAATTTCTACATGAATGACTGTTTGACAGCTGTAGCTTCTGAAGAACAGGCAATAGCACTTTCACAGTCTCTGAAAGCTCTGTGCTTAACAGGTGGATTCAACCTGACCAACAGGGCCAGTAATAGCAGAAGAGTTTTGTCATGTATCCCTGCTGATGAAAGAGCTGCAGATATGTGAATAGTTCACTCAACCCAGCTAATGTAGCCTCACAAGGTGTGAAGTTTACCAGCCTCATTAGGAATGACAGTTGGATTCATGGTCCACATTTCCTTTGCAAAAATGAGTGAGTGGCCTATAAGACCTGACCTACCAAGCACCATGAATGATGATGATGACAGTGAAGTCAGAAAGACAGCACCAGTCAGTCTCCTCAGCACAGCCCAGGTTGAGGCCATGAAGAAATTAGTGGAATACTACTCTGATTGGCACAGGCTGAAGAAGGCTGTCGTGTGGATGCTGCACCTCAAAGACTTGCTCCATCACCTTACTGTTAAAAGAAAGGAATGTGAAGTTAATGTTGCCAAGACATAAATGGATAAAGCCAAGTCTAACTTGAAGGTGCAAGAAGAAATGAGGAAACTGAGACAGTCAGTGTAAGAGAAGGCGTTGTCTGTTACAAGAAGATGAATGAATCAAGAAAGGACTGCTTAAGATCTGGACTTATAGAAAGAGATCTTTGATAGACAGATTTCTTAAGTTAATATGTTCTAAAGATGTTGAGTTGATATGTATGGCTCTATTTGTAAGTCTGTAATTGTTATGCATTCTGCCTAAGCAATTAGGGCCGGAGTGTTAGAGCCATAAATAAGATTTTACATTTGATTTATTGTGAATTGAAATTATTTTTGTATTTTCTTATCATTACATAGAAAATAAATTAGGTCAGTTTAAGTTTGTATTCATGAAAAGTAGAGACTCTTATTTTGAAACCTATTCGACTACGAAAAAAGGAAGCATGACATTAGTTTTGGAGAGAAGCAAGGAGGCTCAGTTTTTTGACAGTGTGAACTTAATTGTAAAGGAATGTTTGGAAGCTGTTTAGAATATTTTCTGTTTGTTGATGACCATGGATATTGGAATTTCAACCATTTTTAAGATGAAGCTTTTTGAACTTTTAAGTTTTGCATGAGTCCATTACTTTCCCCGATTGATTCAAAGAATGACACAGATAGTGGGTCTGCTGCCATAACAGTAGCATTAACATTTGTTTCCCATTTGAAATATACTACATCCTGGTCATAACTGACCTTGGCACATCACAAAGTGCATTTAGAATAAAAAAATGAACTGTCAAACACTTCAGTGCACAAACCCTCCAAGAAAAGATTGATAACATTAACAAACATTGCACGTCCACTATTGTGGTTTGTTTTACTTTAAATCACATGTGTGAGTAGGAACCTCAGGGTACACGCTGGACAGATCGCCAGTCCATTGTAGGGCAGATATAATTTTACCAATAATTTTAATTCTAATATGATAAAACACTGAGTAGCTTTCATTTTCATTTGCATTTTCAGTTTTAATTGTGAAACTTTTAACTTTGCAGGAAATAATACCCCCCACTCCCCAACGGTAAGTCTACATGTAAATCTGGCCCTCGGGAAGTGACGAAAAAAATTTGTGACCTTCACTACCACCAAAGTTGCCCATCCCTTATCTAGATGATTACAGGGGGAAATCACAGCATTGCTCGAAATCCAGCCAGCTAACCTCCTGCTTTTTTTGTTTACATGCTATAAAAACTACATTTTCTATAGAAACAGTGATGTAAACAGAAGCCCAAAAGACTCATGTGACAGTCTAGATTTGATTGATACATCATTTGACCCAACAGGCCCTTCCTTTGTGTTTTCACAGCCTTCAATACTCAAAAAGGGCCTACTTAGCATGAAGGACCAGCCCCACAGCTAATGCAAATACAAGCCAATTGCAGCTGAGTATGCTGATTATGGATGTGTCGTGTAGCCAGTTAATTTCTGAACTTAGTGATGCCTGATAAGACTGGGTTCATCACTCACGCCCCATAAAGCTCATGTGTCTTCCATGCGTAATGCTTGGCTGCTTCTACAAAGCTGAGTCACTTCTACCGACCTTGTGTGTAACGTTTATACTTAACTTCCTCTGTGTCACTACTACTGACAGTGTATCTGGATATGGGGCAGGATAGCCCTGACTGTCACCTTTCATTAGAGCCCAAGATGACACTTCCATGGTGAAGCATTAAAAAGTTATAAATGTTTTTCCAAGGCATGTGCCAACCTGAGAAAAAAAACTGTAACATATTTATTTTTGTGGTATTGTTGCAAAATTTTGGCCTGAACTTGGTAACACTTGGTTCTACATTCCTATTGTGTTTTCCAACCAATATCTAACAGCTATATGTTATATTCAGGCATCTGTATCTAAAAAAAAAAACAAAACAGGCAAGCTTTATTTTCTTCAAATTTCATATGTTTACACAACTGTAACTCAGTGGCAGAAGCACAGAGAGAGAGTCTGACTGTTTTGCCCCCAAAAATTAGTGTTTTCTTTTGAATGAGACCAACCTCATGAATATACTGCAGAGAGCTGAAGAACAGCTTTTGATTTACTTTGGACATGTTATTTTTAGGCCTTTTAAAGGAAATTGGCTTGAATGTTAAGGGGTTAACTGCTGTTGGAGAGTATGTGTCACAAATGGCAAATTAGAATCTAATACAATGGGTTTAACATGCAGGAAATGCTTTTGACACTTTCTCCAGAAAGTGGGAGAGTACCCTCTGGTGGACAGTGCTTTAAACAACGTTTTCATGGCACTTTGGAAGTCAAAAAATTGAATACAAATCCTGTAAAATTAATAGTTGTGACTTAATTAACCAAGTGTATGTGTGTCTTGGGTGAAAACTGGTTTTATGGAGTAATGCATGAGTATCAGTCACTTTAAAATATATTGTGTTAGGTTAATTGGCTGTTCTAAATTGTCCCTAGATATCTGTTTCCTATAGGCCCTTAGAATAGAGGGTTAGTATTAATGAAAGCGCTTTGAGTGGTCTTTGTGACTAGAAAAGCGCTATATAAGTGCAGGTTAGTTAGTTAGTTAGTTAATATCCAATTTGTGTTTCTGAATTCAGGTCCTTTGTACACTGCATTATCCTCATAGCAGTTCCTTTGATTTGCAAAAGTATTCTTGATTAAACATGAAATCATTTCTGGTCAGATTTATTTCCAATGATTGTAAAAATTTCTTTATCTGGTCTGTGACTAGGGTTAGGGGGTCAAGTGATGTATAGGGAATTATTGTTATGTTGGCACAGATATGTTTTAGTGCACCGGCAACAGATGAGCCAGTGAAGCTGTCTCAGTACATCCACTGGAATTAAGTTTTATTGTACAAAGGTACTGGATCTCAAAAGAAGTTAATAAATAAATAAAAAATACATTTATATTAAACCAAAGGACATATTAAGTTTAAAAAAATATTAATGCAAGTTAAATAGGATTAGGACCAAATACCTGGGGTACGATGAAGATTATATATATATATTCACCCACACAGGTGTATCTCAGTAAATTAGAATATCATTGAAAATTTGATTGTAGTAATTCAAGTGGAACTCATATTGAACTCATTCAGTTTCTCAAAAAATAGAATATTAGTTAAGCTCAATTTTAAAAAGTGGATATTTAATAGAAATGCTGGCCTACTGAAAAGTATGTCCATGTTGCTATGTCTGGAAGCAAGAACCAGTGGATACATTCTGGGTGTTGAAGGTTAGCTTTATTAATAAGCTAGCAACACGTGGCACATACTGTATAAAACAAGCTAACAATACAGGGGCACAGACAAGTAGGCAGGCTAAAGGTGGAGGGCAAAAGACCAGGACTCCCACTATTAGTCCCTTAATATAGCCACGGCATGGTGACGTCATCCGTGCCTGCATCACCACGTCAGTGACGTGCATGGTGGTGCTTCAATATGCCACACACGTACACACTCAATACTTTGTCAAGGCTCCATTTGCATGAATTACTGCATCAGTGTGGTGTAGCATGGAAGTGATCAGCCTGTAGTACTGCTGAGGTGTTATGGAGGCCCAGGTTGCTTTGACAGTGACCTTCAGCTCGTCTGCATTGTTGGGTCTGGTGTCTCTCATCTTCCTCTTGACAATACTACATAGATGCTCTATGGGGTTTAGGTCAGGAGAGTTTGCTGGCCAATAAAGCAGTGATACCATGGCCATTAAACCAAGTTTTGGCACTTTTGTCAGTTTGGGCAGGTGCCAAGTCCTGTTGGAAAATGAAGTCAGTATCTCCATAAAGCTTGTCAGCAGAGTGAAGCATGAAGTGCTCAAAAATTTCATAGTAGACGGCTGTGCTGACATTGGATTTGATAAAACACAATGGACTGACACCAACAGATGACATGGCTCCTCAAATCATCACTGACTCTGAAACTTCATACTGGACCTCAAGCAAGTTAGATTTTGTACTTCACTGTTCCTCTAGACTCTGGGACCTTGATTTCCAAATGATTGAACTTGGGGCCTGATTTCTGAACTTTGACCATGAGGGAAAATTTTCATACTTAAAGAGTAGAATGTATCAAATAAAATTGGATAGTTCCAGTTTGAAGTTCAGCATGATTTTGCATTTGTGGCCTGTTGATCATTCTGTTATCCCCACAGACACGTTTTGGAGAGATGTCTGGTGCCTCAGGGAAGCTCCAGCGCCCTTTGGTGTTGCACGACCTGTGCAGGAAGGTGCAGGAGGATTTTTGGAGGGTATGATTACATCAGTTTCAGAATTATGCAAAACAGCTACATTGGAGACAACTGACTGATTTATCTGAGGGAGAGTGGCCGGCCCCAACGGGATGCAAGTTACTGGTAGAATGAGAAATGTGAGGAGAATTGGTCTTTCTTTTCTGTTTGGTCCCGATCGGTAGAACAAAGTCTGACAATGAGGGAGAAACGGGTGGTCCAATAGCTCCACCCACTCCATCTCAACTGGTCAAATTTTGCCCGGGGAGATGAGGGGTGGAGGCCGTGCTCCCTATAGACAACCTTGGGGGGAGGGGGGGGGACACTGATGTTAACAGAGTTGGTTTTTGATCTCTGAACCATCCATCCATCCATCTTCTTAATCCTTTTTGGGTCGCGGGGGGGCTGGGGCCTATCCCAGCATCTTTGGGCGAAAGGCAGGGTACACCCTGGACAAATCGCCAGTCCATTGCAGGGCCAACACAGAGAGACAGACAACCATTCACTCTCACAGTCATACCTAAGAACAATTTTAGAATCCCCAGTTGATGCCAATTAACCTATCTTGCATGTTTTTTGGCATGTGGGAGGAAACCGGAGAAATCCCGGAGTAAACCCACGCAGACACGGGAAGAACATGCAAACTCCACACAGATCACTGTTGGTCGGGGGCTGGGATCGAACCCGGGATCCCCCGGCCAAGGGTGAGTTGCTGTGCTGTCGCAGTGCTAACCACTCCGCCACAGAAAACCAGTAAAAAATTGACTTAAATGTGTCTAGGATCTGTGGATCAAAACGGTTCTTATATCTTTTCACACCCCAACCTGACGTAATATGGACTGAAACATCAGAAAAAGATAAGTGGTTGTGTGAGAGGATGATAATAGAATAGTGTTCTTGTGGTAAATCCAAATTATTTTTCAACCAGTTTTCTGGACACTGCTGACCTAAATTCTTCCATGGGTAAGGAAGGTTTGATGCAGGCAGTCCATTTGTTGACTTGTTTTTGCATCCTTTTAGGAGGGTTTGCAGTGGAGATGGCCTTATTATTTATGTTCTTATGGTGTGCTGCTTTTAGCAGTTTGTCTGGTGACAGCGGGTGGTTGGACTGTAGGTACTGTGGTACATGAAGTAACCCTTCTAGTTCCCATGCTTAGACAATGAAGAAAACTTTTGCTAAACTAACAAACATGAGCTGAACACCCTTGATGATAGGCTGAAGTAGCTTGTCTCAGACCTGAAAGAAAAGAGAAAAAGTGGTCAGACTGGCCCACCTGGTGAAGGCCACGTAAAGCCTGATGGAGATCTTGAGCCCTGCTGGGGGCTTCAGTAAGGCCTCTCAAAATCTGTGTACCCAGATAGACTTGGATGTGCTCCTGGCTCCTCAGACCTCCTTCTGGTGGTTGTAGGTCTGTGTCAGTCCTCTGGCTCCTCTTCTTCAGATAAGCTCTATGAAAGAGGGACTTCAAGGGCAAAATTAAGGCTGAATATTTTCTTGAAAAAAATCTTTACCACTGTTGACCATTAGGGGTTATGTTGTAGTTAGGCGACATACACAGTTAAGAGGTTAAGTTCACAGTAATCAATACACAGCCGCAGTGCCCCGTCCTTTTTTCCTACAAAAAAGAACTCAGCGCCGAGAGGGGTGGACGATGGAAGAATAATGGCGGCGCTGAGGAAGTCTTTTATGTAGGTCTCCATCGCCTCCCTCTCCGGCCCAGATAAACTGTAGAGCCGGCTGGATGGCAGCTTTGCACCTGGGAGGAGGTCAAGAGCACAGTCGTAGACCCAATGAGGTGGTAAAGATAGGGCCCTGGACTTGCTAAAGACCTCCCCTAAGTCATGATAGGCCTCGGGCATGGAGCTGAGATCCGCCGGCTCAGCCGGAGGGGAGGAGATCGGGAGAGAGGGCGAGCATGCAGCCGACCGGAGACACAATGAGAGGCAAAAAGAGCTCCAGGATGAAATGGAGCCCTGACTTCAGTTTATTATTGGGTTGTGAAGACGGAGCCCCCCAGATAACCCAGAATCATTGAGGTGGTAGATTGAGGCAAGACATAAAACTGGACAGTCTTGATGTCATTACCGGACAGAATGACTAAAATGGGCTCAGTTTGTTCAGTAACCACCACGATTCTGCTGCCTGAAAGTGCCAAGACATTCAAGGGCATCAGAACATTCCTGGTGGTTATCTGAAATTTTCTGACCAGTGCCAGTTGAATGAAATTTTGCACTGCTCATGAATCAATCAGGGCGGAGGTTTTGAACTCAGCCCCCGGAAACTGAATGAGGGCCGGGAGTTCAAAATGACTGGGAGAATTTTGCGAAGACTCTCCCGCCAGCCCCCCCCCCCCCCCCCCCCGGCTGCTGATGGGCCGGATCTTTCGGGCCGAATTACGCATTTCGCTACTGCGTGACCAGGGACCCCCACAATACATGCACACCCCCACCCCCACCCTCTTTCGACGCCGGTGTTTCCCCGGAGTCAGACGGACCCCACCGAAATCCATCGGCTCCGGTGACAACGCCGGCAGAGCAGCATCAGAGGCTGGGGGCGCTGGCCATGGAGCAAACGGGGAAGCAGCGGCCTTCTGCTCCCTCGCACGCTCCCTAAACCAATTATCCAGGGCCACTGCCTGCGCAATAATCTCATCCAGAGATCATCATGGAGATGTGTATCCAGGCCCCAGAAGAAGGCGCTGCGCAGGGCAGCGTTGTTCCATCTGGAGTCTGTTGCAGCGACCCAGAACTCGATGGAGAAATCGGCTACAGACCGGTCTCCCTGTCGGAGTCCCATCAGCTGACTAACAATGTTCCCCTCATTCTCCGTATGGTCGAAAGCCTCAGAGAATTCCCACACAAACCACTCGGTCATGAAGTAGACTTTAGCCGAATCATCCTTATACTCCCTTCCCACCTGCTGGAAATAAAGCCGGCAGTGGAGCAGAAACCCTTTGCATCCCCCCCACCTCCCCCTCGTAGGGGGCAGGTGAAGGAACAGAAATGTCCCTGTGGATGGCAGAAACTGCCGGAGCAGCAGGTGCAGGGGGAGATGTCGCACGAGGAAGCCGACACAAGTGCTCGGTAACGGTGGCCAGTTGCTGGATTAGGGTTTCGAACTGGTCAAATAGAAACATGACCCAGTGTTCTGTGGCCTCCAAGCGCCACAGTGCGGACTGTTTGCCTGGCGAAGCACCCACTGAGCCTCGATCTTGGCTAGATCGTTCTGTCATAATTCAGAACAAGAGAGAGGCTCAAACGCAGAGCTACCACATCAAATGAACACCCAGACTCAGATGTAAAAGTTTCACCAGTTTATTGCAAAATAAAACCCCAACACACAAATCTAAATAACGGTGCATGATTAAAGAAAAGAGCAAAACAAAACACACACTTAAATTTAAACACAAAAACCAGTGCTCGCTAGAGCACGCTCGCCTGATCATCATCATATGCAAGTGGTTTCTCTTTTTCCTTCTTCTGATATTCATATGGTTTTTATAGTGATGCTCATTCACAGAATTGTAATTGTGAGGACAACTCTAGACAGGGTAGATAATTTAAGAAGGGCTTAATTTTAATATCAATAACATTTAATAATGATAATACTACTATGACTATTAATAATTATAACAATAATAATAATGCTACTAACAATGGTCAATATTACTACTCATAAAAATAGTCATAGTAATCGTAATAATAAAAACAACAAATAAGTCGCAACTTTTAAATATTGTCTCCTGTATATGTGTCTTTTTTTAAATGTTTTTCTTTGTCATTGTTTGTCAACAGAATAATATAAAGAATATCTTATTCACCCCAAGGACCTAAACAGCTACAGACCAGTGGCCCTCACATCACACCTGATGAAGACCCTGGAGAGGCTGTTCCTCGCCCACCTCCGCCCTCTGGTGGGACCAGCGATGGACCCACTTCAGTTTACCTACCAGCAAGGCATTGATTCTTTTTTCTTTCTTTCTTTCTTTAATATGGACATAACAAATTACATTAGTACAATCACAAGGAGAGACCAGATGTTTTGCATAGGTGTATATAGAACAAGTGCTAATTCTCAACACCAGTCCATAGGTGGCTTATATAGGTCATAAATTAGGCTGTACATACAAAATTTACAAGTTAATTAAAATTACAAATACATTACAAATTATAAATAGAGCAAGAGATCCATGATCACAACAAACACAACTCAGACTAGACATGCACACATTGCTGGTGGGATTTTAGTCAATCTTTAACGCCTCTGTTGAAGAGGTTGGCATTTGTCTCCAATTTTAAGTGAGTTGGCAGAGAGTTCCATAAGTTTGCCCCTTTCATGGAGAAAGCAGACTGACCAAATGAAGTTCTAGACATGGTGACAATGCAGTCACCGTTGATGGAAGCTCGTGTGCATGCTCTGCTAGAGCTCGAGCGTCTAGCCACCAAACCAGAAAAAGGAGGTGAAACAAGATTGTATAGACATTTAAAAACCAGTCTGATATTACAGAAGATAATAAAATTTTCAAAAGTAAGGAGATTGTGCTTGACTAAAATACCACAGTGATGCCACCGCATTGGTTTGTGGTCCAAGATTTTTATAGCCTGTTTATATATTGCTGTTATGGGTTTTAGTGTAATTTGAGATGTTTGTGACCAAGATGTGATACAGTATGACAGATGTGAAAGAATCATCACATGCATATACAGTATGTATGAGCAGTTCTGAATGACAAATCCCTTCGAGCTGTACAAAAGCAAAAACAACATTTATTTTTCCAAACTGTTAATCATGCACGAGTTCTTTGGGACACCAAGGCTAAACCAAAGGGGATCCTCGGCGGTCATTTAAACATACGGAGCATAATCCCCAAAAGAGATGAGATTTCGGTGTTGCTGTTGGACTCAAATCTGGACTACCTTTGTCTCTCAGAAAGCTGGCTACACAGTAACATAGACACTAATATGATCGATATTGTGGGCTACCAGTGTTTTAGAAAAGACAGGCAGGTAGGGAGGGGAGGAGGTGTTTTAATTTACATCAAAGAGAAATATAAATGTCAACTGGTTGATTTGAATACTTCACTTGAATGTTTAGCTGTTAATGTATGTCTCTCTCCGGTAATGAATTTCAACATTGCAGTAGTGTACAACCCACCGTCACACAACTCTTCCTTTTATAATGAATTAAGTGATCTGGTTAAACAACTTGAGAAGAACAGAGAAACAATAATTCATGGTGACTTTAATATCAACTGGTCTGGTAAAAAAGACAAACAAAAACTGAAAAGCCTCATGACTAAATTTAATTACCAGCAAATCATCAAAGGACCCACCAGGATAACCAAACAATCCAGAACACTTATTGACATGGTATTTACTAATAAACCAGAACGAATAACCAGAACCTATAATCTTGTAACTGGTCTCTCAGATCATAACATGGTTCTTGCTGTCAGGAAACTTACTAAAAAGCGACTACAGTATTTTGGGGGAGTCGATATTGACAAATCAAATTTTATTATCCCCAAATCAAAAAATGAGGAGTTTGAACATTACTTAGAGAATCAAAATTGGGAGCAGCTCATGGCAACATGTGAAGTAGATGATTGTTGTAATTTTATAACTGCAACAATCACAAAGTCTATAGAAAAATTTTCAAAGCAAATTAAAAGTAGACAACAGAAGATTAGCCTACCATGGTTAAATAATGAAATAAGAAAACTTATGAAGAGGCGAGACTATGCACTGAAAACATCACTAACCTCCAAACTACAAAATGATCACCTTGTGTACAAAAGTTTAAGAAATAAAGTGGTACATGAGCTGCGAAAATCAAAAATATCTTATTACAATAAACTGATAGATCATGCAAAGGGTAACAACAGTTCCCTATGGAGGCATTTAAATAACTTAACTAATAAAAAAAACGATCAGAAGGGGGTAAAGGAACTTAGAATCAATGGCAAGACCGTCAGTGACAAGGCTACTTTGGCAAATGAATTTAATTCACACTTTGTGGGCTCTGTGGAAGACTTAACAAAAATTTTTGTGCTGCCAAATGTGCTCAACAACACAAATTCCATACTTCCAACAGATACTTTTCACATCGATGAGGTAAATGAGAAGTTAATTGCTGGTATTGTTAAAACACTGTCAAACTCAAAAACTAGTGATATCTACAATATGAGCACCTCCTTTCTCAAAATGCACAGCAAAATATTAATCAAACCACTGACTCATCTCATTAATCTCTCCATTAGGTCTAGTACATTTCCATCTGGCTGGAAAAAAGCTGTCGTCATACCAGTTCATAAATCAGGCAGTAAAGACGATATATGCAATTACCGCCCAATCTCTATCTTACCAGTCCTATCTAAGGTTCTTGAAAAAGTTGTAGCTACACAGCTGATAGACTACTTACAAGACAGTCAACTTCTTCATCCACATCAATTTGGTTTTAGACCAGGATACTCAACAGAAACAGCAAATTGTTGCCTTATTGAAAACGTCAAACAGTCCTTGGACAGGGGTAATGTGGTAGGAGCTGTTTTTCTAGATCTCAAAAAGGCTTTCGATACTGTAAACCACAGTTTGCTTTTATCCAAAATGGTATCTTTTAACTTCTCCCCAAATACATTAGAATGGTTTGCATCTTATCTCCAGAATAGAGAACAGTGTGTAAAAGTTCACCAGGATAAATCCTCATTTTTAAACAACCGCATGGGTATCCCACAAGGGTCCATTCTTGGTCCTTTACTTTTCAGCATTTTTATTAATGACTTGCCGTTACACTGCTCAGCTGCAACATGCCAACTTTATGCAGATGATGCAGTTATTTACACAGCTGCCAAGACTCCAGCACAGGCTGCAGATGTACTGTCTACAAGTATGGTTGATGTCCAAGAGTGGCTCCTCAAGAACCATCTATTGCTGAACCTTCAGAAAACAGTCTCAATGTGCTTTTCAATCAAAAAATGTAACCTGCAACATTTTAAAGTTAATATACATGATCATGACATCAGTTTAGCTACAGAATTCAAATACCTTGGCATTGTACTAGATCCTCAACTCAAATTTAATCTTCATATAAAGAAAATTTCAAAAACAGTAAAAAAAAATCTGAACTGCTTTAAATTAATTAGATATTACATACCTTACGAAGCAGCTGCACTGTATATGCATTCTATGGTTTTTTCTCATATATCATACTGTTTGACAGTCTGGGCTCAAGCAGCCCCTTCCACAATAAGACATATAGGTTCATTATATAATCAAACCCTAAAAATCTTGGACAAAAAGCCCATTAGGTGGCATCACTGTAATGTTTTAAAAAAATACAACCTATTGAGTTTTGAGAGCTTCATTGACCTCTGTCTTCTGAAATTAACGTTCAAATGTTTCCATAAATCAGCACCCGAGCCACTTGCTGGTTTCGTCCAAAGACAGGACAGCAGCAGAGCCACCAGGAGTTCTGTTAACAATAACTGTAAAATATTCCACCGCAGAACCACATTTGGACAAACAGCTTTCTCTATAAAGGGCAGTCACATCTGGAACACAATGCCAAATGAAATTAAAATAATAACGGACTTTAAAACATTCACTAAAAATGTTAAAAACTGGCTGAAAAATAAACAAGAATGTACTCATGTATGAATTATTTGTCTGCAAAGTGAGAGTGAATGAAGGGAAGGAATAAATGTGTTTGTTTATAGTGAGTGACGGAGGGAGGAAGGCCTGAAATAGGCAAATGTGAGTTATGTTATATGTGTTAAATGTGAGTCAGGCTGTTATATTTGTGTATTTATAATATTTATGTTAAAGGTGAGTCAGGCTGTTATATTTGTGTATTTATAATATTTATAATATTTATAATTGTGTATTTATAATTTTTCTGCATTGATGTATGTGGTTATTGTGTATATTTTTATCTTGATTCTTTTTTCTAAAGCCCATCCAGGGACAAGAGTTGCAAATTAGCTAATAGCTATACACTCTATGTGCAACACATCAGATTGATTGTTTTTGATTAATTGTCTATGTTTATTGCACTGTCCCTGTCAAATAAACTAATCTACTACTACTACTACTAATGAGACGGAAGCAATTTAAATTGGGTTTGACCTTCTTACAAATGTAATGCACCTGCTTGTCGAATCGCAGGTTCCTGTCTAGAATGATCCCTAAATACTTGACCTCATTCACTTCAGTAAGCACCTCATTTCCAATTTTAACATCAAAAACATCATTCATGGCCCTGTTTCTAATAGAGATACACATAGCAACAGTTTTTTTGACATTCAAGGTTAAATGCGACAACACAAGTGATTTAGAGATGTTCTGTAAAACCTGGGTCAGGTGCTCAGCTGCCATGCTAGCCGTTTTGGCAGACAGATAGATTACGGTGTCATCAGCATACATCTGGCAGTTGGCACCTGAGCAACTATCGGGCAAGTCGTTGATGTATATTGTGAACAACAATGGCCCTAGTATTGATCCTTGTGGTACTCCCATGTTATTTGTGAGCAGCCCAGATTTCTCCCCATTGGGATGCAGGATGCAGTGATCTTCTTCCTACAGCGTTCCCTGTCCCATCTGGAGAAGCCTGGGAGCACTGTGAGGATCATGTTCCTTGATTTCTCCAGTGCTTTCAACACCATACAACCAGGGATCCTGAGGGACAAGCTGTTGTGTGCAGGGGTGGACCAGCACCTGTCATCATGGATCCTGGACTACCTCACCCACCGACCACAGTTTATGAGAACCCAGGAGTATGTGTCTGATACCATCATCTGCAGTACGGGGGCGGGGGGGACAGTTCTGGTATCTAAAGGAGTTCTCTGATGACTCTGTGATCAGCGGCCTCATCTCTGATGGGGATGATGCGGAGTACAGAGGACTTATCCAGGACTTTGTGGACTAGTGCCTGCGGAACTGCCTCCAAATCAATGCGAGGAAAACCAAGGAACTGGTGGTGGACTGCCGCAGGCGTGGACAACCCCCCACAACACCAGTTAACATCCAGGAAACAAACATTAAGATGGTGACATCTTACAAGTACCTGGGTGTTCACCTGAACAATAAACTGGACTGGTCACACAACACCAACGCACTCTACAAGAAGGGGCAGTGCAGGCTGCTCCTCCTGAGAAGACTCAGGTCTTTTGGAGTGCAAGGGGCACTCCTGAAGACATTCTACAATTCGGTGGTGGCATCTGCCATCACATTTGGAGTGATCTGCTAGGGCAGTGGCATCACGGCAGTCAACAGGAAGAGACTGAACAGGCTGATCAAAAAAGCTAGCTCTGTTCTGGGGCGATGCCTCGACCCAGTGGAGGAGATAGGAGAGAGGAGGATGGTGGCTAAGCTGTCATCTCTGCTGGAGTCCGAATCCCACCCCATGTGTGACACGCTGAACGCACTGAGGAGCTCATTTAGTGGTAGGCTGTGCCATCCTAAGTGCTCGAGGGAGAAGTTCCGCAGGTCCTTCCTACCTACGGCTGTCAGACTTTATAATCTAACTGGTACTGCTCGTAGAGGTTGTATTAAACATACTAAATGTCACAACTTTGCACAATAGAGAACGTCCCCTCCAATACACAAGTAAGACAACTACAATTATTATCAAGGGTGGCAACAACACTGTTGATTCAAATGTGAAATATACTGTCGGGGTACATATTTATATTCTTCGGGGTAATTTACCTAACCGTAATGCTGTTGATACCATCTAGCTGCAATGCTCCTGCATTGTGTATATATCTGTGTACCTATGTATATTTATTTAGTGCTTTGACTAACCAGTTCTTATCTTATTATCTTATTTACTATTGCTCTGAGTGCTGCTATCCCTTTGCTACTGCAATCCTGGAATTTCCCCATTGTGGGACAAGTAAAGACTTATATTGAACTGACAGTGTTCAGTTCAATATAAAGGATAACAAACATTGAAAATGATACACTTGTTTACTGAAAAAAAATAAATAAAGCCTGTATCAGTTATACTGTAGGTGTGTACTGTATATAAAATACAAATACAAATCATGAGCAGTTTGGTAGATATTCTCTTAAATAAGCACAAATACATATTAAATTAAAATCACCCTTTATTGTCATTCAACCATACAACCAATCATGTACAGTAGAATGAAATTGTGCTTTATCCTATCTACAGTGTCAGTCACACACACCCCATATGTAGAAACAGAAGGGCCGCTGCCATGCAAGGCGCCGCCACAGATTTCCCTCCTCCATTCCATTATTGTAGTTTATTAGAGTTTTTTATATACAGATGCTACTTTTGCCTCTGTTTCAGTTTTTACTCTGTCTGTTGGGCATCAATAAAGTTCACAGAAGAGAACTACACTTAATTCAATTCAATTCAATTCAACTTTATTTATATAGCGCCATATCACAACAAAAGTCATTTCATAGCACTTTCAAACGTAGGGAAAAGCCCGCAATTGCAGAAAGACCCAGCAATCAGACGATCCCCTGTGAGCAAGCACTTAGCAACGGTGGAGAGGAAAAACTCCCATTTAACAGGAAGAAACCTCTAGCAAAACCGGGCTCAGGGAGGGGCAATCATCTGCTGCGACTGGCTGGGGGCGAGGGAATAGAGAAGATGAAAAGAACAGACATAAAGAGAGCAAACATTAACGGTGAGAAGCCAAGTACATTATTGGAGGTCACCCGGCAGTCTGAATCTACTAACAGCAAAACAAAAGGGGGGTTAAGAGACACAAGATCCCTCCCTAATCGTAGGCTATATTGAAGAGGAAGGTTTTTACCCTATTCTTAAAAACAGAGATCGAGTCTGTCTCCCGAACCCAGATTGGTAACTGGTTCCACAGGAAAGGAGCTTGATAGCAGAAGGCTTTGCCTCTCATTGTACTTTTGGAGATTCTAGATATTACAAGTAATCCAGCATTTTGGGAGTGTAGTGCTCTGTTAGGATGATAGGGTAATATCAGATCTTTTATATATAAGGGGGCCTGATTATTAAGAGCTTTGTAAGTGAGAACAAGGATTTTAAACTTAATTCTAAACTCTATGGGAAGCCAATGAAGGGAGGCCAGAACCGGAGAGATATGATCTCTCTTTCTAGAACCAGTTAAAACTCTTGCAGCAGCATTTTGGATCAACTGAAGACTTTTTAAAGATATTTTAGGACAACCTGATAATAAAGGGTTACAATAATCTAATCTAGAGCTAACAAAAGCGTGGATCAGTTTCTCACCATCATTCAGAGACAAGATGCTCCTAATCTTGGCAATATTGCGCAGATGATAGAAGGCAGTCTTAGAAACAAATTTAATATGTGAATTAAAGAACAGATCTTGATCAAAAATAACTCCAAGGTTCCTCACAGAACTATTCAGAGAAAGAGTAGCGGCATCCAGATTAAGAGTTTGATTTAGAAAGGTATTTCTAAGGTTAACCAACAAGAATGACTTGAGTCTTATCTGGGTTTAATAGCAGAAAATTACAATTCATCCAAGCTTTGATTTCCGTAATACAGGCATCTAATTTGGCTAATTGATTACAATCATCATGCTTCATTGGCAGGTATAATTGTGTGTCGTCTGCATAACAATGAAAATGTATACAGTGCTTTCTAATGATATTGCCTAACTGAAGCATATATAAACTAAAAAGAGTAGGGCCTAACACAGATCCCTGTGGAACTCCATGACTGAGCTTAGAGTTGGAAGAAAACTCATCATTGATGTGAACAAACTGAAGTCAAATAAGACAAATAAGATAAATAAGACAAATAAGATCTAAACCACTGCAGCGGAATTCGATTTAGTCCAACATAGTGTTCTAATCTATCAAGTAGAATATCATGATCGATAGTATCAAAGGCTGCACTAAGATCTAAAAGGACAAGTACAGAAACGAGTCCATTATCAGATGCGATAAGGAGGTCATTAGTGACCTTCACTAAGGCTGTTTCAGTGCTGTGATGAACTCTGAACCCAGACTGAAACTCTTCAACTAAACCATTTCCCTGCAAGTGGTCAAACAATTGCGCAGCAACAACTCTTTCTAAGATTTTTGAAATGAAAGGCAGATTAGAGATTGGTCGATAATTAGCCAAAACTCCTAGATCGAGTGTTGGCTTTTTGAGTAAGGGTTTAATTACAGCAATTTTAAAAGCCTGCAGTATATAACCTAAAGTTAAAGAAGAATTAATTATATGAAGAATACGGCTACCAATAATTGGGAAGACTTTTTTTAAATAACCTGGTAGGAATAGGGTCTAAAAGACAAGATGAAGGCTTGGATGAGGAGATTATTTTATTTAACTCTAAAAGGTCAATTGGAGTAAACTTATCTAAACAGATATCAATTGAAGGAGTTGTAATAGTTGCTGTACTTAAGTTTACGGTGGGAAGAATCTGACTGATTTTATCTCTAATAGACAAAATTTTATGATTGAAAAAGTTCAAAAAGTCCTGACTAGAAAGCTCTAGGGGGATGTGAGGATTGACAGAGTCCTGACTCTTTGTCAGCCTGGTTATAGTGTTGAAAAGAAACCTGGGATTATTCTAAATCTCTTCTATTAATGCAGAGTAATAATTTGTTCTAGCTTTTCTAAGAGATTTTTTTTATAAATTAAGAGATGCTTTCTCCATGCTAAATAGAATTCATCTAAATTAATGGAATGCCATTTTCTTTGTAATTGACGAGTCTTCTGTGTTAAGCTGTGAGTTTCTGTGTTAAACCAAGGGGTTAGAAATCTCTGGTTAGACTTTTTTTTTTTTTAAAGGGGCCACCAAATCTAGAGTCTGATGCAGAGAGGCTGTAACACTATCTACCATGCTATCAATTACGGAAGGAGCAGGCTCTCCATCTTTTATTTCCGTTGTGCTGAACCAAGGTATAGAGGAGACAATCTGCAAAAATTTGGCAACAATGTAATCTGAAAGACATCTGCTGTAGTAATATTTTTCTTTAGGAATCAAATAATCAGAAATAGTGAAATCAAAGGTTAACAGACAATGGTCTGACAGTACAGGATTATGAGGAGACACTACCAGATTTTCTATTTCTATACCTTAAGTCAGAACAAGGTCCAATGTGTGGTGGAGATAATGGGTAGAATTTTCTACTTTCTGGGAAAACCCCATTGAGTCTAAAATTGAACTGAATGCCTTATTAAGACAGTCACTATCTACTGTACATCAACATATATATCAAAATCCCCTACTATAATTATTCTATCTGATTTCAGCACTAAATCAGCTAAAAATTCAGCAAATTCAGAAAAAAAACCCTGAGTAGGCAGAGGGAGGATGGTAAACTATGGCAAAGAAAATTGGGTTCAAGCCAAGGTAGCCAACATGCCCCACACTGAGGACCAGGCCCTCAAAGGAATTAAAACATGATTTTTGCTTTACATTAACTAAGTAATTTAGAATGGAAAATTGCCGCTACTCCTCCTCCATGACCAGAACTTCTGGGATTATGATAGTTTAGATAACCAGAGAGAGTTGATTCATTCAAACCAACGTAATCATCTTGCCCTAGCCAAGTCTCTGTAAGGGATATTAAATCGATCTGATGATCAATTAATAGATCATTAACTAGTAGAGACTTGAGAGTTAGAGACCTAATATTTAACAAACCACATTTAATTTTCAAATTATGAGGAGGAACAGAGGCCAACTTATTAAATTTAGAGACTTGAGGTTTGATTTGAGTTTTACCAACATTTTGTTTAAACACTTTGGGATGTTTATGCATTATATTTTTATTAACTTTGGTGGGAGTAGACAAAGGTTCTCTAAGGGGGAAGACAGGGGCAAAGCTGAGGGGTGGCGGATGAGGAGGAGCTGCAGAAAGATGTGTATTTATCAAGTTGTGTTGTATTTGTCTTGGGTTATAATATTTTCGGTAACGGGAGACAGACACAATCTCTGTGGGGTTATAAATTGAAGACTGATCAAAACAGTGAGGATTATTTGGATTAATAGGATTAATATGAGAAGTGGAAACAAAAAAGGGCTGGCTGGCAGACCCAGGAACTTCAGAGTGAGTTAATGCACCAAATTTCAGTCACTATATTAAAAAACGCTGAATGAAATAGAACAAATTGTCCCTTAAAACATGTGCACCAAGTCTATTTGGATGGATACCATCTGGCCTCATAAGTGATGGGCAGTTCCAAAATAGGTTGAAATTGTCTACAAAACCAATGTTAAAAGTAGGACATGTACTGTAGAACACAACCAGGTATTAAGACTGAGAGTTCTGCTAAAACAATTGCAACCTCGTCTGAAAGGCGCCAAAGGCCCAGAGATAAACACACGTCTGCCACAGTTCATAAGAGTGGACAGAAGGCTCCTGAAGTCACTCTTTAAGATCTCCGATCTTAAAGAGTGACTTACTCTTACTGATCTGCATCTAAAATAATGTACAACCAATTATGAGGCAAGGACTGACAAAGATATCTGAGTTTCTTTTTTTTTTTTTTTTTTTTTAAGAAGCTGTAAATGGGGATAGGACTTGGAATTTTTTTTTTTAAAACTTCATCCTGCTCCTTTTCAAACATACATTGCTGATCTGATTTGATAGAAAAATGTTGTTGAAGATCTTTTGTCTACAATGTTTCTTTTTTAAATTTCCATTTTATCTGGTTATTTTCTTTGTTTACATGTTTGAAATAAATAAATAAAATCAAGTGTTTCACTTAATTTTCATAAGAACTTACTGTGGTGAACAGACAATCTTGTTATGTATGAGGAATGAGGGACTGGAGTCTCTTCTGTCATGCAGCAAGTCAGCACTTTATTATGGGAACAGAACTGTTTATACACAAGGGCCATACCTGTCTGACGTCACACCAGGGGTGGGTACGGCAGTATGCACACACCACACTCACTACAACACACTTCCCCTCCCCCTTACAAAAATGCAAACCACACACACAGTCGAAACCGTCCCCAATTTAGGACCCGAATCGTGCACAAAGGGAACAAGGAATCATGAATGGTAGGAGAATCACCGATCACATTCATACAAAACAACTAAAACCAGCGTTTTTCTTTCTTTTTGTCAAAATATACACAAAATAAGAAAAACAATCTCACAACATACATACTCATATGCACACCAGCAGAGTATATATATACATATTTACATCAAGGATATTTAAGTCACACCTATGTCCATCGGCAGCCAGAGGTAACACCGGCCGGGGGGACCAGGGCAGCCCCAAATCATGAACGTCCCTAGCCGCTGAAGATATGATCTGATCAGAGGTCCCGGGCAACCCCACAGCATGAACACCCCTGGCCACCATCTGCCTCGGGGATCAAAACCAACCTCTCCTGCAAAAATGTCAGTCTTCACCACTGACTGCCTCATTCCTCAGGACCTGCTGTGCCGCTGTCAGGTACACTGTCTCTCCGTGCTCGTCAGTCCACTCCCGACCACCTTCAACACCACTGCAGCTGCCATTGTTGCCCCGAACACTCCGGCCCCCCGAGGCCGAACTCCGAGGAGACCCAAAGCCTGCTCGTCGGCACCGCTCACTCGGGCGCCTCGCCGTAACACCCAGCAGCCTCATCCGGGGCGATCTGCTGTGCTGCCTCCATGTCTGGCTGCTGTTGCTGTCCCTCGGGGCTCTCAGCATCACTTTCTCTGGTGTCGTTCGCCGACCCAGGCACCTCACCACTGCTCCCAGCACCCTCGTTCTAGACACTCCGCTGTGCTGTCACCATGTCTTGTCGTAGCTGCTCTCTCCCAGGGCTCTCAGCTTCGCTCTGGTCACCGTCACTCTCCGACCCATGCATCTTGTCGCTGCTCCCAGCACCCTCATTCCAGGCGCTCCGCTGCGTCGTCGCCATGCCCAGCTGTCGCTGTTCTTCCCCAGGGCTCTCAGTCTCCATGGTCCCGCTCACTCGTTGCCTAGCCTCCAGCTGCAGGGATGACTCCTGCTGCCCTCCCTCTCTGCTGTCGTTGCACAACGTGCAGTCCGACTCAACAGCGCTATGGTCCTGTACCATGCTGAGCTCCTTGACTGGCCTGCCGTGTTCAGTGACCGGGAACTCTTCCACTCGTGGCTCCGATCCTACCTCTAAGTCTAGCTGGTAGCTGGTAGCTTGGTTTTGGCACGAAGATAGCTTAGCGGCTAACCTGTCCATAGGCACCGAATGGGCTGTTAGCTTCTCCAAGCTAACTAGCTTAGCCGTTCCTGGCGCATCAGCTCCATTACCCACAGCTTCGTGGTCCTCATCTGCTCGTTGAAGTACTCGGCCAGCCGCTCGACAGCATCCTCATAGTACTCCGTTTCACCCAACGTACCGAGAATTCTTTGGCCTTCCGTACCAAAATGGTGGGCCAGAAGTGCTCGCCGTCGTCTCCCTTCAAGTCTACTTAAGCCCAGTGTCCTGATGTGATCCTCGAACATGGCCCTCCACTCTGGCCACAGGATCACCGGCTCTCCCGTGTACTCTAGAAATGATGATAGTAGTGGAGGTAGCCCGTACACTCCCATAATTTTTATCCTCGTTGCCAAATGCTATGTATGAGGAATGAGGGACTGGAGTCTCTTCTGTCATGCAGCAAGTCAACACTTTATTATGGGAACAGAACTATTGATACACAAGGGCCATGCCCGCCTGATGTCACACCAGGGGCGGGTACAGCAGCATGCACACACCACACTCGCTACACCACAAGTCTGTTCCCTTTTACTAAAATATTTTTACAAGTGGCATGTGTGCATTCAGGCACCACTGTGCAACTTAACACAACAAAAAGCATAAAATCAACCTTGAATCTTGACATTTTTGTTAAAATTTGTCTTCATAACGTTCCATATTACTTATAAGTTATAACTGTAGTGTTGTTAATAGGACATATTATGGTGTGACACGGGTGGTGGCTTCATCTTCCAGTTCCGCCACCACCTGGAGTAGAAGAGGGCTGTGCGATAGAGAGGCGGTCTCTTCGACCACCTCTCAGCCTAGTGGGAGCTTCTCTGTATCTACAGTGAGTCTATAATGAAGTCCTGTGTAGTTCACAATTTGCCTCATCATTGTTCCACATTTTATAGACATAACATTTGGCGACGAGGATAAAGTTATGGATGCTGGCATGTCTTCAATAAGGCCATTTTTGGAGTCTCCAGGAGAGCCTCCGTTCCCTTGGGCGAAAGGGTTCACTGCATTTCAAAACTACCTGGTGGCACTAAACCTTGGTGAACTGAAGAAGGTATGGGCATGGGCAATTCTGGGCCACAATTTAGGTATGGAAGGACAGCGTATCCTTGCTACCTTGGGTGCTAACGATAGCTTCGAGGATGTGGTTGAGCTAATGGCACAACATTTTTGCGCGCCTGCAAACATCATCGTCCGGAGGATCCAGTTTCGGCAGCGCCATGAGCGGATCGGCGAGTCAGTACAACATTATGTTGTGGCCCTGCAGCAGCTGGCTGGAAACTGCCAATTTGGTGATTTAGAGGAAGAGATGGTCCGTGGCCAGTTGGCGGAGCACACACTTTGCTCGTCAGCACAGTCGAGGCTCCTCACACACTCCAGCAAACTGACTTTAGCCACAGCTGTAGAGATAGCCCAACAATGTGAAGAAGCGGACAAATTGGGCAAATTGGACAAATGGGCTGCACGGTGGCACAGTGGTTTAGCACTGTGGCAGCACAGTTTACCCTCGGCCGGGGGACCGCGGGGATCATGAGATCGGGGGTTCGATCCCAGCCCCCGACCAACAGTGAGCTGTGTGGAGTTTGCATTTTCTCCCCGTGTCGCGTGGGTTTACGCCGGGATTTCTCCGGTTTCCTCCCGCATACCAAAAACATGTAGGTTTAGGGCGCTCGCACACGCAGCGACCGGCAGCCGGTGGCTTGTCACCAGACTGCAAACCAAATCTACCTACGGGTACAAATAAGTAACAAAAAAAAAAAAAATTATCACGTGACCTCGGTGAGAGAGCTACACTACACCGCTCTGACTCACAATCAACGGCACAGGCGGTGGACCCGGACAGCGATGATAGTGAGCAAGAGGAATCCACTACAGCTGTGAAGATGAGGTTTGCCCCGGGATCGCCCAGGTGTTCGTGTTGTGGGTCCACTAAGCACCGGTATAAGGCTAGAGAGTGTCTGGCGAGAGGTAAACACTGAGGGAAGTACAGACTCCTGCATCACTTTGCCAGGGCCTGTTATAGGTTCGAGCAAGGGGAATGGCGACACAAAGTGGACACACCCCTGCTCCAACTTCCACCGTTATTCACACCGTCTCTCCAGACACTGGCGGCTGTATGTATTGTATGGTGAAATTGGACGGAGTGGAAGTGCCGCTGCTGACTGACACGGGCGCAGTGAGGTCTGTGTTGAGTTGGCTCACCCTGAGGAGTTTCTTCCTGTACTATCAAGTGAGAGATCAGTCATTCGGCGCCATTATGTGGTTATGGAGGAAAAGGGCTGTCCATTGTGGATTCGGTGGAGCTGACAGCTCGATACAAGTCAGCAGCGGTCGCTCACTTGAAGTTTGTAGTGACTGGCAGTGGCGAGAATGTGATAGGCTGTGATCTCTTTTATGGACTAGGTTTCACCATCACCAGCGGCGTCGGGGAGGAGCGGTTGGGCTGTGGCTTGTGGGACCAACTGGTGCCACGAGTGGTGGATGATGCTGTTTGTGACAAGCCTTGGCCTAGTATTCTGGGAGGTGAGCAGGACCAACCCTACCCAGGGCCATCGCGGGAGGGTTCCTGCGCCAGAGCCCAAGTTACTCCAGCTGAGGGAACTGGGCGGCGCGGTGGGACACCCGTGACGGCGGGTGGAGCCAAGTGGCTGGCCCATCCTGTTTCCGGAGTTTGGCTGGGAGGTACCGAGAAACAAGGGGTCACAACGGCTTTGCCAGCATCTCAAATGAAAGCGAGCGGAGCAGGACCAGCTGGCACGGTGAAACGATGTGCCACTCAGGAACACTGGAAGGCAAGTCGGGCTCCTCTGGGGGTCGTTGATGTGGTTCGGCCCAGAGAGGAGGCCCGGTTGAAAGGAGTTCGCAGGAAGCGGAAACGACAGCAGGACCAGGGGTGGCTGCAGGTGGTGGCTGCTTGGGAGGCCGGCTACCTTCAGCTGTCTGATGGTATGTGGAGACACCCCAATGAGCTGCGACATGTCAATGATGAGGGAGAGGTGTCTCGGCACCGATGTGGGTCGTCTCCGGGCGCCAAGAGAAGAAGATGCTCTGGTCGGGACCCACCTGACAGGTCTCTGGGGGGTGGGTTCTCCACTGTGACTGACTGGTAATGGGGGAGCAATGTGTTTAATGTATGTTGTCGGTATATAAATTGCCCAGCTTTAAATAATTATTCATGGTGTTGAAATGAGTATTATTCATGTTGTTTATTGAGTTTGTGAATAGACATATAACCTGTTTATATATATATATGTTCATTAGAATAATGGGCTTGTTTTATGCTTATATTAGGAACACAGTAGCATTTTGTTTAACGGACAATATGTTAGCAGAGACAGCAGAATAATCCGTCTGGCCGTGTGGGGGGTGGAACAGTAGTCCACCTGTTCCCCCCTAGCTTTAGTTGTTTTGTGTGAATGTTATAGGCCTTTACAAATTTTCTGTTTAATTGTAGTCCGTGATTCGGGTTGCAAATTGGGGAGGGTCTCAATTGTATGTGTGTTTTGGACCATTTTTGAAGGGGGGGGGTGTAGTGTTGTTAATAGGACATATTATGGTGTGACACGGGTGGTGGCTTCATCTTCCAGTTCCGCCGCCACCCGGAGTAGAAGAGGGCTGTGCGGTAAAGGGGCGGTCTCTTCAATCACCTTTCAGCCTAGCGGGAGCGTCTCTGCATCTACAGCGAGTCTATAATCAAGTCCTGTGTAGTTCAACATTCGCCTCATCATTGCTCCACATTTTATAGACATAACAATAACGTTCCAGCTTACTTATATGATAACAATAAATACAACAAACTGTGGAGGAACAAATAAGTTCAGGCGAGATGCGGCGAGCTGGAAGGTGGCAGGATTTTATTTTCCTCCAACATCATGAGACACACTGTAGCGCTGTGTTGTGCTGTGTGTGCTATTGAGGCATGTATAGCAAGCTCTTTTATACATGTTATACAAAGAGAGATAATGCATGGCACATTTGCATATTGATATACATATCAGTCAATACATATCAATCGCGTGACCAACTGGCGCCCGGATGTCTTCTCCTTGATCCGGGGATGTATAAACAATAGTCCATTGTTCTGGTTGTCCCCCCAGGGGTTCTCTTGTAGCCACACATGTGACCTACTTTATGACTTACATAATGCCTCACATCTTAGATAAGAACAAAGGCAGAGTTTCCTTGGAGATAACAGGAAGCTGTGAAAGTGTTAGCTTTGGTATGCAAGAGACGGCCTGGAGGATCCTTTGTGGGCCTAAGACTGTGGGGGTGATATTAAAGGATTAAAGAGGAGATGCATTGTTACTTGGGATTTGAATGCAATGTGACTTGTGAGCTGTGGGGAGACCTGAGTATATAAGGGACGAGTTTGTTCTGAGATGTCCTCTTTCTACTTTGCTCATGTTGGAGACGTGTAATAAACTGCCTTGAGATAAAACATGCCTCGTGAATTACACACTCCACACTGGTGACCCAAGACGTAGCATGCAGCAAGAAGAGAATTCCCCGGGGCCAGCCTCGTTGGGAGCGCCCAGCCAAGCGTACGCCGTTACAGTCCAGCTACCGGACTTTTGGCAGCACAACCCGCGCTCCTGGTTCCACTTGGTCGAGGCACAGTTTGCCCTCCGGGGAATATCGGTAGATGACACGAAATTCTACCATGTGATCGCAAAGCTCGATAACCACACGGCACAGCATGTGGAGAGCCTTCTGGAGCAGCCACCAGCCAGCGACAAATACGGCGCGTTGAAGGCTGCAGTCATCCAGCACTACACTCTCTCGGTTGAGGAGAGAGCAGAGAGACTCCTGGCGCTGACCGAGTTGGGAGATGGCACGCCCGTGGACCTGATGGAGAAGATGCTGAGGTTGAAAGGCTTGGACGATGACCACTTCATCTTTACCCACCTCTTCCTCAGGACCCTGCCGTCAGCGACGAGAGCAGCCCTGGCCAGTTCGCCGGTGTTGGCACAGCGGGACTACCGCGCGCTGGCCCGGGAGGCGCATCGGATTGTCAACGCCAGCAGAGAGCGCACGGCCACGGCGGCAGGGATGGAGCACGGCGCGACAGCCGGAGATGGCGGGGAGCCAGGGACGGCGGTAGCAGAACCCACGACGACAGCGGCGGCGGGCGCCAAGGAACACGGAGGAGACATCCTTTGTTTCTATCACCGCCGCTTTGCAGAGAAGGCATGCAAATGTATACCACCGTGCCAGTTCAAGCGCTCGGGAAAACGCCAAGACCGGGGGTCGGTAGCAGCTGCGACCCTCGGGGAGGAGAACAAGCTGCTCTACTTGAAGGACACACGCTCGGGGAGGCATTTCCTCGCGGACACAGGCGCCCAGCTGAGTTTCATCACGCCTTCCTACACCGACCGGCTGGCAGGTTCCAGCGGTCCCGAGATGGCAGCAGCGAACGGCTCGGAGATTAAGACCTTTGGTGAGAGGACTCTGCTTCTGTCTCTACACGGCCGTACATTTGAGTGGACTTTTGTCATAGCAGCATTGAATTTCAATATATTGGGGGCTGATTTTTTGTGCTCACATGGTTTGTTGGTTGATGTCGCTAACAGGCGCCTGGTTAATGCACTTTCTTTTGACTCTATTCCCTGTACAGCTCGAGCGGCCCGGCCAACAGCACAAGCCAACGTCACAGCTGCAAGCGGTAAGTTCCACACACTGCTCACTCAGTTCCCAGCACTCACGGTTCCCACATTTTCGGCAGCCGTCGCTAAACACGGGGTGGAACATTTTATTACCACCACAGGGCCGCCCATTTTTGCAAAACCTCGGCGCTTGGACGCAGCTAAACTGGCCATAGCGCGCGAGGAGTTCGCCAACCTGGAGAGGTTGGGCATTATCAAGTGTTCGAACAGCCCATGGGCCTCCCCGCTACACATGGTCCCGAAAGCTGACGGCTCGTGGCGACCTTGCGGGGATTTCCGCAGGTTGAACAACGCCACAGCGCATGACCGCTACCCAATCCCTCATATCCAAGATTTTTCCGTTCATTTGGCGGGGGCGCGCGTTTTTTCTAAAATAGACTTGGTCCGCAGTTACCACCAAGTCCCAGTGCGCGCTGAGGACATACCCAAAACAGCGGTAGTGACTCCATTTGGCCTATTCGAGTTTTTACGCATGCCATTCGGGCTTAAAGGGGCTGCACAGACATTCCAACGCATGATGGACGCGGTGCTGCGCGATCTCCCTTTCGTGTTTGTCTACTTGGACGATATCTTGGTAGCCAGCGCGTCCGAAGACGAACACGAAAACCACCTCGCGGCAGTTTTCCGGAGGTTGGGAGATCACGGGTTAATAATCAACCCAGCGAAGTGTCAGTTCGGGGTGACGCAGATCAATTTTTTAGGACACCGCGTCTCCCCCGAAGGAGCGGTTCCACTGCCTGACAAAGTGCGCGCAGTAGCAGATTTCCCCCGGCCGCAGACGGTCAGGGCGTTACAGGAGTTTTTGGGAATGGTCAATTTATATAACCGTTTCCTCCCCCGCGCAGCGCAGCTCATGCAACCGCTGTATGCCGCGCTCAAAAAACAGAAACCCGCGAATAACATCGAGTGGTCCCCGGAGCGGGAGCGAGCGTTCTCGGAAGTCAAAGCAGCCCTGGCAGACGCTGCATTGTTGGCACATCCAGACCCAATGGCCCGCATAGCGCTCACCACTGACGCGTCAGATGTGGCCATAGGGGCGGTCGTGGAGCAGCATGTAGCCGGGGCTTGGCAGCCGCTCGCCTTTTTCAGCAGGACCTTGCGCGATAGGGAACGTAAATACAGCGCGTTTGACAGGGAGTTGCTGGCTCTCCATTTGGCCATTCGCCACTTCCAGTTCTGGCTAGAAGGGTGCTGTTTCACTGCGTTCGTTGACCACAAGCCACTAACATTCGCGATGGCCAAAGTTTCAGAACCGTGGTCTGGCCGGCAGCAGAGACAGTTAGCTGCGATCTCAGAGTTTACTACCGATATTCAGCACGTGTCGGGTAAACTGAATGTAGTGGCAGACTGCCTCTCGCGCGCCGTGGCTGCCCCTGTCCGCGTGGGGATAGATTACACAGCCATGGCCGCAGAGCAGGTTAGTGACGCGGATGTGCGCGCGCTCCAGTCTGGACCAACAGGGTTAAGGCTGGAGAGCAGGGTGCTGCAAGACGGTGTGCCCCCCCTAATCTGTGATGTCTCCACGGGTCGACCGCGTCCCGTGGTACCGGCAGCGTGGCGCCGCCGTGTTTTTGACTCGATTCATTCTTTGGCGCACCCGGGGGTGCGCGCGTCGGTCAAAATGGTAGCAGAAAAATTTGTGTGGCCCGGCCTCCGCAAACAAGTGAAAGAGTGGGCGGCAGCCTGTATGGCGTGCCAGCGAGCCAACGTACACAGACACACGAGGGCTCCCTTGGAGCCATTTCACATTCCGGCTAAGAGATTTGACCACGTTCACGTGGACCTCGTGGGTCCCCTCCCGCCATCGCAGGGGTGCACGCACCTTCTGACAATGGTGGACCGCACCACGCGTTGGCCGGAGGTGGTTCCTTTGCCGTCAACCACAGCCGAGGAGGTGGCGCGCGCGTTTGTAACTGCATGGGTGGCGCGTTTTGGAGTCCCGTCGGACATTACGTCCGACAGAGGCCTTCAATTTGTTTCCGAACTTTGGTCAGCAATGGCCCGCAGCCTGGGAGTCACAATTCACCGCACAACCGCGTACAATCCTCAGGCTAATGGGTTATGCGAACATTTTCATAGGTCATTGAAAGCGGCTCTCAGGGCGTCACTGACGGATGCAAATTGGGTAGACAAGCTACCGAGGGTTTTATTGGGGTTGCGTTCTGCGCCTAAAGAAGACTTAGAAGCTTCCCCAGCTGAACTCGTTTTCACACAGCCACTTCGGTTGCCCGGGGAGTTTCTCCCGGATAATCCTGCGTCAAACAGCTCCCCGTCTCAGCTGTTGCAGCGTAGCATTGACGCAGGCACGCTGCCGGGCCCCGTTCATCACAGTTTTCCGCGCGTTTTTGTGCCTAAAACTTTGAAAAACGCAGAGTTTGTTTTTATCAGACATGACGCGCATCGCACCCCACTGCGACCACCTCACCTTGTCCACCTTGTCCCCAAACAGGGGACAAGCATTTTTTGCTAGATTTGGGGGGTAGGAGGGGAAAAGGTTGGCATAAACAGACTCAAACCCACTTTTGTGGTGGCGGACGAGCAAGTGCTGTTGGCAAGGGCCTCTCGGTGCGGCAGACCACCACGGGGTGCTTCCCAGAGTAATATTTCCTCAGATCACCCGCAGGGACTGACAAAAGGTTTTCACCCCCAGACAGCAGCTCCCCAGCATGATGGCGCCGCGGAGGCGGTGAACCCTGGTTACAGCAGATACGGGAGAAGACTGAAGCCCAAGCAGCATGTGGATTGATGTGTAATGATGTTATCACAGCATGCAAACTGTTATTCTGTTGTTCGATCTAAATGTTTGGGGGGGGGGGGGGGTTTAGCCACACATGTGACCTACTTTATCCATCCATCCATCCATCTTCTACCACTTTTCCGGAGGTCCGGGTCGCGGAGGCAGCAGTTCAAGCAGAGAAGCCCAGACTTCCCTCTCCCCAGCCACCTGCTCCAGCTCTTCAGAGGGGATACCAAGGCGTTCCAAGACCAGCTGGGAGACATAGTCTCTCCACCGAGTCCTGGGTCTGCCCCAGGGTCTCCTCCCAGTAGGACGTGCCTGAAACACCTCAAGTGGGAGGCGTCCTACTTTATGACTTACATAATGCCTCACATCTTAGATAAGAACAAAGGCAGAGTTTCCTTGGAGATAACAGGAAGCTGTGAAAGTGTTAGCTTTGGTATGCAAGAGATGGCCTGGAGGATCCTTTGTGGGCCTAAGACTGTGGGGGTGACATTAAGGGATTAAAGAGGAGATGCATTGTTACTTGGGATTTGAATGCAATGTGACTTGTGAGCTGTGGGGAGACCTGAGTATATAAGGGACGAGTTTGTTCTAAGATGTCCTCTTTCTACTTTGCTCATGTTGGAGACGTGTAATAAACTGCCTTGAGACAAAACATGCCTCATCAATTACACACTCCACACTCTGTTCATATGCAATCCCTGCTGAGCGTGAATAGTATCAGTCTGCATTGTGCTGGGTGACCACACGGCTCCCCCCAGAACGCTTGGAAGGGGCTGTGACCCCCCCCCCCCCCCCGTCGGTTGGCTCCAGCTCTGGTAGAACTGTTAGAGCGCATGTCAGTCCGTGGGGGTGACAAGGGAGGGGTGGAAACAAACTGTGTGCTCCGCTCCAGGTTCCAGCACGCTGAACGGCCATGGATCGTGGGCACACGGGCCGGTGTGCAGTCATGCGTAATGGAACCAGACGGCGATCGGCCGGCTTTAGGGAGTGAGGTGCAGGAAAGCGCTGTGGAGGAGGAGGGGGAGGGGGTGGGAGTAAGTGAGTGCCCGGGACGTCAAAGGTGCCTGGGCCGTGCAAAAATTGCTTGTGGATCCGCGATGGTGAGGGACTTTCCCGGTAAACCTGGCGGAGATCCACAGCGGCTGTGAAAAAACATTTTATCTGACTCCTCTCGCGGCTCGATCCAGCGAGGATGTGGGGAAGGCGAGCGGCCAAATTCCTCGAGGATGCGTAGCGGCTGTGAAACAACTGCAGCTGCGTGAGGGTATGAGGCGGTTTGGCTTTTAAGTGTGGGAAGCAGCCCTAAAGTCGTCGGGGAAAGGAATTGGCTAAATTTCCCTTGTGCGCTGTGGCTGAGAAACCCATACAAAGTCCTGTGTGCGGGCTGCACATCTGCTCCAGGTGCGTGGGCAGCCCTGAAGGATCCGAGGTTGGCGATCGGCCATTTTTCTCGGGCATGTGCAGCGGCGGAAGACGCTGTATCGGGCTGTGGATCCGGTTCGTCTCTGCGTGTGGTGTGCGCTTGGCGCAGTGACCACATAACTGGCAGTTGCGCTGTCCTTGTAATCCTGTTGTGTGTATGCGGGGCTTCTGTGCGCGGGAGGTCCACTGTCATGAGGTTAGTCAGGTTCAGGGAGCTTGGGGGAAATCAACGCCCTTCCAGCCAGAACTGGAAATGTCAAATGGCTAAGTGGAGTGCCAGGAGTTCCCTGTCAAATGCGCTGTATTTCCGCTCGGGCTCACGCAGGGACCTGCTGAAAAAGGCGAGAGGTTGCCAAACTCCGGCGACCTGCTGCTCTACCACGGCCCCTATCGCTACCTCTGACGCGTCTGTGGTTAGCACTATGCGAGCTGCCGGGTCTGGGTGCGCCAGCAGTGCTGCGTCAGCGAGTGCTTTTTTTACCACTGTGAACGCGTGCTCCCGCTCCGGGGACCACTCGATCACACTGGCAGGCTTCTGTTTTTTAAGCACGGTGTATAACGGCTGCATGAGTTGTGCTGCGCGGGGTATGAAACGGTTATAAAAATTCACCATCCCCAAAAATTCCTGCAACGCTTTCACTGTCTGTGGCTGGAGAAACTCAGCCACCGCACGCACTTTTGCCGGCAGAGGAACTGCTCCCTCTGGTGAGACCCGGTGCCCCAGAAAATCAATTTGCGCTGTGCCAAACTGGCACTTGGCCGGGTTGATTATCAACCTGTGTGCTTCCAACTTTTGAAAAACTGTAGTGAGGTGTTTCTCGTGTTCCTCCTCTGAGGCGCTGGCTACTAAAATATCGTCCAAGTAGACAAAAACAAACGGAAGGTCGCGCAGCACTGCGTCCATCATCCGTTGAAAGGTTTGCGCGGCGCCTTTAAGGCCAAAAGGCATGCGTAAAAACTCTTCGTCTCTGTGTGTGGTGTGCGCTTGGCGCAGTGACCACATAACTGGCAGTTGCGTTGTCCTTGTAATCCTGCTGTGTGTATGCGGGGCTTCTGTGCGCGGGAGGTCCACTGTCATGAGGTTAGTCAGGTTCGGGGAGCTTGGCGGAAATCAACGCAGTCAGCGCTGATGATTTCCCCGTTCAGGGTGCTTCCTTCATTTTGCTCATGTCGCCGTTTATGGTGCTTTTTGGTCCCAGCACTGCTCTCCGGAGCACATGCTCCGGTGAGGATGAAGAGGTTGCAGGCATTCTCTGGTCCTCTGTGTCCACAGCACGGTGAGAGGGAGCAGACGGTCATTCTCTCTCGTCGTGTCACCAGTGTGGAGGGAAGAGATCAGGTGAGGGGCGCACCATGACGTGTGCTGGGGCTTTCCCAGTCGGGGTCATCTCCGGGATGTTCGCCTCATGTTTCATTCTTCGTCAAGGGTCACCAGTGTGGAGGAACAAATAAGTTCAGGCGAGATGCGGCGAGCTGGAAGGTGGCAGGATTTTATTTTCCTCCAACATCATGAGACACACTGTAGCGCTGTGCGCTGTGTTGTGCTGTGTGTGCTATTGAGGCATGTATAGCAAGCTCTTTTATACATGTTATACAAAGAGAGATAATGCATGGCACATTTGCATATTGATATACATATCAGTCAATACATATCAATCACGTGACCAACTGGCACCCAGATGTCTTCTCCTTGATCCGGGGATGTATAAACAATACTCCATTGTTCTGGTTGTCCCCCTAGGGGTTCTCTGTCCGTATGCAATCCCTGCTGAGCGTGAATATTTTCAGTCTGCATTGTGCTGGGTGACCACAAAATCATTATTTAGATGTCCCATTTTCACAATGCTGCAAGGGCTGCCAATAAGCCACTTTCGCATTACGAGTGTGCATGTACGGACTATGTGAGTTCAAAGTTCACGACTACCAAACATTCTGGTAGCTGGCTTGCTTTTGTATACAAACAGTACTGTCACACCTGAACAATTGCCACTTAAAGTCTGCTTTAAGCTTTAAATCTCCGTTATGCCAGGTGCACATTGTGCCACAGTGGAGTGTGGAACAGCATGTATCATCCAGAGCATTGGTAAAAGCAAACTTGCAGCATACATGCATGTAACTTCGGGACCAGCGTGTGCACATGTCCGCCGCCATTCACGTTATATACATTCCCCACGGAGCTGAAGGATCCAGACGGACGTAATTGTTGGATTAAAGCAGTAAGTCTATATTTTATCATAATTAAATAGTGTTGTGTATTGTTCAAGTTCTAGCCTAACTGACATGAGTCTAAACCCTGAAGTTGTAGGTATGGACAGGCAGGCCTGGATCTAGGATATAGTTCTTTGTATATTGGTAATGAAATTTGATCTACACACACATGTAATTAAGGCCATTGATAAGTAGGCTGGTATAAAATAAAACTGCAAATCATTGAAAACGTGTGGTACTTAAACTATAGTAGTATCAACCTATAGATCTAAGTAAGTAGGCTATGCCTTGTAGTGAAATTTACTCAAAATGACAAAACCAAAGTTGAGCTGTCAAACCACTCGCTTACCTTCTTTGTAGTCGTTTCGGAGTCTTGCACATAAGGGTGCTTGGTCCTTTGACAACAAAAAATCTGCTATGTCAGCGTACATACAGGGGGCCCATTTTGGCCATTTTCTGCAACGTGGCCGTGAATGCAAGCGTAACTAGTTCATTCTTGCGTTTGCGAGTACAACCGGGAAGACGCCTACGCATACAATATGCTCGTAGATCAGAAACTTTACATAAATTAAATGTATCGATAGAGCATGTTTTTGTTTTTGCACTGTTGTTTCTTTCTTACTGGCTCTTTGTCTTGAAGGAAAAAGAGAGGTGGGGGGAAACACATTGGGCGCATGCGCACGCAACGATTGGCAGCGGGTGAAAAAACTTCTACGTCTGTGTCTCTGTTTTTATGCACTTTAAGGTGTTTTAACGTAATTCTCTGTGCCGTTTTTGTCCTTGAATGTTTGTGGACTATATAACGAAGAGCTCCCTGGTTTCATCAGTATGGATTTCCTTCTTGTTTTTGCACTGTCGTTTCTTTCTTACCGGGTCTTTGTCTTGGAGGTAAGCGCGATCGCGATTATGCCAGGAAGAACGCAGTATTCCAGAGACATGTTACTGCATTTAAACATGGATAATGCAGCATCTGTGTTTGAGTCTGTGCCGCAACTGCCGGACTTTATTTTAAGAGATTTTCATGGACACAGCGATGAAAAGAGAGACAAGAGGAGGAAATGCGGAAAGCGTGGAGGCGTAAGATTAAACCTGAGGAGGCGTCAGCTTAACCGCATTCCTCTTCTTTCCATTATTATGGGGAACGTACAATCCCTGAGAAATAAAGTGGATGAAATTCAAGGAAATGTACGATATCAGAAGGATTTCAAGAACTGCTGAGTCATGGCTTACACGGAGATGTGGCTTACAGTGTATGACCAGGATGCGGACCTGTGGATTGACAGCTTTGGAGCCCCACTTCGCTCGGATCAGCAGGAAGAGGTAACGGGGAAATGTCAGGGGGGCGGCGTATGTTTGTATATTAATAAACAGTACTGTACATCTGTCACGGTCAAAGAGTGCATCTGTACACCAGATGTGGAGCTGCTGTCCGTGTCACAACACCCCTTTTATCTGCCCCGCGAGTTCCCCCAAATTTTCACAACGACTGTGTACATTCACCCGAGGGCGGACGCTGCCTTCGCCTCCAGCACCATCTTTGATGTGGCACAGCAGTTGCAGTCGATTTCCCCAGAGGCTCCAAATTTTATCCTTGGTGATTTTAACTATGTGTCTTTAAAGAAGACACTTAAAAACTTTTATCAGGATGTCTCCTGCCCAACCAGGCGAAAAAAGACATTGGACCTGTGCTATGGATCCATAGAGAGGGCCTATAAATCTATTCCCCTTCCTCCTTTAGGATCCTCAGATCACAACTGTGTACATTTGCTGCCCACATATAAAACTGCTCTCAGAAGAGACAAGGAGAAGACCAGAGACATAAACGTATGGACAGAGGTTTCAGTGCACTGCCTCCAGGAATGCTTTAACTGTACGGATTGGGAGGTGTTCAAACTGTCCTGCGGAGATGATTTGGACTCTTTAGTGGATGTGACATGCTCATACATGACTTTCTGCAGAGACATGATCGTTCCACATAAACGTGTTAAAATATATCCCAACAACAATCCATGGGTTACAAAATCAGTTAAAGGGCCTATATCATGCAAAATCGAATTTTTTGACCTTTTAAGCATGTTATAATGTTAATTCCTCACCAAAAACACCCCCAAAGTGGTATTTTGCTCCATTCACGCATGTCTGAGTATTCCTCCTCAACCCTGCTCTCTGAGCTGCTGCTCCGCCCTGTCCCTGATAACGACTGGGTCCCCACGTTCATACGTATGAACGTGGGTGAGCCGCCCACTCCAGGAAGTGCCAGTGCTGCCAGCACCGCCCCCAGGCTAACGCACACTCCCACTTTCTCCGCGCAGCTAACAGAGCGGTGATCGGCAAAACTCTTTAACTTTAGCACTGACGCTGTGAAGAAGTAGTTCCTCTCACACCTAATCTGCTCAGTGACAACAACTGTTTGCTTTTTTACATAAGACAATGTCTTCTAAGTGGCGTAAATGTGTCTTTGGCTGTGAGAGATTTAGGAGTTTGTTCAGCCTTCCTTGTTTTCGTGGGCGGAACCCAGTGACACGCTGCAGCAGCCAGCTCAGGGGTTATGTCATGAAATGGGCGGCAGCCACAAGAAGGAGAGGCAGAGCCTTAGAGATCGAGGCATCTTACTTCCGGGCTCGCGAAAATAACTCATATTGCATAAGAAATTCATTCTCCAGTGTACCAAAGGTAATATACTATCACATACATGCATATAGTTTACTCTGAAAGGCTTAAAATAGCATGATATAGGCCCTTTAAATCCTGCTTACGGAGGAAAGCACTTGCCTTTAAACAGGGGGTTGTTTCTGAGCTGCAGGTTGCCACAAAAGAGCTGAAGGCCGAAATTTTAAGAGCAAAACAGAATTATAAATCAGACTTGGAAAGCAAGATGGCAGCAAAGAAACTTGGTTCAGCCTGGGCCAGTATGAAAACTATTGCAGGCCTTCAGAGCACAGAGCGCAGTAATTGTGTGTTTTTAGATGGTTTTAATTCAGACAAAGAGCTGGCTAATGCTCTTAATTGTTTTTATGGTCGTTTTGACTCCTTTGATTTTAGCACAGAAACCCAAGATTTGAAACAGAAACTCAAAGACAATCAGCACTTTAATATTGAGGTGCAGGATGTTAAAAGGGCGTTCTGTGCTGTAAAAGTGAACAAAAGTCAGGGCCCTGATAATACATGTGGGCGCTTGGTAAAGTCCTGTGCACATGAAGTGAGTCCTGTGTTTCACTACATTTTCAATAAGTCCTTACAGACACAACATGTGCCTAAGATCTGGAAAGATGCTGTGGTTGTCCCCGTTCCAAAATCCAGCTGTCCTAAAACGGTAAATGATTTTAGACCAGTTGCTCTGACTTTGATTTTAATGAAAATTTTTGAAAAACTGGTCAGATTTGAGGTCCTAAAGCAGACTGAGCCTGCATTGGATCCTTTGCAGTTTGCCTATAGGCCTCACAGAGGAGTGGAGGATGCCACTGTCACTCTGTTTAACATGCTTTTTAAACATCTGGATTTTACTGGGACACACGCCAGGCTTTTATTTGTGGACTTTTCTTCCACCTTTAATACAATCCAACCTCATATTTTAGTTGAAAGGCTCCTGCAACAATTTGATTTGAGTAATAATCTGGTGGGTTGGATTCTGGATTTTTTAACCAACAGGACATAGAGAGTAAGGGTCAATGGTACATTGTCTGACCAAAAGTGTTCTTCTACTGGCTCTCTGCAGGGGTGTGAGTTGTCACCACTACTCTTCATCCTGTACACAAACATGTGTCGGAGCAGACATGACAACATCCATCCATCCATCCATCCATCTTCTACCACTTTTCCGGAGGTCCAGGTCGCTGAGGCAGCAGTTCAAGCAGAGAAGCCCAGACTTCCCTTTCCCCAGCCACCTGCTCCAGCTCTTCAGAGAGGATACCAAGGCGTTCCCAGGCCAGCTGGGAGACATAGTCTCTCCACCGAGTCCTGGGTCTGCCCCGGGGTCTCCTCCCTGTGGGACGTGCCCGAAACACCTCAAGTGGGAGGCGTCCAGGAGGTATCCTAATCAGATGCCTATATCACCTCAACTGACTCCTTTCAATGTGGAGGAGCAGCGGTTCTACTCTGAGCCTCTCCCGGATGATTGAGCTCCTCACCCTATCTCTGAGGGTGAGTTCAGCAATCCTACGGAGAAAGCTCATTTCAGCCGCTTGTATCCACGATCTCGTTCTTTCGGTCATTACCCAAAGCTCGTGACCATAGGTGAGAGTAGGAACGTAGATTGAATGGTAAATCAACAGCTTTGCCTTAGAACTAAGCTCCCTCTTCACCACAACAGACTGGTACAATGTCCGCGTCACTGCAGATGCTGCTCCAATCCGTCTGTCAATCTCTCGCTCCATTTTCCCCTCACTCGTGAACAAGACCCCAAGATACTTAAACTCCTCCACTTGGGGCAGGAGCCTGTCCCCAACCCAGAGAGGACAATCCACCTTTTTCCGGCTGAGGACCATGGATTCGGACTTGGAGGTGCTGATTCTCATCCCAGCCGCTTCACACTCAGCGGCAAACCGTCCCAGCAAGAGCTGTAGGTCATTGCTTGATGAAGCCAACAGGACAACATCATCTGCAAACAACAGAGATGAGATCTTGTGGTCACCAAGCATGACACCCTCCATTCCCTGGCTGCGCCTAGAAATCCTGTCCATAAAAATTATGAACAGGATTGGTGACAAAGGGTAGCCCTGGTGGAGTCCAACTCTCACTGGGAATGAGTCCGACCGAGTGTTGGCAATACGAACCAAACTCTCACAACGGTCGTACAGAGACCGAATAGCTCGTAACAACAAGCCCGATACCCCATACTCCCGAAGCACCCCCCACAAAAAACCATGAGGGACGCAGTCAAATGCCTTCTCCAAGTCCACAAAACACATGTAAACTGGTTGGGCAAACTCCCACGAACCCTCGAGAATTCTCGAGAGGGTAAAGAGCTGGTCCGAAGTGCCACGGCCAGGACGAAAACCACATTGCTCCTCCTGAATCTGAGGTTCGGCCAACGGCCGGACATGACAACAGACACATTATATAGTATGCTGATGATTCAGTTGTTGTCAGTCTCCTCCAGGATGGTGAGAGTGGCCACAGCCCAGTAGTTGATGATTTTGTTCACTGGTGTGAGGATTCCTACCTGCAGCTGAATACGACAGAAACTAAAGTTATGATTATTGACTTTAGGAGGAAAACTCCCAGGCACAAAGTCACTGTACTAAAAGGCCAGACCACTGAATGTGTACAGTCCTACAGATATCTTGGGACGATTATTGATAGTAATTTAAACTTTGAAGAGAACTGTGAAAGGGTGTGCAAAAAGGGTCAGCAACATTTGCATTGTTTAAGGAAACTTGCAAGCTTCCAAAGTGACCGAACCATAATGACAATGTTTTATCGGGCTTTTATTCAATCTGTTTTATCCTTTTCTTTAGTGTCATGGTTTGGTCAGATAAAACTGAAACAGAGGAAATCCTTGGATCAGGTAGTTAGATGGTCCAGTCGTTTGCTTGGTGAGTCACAGCTGAGCCTGACATCCCTGTACACCAGACAGGTACAGAAGATTGCTACCTCCACTTTAAATGATGACTCCCACCCTTTGCACTGCCACTTTCAGCTTCTTCCCTCCAGACGGAGGTTTGCTGTCCCAAAAAGTAAAACCCAGCGCTACAAAAACAGCTTTGTTCCTGCTGCTGTTAAAGAGTTGAACAAGATGTAACAATATATTGCACATAATTTAGTTACCTCCGCCAGGCCGAAGGCCAGGAGGAGGTTATGTTTTTGCCGGGGTTTGTCTGTCTGTCTGTTTGTTTGTCTGTCTGTCTGTCTGTTTGTTTGTCTGTCTGTTGGTTAGCAAGATAACTCAAAAAGTTTTGGACGGATTTCGATGAAACTTTCAGGCGTTGTTGGAAATGGTACAAGTGTAGGAGTCAAGAATTGAGGAGACTGGATAATTTTCCAGAATCTGCTTTAATTCTCATCCATCCTACGTCCTCTCTCGATCGGAGTGAAAAGAGGCAGGATGCAGTCACACACATACATTTATACATTCATCTCTAACAATACATCACACAAAAGTCACAATACTCAGCTACATCCTCTCATCTGTAATAGAACACCCAGAGTCCTTCTGTTCTTCTCTCTGACCCCCAAAGGTCAGGCCGGGTAATCTTCTCCTCTCTCCTGAGTCCCCAGGGGGTGCAGACACATCTTCCTCTTGAGGTGTGAAGTCAATACAAATGGCTAGCTCAAAGTCTCTCTTGGCTGAGTTCAGCCAGGCACATGTGAATCACATAGGTTATAATTATGGGCTCCACATCACTCCCCCCTTCCACGCGAAAGACTGGGCACCCACATACAGTCATACAACAGTCATACAGCACGTCACCCCCCCCAACAGAATCTCACAGCAACCTGAACCACCTCACCAAAAAACACATCATTCTGCATGCAGCTTAGGTTTCAATCTTCTCCCGAATCTGCTGTATGCAGGTCTCCTGCTCTGTGTTGGGCCGTCCTGCTGTGCATCTGTGGAGTGAGGGGGAGAAGGGTTATTTGCCCCTCGTGGGGGGTCCCGGGGCCGCCCCTTCGGAGGCCTGCCGCGTCGAGGCACGCCCGCCGGCCGTACAGACTCGTTATGCAACACAAAAGCAGGTTTTAATCTATCGATACTGATCGTCTCCCTCCTGCCCCCCAAATCTAGCTCAAAATATTTCTCCCCGGTTTCCAGCACTCGAAATGGACCGTCATAAGGTGGGCGGAGACTATGCCGCTGCGCATCGTGCCTGACAAAAACAAACTCTGCGTCTCGTAAAGCCTGGGGCACGAACACACGCGGGAAAGAGTGATGAGCGGGGCCCGGGAGCATTTCTGCTCCCGTGTTACTCAGAGACCCCCGGATCGGGGAGGGCCCTGGTGCCGTGTGGTCGGGTAAAAACTCGCCTGGCAGCCTGAGCGGTGGTGCAAAGACCAATTCTGCTGGTGAGGCATCTAGATCCTCTTTGGGTGCCGAACGCAACCCCAATAAAACCCATGGTAGTTTGTTTACCCAATCTGTGTCCGTCAGTGACGCTCTGAGGGCTGCCTTCAAAGACCTGTGAAAACGCTTGCATAAACCGTTGGCCTGGCGATGATAAGCGGTCGTGCGATGTACCGCCGCTCCTAAGCCGCTGGCCACTGCTGACCACAGTTCCGACGCAAATTGAGGTCCCCTATCAGACATAATATCTGACGGGACCCCGAACCGCGCTACCCAGGCTGTTAAAAAAGCGCGTGCCACCTCTGCCGCTGTGGTCGATGTTAACGAGACCACTTCTGGCCAACGAGTGGTTCGGTCTACCATCGTCAAGAGGTGCGTGAACCCTTGCGATGTGGGTAGGGGGCCCACAAGGTCCACGTGCACGTGATCGAACCTTTTAGCCGGAATGTGGAATGGTTCTAAGGGCGCTTTAGTGTGCCTGTGAATTTTAGCCCGCTGGCAAGCCATGCAGGCCTTAGCCCACTCTTTCACGTGCTTGCGCAGGCTCGGCCAAACAAATTTCTCCGCCACCATTTTCACCAAAGCGCGCACCCCTGGGTGCGCTAGGGAGTGCACGGCATCAAAAACGCGACGGCGCCACGCGGCTGGCACCACCATGCGCGGTCGCCCTGTGGATACATCGCAGATAAGCGGGGGGAAACCGGTTTGTAGATTTTTGCGTTCCAGCCTTAACCCTGTTGGTCCAGACAGGAGCGCGCGCACGTCCGCGTCCTCGCTCTGCTCCGCCGCCATGGCTGCATAATCTATTCCCACGTGGACCGGAGCCGCACGCGTGTCCGCGCTGTTACCGCGCTCTGGGTAAGCGGCCGCGCAATCCGTTTCCACGCGGACGGGTGCTGTTACTGCGCGTGACAGACAGTCTGCCACCACATTGATTTTACCGGCTACGTGCTGAATATCGGTGGTAAATTCAGAAATTGCGGCCAGCTGTCTCTGCTGTCGCCCTGACCACGGTTCTGAAGTTTTGGACATCGCAAAAGTGAGCGGTTTGTGGTCGACAAACGTGGTGAAACGCCGCCCTTCCAGCCAGAACTGGAAATGTCGAATGGCTAAGTGGAGCGCCAGGAGTTCCCTGTCAAATGCGCTGTATTTCCGCTCGGGCTCACGCAGGGACCTGCTGAAAAAGGCGAGAGGTTGCCAAACTCCGGCGATCTGCTGCTCTACCACGGCCCCTATCGCTACCTCTGATGCGTCTGTGGTTAGCGCTATGCGAGCTGCCGGGTCTGGGTGCGCCAGCAGTGCTGCGTCAGCGAGTGCTTTTTTTACCGCTGTGAACGCGCGCTCCCGCTCCGGGGACCACTCGATCACACTGGCAGGCTTCTGTTTTTTAAGCACGGTGTATAACGGCTGCATGAGTTGTGCTGCGCGGGGTATGAAACAGTTATAAAAATTCACCATCCCCCAAAATTCCTGCAACGCTTTCACTGTCTGTGGCTGGGGAAACTCAGCCACCGCGCGCACTTTTGCCGGCAGAGGAACTGCTCCCTCTGGTGAGACCCGGTGCCCCAGAAAATCAATTTGCGCTGTGCCAAACTGGCACTTGGCCGGGTTGATTATCAACCCGTATGCTTCCAACTTTTGAAAAACTGTAGTGAGGTGTTTCTCGTGTTCCTCCTCTGAGGCGCTGGCTACTAAAATAAGATAAGATAAGATAAGATAAGCCTTTATTAGTCCCACAACGGGGAAATTCCAGGATTGCAACAGCACAGGGATAGCAACACTCAGAGCAACAATCAGAAGGCAAGAAAAAACAAGCAAGCAAGAGCAGCTAATATACATATGTACATATTACTATAAAATATATACTGTATATACACACACACACACACACAGACACACAGTGCAGAGCATTGTAGCTGGATGGAATAAATATATGAATATATGAACACACAGTGCAGAGCATTGTAGCTAGATGGAATAAATATGTAAATATATAAACACCCACAGTATGGAGCATTGCAGCTAGGTGGAATAAATATGCAAGTATATAAACACACACAGTGCGGAGCAATGTAGCTAGATGGAATAATATGTAGATATATAAAAACACAGTGCGGAGCATTGTAGCTAGATGGAATAAATATATAGATATATAAATATAAACACACCCAGTGCAGAGCATTGTAGCTAGATGGAATAAATATGTAAATATATAAACACACACAGTGCAGAGCATTGTTGCTAGGTGGGATGAAACAGCATAACCGTCTATTTAGTTATCCTACATGGTATGATTATGTGCCCATACATATTCTCACCCTCCATAGCGACCGGTATGTTCCTAGTTGTATGCCGGAGAGGACCATTGTGTAAGTCTATTGCATCTTTTGCATTCAAAAAAAAAAAAAAAAAAAAAAAAAAAAAACTATTAGTTTGTTACGTCTTTTTGCTATCTCTGCGAGCAGCCCTGCTTAGGTTGTACAGTCTGACAGCCGTTGGTAGGAAGGACCTACGAAACCTCTCGGTTGTGCACCTGGGATGATGTAGTCTGCTGCTAAATGAGCTCCTCAGTGCATCCAGTATGTCCTGCATAGGGTGGAACTCGGACTCCAGCAGAGATGACAGTTTAGCCACCGTCCTTCTCTCTCCTATCTCCTCCATCGGATCAAGGCGTTGCCCCAGGACAGAGCTAGCTTTCTTAATCAGTTTGTTCAGTCTCTTCCTATCGGCTGCAGTAATGCCACTGCCCCAGCAGACCACTCCAAAAGTGATGGCTGATGCCACCACCGTGTCATAGAATGACTTCAGCAGCGCCCCTTGTACACCAAAAGACCTGAGTCTCCTCAGCAGGAACAGCCTGCGCTGTCCCTTCTTGTAGAGTGCGTCAGTATTGTGTGACCAGTCTAGTTTATTGTTCAGATGAATACCCAGGTACTTGTAGGATGTCACCATCTCGATGTCTGTTCCCTGTATATTTACTGGTGCTGTGAGGGGCTGCCCATGCCTACGGCAGTCCACCACCAGCTCCTTAGTTTTCCTCGCGTTGATCTGGAGGCAGTTCCGATGGCACCAGTCCACAAAGTCCTGGATAAGCCCTCTGTACTCAGCTTCATCTCCGCTGGAGATGAGACCAACGATCGCAGAGTCATCAGAGAACTTCTGTAGATGGCAATGTGTTGTGTTGTGTGAGAAGTCCGCAGTATAAAGAGTGAACAAGAAGGGAGCCAGCACCGTTCCCTGGGGGGCCCCCGTGCTACTGATGATCGTGTCGGAAACACAGTCCCGGGTTCTCACAAACTGAGGCCGGTTCGTGAGGTAGTCCAGGATCCATGATGACAGGTGCTGGTCCACCCCTGCGCGCAGCAGCTTGTCCTTCAGGATCATCGGTTGGATGGTGTTGAAAGCACTGGAGAAGTCAAAGAACATGATCCTCACCATATTCCCGGGCTTCTCCAGGTGGGACAGAGAACGGTGAAGGAGGAAGATCACCGCATCCTCCACCCCAATGCCATGCTGGTAGGCGAACTGGAGTGGATCCATCGCTGGTTCCACCAGGGGGCGGAGATGAGCAAGGAGCAGTCTCTCCAGGGTCTTCATCAAGTGGGACGTCAAGGCCACCGGTCTGAAGCTGTTCAGGTCTTTGGGGTGGGAAGTTTTTGGTACAGGTACCACACAAGATGTTTTCCACAGCTGTGGTACCCTCCCCAGTTTCAGGCTCATGTTGAAGATATACGTCACAATCCCACACAGCTGGTCTGCACAGGACTTGAGGAGCTTTGCGCTGATGCCGTCCGGTCCCGACGCCTTCCTCGCCTTGATCTTCCTCAGCTCCGTCCTCACCTGGGTCTTGGTCAGGGTCAGGATGGGGGGCTGTGTGTTGGGAGTGGGGGGGGGTGTCGGTGGAGTGGGGAGTGGGTAGCAGGACTTGATTTCTTAGAGGCAGCAGTGGTTGTTGTGCAGACAGGGGGGAGGGCGGTTGGTCAAATCTATTGAAAAACAGATTCAGGTTGTTCGCCCACTCCCTGCCCCCCGTGGCCTGGGGGGAGGTATTCTGGAGCCCCGAGATGGTTTTGAGGTTTCTCCAGACCCCGCTGATGTCGCTCTGTTGCAGCTTGTCCTCCATCTTCTTCCTGAAGCTGTCCTTGCCTTCTCTGATCTTTCTCCTCAGCTCCCTCTGTACGGACTTCAGCATCTCCCTGTTCCCCGACCTGAAGATCCTCTTCTTCTCTCTCAGAAGTGTTTTTATCTCAGGGTTGATCCAGGGTTTGTTGTTTGAGTGACGCCGTATGGTCTTGGTGGGAACGGATTTGTCCACACAGAAGCTGAGGTAGCCCGTGAAGGTGTGAATGAGGCCATTGATGTCCTCACCATGTGGATCGCAGAGCTGCTTCCAGGCAGTGGCTTCAAAACAGTCCTTTAGAGTGTCCATTGTCTCCTCAGACCATAACTCCACAGTGTGCATGGCCGGAGGTTGTCTGTGCACTAGGGGTTTGTACACCGGTCGGAGATGAACCAAGTTGTGATCCGATCTCCCAAGTGGGGGGAGTTGTGATGAGGTGTACGCCTCCTTAGTGTTTGCGTAGAACAAATCCAGTGTTTTATTGTCTCTAGTGTGGCATGTGACATACTGGGTGAAAGTGGGCAGAATGGGAGACAGTGAAACGTGGTTGAAATCGCCTGAGATGAGGAGAAGAGCATCTGGGTGTTCTGTCTGCAGCCTGCTGGTTACTGAATGGATGACGTCACGCGCTGTCCCAGCGTTCGCCGTCGGATTTGCATAAACAACAATGCAGATCACGTGTGAGTGTTCTCTCGGGAGATATGTAGGCCTCATGCTAACAGCTAGCAACTCAATGTCTTTGCTGCAGTGTCGTTGTTTAACAGTGATATGTCCCGGTCTGCACCAGTTGTTGTTAACATACATGATCACTCCACCGCCCCTAGTTTTGCCACTCTCTGGTGTTCGGTCAGCTCGTATCGTGTGAAAACCCTCCAGCTCAATGTTAGCATCTGCTGCTAGTTCAGTTAGCCACGTCTCAGTAAACAAAAGGAGAGAGCACTCCCGGTAAGTGCTATCATAACGGGAGATAGCCGCTAGCTCATCTAACTTTCCCAGTATCGACCGTACATTTCCCATGACAACAGATGGAAGGGAGGGTCTGTACCTTATATTTTTTGTCCTCCGCCTTACTCCAGCCCGGCAGCCGCGGCGTTTTCGCCTCAGTTCTCTCGGTATGTCGAGTTTTTCCAGTGGGACCGGGTGGCGGTTAAATGCTAGCAGCTCTTCCTTGTTATATCGTATCCTGCTATAAACAGTGGCTCCGTCCACCGGCTCAGGAGACATTTGGGATGATCTGTGTGTCCGTGATATAAGTGGGGTGAAAAAAAAAAAAGTGATCAAAAGAGAGAGGAAGGGAAAAAAAACTCGGAATCGAGCCGCTGTTGCAAAAGGCAGCCGACTGGTGTGGCGCCGAGAGGAGAAAAAAAAAAAAAAAAAAAAAAATATCGCCCAAGTGGACAAAAACAAACGGAAGGTCACGCAGCACTGCGTCCATCATCCGTTGAAAGGTTTGCGCAGCGCCTTTAAGGCCAAAAGGCATGCGTAAAAACTCAAAAAGTCCGAACGGGGTTATTACCGCTGTTTTGGGAATATCCTCTGGTCGAACCGGGACCTGATGATAACTGCGGACCAGGTCTATTTTAGAAAAAATGCGCGCTTTTGCCAGGTGCACTGAGAAATCCTGGATATGCGGAATCGGGTAGCGATCCTGAGCTGTGGCATTGTTCAACCTGCGATAATCACCGCAAGGTCTCCACGAGCCATCAGCTTTAGGCACCATATGGAGGGGGGAAACCCAAGCGGACTTCGAGCGGCGAATTATGCCCAACCTTTCCAGGTTGGCGAACTCCTCCTGTGCCACGGAGAGCTTAGCTGCATCCAAGCGCCGAGCTTTGGCAAAAACTGGTGGGCCACTCGTGGTTATGAAGTGCTCCACCCCATGTTTCGCCACCTTAGCTGAAAAAGTGGGAACTGTGAGTGCTGGAAACTGGTGTAGAAGGGTGTGAAACTTACCACCTGCTGCGGCGACGTTGGTCTATACTGGCGGCGGGCACACCCGAGCTGCACAAGGGATAGAACAGAAAGAGAGTGCATTTACTAGGCGTTTGTTGGCCAGGTCAACTAACAAACCATGTGAACACAGAAAATCAGCACCTAACATATTGAAGCTCACTGCCGCTACGATGAAGGTCCACTCGTAAGCGCGGCCGTGGAAGGACAGAGACAAGTTTCTCTCTCCGTAAGTCTTGATGCTGGAGCCGTTGGCCCCTGTTGCTCCGTCTCCGCGGGGTCCAGCCACCCGATCTGCATAAGTTGCAGTGATGAAGCTCCTCTGGGCTCCGGTGTCCACAAGGAATTGCCGCCCGGAGCCCGCATCTGTCAAATAAAGCAGCTTGGTCCATTCGCCGAGAGTGGAAGCTGCTAACGACTCCCGGCCCGGTCGTTTCCCCGCCTTTTGAAACTGCACGGCGGGATGCATCTGTGCGCCTTCTCGGCGAAGCGACGGTGGTAATAGCAGGGGTTGTCATGCCCCCTGGCTCGGGATCTTGTCGCCGCCGTCGTCGCTGGGGTGGGATCTGCTGCCTCTGGCTCCACACTGCCCCCGGCCGTCATGCCGAGGTCTGCCGCTGCCACGGAGGTCTCTTGCTCGTCGCAGGCGTTGAGGAGCCGCTCCGCCTCCTGGGCCAGCTCACGGAAGTCCTGCTGGCTCACACACCGTCTGCTGGACAGGGAACCTCTCGTGTGCGCTGGGAGGGTTCTCAGGAAAATATGCTTGAAAAGGAACGCGTCGTTGTCCATCCCGATCATCTGTTGCGTGTCCTCCATGAGGACAGTCGGCCTGCGTCAACCTCTGTCGCGCAGGTCCAGTAGCTGCCTGGCTCTTGCCTCCGCCGACGGCACGAAGCTCCTGATGAAGGTGGCTTTCAGCTCGTCGTATTTGCCGGCAGCGGGTGGTTGCTGCACCAGGCTCCGCACACACCGAGCCGTGCGGCTGTCGAGCGTCACGATGACATTATGGAATTTAATGTCATCCGCTGAAACTCCCCCGAGCAGGAACCGCGACTCCACATGCTGGAACCACGAGTGCGGGTCGTTTTGCCAGAACTCGGGGAGCTTAATCAGTCTTGTGCCCCTGCTGGCATTCCCCGGTGAATCCGGGTCTGAGTGGCTGTCTCCCAGCTCTTCCATATCGATCACGAGGCTGTCCTCCAGCCTCGGCGTGCTCAGATTCATGCGTAGGTCACCAATTGTAGGAGTCAAGAATTGAGGAGACTGGATAATTTTCCAGAATCTGCTTTAATTCTCATCCATCCTACGTCCTCTCTCGATCGGAGTGAAAAGAGACAGGACGCAGTCACACACATACATTTATACATTCACCTCTAACAATACATCACACAAAAGTCACAATACTCAGCTACATCCTCTCATCTGTAATAGAACACCCAGAGTCCTTCTGTTCTTCTCTCTGACCCCCAAAGGTCAGGCTGGGTAATCTTCTCCTCTCTCCTGAGTCCCCAGGGGGTGCAGACACATCTTCCTCTTGAGGTGTGAAGTCAATACACATGGCTAGCTCAAAGTCTCTCTTGGCTGAGTTCAGCCAGGCACATGTGAGTCACATAGGTTATAATTATGGGCTCCACACAAGGAAGAACTGATTAAATTTTGGGGATGATACGGATCACCGTCTTGATACAGGAATTTTTAAAAGGATTCTTTAACATTGCGAGATATGGCCATTTTCAACATGTGTGCAGGGGCAATAGAGGGCGCTGGTCGGCGTGTCTGACGAACACAAACTCCGCCTTCTTCAAAGTTTTAGGCACAAAAGCACGCGGAAAACTATGGTGGGCAGGGCCCGCCAGCATGCCTATGTTTGCGCCACGCTGCAAAAGCTGACACGGGCAGCTGTCCGCTGCCGGATTATTTGCCACAAATTCCCCGGCCAGCCATAGGGGCTGCGCAAAAACCAGCTCTCTGCCGGGGAAGCTTCAAATCCTCTTTTTTTCCACGGAGCGCAAACCCAATAAAACCCACGCCAACCTGTCTACCCAATTTGCATCCGTCAAAACAGTGGTGGCCCGGGCCCGCCAGCGTGCCTGTGTTTGCGCTACGCTGCAAAAACTGAGACGGGCAGCTGTCCGCCGCCGGATTATTTGGCAGAAATTCCCCGGCCAGCCATAGGGGCTGCGCAAAAACCAGCTCTCTGCCGGGGAAGATTCAAAATCCTCTTTTTTTCCGCGGAGCGCAAACCCAATAAAACCCACGGCAACCTGTCTACGCAATTTGCATCCATCACTGAAGCCCTGAGTGCTGCTTTCAGTGATCTATGAAAACGCTCGCAGCCTGGGACTTTGCACATGAAGGAGATGGACACAACACCAACACTTCAGTTTATTACCTCCGCCAAGGAGGTAATGCTTTTACTACTGAACCACTAATCCTATCATTGTGAATCTAATTGCTAGTCATATGTTTTCATGGTCAAGGAATCTGAAAACGTACACACAAACACTGTACGGGGGGTGAACTGTGGCGCTTGGCGGAGGTCTGCGCTCTCTGAGTGCTTTTCTAGTTACCGGTACCTATTTATTAACTTTATTTTATATTTACTTACTTTTGTAGGTTTTTTATTTGGGTTCTAAATCTTTTATTGGGTTTTAGACTTTTGAGTTTTTAACCTCTTTGACTAGTCTTTAACTTTTTAATATGACCCTTCTCTCTAATCTTTTTTCTCTCATCTCTTTGTCTTATGTCCTGATTGGTGGAGCCTTGAGTACTTTTATCATGTTTATAGTCAGCTTCATGTGTGCCTGTGTTTGTGTTCATGTTGAATGTAATTGTGGTTTGTAAATATGGATGTCACCAGACTGCAAAACAAATCTACCTACGGGTACAAGTAACCTGAACCTGAATGTTTGGTAACCACGTTCCCATGATGCTTTGCGCGAGCCGAGGACTTTATCCAGCACCAATATGGCGCCTAAACTTGCCGTCAAAATTTTAGCCATTGGCGCTCTAATCTATCCTTTCTCTGTGCTAACGATGAGCTCTCCAGCAAACATCATCCCTATGAGCTTCCCTCTGTGTTACCACACGGTCACATTTGATTGCGACACTGATGAGTCGCAGCAACAGCAGCTATGGCAAAAAGCGATGGAAGCTGTTATTTTAAAAGAGCCAGCCTCTTCTGGATTATCACCGTGACTTTAGCTATGGGATATTTCACTGTAAGTTAATTTAAACTAGTTCTAGGTGATTCGGAGTAGAACAGAATTAACTGTTTGAAATTTATCCTGTCTGCTCCACAGATGTTGTGCTACGTAAATTTAATGCTCTCTTGGGATTTGTGTAAAATATTTATTTTATTTTTTTTTACTGTTTTTCCTTAGTCTTTGAGAAGTGGCAGTTGTATTTACAGCAGTCCTCACGGCGTCCATTCAGGCGTCCGTGGGAGCAAAGAACAACTTCTGTGGTTAAAGTTCACGGTGACAGGTGTGTTAGCCTGGCATTGTTGGTGTTTGGTCAATAAAATATGGCAGTGGCTGCTGGTACGGAACCGTACTCGTAGCGTGCATGCTACAAATGCGTTTGCATCTGATTGTCCAGTACGTTTTATTAATGCCATTGTGGAGAAAGGAGGCAGGCGAAGCAACGAGCTGGACGACACATGAACTTTATTCCATCTCCAACATACAGTACAGTAAAAAGAGCTCCTGGATCTCTATGCATTCCTCTTATCCCTTTAATTCCATGCATTGAGACCCAGAACTTCCGACCATAATACACTGTTAGGAACAAAGACCTGTGTGGCATATTTATTTATTTATTTAGCGAATGCAAAGTCCTCAAGCCAAGCAGTTGCCTCCTGGTTTGCTGTATGGAGGGTGTGTAATCCTCCTTCCAGCCTTTGGAGCGGGCAAGCCTCTATGATGTGGCATATTAACATAACATAACACCGGACCCGCTGCTCACACCCTTCTCTCTTTCAGCAGCTCTGGCAATTGCTCCTCTTCCTGGGGGTTGCATAGTCCATACTGTCCCATTTGAGATCCCCCAGTGACACCTCCTCCTCCGGTCCATTGTTCCCCCTTATCCCAGCTGCCTTCTCTGGGTGGAGAATCCCCCACCCGTGCCACCACCCCCCAACACCCAGAAAGGGCACTAACCCCTCCCTCCTTTGGGCTTGACCGGGTGCCCATAGCGGCTGTAGTGGGAGGTCGCCTATCCAGTCAGAGCACCCTGCTGGTGAGGTGTACAGGAGGGCACATCAGTCTGTCGAGGGAAAAAGAGAGGTGGGGGGGGGGGACACATCAACTTCACGTGCGCAGGTCCCTACCGAGGGAACACCAACTTGCAGAGCCACCAATGGTGGATGTCCACACCAGGGAGCTTGGGCCAACACCACCTGCTCATCTGCCAACACAAAAGCAGGCTTCAGCCTGTCGATGCAGACGGTCTCCCTATGCCCCCCGCCCCCCAAGTCTAACACAAAATGTTTCACCCCACGTTCCAACACCCTGAACAGTCCATCATATGGTGGGCGCAGTGGGGTCCGGTGCGCATCGTGCCTGACGAAAACAAAGCTGGTGTTCTGCACAGTCTTGGGGACGAAAGTGCAGGGAAAACAATGGTGGTATGTTAAAAGCCTCTGTACTGTGCAAAAATTGCACGGGGGGATCAGCCTCAGGCATGGGGTTTTCCAGTAAAAACTCCCCGGGGATCTGCAGCGGCTGAGAAAAAATGAGTTCTGCCGGGGAGGCTGTCAAATCCTCCTTAGGTGCGGAGCGCAACCCTAAAAGAACCCAGGGCAGGCAGTCGACCCAATTAGTGTCCATGAGCGAAGTTCTGAACGCTGCTTTAAGCTACCTATGAAAACGCTTGCATAACCCGTTTGCTTGGGGGTTGTGCGTGGTAGTGCGGTGAATTTTGACTCCCAGGCTCTGGGCCATCGCAGACCAGAGTTCCGAAACGAATTGTGGACCCCTGTTGGAAGTGATGTCTGACGGGGATCCGAACCGTGCAACCCAAGCCGACAAAAAAGCACGAGCCACTTCTGTGGACATGGTAGAAGCCAGCAAGACCACTTCAGGCCAGCACGTGGTGTGGTCCACGATTGTTAAAAGGTGCATGAAACCTTACGATGACAGGAGGGGTCCCACCAAATCCACGTGGATGTGGTCAAACCTCCTGGCCGGGATTTGGAACTACTCGAGGGGGGCTCTGGTGTGCTTTTGCACTTTGGCCCGCTGGAACACGACGCAAGCTGCAGCCCACTCTTTCACGTCCTTGCGCAAGCGGGGCCAGACAAATTTCGCCCCCACTAGCTTCACCGAAGTGCGCACTCCCGGATGTGAAAGGGAGTGGACCGACTCAAAAACGCGACAGTGCCAAGAGCTCGGAACCCGCTGGAGACATGGCAGAGCAAGGGAGGGCACCCTTCTTGCACCACCCTGCTCTCCAGCCTTAACCCAGTAGGTGCAGACTGGAGCGCGCAAATGTCTGCATCCGCGGCCATTGCAGGGAACTCTATTCCCATGTAGACCAGGGAGGCTAACACACGCGACAGACAATCAGCCATGACGTTGAGCGTACTGGCAACGTGTTGAATGTTGGTTGTAAACTCCGAGATCGCGGCCAAATGACATTGCTGCTGGGCCGACCACAGTTCCGAGACCTTGGACATTGCGTACGTCAGTGGCTTATGGTCCACGAACACGATGAACTCGCGCCCTTCTAGCCAAAACTGGAAATGGCGCATCGCCAGGTGTAGAGCCAACAACTCTCAGTCAAACGTGCTGTATTTGCATTCGCTGTCACGCAAAGTCCAATTGAAAAATGTGAGCGGTTGCCATGAACCGGAGACATACTGCTCTAACCACTGCTCCTATGGCAACATCAGACGCGTCCGTAGTGAGCACTGTCCCTGCCGACAGATCCGGATGGGTTAGCAATGCACCGTCCGCAAGCGCTGGTTTGGCGTTCATGAAAGCCTGGACTCGCTCAGGAGTCCAGTCAACGCTTTCCGCTGGCTTCTTTTTTTTCAGCGCGGCATACAATGGCTGCATCAGCTTGGCTGCCCAGGGAAGGAAACAGCTATAAAAATTGACCATCCCCAAAAACTCCTGCGGGGCCCTCACTGTCTGTGGACGTGGAAAGGCTGACACGGCGCGCACCTTATCCAGTAGCGGAATCGCGCCCTCCGGCGAAATGCAGTGGCCCAAAAAATCAATCACAGGCACACCGAACTGGCACTTCATTGGGTTCACTATAAGCCTGTGCGCTTCCAACCTCTGGAAAACCGTCTTGAGATGGGCAATATGCTCCTCTTTGGATGCACTAGCTACCAGAATGTCGTCTTAAGTAGACGAAAACGAAGGACAAGTCGCGAAGCACTGCGTCCATCATCCTCTGGAAAGTCTGTGCCGCTCCTTTTAATCCGAATGGCATGCGTAAAAACTCGAAAAGGCTGAAAGGAGTTATTACCGCTGTTTTCGGAACGTCTTCCGCGCGCACTGGGACCTGATGGTATCCACGGACAAGATCCACTTTCAAAAAAACATGCGCCCTGGCCAGGTGCACGGAAAAATCCTGGATGTGCAGAATGGGATAGCGATCATGTTCCATGGCGTTATTCAAGCGCCGGAAATCGCCGCACAGTCGCCACAACCCGTCGGCTTTAGGCACCATGTGTAGCGGGGATGCCCACGGGCTGTTTGAGCACCTGACAGTGCCCAGCTGCTCTAAGTTGGCAAACTCCTCTTGCGCGCTGGCCAGTTTAGCTGTGTCCAAGCGCCGAGGTCACGTGAACACCGGCGGGCCTTTTGTCGTTATGAAGTGTCAGACCCCGTGTTTTGTTATCGTAGCTGAAAAAGTTGGGACCGTGAGTGCTGGTAACTATGTGAGCAAATGTTGGTACTTACCCCCTGGAGCTATAACATTCGCTAGTGTTGTCGACCCAGCTCCCCGAGCTGTACAGGGCAGTGAGGTAAAAGAGACAGCATCCACTAATCTCCTATTAGCAACATCAACTAACAACCCATAAGCACATAAAAAATCTGTGCCTAAAATGGGTGCGGAACATGCAGCTACCACAAAGTCCCACTGAAAGTTGTGTCCGTGTAAGCATATTGTCAGTGTCCACTCGTCAAATGTGCTGAAAGTGGATCTGTTGGCGGCCATGAGCTCAGGACCGGTGTCTCCTGCCACCCTGTCTGTGTTGACCGGCAGGATGAGGCTCTTCTGGGAGCTGGAGTCCACCAAAAACCGTCTCCCTGAATGTGTGTCCGTGACATAAAGCAGTCTGTTCCTGTCTCCATTGGTTGCAGCTGAATTCCGAACATGCCGTCTTCCCGGCTTCTTGAATTGGCATGGCGACAGGCAGCGTTGGGCATTTGAGCCGAAATGGCGATGATAAAAACAGATCGCCCCGTTCCTTCGTCTCTTGGTGTCTGTCCCGGCTACCAACACCGGCTCCTCGACCTCGCTGGAGTTCCTCATGGATGCTCATGCTACTGCCTGCACGCTGAGCATTGTGGTTGCCAAAATGATGCGGTCCGCTTCCTGCACCAGGGCGCGGTAGTTCTTAGCAACCAGCCGTGGCGAGTTGGTCAGGATCGCCCTCGCTGTAGCCGGTAGATTCCTGAGGAACAAGTGGGTGAACAGGAAAGATTCATCGTCCTTCCCCCTCAGCGCCAACATGCTCTCCATGAGCTCCACTGCTGATCTGTCACCTAACTCCGAACGCGTTAGGAGTCTCTCTGCCCTCCCAGTGTCAGAAAGGGTATAGCACTGGAGAAGCGTCCTCTTGAGTGCTTCATATTTTCCTTGGGCCAGCGGCTCCTGGAGCAGGCTCATCACCTGTTGCGTGGCGTGCGCATCCAGCGCAGCGACCACGTAGTAATACTTGGTATCGTCCGTTGTTATCCCACGGAGTGCGAACTGGGCTTCTGTGTGCAAGAACCACACGGTCAGGTTGTGAAGCCAGACATCTGGGAGCTTGACTGAGACAGCGCACGTGGCACTGGTGCTGTCCCTCCAGGTAGACTCCGGGGCAGTGCTCGGCTTGCTTTCAGTGGCACGTCTTAGGGTCACCGATGTGGAGAAGGAAGCAGGTAAGGCAACGAGCTGGACAACACATGAACTTTATTCCATCTCCAACATACAGCACAGTAAAAAGAGCTCCCGGGTCTCTGTGCATTCCACTTTTATCCCTTTAATTCCATGCATTGAGACCAGAACGTCCGACCATAATACACTGTTTGGAACAAAGACCTGTGTGGCATATTAACATAACATAACGCCGGACCCGCTGCTCACACCCTTCTCTCTTCCAGCGGCTCCAGCGCTTGCTCCTCTCCCAGGGGGGTGCATAGTCCATACTGTCCCGTTTGAGACCCCCCAGTGGCACCTCCTCCGGTCCATTGTTCCCCCTTATCTCAGCTGCCTTGTCTCGGTGGAGAATCCCCCACCTGTGCCACCACACCATGTCTTAAAGGCAGCAGGCTACAGATATGGAAATCAGTGGTGTTTATTTGTTTCGATTTTTTAATGTATATCTTTTTACTGTGGAAATGTGAAAGTGACGAGGCAGAGTTTATCTCACGAGTCAGGTTTATTCACATTCTCCAACATCAGCAAAAACAGAAAGAGAAAGAATTCCAGACATTCGTCCTTTTTATACCCCAGGACATCAAAGCTCACAGTCACATTGTATTTAATCCCAAATAACAATGCATCTTCTTCCGGATCTTAACACCTCCACCCATAATCTCTGGCAGCCAGGAAAATCCCCCAAGGCCGTCTCTCTGCATACCAAAGCCTAAACTTTCACATCCTCCTGTCATCTCCAAAGAGACTAAGTCCTTTGTTCAATCTAAGATGTGAAGTCTAAAGTGGTATACATATGAAGCATAAAGTAATATACATCTGTGCATATGTGTCCCACATGACCCCCCCAAACGTCTAAGATGGAACAACGGAATAACAGTCTGCATGTCATGATAACATCATTACACATCAGCCCACGTGCTGCTTGGGCCTCAGTCTCCTCCCGTATCTGCTGTAAGCGGGCTTTGCCACTTCCGCGGCGCCATCCTGCTGGGGAGCTGCTGTCTGGGGATGAGAACTGTTAGTCAATCCCTGTGGGTGTTCTGGGGAATGTTCCTTAGGGGGTCTGCCGCACCGAGGAGCCCTGGCCAACAGCACATTCTCGTCTGCCGGCACAAAGGCAGGTTTGAGCCTGTTTATGTCAGTCTTTTCTTTCCTGCCCCCCAAATCTAGCAAAAAAATGCTTATCCCCTGTTTCCAGCACTCTAAATGGTCCATCATAAGGTGGTCGCAACGGTGGGTGATGTGCATCGTGTCTAACAAAAACAAACTCCGCATTTTTTAAAGCCTTAGGCACAAAAACGCGCGGAAAACTGTGGTGAATGGGGCCAGGCAGCGTGCCCGATTCCGTGCCACTCTGCAACCGCTGAGCCGGGGAGCAATCCGGCGCAGGATTATCTGGGAGAAATTCCCCAGGCAGCCGAAGTGGCTGCGCAAAAACTAGCTCAGCCGGGGAGGCTTCCAAATCCTCTTTAGGTGCAGAACACAACCCCAATAAAACCCACGGTAGCCTGTCCACCCAATTTGCATCCGTAAGCGACGCTTTGAGGGCCGCTTTCAATGACCTATGAAAACGTTCGCATAACCCATTAGCCTGCGGATTGTACGCGGTTGTGCGGTGGATCGTTACCCCCAGGCTGCGGGCCATTGCTGACCAAAGTTCGGAAACAAATAGAGGACCTCTGTCGGACGTAATGTCCGACGGGACTCCAAAGCGCGCTACCCATGCCATTAAAAACGTGCGCGCCACCTCCTCGGCTGTGGTTGACGACAGTGGGACCACTTCCGGCCAGCGCGTGGTGCGGTCTACCATTGTCAGAAGGTGTGTGCACCCCTGTGACGGCGGGAGGGGGCCTACGAGGTCCACGTGAACATGATCAAACCTCTTAGCCGGGATGTGAAACGGCTCCAAGGGAGCTCTCTTGTGTCTGTGTACTTTGGCTCATTGACAAACCATGCAGGCTGCTGCCCACTCTCTAACTTGTTTGCGCAGGCTCGGCCACACAAATTTCTCTCCCACCATTTTGACCGACGCGCGCGCTCCCGGGTGCGCCAGAGAATGAATTGAGTCAAAAACGCGGCGGTGCCACGCGGCCGGTACCACAGGACGCGGTCGCCCCGTGGAGACATTGCAGATTAGGGGGGCATGCCTTCTTGCAGCACCCTGTTCTCCAGCCTTAACCCTGTTGGTCCAGACTGGAACGCACGCACGTCCGCATCGCTACCCTGATCCGCGGCCATGGCTGCATAATCTATCCCTACACAGACTGGGGCCGCCACGGCGTGCGAGAGACAGTCTGCCACTACATTCAGTTTACCCGCCACGTGCTGAATATCGGTAGTAAACTCTGAGATTGCGGCCAGCTACCTCTGCTGCCGGCCTGACCACGGTTCTGAAACCTTGGCCATCGCGAATGTCAGCAGCTTGTGGTCAACGAACGCGGTGAAACTGTGTCCCTCCAGCCAGAACTGGAAGTGGCGAATGGCCAAGTGGAGAGCTAACAACTCCCCGTCGAATGCGCTGTATTTTCGCTCACTATCGCGCAAAGTCCTGCTGAAAAAGGCGAGCAGGTGCCAAGCCCCGGCTACATGCTGCTCCACGACCGCCCCTATGGCCACATCTGACGCGTCAGTAGTGAGCGCTATGCGGGCCGTTGGGTCTGGATGTGCTAACAACGCAGCGTTTGCCAGGGCTGTTTTGACCTCCGAGAATGCTCGCTCTCGCTCCGGAGACCATTCAATCTTATTTGCGGGTTTTTGTTTTTTTAGTGCGGCATACAATGGTTGCATGAGCTGCGCTGCGCGGGGGAGGAAACAGTTATAAAAATTCACCATTCCCAAAAACTCCTGTAACGCCTTGACTGTTTGTGGCTGGGGAAAATTTGTTACCGCACGCACTTTGTCAGGCAGCGGAACCGCTCCTTCTGGGGAGACGTGATGCCCCAAAAAATCAATCTGCATCACCCCGAACTGACACTTCGCTGGGTTGATTATTAACCCGTGCTCTCCCAACCTCCGGAAAACTGCCGTGAGGTGGTTTTCGTGTTCGTCTTCGGACGTGCTGGCTACTAAGATGTCGTCCAGGTAGACGAACACGAAGGGGAGATCGCGCAACACCGCGTCCATCATGTGTTGGAACGTCTGCGCAGCGCCTTTAAGCCCAAACGGCATGCGCAAAAACTCGAAGAGGCCAAACGGAGTTATTACCGCTGTTTTGGGTATGTCCTCAGCGCGCACTGGGACTTGGTGGTAACCGTGGACCAAGTCTATCTTAGAAAAAACGCACGCCCCCGCCAAATGAACGGAAAAATCTTGGATATGCGGGATTGGGTAGCGGTCATGCGCTGTGGCGTTGTTCAACCTGCGGAAATCTCCGTAAGGTCACCACGAGCCATCAGCTTTAGGGACCATGTGAAGCGGGGAAGCCCATGGGCTATTCGAACGCCTGATGATGCCCAACTTTTCCAGGTTGGCGAACTCCTCGCGCGCTATGGTCAGTTTAGCTGAATCCAAGCGCCGAGCTTTTGCAAAAACGGGCGGTCCGGTGGTAGTAATAAAATGTTCCACTCAGTGTTTGGCGACGGCTGCTGAAAATGTGGGAACCGTGAGTGCTGGGAACTGAGTGAGCAGTGTGTGGAACTTACCGCTTGCCATTGCGACGTTGGCTTGTGCTGTGGGCGGGGTCACTCGGGATGCACAGGGAATAGAATAAAAAGAAAGTGCATTAACCAGGCGCCTGTTAGCAAGATCAACCAACAAACCATGTGAGCACAGAAATCGGCCCCCAACATATTGAAATTCACTGCTGCTATGATAAAAGTCCACTCAAATGTACGGCCCTGCAGAGACAGAAACAGAGTCTTCTCACCAAAGGTCTTAATCTCCGAGCCGTTCGCTGCTACCACCCGGGGACCTTTGGAACCTGTTAGCCTGTCTGCGTAGGAAGGTGTGATGAAACTCAGCTGGGAGCCTGTGTCCACAAGGAAATGCCTCCCCGAGCGGGCGTCCAATAAATAAAGCAGCTTGTTCTCCTCCCCGAGGGCCGCAGCTGCTACCGACCCCCGGTCTTGGCGTTTCCCGAACGCCCGAACTGGCATGGTGGTACACATTTGCGTGCCCTCTCTGCGAAGCGGCGATGGTAGAAACAAAGGACGTCGTCTGATCTGTGTTTCTTGGCCCCTGCCGCCGCCATCGTCGGTGAGTCTGGTACTGCTGTCTCTGGCCCCCTGCCATCTCTGGACGCCGCGCTGAGCTCTGCTGCAGCGGCCGTGGCCGCGCGCCGTTTGGTGGCGTTGACGATTTGTTGCGCCTCCTGGCCCAGCGCGTGGTAGTCTCGTTGGGCCAACAGTGGCTGACGGTAGGGTCCTTAGGAAGAGGTGGGTGAAGATGAAGTGATCATCGTCAGAGTCCTTCAACCTCAACAGCTTCTGCATCAGGTCCGCGGGCCTGTCGCTTTCAAATTCAGTCAGCACCAGGAGCCCCTCTGCTCGCTCCTCTGCCGAGGGGGTGAAGTACCGGATGAGTGCAGCCTTCAACGCGCCGTACTTGTCGCTGTCCTGCGGCTGGTCTATCAGGCTCTCCACATGCTGGGCTGTGTTGTTGTCCAGTTTTGCAACCACATGGTAGAACTTTGTGGCGTCTACCGAAATCCCCCGGAGGTTGAACTGCGCTTCAACCGCATTAAACCAGGAGCGCGGATTGTTCTGCCAGAAGTCCGGTAGCTGGTCTGTGGCTGCATTCGCTTGGCTGGCTCCTGACGAGTCTGGCTCGGGGGAATTTCTTTCACTCATGATACGTCTTAGGGTCACCAGTGTGGAAATGTGAAAGTGACGAGGCAGAGTTCATCTCACGAGTCAGATTTATTCACATTCTCCAACATCAGCAAAAACAGAAAGAGAAAGAATTCCAGACATTCGTCCTTTTTATACCCCAGGACATCAAAGCTCACAGTCACATTGTATTTAATCCCAAGTAACAATGCATCTTCTTCCGGATCTTAACACCTACACCCATAATCTCTGGCAGCCAGGAAAATCCCCCAAGGCCGTCTCTCTGTATACCAAAGCCTAAACTTTCACATCCTCCTGTCATCTCCAAAGAGACTCAGTCCTTTGTTCAATCTAAGATGTGAAGCCTAAGGTGGTATACATATGAAGCATAAAGTAATATACATCTGTGCATATGTGTCCCACATTACTACCTTTTTAACCTCTCCCAAATCCTAAGGCTAACCTCCTACTTTTAATTATAAATTCTATCTCATGTCAAGTAAAATATCATGAGCATGGTGACAAGAGCAGGACATGAACACCAACCCTCCATTCATATGTGGATCACACTACTCACCTACACCACAGCAGGCTGGAGTCAGTCTGAAAAGGTTTTGTGGGATTGTCAACACGATACAGCTTCTGTTATATCAAATTGTATCGATTGTAAATTTAAAAAAATATGTCTGTGTTAGACAGATGATCAACAAACCAAAAATGTGATCAATTGATTTTTTTCTCTTCACACAGTATTACAGCACTTTAGCCCCACTTTTAAAATTAATAATTGCTTCAGTGTTTATATGCATATTGACAGTATTTATGTTCTGGGTCTTACATGAGTGACTAGTCTTACTGTGACGTGAGTTGTAGGCAGATCAAAGTCTACAGCGTGCTATCTTACCATCATTGATATATGGTATTCGTGCAGTGGCACTGCTGTTATTGTTTTTCTGTTTTTCACTTTTAATGGTCTGTGTCAAGAACGTAACGTTAAATCACAATCATGCTGGGGTAGAGAAAACATCGCCCTATTTCTGGCGGTGACGTACCGTGTACGCTGTTTGAGTTTCATGTGACAAAACCTTACAAACCAACATCTGTTTTGGCCGAAGAAGTTCATCTGTTTCTAATTGAGGTAAATTTCTCACATCAAAGATGCCCTTTGTACAGCATGAAGCTGTGTAATTCCAGGAATTATGAAATCCTACAGTTTTTAATTTCACTGAGCATCTTATTGAAAGAGCTTCTCATAGCCTGAGAGCAAAGTGGTGGTGGCTTGTTGTAGCCAGCCACAGACTTTGAGCACAACAGATGTAGTTGAACGTCTCTGAGAACAGTCTACTCTAAAAGGGAAAAAAAAAAAGACCAGATCAGTCTTCTTTTGGTCAGCTACAGTATCTCACAAAGTGAGTGCACTCCTCACATTTTTGTAAATACACTACCGTTCAAAAGTTTGGGGTCACTTAGAAATTTCCTTATTTTTGAAAGAAAAACACTTTTTTTTCAATGAAGATAACTTTAAACTAATCAGAAATACACTCTATGCATTGCTAATGTGGTAAATGACTATTCTAGCTGCAAATGTCTGGTTTTTGGTGCAATATCTACATAGGTGTATAGAGGCCCATTTTCAGCAACTATCACTCCGGTGTTCTAATGGTACAATGTGTTTGCTCATTGCGTCAGAAGGCTAATACTGTAGATGATTAGAAAACCCTTGTGCAATCATGTTAGGTCTGCAATGCTGTAATTACTGCAAATGGAGGATTCTTTGACGAAAGCAAAGTTTGAAGGAAAAAATTATTATTTCAAATACAAATCATTATTTCTAACATTGTCAATGTCTTGACTATATTTTCTATTCATTTTACAACTCATGGTGGTAAATAAGTGTGACTTTTCATGGAAAACACAAAATAATTGTCTGGGTGACCCCAAACTTTTGAACGGTAGTGTATTTTATTATATCTTTTAATGGGACAACACTGAAGATATGACACTTTGATACAATGTAAAGTAGTCAGTGTATAGCTTTCATAACTGTAAATTTGCCATCCCCTTAAAATAACTCAACACACAGCCATTAATGTCTAAACTGCTGGCAACAAAAGTGAGTACACCCCTAGGTGAAAATGTCCAAATTGTGCCCAGTTAGCCATTTTTCCTCCCTCGTGTCATGTGACTCATTAGTGTTACAAGGTCTCAGGTGTAAATGGGGAGCAGGTGTGTTAAATTTGGTGTTATCGCCCTCACACTCTCTCATACTGGTCACTGGAAATTCAACATGGCACTTCATGGCAAAGAACTCTCTGAGGATCTGAAAAACAGAATTGTTGCTCTACATAAAGATGGCCTAGGTTATAAGAAGATTGCCAACACCCTGAAACTGAGCTGCAGCACAGTGGCCAAAACCATACAGCAGTTTAACAGGACAGGTTCCACTCAGAACAGGCCTCGCCATGGTCGACCTAAGAAGTTGAGTGCACATACTCAGCGTCATATCCAGAGGTTGTCTTTTGAAAATAAATGCTGCCAGCATTGCTGCAGAGGTTGAAGGGGTGGGGGGTCAGCCTGTCCGTGCACAGACCATACACCGCACACTGCATCAAATTGGTCTGCATGACTGTCGTCCCAGAAAGAAGCCCCTTTTAAAGATGATGCACAAGAAAGCCCGCAAACAGTTTGCTAAAGACAAGCAGACTAAGGATACGGATTACTGGAACCATGTCCTGTGGTCTGATTAGATCAAGATAAACTTATTTGGTTCAGATGGTGTCAAGCGTGTGTGGCTGCAACCAGGTGAGAAGTGCAAAGACAAGTGTGTCTTGCCTACAGTCAGTCATGGTGGTGGGAGTGTCATGGTTTGGGGCTGCATGAGTGCTGCCAGCATTGGGGAGCTACAGTTCATTGAGGGAACCATGAATGCCAACATGTACTGTGACATGTTGGCATTCGTTAAACTGCAGTAATAATGTTTAAAGTGAAGAATTTATCACTGCCCACAAATATCCAAAAGTTGTTCCAAATAAGGGACAAACAATATCATTTCAGAGGAACATGTATATTTCAAAAACCTTCAGTGAGAACTACCACCAAGCAACACTGTGTCTCAGTGCAAGGAGTCAGACTGTGGAAAGCTTTTGGACCTGAATTAAAATCATGTACAACGCTTGGACAATTTAAACAAAAACTAAAGGAAGAAATACTCCAAACATATACTGTATACGGGATGACATGTAAAATCACATAAGAATTATCATATTCAGTCTGTGTTGTGCTGTTGCATAGTTTGTTTTTTTGTCATGTTTTGTCTTAGTCTTGTTCTGAATTGTAACTGCTCCGGTTTTGTTTTTCTTTTGAATTCTTGGATGGAAAATGGGTGGGCAGTATAAGCTGCGGCTTCAGCCACCACCCATTTTGGATAACTTATGTTGAACTGTATAATCAGAGGAGTTATTGTCTAATTTGACATTGTTAGATTTTTTTCCCCTTTGTTATATTATTCTGTTCCTTTCTTTTAATCTTTACTTTTAATCTGTCCGAAATAAGATTCATTCATTCACATACTGAAGCAGAGCATGGTCCCCTCCCTTCGGAAACTGGGCCACAGGGCAGTATTCCAACATGATAACCACCCCAAACACACCTCCAAGATGACCACTGCCTTGCTAAAGAAACTGAGGGTAAAGGTGATGGACTGGCCAAGCATGTCTCCAGACCTAAACCCTATTGAGCATCTGTGGGGCATCCTCAAACGGAAGGTGAAGGAGCACAAGGTCTCTAACATCCACCAGCGACGTGATGTCATCATGGAGGAGTGGAAGAGGATTCCAGTGGCAACCTGTGAAGCTTTAGTGAACTCCATGCCCAAGAGAGTTAAGGCAGTGCTGGAAAATAATGGTGGCCACACAAAATATTGACACTTTGGGCACAATTTGGACATTTTCACTTAGGGGTGTACTCACTTTTGTTGCCAGTGGTTTCGACATTAATGGCTGTGTGTTGAGTTATTTTGAGGGGACAGCAAATTTACACTGTTATACAAGCTGTACACTGACTACTTTACATTGTATCAAAGTGTCATATCTTCAGTGTTGTCCCATGAAAAGATAAAATATTTACAAAAATGTGAGGGGTGTACTCACTTTTGTGAGATACTGTATATGCCATGAGATGCAGAGCAAATTATTCAGTACAGATCATTTATTCATTCATTCATCTTCAACCACTTAATCCTTTTTGGGTCATGGGGGTGGAGGGAAGGCTGGAGCCTATCCCAGCATCTTTGGGTGAGAGGCAGGGTACACCCTGGACGGCTCGCCAGTCCCTCACAGGGCCAAGGTCAGATCATTTACTGTAGATTAAAGATAATTGGTGTAGACCAAGTAATCTCTCTTGTTGGCACTTGCCAAACTGACATTCAGAAACTGTCTTACATGGTAAAAAAAAAAAAAAAAGTAAAGTAAAACAAACATTTAAAAAGTACTCAACCTAAAAGTTTAATGTTGTACAGACGTGGACAAAATTGTTGGTACCCCTCTGTTAATGAAAGAAAAACCCACAATGGTCACAGAAATAAATTGAATCTGACAAAAGTGGTAATAAATAAAATTCTATGAAAATTAACCAATGAAAATCAGACAATGCTTTTGAATTGTGGTTCAACAGAATTATTTTAAAAAACAAACTCATGAAACAGGCCTGGACAAAAATGATGGTACCCCTAGAAAAGATTGAAAATAATGTGACCGTAGGGACATGTTCAACCAAGATGTGTCCTCTAATTAACATCACAGGTGTCTACAAACTTGTAATCATTCAGTCGGCCTATTTAAAGTTTAGTAGTCACTGTGCTGTTTGGTGACATGATGTGTACCACACTAAACATGGACCAGAGGAAGCAAAGGAGGGAGTTGTCTCAGGAGATTAGAAAGAAAATTATAGACAAGCATGTTAAAGGTAAAGGCTATAAAACCATCTCCAAGCAGCTTGATGTTCCTGTGACTACAGTTGCACATATTATTCAGAAATCTAAGATCCACAGGACTGTAGCCAGCCTCCCTGGACATGGCCACAGGAGGAGACGGATAATACGAATGGTAACAAAAGAGCCCAGAACAACCTCTAAACACATTCATGGTGAACTCCAAGGTCAAGGTACATCAGTGTCAGATCGCACCATCCGTCGTTGTTTGAGCCAAAGTGGACTTCATGGGAGACGACCAAGGAGGACACCACTGTTGAAAACAAATCATAAAAAAGCCAGACTGGAATTTGCCAAACTGCATGTTGACAAGCCACAAAGCTTCTGGGAGAATGTCCTATGGATAGACGAGACAAAACTGGAACTTTTTGGCAAGGCATATCAGCTCTATGTTCAGATGCAAAAATGAAGCATACCAAGAAAAGAACACTGTCCCTACTGTGAAACATGGAGGAGGTTCTGTTATGTTGTGGGGCTGCTTTGCTGCATCTGGCACAGGGTGTCTTGAATCTGTGCAGGGTACAATGAAATGTCAAGACTATCAAGGTATTGTAGAGAGAAATGTGCTGCCCAGTGTCAGACAGCTTGGTCTCATAGTCACAGGTCATGGGTCTTGCAACAGGATAATTACCCAAAACGCACAGCTAAAAACACCCAAGAATGGCTAAGAGCGAAACATTGGGCTATTCTAAAGTAGCCTTCTATGAGCCCTGATCTAAATCCTATTGAACATCTGAGGAAGAAGCTGAAACATGCCGTCTGGAGAAAGCACCCTTCAAACCTGAGACAACTGGAGCAGTTTGCTCATGAGGAGTGGGCCAAAATACCTGCTGAGAGGTGCAGAAGTCTCATTGACAGTTACAGAAATTGTTTGATTGCAGTGATTGCCTCAAAAGGTTGTGCAACAAAATATTAACCTCTTGCACTCCGTTGTACCGCGGGCGGGCAAGTCTCTGCGTCCCAGAGCGCACGATGGAGCTGCGTAAGCCGCATTTCCGTTCTTCCACTGCAGACACAGTCACGAACAGATTAGATCATCTGATTGACCTCTCATTCGACTAATAAGAGCCTTGAATTGGGTTTCTGAAACCTTGAAGAAACAATGACTGAAAACCTAGCAAGAAGGACCCGCCTACCAACGCTGTGAATGCAGCGAGCCAATTGAAGCACAGAAGTTCGCAAGCTGTTTTTTGTAAGGCTGGATGAAGACAGACTGCTGCAGCAGCTGAAAAAAGGACCCGCAGGAAGAACCGTCACAGACCCAGCAGCACGGAGACCACCCACAAGTGCAGCCTGTGTGACAGCGACTGCCATTCGCGCATTGGCATGTTCGGCCACAGGCGGTGCTTATTTTGTTTTTGTTCCAGCAGAGTAGACGTTATGATTTTCTTCCATGGTCATCATAGACCGACGGAGGCCGACGACGAAGGCTGAGTGACACACACGCGTTCGCCAGTCTTTTTTTAATTACTACTGTTATTTGTTTCGAAAAATTGTTCGCCAAAAACCGCAATCAAGGAAGCGCAAAACCGCAATAATGGAATTATGTTTTGATCGGGTTGCGAGACCAGAACCACGAGCGGACCAGTGTTGCGTTTGTCTGACAATGAGGAAGAGAAGTTCGCCAGGACACTGCTGTGAAGAGATAAGGTGTTATAAGCTAAATTATTCTTTATCCCTGAAAATTGTAATCAAAAATGACTTTTGGCCGATTGGTAAATTACAACTGTGCGGCGCACAAAGTCTGAAGTTTGTGCGCCGTGGTACACGGATCGTGCGCCGCGTCCAGACCGTGAAGGTCCCCCCCCCGCTACTCTTCTGTAGCGGGGGGGGGGGGAGCCGCGGTGACTGCGCCGCTGTCGCCACATCGCCACATGAGTCTATTCTGTCATGTAGCGATGGCCAATGTCCGTCCTCTGTAGCGAGGGGGGGAGGACAACCCCCCCCCCCCACACACACACACACACAGAGACACAGCCCTGAGTGTCACCTTTCATTAGAGCCCAAAATGAAGCTTCTACATTGAATCATTCAAAAGTTACAGACATTTTTCCAAACTGTGCCATCTGGCACAATTTGTCACAGTTCCAAAACGCCTGGGAACAACCTGAGGAAAAAGCTGTGTAATATATTCATTTTTTGTGGTATTGTTACAAAATTTGGACCTCAGCTGGATAACACTTGGTTCTACATTTCTGTTGCATTTTCCAGCCCGGATCTGAAGCTGTGTGTTATTTGCAAGCATTTGTATCCAAAAAAACACCCAGGCCAAATTTATTTTCTTCAAGTTCAGTATGTTTAGATGACTGTAACTCAGTGGCCGGAGCACTTAGAGAAATTATGACTGTTTTGCCAAAAAATTCAAAGTGTTTTCTTTTAAATGAGACCAACCCCATGAAGATGCTGCAAAGGGTTGAAGAACAGCTTTCGATTTACTTTGGGCACGTTATTTTTTGGCGTTTTTAGGGAAATTGACCGGAGTGCAAGGGGTTAAGTTAAGGGTACCATCATTTTTGTCCAGGCCTGTTTCATGAGTTTGTTTTTTAAAATAATTCTGTTGAACCACAATTCAAAAGCATTGTCTGATTTTCATTGGTTAATTTTCATAGAATTTTTATTTATTACCACTTTTGTCAGATTCAAGTTATTTCTGTGACCATTGTGGGTTTTTCTTTCATTAACAGAGGGATACCAACAATTTTGTCCACGTGTGTACGTAAGTATTCACAGCAGGGTTTCCTCTGGTAACATTTCTCAGTGGCGGGCCGCCGCGCCAGAAATTTTACCACCTCGCCAAGGCGATATGAATTTATTAAGAAAAATATACGAAGCAATGACTTTCCGCAAGCGCGCACACAAACAACGCGCGTGGCCGTCATCCCTGTGGAGTTTAGAAGCACCCCGCTCACGCAAGTTTTCCAGTCAGTCAGCAAACAGTGTCTCGCTAAGCGAGACTGTCCATCAGAAACATGAGTTTGTTAAAGTACTTTAAATGCGGAAAAAATCATTAGAGGTACAGTGGGGTAAAAAAGTATTTAGTCAGCCACCAATTGTGCACGTTCTCCCACTTAAAAGATGAGTGAGGTCTCCAATTTTCGTCATAGGTATACCTCAACTATGAGAGACAAAATGAGAAAAAAAAAATCCAAAAAATCACATTGAATGATTTTTAAAGACTTTATTTGCAAATTATGGTGAAAAATAAGTATTTGGTCAATAACAAAAGTTCATCTCAATACTTTGTTATATACCCTTTGTTGGCAATGACAGAGGTCAAACGTTTTCTGTAAGTCTTCACAAGGTTTTCACACACTGTTGCTGGTATTTTGGCCCATTCCTCCATGCAGATCTCCTCTAGAGCAGTGATGTTTTGGGGCTGTTGCTGGGCAACACAGACTTTCAACTCCCTCAAAAGATTTTCTATGGGGTTGAGATCTGGAGACTGGCTAGGCCACTCCAGGACCTTGAAATGCTTCTTACGAAGCCACTCCTTCGTTGCCCGGGCGGTATGTTTGGGATCATTGTCATGCTGAAAGACACAGCCACGTTTCATCTTCAATGCCCTTGCTGATGGAAGGAGGTTTTCACTCAAAATCTCATGATACATGGCCCGATTCATTCTTTCCTTTACACGGATCAGTCGTCCTGGTCCCTTTGCAGAAAAACAGCCCCAAAGCACAGTGTTTCCACCCCCATGCTTCACAGTAGGTATGGTGTTCTTTCTCCTCCAAACACGACAAGTTGAGTTTTTACCAAAAAGTTCTATTTTGGTTTCTTCTGACCATATGACATTCTCCCAATCCTCTTCTGGATCATCCAAATGCTCTCTAGCAAACTTCAGACAGGCCTGGACATGTACTGGCTTAAGCAGGGGGACAAGTCTGACACTGCAGGATTTGAGTCCCTGGCGGCGTAGTGTGTTACTGATGGTAGCCTTTGTTACTTTGGTCCCAGCTCTCTGCAGGTCATTCACTAGGTCCCCCCATGTGGTTCTGGGATTTTTGCTCACCATTCTCGTGATCATTTTGACCCCACGGGGTGAGATCTTGCGTGGAGCCCCAGATCAAGGGAGATTATCAGTGGTCTTGTATGTCTTCCATTTTCTAATAATTGCTCCCACAGTTGATTTTTTCACACCAAGCTGCTTACCTATTGCAGATTCAGTCTTCCCAGTCTGTTGCAGGTCTACAATTTTGTTTCTGGTGTCCTTTGACAGCTCTTTGGTCTTGGCCATAGTGGAGTTTGGAGTCTGACTGTTTGAGGTTGTGAACAGGTGTCTTTTATACTGATAATGAGTTCAAACAGGTGCCGTTAATACAGGTAACGAGTGGAGGACAGAGGAGCCTCTTAAAGATGAAATTAAAGGTCTGTGAGAGCCAGAAATCTTGCTTTTTGTAGGTGACTAAATACTTATTTTCCACCATAATTTGCAAATAAATTCTTTAAAAATCCTTCAGTGTGATTTTCTGGATTTTTTTTCTTATTTTGCTGCTCATAGTTGAGGTATACCTATGATGAAAATTGGAGACCTCTCTCATCTTTTAATTGGAAGAACGTGCACAATTAGTGGCTGACTAAATACTTTTTTGCCCCACTGTATGTAAGCACTGGAGGAGTTTATCATGGTTTTAACCCTCTGAAAACGGGAGCAATAATGGAAGAGTCGCTTAGCTTAGAGATGTGGCTAGAATTCATGTGCAGCCGGCTTTATATGAAGGAAAGGCAAAGGGGACTGATGAATTGCTGAGGATATATTTCACAAGCCACTACAATATTAAGTTATGTTCTGTAGGAATTGCAGGAATGAAGAGACTGGCAATTTCTCTCTTTTCTCGCACGAGCAGCCGTACCGTTTTTATTCTCCAGTGGCAGTGACAAAAAGCAACAGCTGCTAGCTCTCTCATCACTCTAAACTGAGGTCCTTCAGCGGCTGCCTAGAGAGGTGCCTGATGAGAAAGCCTGAGAGCACAACTGTAACTGCCTAAACAGACCATTCTGTACATGAACACATACTGTGGTGAATTTTGTCTTTAGAGTCCGCTGCAGTTCCCAATGTATTATGTACCTGGCAGGTTAAGATGACCAAAATTCATGAAGTCAATGACTTTAATTCGTCAGCAGCCTTCAGACAAACTAAATGTGCCAACATTTGATTTCAAAATAAGGGAGGTTTTAACTGCTGTCTGGGGGGGTGAGGAGATTTCTAAAAAAAAAAAAAAAAAAAAAAAACAACAACCCAAAACTATAAATATAAAGAAATATTATAACAGTAATAATGGCATCCTTGGTCATTTAAGTTAATTTATTTCATTAAATACAATTTTATTAATATTTTTTCTTTGTAATCAGAGTTAAATTATTGTTCTGTTCTGACTGCAAAGTTATGGTCAAAAATGTAAATTGTTATAAGGAAAAAGTAAAAAAAAATAACCACAGTCTGTTTCAAATTTATCTAAAAAAACCCCTAATTTTATTTTAAAAAACAGACAAAAATTAGTCATAAAATAATCCACAAATTTATATTAAAGTTTCAAATGTACAACAACAGTCAATTTTACAAGAGGAAATTACATATTTGAGGAACATGGTTTCAGCTTTAGATTTACTGAGAAAAGTAGAAAACTATAAGAAAATTGTTATAAATTTTGGAGAAAAACCTCAAACCTTCAAGACTGAAGTCATTACTCAAGTTTTTAAGTGGGTGCTTTTTGTACCCTTAACTCAACTAGAAATTTTTGGTTGTCTACTTTTAATTATTAATTTCAAAGCACTGCTTTTACATGAGTAGAATTTCTGGTTACTATACCCACCTGATCATATAATTTAAGTATGCATGAGTACATTACTATTATGAATGTTTCTTTCCCTTCCCTACTCTCTCAATGGGGAAAAAAAAGAAACACTAGAATAAAAATACAAAAAATACACATATTTTTGTCATTTATGTAAACTATGACAAAAAAAAAAATCCTGCAGGACAAAACATGACACTTGATATTTTCTAACCTGTTTGTATACCACCATAGACAGAGAACCTGAATTAGACAGAGCTCAGAGAGGGCAAGATGAGACAGAAGAGAGGAACCAAGAAGAGGAAAGTGTTCAGACAGAGGAAGGAGAGAAGGATAACACCACTAAAAAGTCTAAACACAGGATGTCTGGGTGGGACCCCAACTGGCCCAATATTCAAGCCTCGGTTGTACAGTACTTTAAAGTGCTGATGACATGTTTTTGACTTCCTCTAGTTTTTCAACACATAGTACAATATGATGAAATAGGTTGGTCTGTGCAGTTCTAAGTCAAACAGGCTTTTTTTCACATGAATATCCAACGTTTTCATGAGCTCCACGTCACCCATTGCGTTAGTGGCTGGAAACCCCCCCGGCCATGTTGTAATGTCATCGACGGCACACAGCGCTTGGCTGCCCTTTGTACACACAGGATGGAAGCGGTTGAAAACATTGACGATGGTTCCAGCACATGTAGTCTGGAATTGGTTTGTGTTGTCCAATCTTCAGACAATTATAGTTCTGAAGAATGGGATAACAGTGAAGAATCTGGGGGCATCAGACCGTATAGGTTTGAGCCGTGCCAAGCGGGCATCATGCCTAGCGAGTCAGACTCAGAGTGACAGTCAGCTGTTCATGTTTTGTGTGCATCATCTTCCGTGTTGTCAGCCAGCCAATATTGCCAACACTATCATGACGTGTTAGCCACTCCACACAGCCGTGGTTCTGTTGCGCCCTTGTAGCGATGTCGGCTCTGGGGCGCAACCGTGGTTAACACGTTTCCTCTCCATGTTCGCTGGGTGATGTCGGCCCCGAACGCCTACTGTTTGTGTTTCTGTGTATTTTTGTAAGTCTTCACCTTTTGGGATCAGTCTTTATGTTCAATACATGTGCTGTGGTGAATCCTGTGCATAAATCCTTGTGTAAATCCTTGTTATTTACACGTAAATTCTCCCTCTCCATGCGCTCTTATGCAGGGCACGGAGAGGGAGCATGAAATAACAAGGATTTACGTGCAGGGTTCACCACAGCACATTTAATACAGAAAGACAGACAATTTCCAAAAAAGTGAAGACGTACAAAAAACACAAAGACACTTACTGATGGCATTCGGGGGCCGGCATCATCCAGAGAACAAATGAGAGGAGACAAAGCCACAGGTGCGCCCCAGAGCCCACATCGTTTCAAGGACGCACGAGAACCATGGCGAACATGGAGTGACTAACATCGTGAGAGTGCTGAAAATACTGGCAGACTAACACCACAGATGACAATACTATTGACCAGCATTGTGTTACTGGCAAGCGGCCGCTAATATGTACACACACTGCTGGTGATGGTGTGATGAGAAGCACCTGGGCGAGGACCGGGAAACATGATCAGTGGGAGTTTGAATCAGCTGGTGATAATGTGATCACAGAAAGTAGGTCAAAACTGCGCGTAAATCCATTAATCCTTCCCCTTCTCGTGTGCTCCTCCTGCCTAAAAGCGCACGAGAAGTGCACAAGGAGGCTTATGACAGTTGGAGCTGAAGCGTGTGATGTGGTCTTTCACACATCACATGCTTTATCTAAGCCTGCGACACAACGCAAAGGCATAGCCGTAAAATTAAAACAAGAAACCAGAGAAACTGTGAGCTACAAAGCTGCTGTCATTCTAGTTAACAACACCGGAGTCCGTTCTGTCGATTACATCATTGGGGTGCCGCCCTTAATTCGGTGGGTGGCACCACAGTCCAGTCAGTGGCTATGGTTTTTTGATGATAACTAGTTTATGCAGGCGCTGTTGTAAATATTATATTGATCATAGACAGTGACTTTTGGGTTTAAACAACATGCTAAAAAATGTCAAAAATGTGTCATCAGGACTTTAAATGGTAAGTTCCATATGCAGTGTTACTGTGTAAAATTTAAAAAAGAAATAAATAGTATAAAATTAACATTCCGGTATGTTTACTCCCCCCCCCCCCCGGGGAAAAATATGTTGCCACCGTGCCAATGTCTTTAAGCCAGAGGTAACACTGCACAGCCTTTGCCATGAAGCTCAGAATTGAGCTTAGGTGCATCCTGTTTCCACTGATCATCCTTGAGATGTTTCTACAGCTTAACTGGAGTCCACCTGTGGTAAATTCAGTTGATTGGACATGATTTGGAAAGGCACACACCTGTCTACATAAGGCCCCACAGTTGACAGTGCATATCAGAGCGCAAACCAAGCATGAAGACAAAGGAATTGTCTATAGACCTCTGAGACAGGATTGTCTCAAGGCACAAATCTGGGGAAAGGTACAGAAAAATTTCTGCTGTTTTGAAGGTCCCAATGAGCACAGTGGCCTCCATCATCGGTAAATGGAAGAAGTTTGGAACCACCAGGACTCTTCCTAGAGCTGTCTGGCCGTCTAAACTGAGCAATCGGGAGAGAAGGGCCTTAGTCAGGGAGGTGACCAAGAACCCAATGGTCACTTTGTCAGAGCTTCAGTGTTCCCCTGTGGAGAGAGGAAAACCTTCCAGAAGGACAACCATCTCTGCAGCAATCCACCAATCAGGCCTGCATGGTAGAGTGGCCAGACAGAAGCCACTCCTTAGTAAAAGGCACATGGCAGCCCACCTGGAGTTTGCCAAAAGGCACCCGAAGGACTCTCAGATCATGAGAAACAAAATTCTTTGGTCTGATGAGACAAAGATTGAACTGTTTGGTGCAAATGCCAGGCACCATGTTTGGAGGAAATCAGGCACCGCTCATAACCACGCCAATGGTGGTGGCAGCATTACAGTATGCTGTGGGGGTGTTTTTCAGCGGCAGGAACTGGGAGACTAGTCAGGGTAGAAGGGAAGATGAATGCAGCAATGTACAGAGACATCCTGGATAAAAACCTGCTCTAGAGCGCTCTTGACCTCAGACTGGGGATATGGTTCATCTTTCAGCAGGACAACGACCCTAAGCACACAGCCAAGATATCAAAAGAGTGGCTTCAGGACAACTCTGTGAATATCCTTGAGTGGTCCAGCCAGAGCCTCGACTTGAATTCAATTGAACGTCTCTGGAGAGATCTGAAAATGGCTGTGCACCAACGCTTCCCATCCAACCTGATGGAGTTTGAGAGGTACTGCAAAGAGGAATGGGCAAAACTGCTGAAAGATAGGTGTGCCAAGCTTGTGGCATCATATTCAAAAAGACTTGAGGCTGTAATTGCTGCCAAAGGTGCATCAACAAAGTATTGAACAAAGGCTGTAAATACTTTTGTTCATGTGATTTCTTAGTTTTTTATTTTTAATAAATTTGCAAAAATCTCAAATCTTTTTTCAAGTTGTCATTCTGGGGTATTGCGTGTAGAATTTTAAGGAAGATGTGAATTTAATTCCTTTTGGGAATAAGGGTGTAACATAACAAAATGTGGAAAAAGTGAAATGCTGTGAATACTTTGCACTGTACAAGCTAACATAGAGGTGGCTGTTTTTTGTGTGTTTTGTTTTTTTCAGTGCATCGTGTTTGTCCCAGAAAAACTCCCATTTGAACACCTTGGTCCCTTTGGAAGCTTCTGTGAACACCTGGTTAAAAATTATGCTGACATTATGTACAAAGGGTAAGTTATAGGACTTAGAAAAATGGCCTTCACAAGATTTGTGAATACAGTTAAAAAAAATCACATTTGGTTTCAGACAAGAATTGTTACAACTACTAAAGCTCAGTCCTCCAGGGAAGGAGGTCTGCTACCTTTCTTATTTTTTTCCCCCATCAACAGATTTAGGATGATCCCAGAAGACTTCATGGCCCATATGCACAAAGTGTTCTAGTGCTGAGAATTACTCCTAGTGACATAATTCTCAGAATTATGACATTTTCTAACATTTCCCCTCTAAATTTAGGGGAAACTCCTAATAAAAACAAAAGTTATTTAGAAGGCATCTTAGCCCTCAAGTGTTCGAACACCAAAAGCATGTTAAGTGGAATGAGGAGGGCTTTTAAGGGGCTTAGGAATTTCTTAAGATGAGGAGAAAGTGGAGGAAAGACGGAGACAAAGGAGAAGACCATGAGCTCATTAAACATTATAGGCTGGATTGTGTTGGGATAATGTATAACACGGGTAAAGTGTACTCTGTGTACTTTCACATAAAGTACATGGAAAGTACACAGAAAACACCCTTCAATTATTAAAAAAAACAGCTTGTTTCTCCAATATTTAATATTTCACTGTTCTTACCAATTTACACCTGATTGGAGTGGTGGCCTAGAGGTGGCCTAGAGGTAGAGCATCAGCTCCTGAACCAGGAGATTGGGGTTCAAGTCCCGGCCGGGTCATGCCAAAGACCATATAAAAGTAGAACTCCCTGCTGTCCAGCTTGGTGCTCAGCAAAAATGGAACAGAGGAGAGAAGTGTGGGCAGCTGTGGCTCAGGAGGTAGAGCGGGTTGTCCAATAACCAGAGGGTTGGCGGTTTGAATCCCTTTCCCCCAACCATCAGAATCAGCTTTATTAGCCAAGTATGCACAACACATACAAGGAATTTGACTTTGGCTAAAAACTTGCTCTCGTTGTTCAGGTGGAGGATTTAAATAAGATTTAAATAAGGATTCAATGACAACAGAGTATGTACAGTAAATTACAGTCTGTCCACATTTCTATAAAAGGATGCAAATATATACAGGAATATATGCAGTTATTTACTCAGACTATCCACACTTTGCAGAAATATATGAATATATATCATCATATATATCATATATATCATCCTGCCGTTATGTCCCTGGGCGAGACACTTTACCCACCTTGCCTCAAGTGTCCATGACACTGGGTGTGAATGTGTATAAATGTTCAGTAGTGGTTGGAGAGACTGTTGGCATGGATTGGCAGCCACATTTCCATCAGTCTGCCCCAGGGCAGCTGTGGCTTCAGCAGTAGTTTACCACTACCAATGTCTGTCTAGAGTGAATGAGTAATGGATTCACTGTAAGCACTTTGAGATGTCGCTTGACATGTAAAGCGCCATATAAATCTAACCCATTATTATTATTATTACACCTGTAATTAAAATGTTTTTAGTTTTTTAGAAAAAAAAACCTAAATGTTTTTAGTTGATCTTATTAGAGATGCATTAATGTCTCCCACCCAGCGCAACATCATCATATCACCAGTGGTTAGTCCCCACATCTGCCGCTGTCCGCGCTCACACTGTCTTCAGTGGGGTGCATCTATTTAACTCTGTTCCTTTATATCAGTCCCTCCAGGATTTTGCGATGTTGCAATCACACCAATTTACACGAAATCAGTCAATCAGCGCAACTATTGCACAGCCTTGCAACTTTGTCCAATGACTGCAACTTTCCCTCAGTTTTGGCCAATCCTCGTCAACTTCCACCAATTTCACCAATCAAATTTGACTAACTGGTGCCGAAATGCACAGTCTAACCAATCAAATGCATCGCTGCGCCGCGTTCACTTCTGTGTTTACAGTGAGTAGTGAATTTATAGTTTACAGTGAGTAACGGAACACATCTGCAAACAGAGTGTGCAATTTAAAAAAAACACTCACCCGTGAGGTTTTCAACACCATTCCTTCCTCCGTCTCCCCCAGCCTGGCCGTGGAGGCCTCGCCACGTCTCCGTACTGACTGCGTGTGCGAAGCACTGGGTTTGTGTTGAAAAACATGCACCTGCCTCAAAAGCATCCCGTCGCGGGAGCGCGCGGGAGGAGAGTACACTACATTACAGCGAGTGTTTGAACATTTTTAGAGGTAAAATCATTACAACATCTGGTCAGTGAGCTTTAAAACTGAATCTCTATTGTGGATGGACAAACGCATCCACCCATCCATCCATTCCCCCCTCGCGGTCCCGTTGTAAATGAAAGGTGTGTGTGTGTGAGTGTGAGTGAGAGAGAGAGAGTGAGAGAGAGAGACTTTGAAAAAAGCCTTTATTGCACACTTCAAAAAAATGTAAGCACACCAACATCATTCCTCCAAGTGTGTCACATTGGAAAAAGTGCAAACTGAAATGTTCCCCCCACACACAACACGGAGCAGTCCCTGCAGTCCACCTATTCAAAGATCCAGTTCTGTGACAGTCAATTACAGTCAATTAAATGTCATATACCAGTCTGTTCAAACAATATCCCAAAAATGGGTAAAACAGGCAGAGGAACGACCGCCATTCATTCCTCCTGTCGGGCGTGCTTGACCGGCGTTCCCCCTGCTGCTTTACGCAGGGCTGTCAGGTGTTTCTTGAGGCGATAACGCTTCCTTTCATCCAGGAGGTCAAGACCAACCTGTCTTCTTAGCACATCCACAGACTTAATGAATTTATCAGTGTCACTGAAGTAGTCGGCGACCCTAATGGCTTTGTTATAGGTTGCGTCCAGAAATGCATTTATTTCTTCCAGTGAATACAGACTCGTGTTTGTACTGCATTTTGCCTCAATAGACTCAGCATTAGACACAGTGTCGTTGTCAGATTCCATTTCCTCAGCAGCACCACTCAGCTGACTGCTTGGTTCTCCCGGGCCAGTGGATTCATCATGGGCCACATTTTCTTGAACGCCACCCTCAGCAGCTGACTGTCGCTGTTCCATCCCCCGCTGTGTAACGGCAGCCGCCGCCGGAAGCACAGCTGCTGATGTCACACAGCGAGATTCTGACGCACCATCAGGTCGGTGCTCCGTCCCCTCCTCCGAAGCGGCAGCAGCTGGCGGAGGCACAGCCGCTGACGTCACACAGCGAGATGATTGTGACGCACCACCAGTGACCTTTTTGGCGACATCGCCATCCACGCATTGCACACTTCAAAAAAAATGTAAGCACACCAACATCATTCCTCCAAGTGTGTCACATTGGAAAAAGTGCGAACTGAAATGTCCCCCCCCCCTCACACAACACAGAGCAGTCCCTGCAGTCCACCTATTCAAAGATCCAGTTCTGTGACAGTCAATTACAGTCAATTAAATGTCATATACCAGTCTGTTCAAACAATATCCCAAAAATGGGTAAAACAGGCAGAGGAACGACCGCCATTCATTCCTCCTGTCGGGCGTGCTTGACCGGCGTTCCCCCTGCTGCTTTACGCAGGGCTGTCAGGTGTTTCTTGAGGCGATAACGCTTCCTTTCATCCAGGAGGTCAAGACCAACCTGTCTTCTTAGCACATCCACAGACTTAATGAATTTATCAGTGTCACTGAAGTAGTCGGCGACCCTAATGGCTTTGTTATAGGTTGCGTCCAGAAATGCATTTATTTCTTCCAGTGAATACAGACTCGTGTTTGTACTGCATTTTGCCTCAATAGACTCAGCATTAGACACAGTGTCGTTGTCAGATTCCATTTCCTCAGCAGCACCACTCAGCTGACTGCTTGGTTCTCCCGGGCCAGTGGATTCATCATGGGCCACATTTTCTTGGACGCCACCCTCAGCAGCTGACTGTCGCTGTTCCATCCCCCGCTGTGTAACGGCAGCCGCCGCCGGAAGCACAGCTGCTGATGTCACACAGCGAGATTCTGACGCACCATCAGGTCGGTGCTCCGTCCCCTCCTCCGAAGCGGCAGCAGCTGGCGGAGGCACAGCCGCTGACATCACACAGCGAGATGATTGCGACGCACCACCAGTGACCTTTTTGGCGACATCGCCATCCACGCATTGCACACTTCAAAAAAAATGTAAGCACACCAACATCATTCCTCCAAGTGTGTCACATTGGAAAAAGTGCGAACTGAAATGTCCCCCCCCCCCTCACACAACACAGAGCAGTCCCTGCAGTCCACCTATTCAAAGATCCAGTTCTGTGACAGTCAATTACAGTCAATTAAATGTCATATACAAGTCTGTTCAAACAATATCCCAAAAATGGGTAAAACAGGCAGAGGAACGACCGCCATTCATTCCTCCTGTCGGGCGCGCTTGACCGGCATTCCCCCTGCTGCTTTACGCAGGGCTGTGAGAGAGAGAGAGAGAGAGAGAGAGAGAGAAGCTCGACATGCAGCAGACAGGCATGGAAAAACAGAATGTTCTGTGTGTGTGTATATATACACTACCGTTCAAAAGTTTGGGGTCACCCAGACAATTATTTTGTTTTCCATGAAAAGTCACACTTATTTACCACCATGAGTTGTAAAATGAATAGAAAATATAGTCAAGACATTGACAAGGTTAGAAATAATGATTTGTATTTGAAATGATAATTTTTTCCAGATACTCAACCTGCTCAAAGGAAGGTCAGTTTTATAGCTTCTCTAACCAGCTAAACTGTTTCCAGCTGTGCTAACATGATTGCACAAGGGTTTTCTAATCATCCATTAGCCTTCTGACGCAATGAGCAAACACATTGTACCATTAGAACACTGGAGTGATAGTTGCTGGAAATGGGCCTCTATACACCTATGTAGATATTGCACCAAAAACCAGACATTTGCAGCTAGAATAGTCATTTACCACATTAGCAATGTATAGAGTGTATTTCTGATTAGTTTAAAGTTATCTTCATTGAAAAAAAGTGCTTTTCTTTCAAAAATAAGGAAATTTCTAAGTGACCCCAAACTTTTGAACGGTAGTGTATATATATATATACAAACCAACACAGTTGATGACCTTGACCTCTGGGATATTGTGATGAGCGTTTTTGACTTGGAAAAATTATAGATCAAATGAGAAGTCAGACCTCTTAACGTTTTGGGGTCCGTGGGCAGGGGCATTTAAATGTCTCAGCTGCCACACAGTGAATTGTGATAAACATGCTTACAGTAGGTAGTCTTGCCTTACATCATTTGATAGCCCTCCAGCCAAGCAGCGACTTTCTGCTCCACCAAGAATGATCCTTCCTCAGGTTCACCTACGACGTTGCGCCATGCACACCAGGGCCCTCTCCTCCAGCATGCAGGGCAATGCAGGCTGTAAACCCGTGTCGTCTCCGGTACTTTAGAAGGAACATTGAGGATTTCCAAATAAAATTAATCATCACTGTCTTATTTTCATGTCTGTGGGTAAGACGTGAATTAAAAGAGGATTTCTTGCTCACGCTGCCAAAAACTGAACATGTATAATCTGACATCTTTGTAAAAAGCTGAGCTCCTGCTTGCTCCTCCCTCTTCTCCCGAGAGAGTCAAGTAAGGGTCTCAGTGCTATAACCAATCAGGCTAAGCAGGAATGCTTATGTAGCTAGAAACCGTTGGGGGGGACAGGAAGCTTAAGTCAAACTTAACAGCAAAAAACAGAGATATGAGATATTTCAGTGATTTCACTCTGGATATGTCTTGTAAGTCACATTAAACATGTTGCAGACATGTCTGGGTGTCACTTTAACCTTTGGTGGAGCCCACATGGGCACGCATCGTAAACTCATTCCTGACATCCTATGTCTTACCACAGAGCTATTACAGAGTCGGAAGTAAATAAATTGAAAATTTATGAGAAAAAAGTTACAAATTTATGAGAAAAGTCAGAAATTTGTGATTACAATTTTTGAGAAAGTTCCAAATTTACAAAAAATCCTGTCTTACCACAGAGCTACTACGGAGTTAGAAGTCACTTGTCTGTAGATTACAGATGTTAAATACAGTTTTTCTGACTGTATCCTTTGAAAACAAGTTAAAAAGAAATAACTTTATATCTCCATAAAAACATAACTGACCATTGATTATGAAGTAATCGATAATTAAATGTACACAACACAATCATAATAGTGACTGTGTTTTTACTCTGAAACATTTTTGCTCCATCTAATGTAATCTTTGGCAAGTCCGGTTCAAAAATTTAGATCATGAAAATTTTGCTTTTTTCATAATTTAATATATTCTCTATTCATCACACACAAAGTGAAATATTTAAAGCCTTTTTGGATTGAATTTTAATGATTAAGACTTGCAGCTTTTTTGATTCTTCTAATTTGTTTAACGCAGCTGGCTATCTTGGAAAAAATGTCTGACAGTAAACATTTCATGTCCCACAGTAAAAAAAAAAATATTTGCAGAATCACAGAAAGCAATCATTTCTTTTCCATCCATCCATCCATCTTCTACCGCTTTTCCGGAGGTCCGGGTCGCGGAGGCAGCAGTTCAAGCAGAGAAGCCCAGACTTCCCTCTCTCCAGCCACCTGCTCCAGCTCTTCAGAGGGGATACCAAGGCGTTCCCAGACCAGCTGGGAGACATAGTCTCTCCACCGAGTCCTGGGTCTGCCCCGGGGTCTCCTCCCAGTGGGACGTGCCTGAAACACCTCAAGTGGGAGGCGTCCAGGAGGCATCCTAATCAGATGCCCATACCACCTCAACTGACTCCTTTCAATGTGGAGGAGCAGCGGTTCTACTCTGAGCCTCTCCCGGATGATTGAGCTCCTCACCCTATCTCTGAGGGTGAGTCCAGCAATCCTACGGAGAAAGCTCATTTCAGCCGCTTGTATCCGCGATCTCGTTCTTTCGGTCATTACCCAAAGCTCGTGACCATAGGTGAGAGTAGGAACGTAGATTGACTGGTAAATCGACAGCTTTGCCTTAGAACTAAGCTCCTTCTTCACCACAACAGACCGGTACAATGTCCGCATCACTGCAGATGTTGCTCCAATCCGTCTGTCGCTCTCTCTCGCTCCATTTTCCCCTCACTCGTGAAGAAGACCCCAAGATACTTAAACTCCTCCACTTGGGGCAGGAGCCTGTCCCCAACCCGGAGAGGACAATCCACCTTTTTCCGGCTGAGGACCATGGACTCTGACTTGGAGGTGCTGATTCTCATCCCAGCCGCTTCACACTCAGCGGCAAACCGTCCCAGCAAGAGCTGTAGGTCATTGCTGGATGAAGCCAACAGGACAACATCATCTGCAAACAACAGAGATGAGATCCTGTGGTCACCAAGCATGACACCCTCCGTTCCCTGGCTGCGCCTAGAAATCCTGTCCATAAAAATTATGAACAGGATCGGTGACAGAGGGCAGCCCTGGCGGAGTCCAACTCTCACTGGGAATGACTCCGACCGAGTGTTGGCAATACGAACCAAACTCTCACAGTGGTCGTACAGAGACCGAATAGCTATTAACAACAAGCCCGATATCCCATACTCCCGAAGCACCCCCACAAAAATCCACGAGGGACGCGGTCAAATGCCTTCTCCAAGTCCACAAAACACATGTAAACTGGTTGGGCGAACTCCCACGAACCCTCAAGAATTCTCAAGAGGGTAAAGAGCTGGTCCGATGTGCCACGGCCAGGACGAAAACCACATTGCTCCTCCTGAATCCGAGGTTCGACCAACGGCCGGACTCTCCTCTCCAGTACCTTGGCATAAACCGACAACATCCAGGGCCTTGAGGTACTCAGGGCGAATCTCGTCCACCCCCGGGGCCCGGCCACCAAGGAGATTTTTAACCATGGCGACCTCAGCCCCTGTGATAGGCGAGTCATCCCCCTCGTCCCCAAACCCTGCTTCCTCTTTGGAAGGCGTATCAGTGGGATTGAGGAGATCCTCGAAGTATTCCTTCCACCGCCCAACGATATCCCCAGTCGAAGTCAACAGTGTCCCATCCGCACCATACACAGTGTGGACGGGGAGCTGCTTTCCCCTCCTGAGCCACCGGACAGTTTGCCAGAATCTCTTTGAGGCCGACCGAAAGTCTTGTTCCATAGCCTCACCAAACTCCTCCCATACCCGGGTTTTTCTTCAACAATCACCCGAGCTGCACTCCGCTTGGCCTGCCGGTACACCTCAGCTGCTCCGGGAGTCCCACAAGCCAACCAAGCTTGATAGGACTCCTTCTTCAGCTTAATGGCCCCCCTCACCACTGGTGTCCACCACTTGGTTCGGGGGTTGCCACCACGAGATGCACCGACCACCTTGCGGCCGCAGCTCTGGGCCGCCGCTTCAACAACAGAGGTGGAGAACATGGCCCATTCAGACTCCATGTCTCCAGACTCCCTCGGAATGTGGTTGAAGTTCTTCCGGAGGTGGGAGTTGAAGACCTCCCGGACAGGGGCCTCAGCCAGACGCTCCCAGCACACCCTCACTATACGTTTGGGTCTACCAGGTCTGAATGGCTTCCTCCCCTGCCATCGGATCCAACTCACCACCAGGTGGTGATCAGTTGACAGCTCTGCACCTCTCTTTACTCGGGTGTCCAAGACATACGGTCGCAGTTCTGATGATACGATAACAAAATCGATCATCGACCTGCGACCCTAGGGTGTCCTGGTGCCAGGTGCACATATGGACACCCTTATGCTTGAACATGGTGTTCGTTATGGACAAACTGTGGTTAGCACAGAAGTCCAATAACGTATTATGGATTTAGACAAGATAAGATAAGCCATTATTAGTCCCACAATGGGGAAATTCCAGGATTGCAACAGCACAGGGATAGCAACACTCAGAGCAACAATCAGAAGGCAAGAGAAAAAAAAGAAACAAGAGCAGCAAGTATACATATGTACATATATATATATATATATATATATATATATATACAGTATATACAGTGGGGCAAAAAAGTATTTAGTCAGCCACCAATTGTGCAAGTTCTCTCACTTAAAAGATGAGAGAGGTCTCCAATTTTCATCATAGGTATATCTCAACTATGGGAGACAAAATGAGAAAAAAAATCCAGAAAATCACAATGAAGGATTTTTAATGAATTAATTGGTAAATTCCTCGGTAAAATAAGTATTTGGTCAATAACAAAAGTCATCTCAATACTTTGTTATATACCCTTTATTGGCAATGACAGAGGTCAAACGTTTTCTGTAAGTCTTCACAAGGTTTTCACACACTGTTGCTGGTATTTTGGCCCATTCTTCCATGCAGATCTCCTCTAGAGCAATGATGTTTTGGGGCTGTTGCTGGGCAACACAGACTTTCAACTCCCTCCAAAGATTTTCTATGGGGTTGAGATCTGGAGACTGGCTAGACCACTCCAGGACCTTGAAATGCTTCTTACGAAGCCACTCCTTCATTGCCCGGACGGTGTGTTTGGGATCATTGTCATGCTGAAAGACCCAGCCACGTTTCATTTTTAATGCCCTTGCTGATGGAAGGAGGTTTTCACTCAAGATCTCACGATACATGGCCCCATTCATTCTTTCCTTTACACAGATCAGTTGTCCTGGTCCCTTTGCAGAAAAACAGCCCCAAAGCATGATGTTTCCACCCCCATGCTTCACAGTAGGTATGGTGTTCTTTCTCCTCCAAACACGACAAGTTGAGTTTTTACAATAAAGTTCTATTTTGGTTTCATCTGACCATATGACGTTCTCCCAATCCTCTTCTGGATCATCCAAATGCTCTCTAGCAAACTTCAGACGGGCCTGGACATGTACTGGCTTAAGCAGGGGGACACGTCTGGCGCTGCAGGATTTGAGTCCCTGGCGGCGTAGTGTGTTACTGATGGTAGCCTTTGTTACTTTGGTCCCAGCTCTCTGCAGGTCATTCACTAGGTCTCCCCGTGTGATTCTGGGATTTTGCTCACCGTTCTCGTGATCATTTTGACCCCACGGGGTGAAATCTTGCGTGGATCCCCAGATCGAGGGAGAGTATCAGTGGTCTTGTATGTCTTCCATTTTCTAATAATTGCTCCCACAGTTGATTTCTTCACACCAAGCTGCTTACCTATTGCAGATTCAGTCTTCCCAGCCTGATGCAGGTCTACAATTTTGTTTCTGGTGTCCTTTGACAGCTCTTTGGTCTTGGCCATAGTGGAGTTTGGAGTCTGACTGTTTGAGGTTGTGAACAGGTGTCCTTTATACTGATAACGAGTTCAAACAGGTGCCATTAATGCAGGTAACGAGTGGAGGACAGAGGAGCCTCTTAAAGAAGAAGTTACAGGTCTGTGAGAGCCAGAAATCTTGCTTGTTTGTAGGTGACCAAATACTTATTTTACTGAGGAATTTACCAATTAATTCATTAAAAATCCTTCAATGTGATTTTCTGGATTTTTTTTCTCATTTTGTCTCTCATAGTTGAGGTATTCCTATGATGAAAATTGGAGACCTCTCTCGTCTTTTAAGTGGGAGAACTTGCACAATTGGTGGCTGACTAAATACTTTTTTGCCCCACTGTATATAGACACACAGTGCAGAGCATTGTAGCTGGATGGAATAAATATATGAGTATATAAACAGTGCGGAGCATTGTAGCTAGATGGAATAATATGTAGATATATAAACACACAGTGCGGAGCATTGTAGCTAGATGGAATAAATATGTAGATATATAAACACACAGTGCGGAGCATTGTAGCTAGATGGAATAAATATGTAGATATATAAACACACCCAGTGCGGAGCATTGTAGCTAGATGGAATAAATATGTAAATATATAAACACACACAGTGCAGAGCACTGTTGCTAGATGGGATGAAACAGCACAACCGTCTACTTAGTTATCCTACATGGTATGATTATGTACCCATACATATTCTCACCCTCCATAGCGACCGGTATTTTCCTAGTTGTATGCCGGAGGGGACCATTGTATAAGTCTATTGCGTCTTTTGCATTCAAAACTATTAGGTTGTCACGTCTTTTTGCTATCTCTGCGAGCAGCCCTGCTTAGGTTGTACAGTCTGACAGCCGTTGGTAGGAAGGGCCTGCGAAACCTCTCGGTTGTGCACCTAGGATGATGTAGTCTGCTGCTAAATGAGCTCCTCAGTGCATTCAGTATGTCCTGCATAGGGTGGAACTCGGCCTCCAGCAGAGATGACAGTTTAGCCACCGTCCTTCTCTCTCCTATCTCCTCCACTGGGTCAAGGCGCTGCCCCAGGACAGAGCTAGCTTTCTTGATCAGTTTGTTCAGTCTCTTCCTATCGGCTGCGGTAATGCCACTGCCACAGCAGACCACTCCAAAAGTGATGGCTGATGCCACCACCGTGTCATAGAATGTCTTCAGCAGCGCCCCTTGTACACCAAAAGACCTGAATCTCCTCAGTAGGAACAGCCTGCGCTGTCCCTTCTTGTAGAGTGCGTCAGTATTGTGTGACCAGTCTAGTTTATTGTTCAGATGAACACCCAGGTACTTATAGGATGTCACCATCTCGATGTCTGTTCCCTGTATATTTACTGGTGCTGTGAGGGGTTGTCCTTGCCTGCGGCAGTCCACCACCAACTCCTTAGTTTTCCTCGCATTGATCTGGAGGCAGTTCCGATGGCACCAGTCCACGAAGTCCTGGATAAGCCCTCTGTACTCAGCTTCATCTCCATTGGAGATTAGGCCAACGATCGCAGAGTCATCAGAGAACTTCTGTAGATGGCAGTGTGTTGTGTTGTGTGAGAAGTCCGCAGTATAAAGGGTGAACAGGAAGGGAGCCAAAACCGTTCCCTGGGGGACCCCCGTGCTACCGATGATCGTGTCGGACACACAGTCCCGGGTTCTCACAAACTGAGGCCGGTTAGTGAGGTAGTCCAGGATCCATGATGACAGGTGCTGGTCCACCCCTGCGCACAGCAGCTTGTCCTTCAGGATCGTCGGTTGGATGGTGTTGAAAGCACTGGAGAAGTCAAAGAACATGATCCTCACCGCATTCCCGGGCTTCTCCAGGTGGGACAGAGAACGGTGAAGGAGGAAGATCGCCGCATCCTCCACCCCAATGCCATGCTGGTAGGCGAACTGGAGGGGATCCATCGCTGGTCCCACCAGGGGGCAGAGGTGAGCAAGGAGCAGTCTCTCCAGGGTCTTCATCATGTGGGACGTCAAGGCCACTGGTCTATAGCTGTTCAGGTCTTTGGGGTGGGAAGTTTTTGGTACAGGTACCACACAAGATGTTTTCCACAGCTGTGGTACCCTCCCCAGCTTCAGGCTCAGGTTGAAGATGTACGCCACAATCCCACACAGCTGGTCTGCACAGGACTTGAGGAGCTTTGCGCTGATGCCGTCCGGTCCCGACGCTTTCCTCGCCTTGATCTTCCTCAGCTCCGTCCTCACCTGGGTCTTAGTGAGGGTCAGGTTGGGGGGCTGTGTGTTGGGAGTGGGGGGGGGGGGTGTTGGTGGAGTGGGGAGTGGGCAGCAGGACTTGATGTCTTTAGAGGCAGCAGTGGTTGTTGTGCAGTCAGGGGGGAGGGCGGTTGGTCAAGCCTATTGAAAAACAGATTCAGATTGTTCGCCCACTCCCTGCCCCCCGTGGCCTGGGGGAGGTATTCTGGAGCCCAGAGATGGTTTTAAGGTTTCTCCAGACCCCGCTGATGTCGCTCTGTTGCAGCTTGTCCTCCATCTTCTTCCTGAAGCTGTCCTTGCCTTCTCTGATCTTTCTTCTCAGCTCCCTCTGTACGGACTTCAACATCTCCCCGTTCCCCGACCTGAAGATCATCTTCTTCTCTCTCAGAAGTGTTTTTATCTCAGGGTTGATCCAGGGTTTGTTGTTTGAGTAACACCGTATGGTCTTGGTATGGTCTTGGTGAGAACGGTGTTGTCCACACGGAAGCTGATGTAGTCCGTGATGGTGTGAGTGAGGCCATCGATGTCCTCACCATGTGGATCGCAGAGCTGCTCCCAGGCGGTGGTTTCAAAACAGCCCTTTAGAGTGTCCATTGCCTCCTCAGACCATAACTTCACTGTGCGCATGGCCAGAGGTTGTCTGTGTACTAGGGGTTTGTACACCGGCCGGAGATGAACCAAGCTGTGATCCGATCTCCCGAGTGGGGGGAGTTGTAATGAGGTGTACGCCTCCTTAGTGTTTGCGTAGAATAAATCCAGTGTTTTATTGTCTCTAGTGTGGCATGTGACATACTGGGTAAACGTGGGTAGAATGGGAGACAGTGAAACATGGTTGAAATCGCCTGAGATGAGGAGAAGAGCATCTGGGTGTTCTGTCTGCAGCCTGCCAGTTACTGAATGGATGACGTCACGCGCTCTCCCAGCGTTCGCCATTGGATTTGCATAAACAACAATGCAGATCACGTGTGAGTATTCCCTCGGGAGATATGTAGGCCGCATGCTAACAGCTAGCAACTCAGTGTCTTTACTGCAGTGTCGTTGTTTAACAGTGATATGTCCCGGTCTGCACCAGTTGTTGTTAACATACATTATCACTCCACCGCCCCTTGCTTTGCCACTGTCTGGTGTTCCGTCTGCCCGTATCGTGTGGAAACCCTCCAGCTCAATGTTAGCATCTGCTGCTAGTTCAGATAGCCACGTCTCGGTAAACAAAAGGAGAGAGCATTCCCGGTATATGCTATTGTAGCGGGAGATAGCCGCTAGCTCATCTACTTTTCCCAGTAACGACCGTACATTCCCCATGACAGTGGATGGAAGGGAGGGTCTGTACCTTATATTTTTTGTCTTCCGCCTTACTCCAGCCCGGCAACCGCGGCGTTTTCTCCTCAGTTCTCCCGGTATGTCAAGTTTTTCCGTTAGCACCGGGTGGTGGTTGAGTGCTAGCAGCTCTTCCCTGTTGTACCGTCTCCTGCTATGAACAGTGGCTCCGTCCACCGGCTCAGGAGACATTTGGGACTATCTGTGTGTCCGTGATATAAATGGAGTGAAAACTGGATCAAAAAGAGAGAGGAAGGGAAAAAAAAAAGACTCAGAATTGAGCCGCTGTTGCAAAAGGCAGCCGACTCGTGTGGCACCGGAAGTAGTAAATATACTGTATATAATTATATATAAAATTATATATAAAAATATATATAATTTTTTTAAGCCCTTACATTCACAAAATGGTAAAAAAGTGTATATGACCATATTACACATTGTTATGCTCAAATATTTGGACTAAAAGTGCTGAAAAATAAAGGCTATATCTAAATATCCAACTATGACTGTTTTTACTCAGTCTGTAGGTATATGGTGACAATTTTCCAAGTTGTTGTTTTTTTTTTAGTTTACTTTTGGTGTATGCTGTGTAATTATCAGCACCACATTCAATAACCTTTTTAAATCTGAAAATATTAATCCACTTCTCACTTTCAGCAGTGATCACATAGCTTTTACAATGCTGTGAAAAAGTGTTTGCCCCCTTCCTGATTTCTCTTTTTTTTTTTTTGTATGTTTGTCACACTTAAATGTTTCAGATCATCAAATGAATTTAAAGCTTAGACAAAGGTAACACAAGTAAACACAAAATGCAGTTTTTAAATGAAGGTGTTTATTATTAAGGGGAAAAAAATCCAAACCTACATGGCCCTGTGTGAAAAAGTGATTGCCCCCTAAACTGAATAACTGGTTGGGCCACCCTAAGCAGCAACACCTGCAAGCAAGCATTTGTGATAACTGGCAATGAGTCTTTTCCAGTGCTGTGGAGGAATTTTGGCCCACTCATCTTTGCAGAGTTGTTGTCATTCAGCCACACTGGAGGGTTTTCGAGTATGAACCACCTTTTTAAGGCACATCTCAATGGCCACAGTATCTCAATGGGATTCAGGTCAGGACTTTGACTAGACCACTCCAAAGTCTTCATTTTGTTTTTCTTAAGCCATTCAGACGTGGACTTGGTGGTGTGTTTTGGATCATTGTCCAGCTGCAGAACACAAGTGTGCTTCAGCTTGAGGTCACGAACAGATGGCCGGACATTCTTCTTCAGGATTTTTTGGTAGACAGCAGAATTCATGTTTCCATTTACCACAGCAAGTCTTCCAGGTCCTGAAGCAGCAAAACAGCCCCAGACTATCACACTACCACCACCATATTTCACTGTTGGTATGATGTTCCTTTTCTGAAATGCTGTGTTACTTTTACGCTGGATGTAATGGGACACACACCTTCCAAAAAGTTCAGCTTTTGTCTCATCAGTCCACAGAGTATTTTCCCAAAAGTCTTGGGGATCATCAAGATGTTTTCTGGCAAAACTGAGACAAGCCTTTATGTTCTTTTTGCTCAGCAGTGGTTTTCGTCTTGGAACTCTGCCATGCAGGCCATTTTTGCCCAGTCTCTTTCTTATGGTGGAGTCATGAACACTGACTTTAACTGAGGCAAGTGAGGCCTGCAGTTCTTTGGATGTTGTTGTGGGGTCTTTTGCAACCTCTTGAATAAGTCATCGCTGCGCTCTTGGGGTAATTTTGGTTGGCTGGCCACTCCTGGGAAGCTTCACCACTGTTCCGTGTTTTCACCATTTGTGGATAATGGCTCTCACTGTGGTTCGCTGGAGTCCCAAAGCTATAGAAATGGCTAGAAAATTGAACTCAGCTTTCCAAAGATGTGATAAACCACAGTTAATTTATGTTTTATTAGATTAGATTAGATTAGATTAGATTAGATAAGCCTTTATTAGTTCCACAATGGGGAAATTCCAGGATTGCAACAGCACAGGGATAGCAACACTCAGAGCAACAATCAGAAGGCAAGAAAAAACAAGAGCAGCTAGTATACATGTGTACATATTAATACATATATATACAGTATATATATATATATATATATATATATATATATATATATATATATATATATATATATATATAGACACACAGTGCGGAGCATTGTAGCTGGATGGAATAAATATGTAGATATATAAACACACCCAGTGCGGAGCATTGTTGCTAGATGGGATGAAACAGCACAACCGTCTACTTAGTTATCCTACATGGTATGATTATGTACCCATACATATTCTCACCCTCCATAGCGACCGGTATTTTCCTAGTTGTATGCCGGAGGGGACCATTGTATAAGTCTATTGCGTCTTTTGCATTCAAAAACTATTAGGTTGTCACGTCTTTTTGCTATCTCTGCGAGCAGCCCTGCTTAGGTTGTACAGTCTGACAGCTGTTGGTAGGAAGGACCTGCGAAACCTCTCGGTTGTGCACCTAGGATGATGTAGTCTGCTGCTAAATGAGCTCCTCAGTGCATTCAGTATGTCCTGCATAGGGTGGAACTCGGCCTCCAGCAGAGATGACAGTTTAGCCACCGTCCTTCTCTCTCCTATCTCCTCCACTGGGTCAAGGCGCTGCCCCAGGACAGAGCTAGCTTTCTTGATCAGTTTGTTCAGTCTCTTCCTATCGGCTGCGGTAATGCCACTGCCCCAGCAGACCACTCCAAAAGTGATGGCTGATGCCACCACCGTGTCATAGAATGTCTTCAGCAGCGCCAGGGGGGCAATCACTTTCACACAGGGCCATGTAGGTTTGGATTTTTTTTCCCCTCAATAATAAACACCTTCATTAAAAAACTGCATTTTGTGTTTACTTATGTTGTCTTTGTCTAATATTTAAATTTGTTTGATCTGAAACATTTAAGTGTGACAAACAAAAAAAATGAGAAATCAGGAAGGGGGCAAACACTTTTTCACACCACTGTATATAGCACTTTTTATGACACCCAAAGACACTTTACAATGAGTCCATTATTCATTCACTCCACATACAGACATAGTGGTAAGCTACTTCTGTAGCCACAGCTGCCCTGGGGCAGACTGATGGAAATGCGGCTGCCAATCCATGCTGACGGCCTCTCCGACCACCACCGAACATTTATTCACATTCATACACCAGTGTGATGGAGTGGGATTTGAACCACCAACCCTCCAGTTATTGCCTGCTCTACCTCCTGAGCCACTACCACCCCTTTAGCTGTAAAGCTGTCATTTTAAGACAAGTACACTACCGTTCAAAAGTTTGGGGTCACTTAGAAATTTCCTTATTTTTGAAAGAAAAGCACTGTTTGTTTCAATGAAGATAACTTTAACCTAATCAGAAATACACTCTAATATCTAATATACATTGCTAATGTGGTAACTGACTATTCTAGCTGCAAATGTCTGGTTTTTGGTGCAATATCTACATAGGTGTATAGAGGCCCATTTCTAGCAACTATCACTCCAGTGTTCTAATGGTACAGTGTGTTTGCTCATTGCGTCAGAAGGCTAATGGATTTTTAGAAAACCCTTGTGCAATCATGTTAGCACAGCTGAAAACAGTTTAGCTGGTTAGAAAAGCTATGAAACTGACCTTCCTTTGAGCAGGTTGAGTATCTGGAAAAAATTATTTCAAATACAAATCATTATTTCTAACCTTGTCAATGTCTTGACTATATTTTCTATTCATTTTACAACTCATGGTGGTAAATAAGTGTGACTTTTCATGGAAAACACAAAATAATTGTCTGGGTGACCCCAAACTTTTGAACGGTAGAGTATATCTGGTTCAGCCCTTTCATAATAAAAGCACATAAGGAAACCATTCTGATTGAAACACTATAGAGCTTTTATTTTCAAATAGTTTTAGGAAGTGCTGAAATGTGTGGTAGAAAAAAATACATTAACCTCAGAGCATGCAGCTGTTCATATTTTTTTTCTTCTCCTTTTTCCAATTGATAGAGAACTTTAATCAATGAGTATATCAAAAACAGTACAAGGACACACACAAGAAGACATGGATGCACCCAAGATCCAAGCACTGGCACTTATTAGACTGCATCATAGTCAGGCAGAGAGACAAGGGATGTATTGGACACCAGAGCAATGAGAGGCGCAGACTGTGGTACTGATCATGTTATACTGAGATCTAGATTAAGGATTTGCAGATGAAAACAGCACTGCAGGACGGGTGCGAAGCCACCACTGAAGCTAAACACTAGTGCGCTGAAAGGCCAAAAGAAGCAGGAAGAACTTACACAGGAAATGGATGAAAACTTGGAAGACTGGGACAGCAACAACTCAGAGAATGACACAGAAGAGAAATGGGCAACACTGAAGGATACAGTATATCAGACTGCGAATGATGTATTAGGCCACCCTGAGAGGAAACATCAAGATTGGTTTGATGAGCATGATGAACACCTGAAGAAACTACTAGAAGCGAGGAATACAGCTAGGCAGGAAAACCTACAGTGTAACACAAGGTCGAAGAAGAAGAAATACTCAAAGGCTCAGAATGAGCTACAGAAGTACACCAGAGAGATGAAGTCCAACTGGTGGGGTGAAAAAGCGGAGAAACGTCAAACTGCAGCAGACAGGAAGGACATGAAAACATTCTTCACAGGTTTGAGAGAAATCTACGGCCCTAAACCAAGAGGATTGATCCAACTAAAGGCTGTGGATGGTGAAACGGTTTTGCAGGAGAAAGACAAGATCCTAGACAGATTTGCAGACCACTTTGACCAACTACTAAACAACCCTGGAGATCTCACTGAAGAGGCTAAAGAAGCTCTAGTGCAGCAACCAGCTATATGAAGTCTGGATGAACCACCAAATTTTGATGAACTAATGGCAGCTATCAGGACAACACAGGATGGTAAAGCTCCAGGAAGGGATGGAATTCCAGCAGAAGTGTGGAAATTTGGTGATGTTCAGCTTACCAACTGCCTGCACAAGCTCATCCAAGAGATAGGGGATGCCCAGAAAGTACCTAAAGACTGGAAGGATGCAAGTATTGTGCCTTTGTTCAAGAAAGGTGGCAGGAAAGATTGTGGAAATTACTGATATATCACTGTTAGCCACTGTTGGTAAGATTCTCTCACGTGTACTACTTAACAGACTCAGTGAACACATCTCGCAGAATGTACTACCGGAAACCCAGTGCGGCTTTAGAAGTGGAAGAAGCACAATGGACATGATTTTCTGCTTGAACCAGGTTCAAGAAAAGTGTATCGAACAGAACATGCCACTTGATGTAGTCTTCATAGACTTCAGTAAAGCCTTCGATACTGTTTCACGACAAGGACTTTGGCAGGTACTCAAGAAATATGGTTGTACAGAGACGTTTGTCAGCCTGATCGAGGCACTCCATACAGGTATGCAAGCAAACGTGGCAATGAGTGGTTCAGTATCTAAAGACTTTTGAGTAAGCAATGGGGTGAAACAAGGGTGTGTGCTGGCACCTACACTCTTCTCGCTATATCTGGCAGCCATGCTTGAGGTGGCTTTCAAAGACACTTCAGAAGGAGTATACATTCAAACAAGGAAAGAAGCAGACTTGTTCAGTGTGGCACAGTTTAAAGCCAAGAGTACGACATTGATAAAGGTAGTAAGAGAAATGCTTTTTGCCGATGACAGTGCTCTAGTTGCACACAGCGTGGAAGATATACAAGCTTTGGTGGAGAAATTTGCAAGAGCAGCTAGCCAATTCAGCCTCCAAATCAACATCAAGAAGACAGAGTGTCTTTATCAACCACCAAAGTTCCAGTTATCAACATCACTACCAGAAGAGATCAGCATTGGTACAGAGCCACTAGTCAAGTGCAAGACTTTCAAGTACCTAGGGAGTACTGTTTCAGAGAATGCTAGGCTGGAGGATGATCTCTCAGAATGGGAAGAGCGAGTGCTGTGTTTGGAAACTTGAGGGAGAGACTGTGGAACAATCAACATGTGTCTATCCATGTGAAATGCAAAGTGTACAGAGCGACAGTACTGGCTACTCTATTATACGGTGCTGAAACTTGGACTGTCTACAGAGTGCAGGTGAAGAAACTCCACGCGTACATGATGAGACACCTTCAAGCCATAATGAACATCTCATGGAAAGACAAGATAATCAACATTGAAGTGTTGAAACGAGCTGGTCTACCATCAGTGGAGGACATGCTAATACAGATGAACCTGAGATGGCTCGGACATGTTGAGAGGATGGACCATCAGCTTCTCCCTCGTCAGTTACTCTACTCACAGTTATGCGAGGGCAAATGCAATCAGGGTAGACCAAGGCTCAGATTTAAAGACTGTAAAAAGAAACTTGAAGAAGCTGGACATAGACAGGAGTTCCTGGCAGTGGAAAGCTAAGGATAGAGCTGTGTGGAGGAATCTGATCAGACCTAAATGAAACAGTCATTGTCGCCCACGACAGACTGCTATGATGGTGATGATGGTGATATCAAAAACAGTAATCAGCTTTTTATGTTAGTGTTAGAAAGGTTGTATTGTACCAGGGAAATTCAGATTCTCAGGAAAATTGCCACTTATCAGTTGATTATGAGTCAACTGAGGATTAATGAATTAATCCATAACTTGCATCCCCTCTCTGAATGGTAAATGGTGTCCAGCAGGGTCATTTTGGCTTCTTATTTTCCAAAGGGACATGTTAAATGTTGTAAAGTCAACATTGTCTCCTTAGTTAGACTGTAAGTTCATGGTGTTACTGTTGCACATATGTCCAAGGTTTGGTTGCTGTGATATTTGAGTTTTAGATAACCTTTGTACACCACAAGCTTTAAGCGTTACCCAGCTTGTTGCTATCCAAATTATCTTATTTGTTCAACATCAATCACATTGTCAAATCACAGCTTCCCTAAATACAGTTTTAAATTCAACTTGCCTATACCCTATGATAATATTTGTTTTTTAAACATGTTAAATAGATGTCATAACTTATTTTTCCCTTCTTACAGGTGGTGGGCTGCTTGGGCTGTCCATCTGTTTGAGGCTCTTATTGCATTGATGGTGTGCAGGTAAGGGTGGCAGGAATTCTTTCCCCCATTTTGGATATCTGTGGGGCCCTAAAAAGTCAAATTATTTTTTTTTTCTTTATTTAATATGGACATAACAAATTACATTAGTACAATCACAAGGAGAGACCAGATGTTTTGCATAGGTGTATATAGAACAAGTGCTAATTCTCAACACCAGTCCATAGGTGGCTTATATAGGTCATAAATTAGGCTGTACATACAAAATTTATAAGCTAATTAAAATTACAAATACATTACAAATTATAAATAGAGCAAGAGCTCCATGATCACAACAAACAACAATTCAGACTAGACATGCACACATTGCTGGTGGGATTTTAGCCAATCTTTAACGCCTCTGTTGAAGAGGTTGGCATTTGTCTCCAATTTTAAGTGAGTTGGCAGAGAGTTCCATAAATTTGCCCCTTTTATGGAGAAAGCAGATTGACCAAATGAAGTTCTAGACATGGTGACAATGCAGTCACCTTTGATGGAAGCTCGTGTGCATGCTCTGCTAGAGCTCGAGCGTCTAGCCACCAAACCAGAAAAAGGAGGTGAAACAAGATTGTATAGACATTTAAAAACCAGTCTGATATTACAGAAGATAATAAAATTTTCAAAAGTAAAAAGATTGTGTTTGACTAAAATACCACAGTGATGCCACTGCATTGGTTTGCGGTCCAAGATTTTTATAGCCTGTTTATATATTGCTGTTATGGGTTTTAGTGTAATTTGAGATGTTTGTGACCAAGATGTGATACAGTGTGACAGATGTGAAAGAATCATCGCGTGCATATATGTATGAGCAGTTCTGAATGACAAATCCCTTCTAATGAGATGGAAGCAATTTAAATTGGGTTTGACCTTCTTACAAATGTAATGCACCTGCTTGTCGAATTGCAGGTTCCAGTCTAGAATGATCCCTAAATACTTGACCTCATTCACTTCAGTAAGCACCTCATTTCCAATTTTAACATCAAAAACATCATTCATGGGCCTGTTTCTAATAGAGATACACATAGCAACTTTTTTTTTGACATTCAAGGTTAAATGCGACAACACAAGCGATTTAGAGATGTTCTGTAAAACCTGGGTCAGGTGCTCAGCTGCCATGCTAGCCGTTTTGGCAGACAGATAGATTACGGTGTCATCAGCATATATCTGGCAGTTTTTTTGGGGGGTTTTTTTGTTACTTATTTGTACCCGTAGGTAGATTTGGTTTGCAGTCTGGTGACAAGCCACCGGCTGCCGGTCGCTGCGTGCGCAAGTGCCCTAAACCTACATGTTTTTTGGTATGCGGGAGGAAACCGGAGAAGTCCCGGAGTAAACCCACGCAACACGGGGAGAACATGCAAACTCCACACAGCTCACTGTTGGCCGGGGGCTGGGATCGAACCCACAATCTCATGATCCCCGCGATCCCCCGGCCGAGGGTAAACTGTGCTGCCACAGTGCTAAACCACTGCGCCACCGTGCAGCCCATTGCTCAGGTGCCCAGTTGGCACCTGAGCAACTATTGGGCAAGTCGTTGATGTATATTGTGAACAACAATGGCCCTAGTATAGATCCTTGTGGTACTCCCATGTTATTTGTGAGCAACCCAGATTTCTCCCCATTGACCTTGACACATTGTTCTCTTCCCTCCAGGTATGACCTAAACCACTGTATTGCCTCAGTTGAAGTCTTGAGGTCTTTTAACTTCGACAATAGGACAGTGTGGTTTACCGTGTCAAAGGCCTTTTTTAGATCCAGAAACACAGTCCCCACAACATGCCCCTTAACCAATAAAGCCTTGACCTTCTCAATAAAATAACAGTTAGCTGTTTCTGTGGAATACTTAGGTCTAAACCCAAATTGCTGTGAATAAAGTAATTGGTTGGACTCTACATGTTCTATCAATTGATCAGCAAATTTATCCAAATGTTAGGCCTTAAGGTGTGTTCAGATCAAATGCATGACTTTTTTGCACAGCATGATTATATTACAACTCAATGTAAACACGTGAATAAATATGAATTCACCATCTGAGCGAGTTGCAGATAGGCAGAGTTGCCTTTATAACTTCTGCAGCTGTGTTCTATCTGCTGTGGAAATCCCCAGAACACCATCATGTTTAGGTTTACATTATCCAGCGGGGCTCTCACCTGGAAAAATTGTCCTTGCCACTAAAATTTCACCTGGATGACGGTTGTTTACACTGCTAGCCTGCTAGCTCTCGTTAGCATATCAGTGACAAGAGTCCGTGAGTGGATAACTCCGACGCTCAGATTCAACTGCAGAGCTCTCAGTCCGTCTGTCTGCAGGTGAGTGGCAGTCTCATTTTCAAACTAGCTTACCCTCCAGTTTTGATACTTTAACTCTGGTGACGGCAGAATCTCAAGAGTGATTACTAGCTAAATCAAATCCCTCAGATACGCGAATGCCCAAATATGCATGTTTTCCACATGTTTACATTAACGTATTTGCGTTGAGCTTTCGCATTTGGTCTGAACAAACCTTAGTAATCCTTAAAATTTCAATTAATCCATCCATCCATCTTCTTCCACCTAATCCTTTTCGGGTCGCGGGGGGTGGCTGGAGCCTATCCGAGCATCTTTGGGCGAGAGGCAGGGTACACCCTGGACAGATCGCCAGTCTATCGCAGGGCCAACGCAGAGAGACAGTCAACCATTCACTCTCACAGTCATACCTAAGGACAATTTAGAATCCCTATTTTGAGGCCAATTAACCTAACTTGCATGTTTTTGGGATGTGGGAGGAAATCAGAGAAATCCCGGAAAAAACCCACGCAGGCACGGGGAGAACATGCAAACTCCACACAGATCACTGTTGGTCAGGGGCTGGGATCAAACCCAGGATCCCCCGGCCAAGGGTGGGTTGCTGTGCTGCCAATTAATCCGTGTATAATAATAATAATAACTAGAAAAGCACTCAGAGCGCATACCTCCGCCAAGGCTCCTTCCGTTTCTCATGGATCACCTCCAAAATGTAATGGGTTTGTGTGTAGGCCTGTAGCCACTTGTGGTGAAAATTGCATCAAAGTCTGTCCATCAGTTTTGGAGTATTGTTGCTAACACACTGTGAGAAGATAAGAGCCTTGGCTGAGGTATGCATTCTCAGATCATCACCAAAATATAATGGGTTCCTCTCTCGCCCAAGAACCACCTCTGGTGAAAATTTCATCCAAATCCATCCAGTAGTTTTTGTGTAATCCTGCTGCACAAATACAAACAAAGCCCTTGGTGGAGGTATGCACTCTCAGATCATCACCAAAATCTAATCATTTGTTCCCCGTGCCATTACACACCTTTTCTGAAAATTTCATCAAAATCCGTTCATAACTTTTTGAGTTATGTTGGTAACAGATAGACTGACAGACAAACAGACAAACGCCGGTAAAAACATAACCTCCTTGGCGAAGGTAATAATAATAATAATGGATTACATGGCCCTGCGACGGACTGGCGATCTGTCCAGGGTGTACCCTGCTTCTCGCCCAAAGATGCTGGGATAGGCTCCAGCCCCCCCGCGACCTGAAAAGGATTAAGCGGAAGAAGATGGATGGATGGATTTATATGGCGCTTAACATGTCACGTGACATCTCTTACAGTGAGTCCATTATTCATTCACTCCAGACAGACATTAATACTAATTAACTAACCTACACTTATATAGCACTTTTCTAGTCACAAAGACCACTCAAAGTGCTTTCACTAATACTAACCCTCTATTCTAAGGGCCTACAGGAGACAGATATCTAGGGACAATTTAGAACAACCAGTTAACCTAACATGCATGTCTTTGGATTGTGGGAGGAAACCGGAGCCCCCGGAGTAAACCCACGCAGCACAGGGAGAACATGCAAACTCCACACAGAAAGGTTCCACCCCTAGTGGTAAGCTACTTCTGTAGCCACTGTTGCTCTGGGGGAGACTGACTGAAACGTTTCAGATCATCAAACAAATTTAAATGTTAGACAAAGATAACACAAGTAAACACAAAATGCAGTTTTTAAAAGAAGGTGTTTATTATTAAGGGTAAAAAAAAATCCAAACCTACATGGCCCTGTGTGAAAAAGTGATTGCCCCCCACACCCCTTGTTAAAACATAAATTAACTGTGGTTTATCACATCTTTGGAAAGCTGAGTTCAGTTTCTCAAGCCACACCCAGGCCTGATTACTGCCGCACCTGTTGTCAATCAAGAAATCACTTAAATAGGACCTGCCTGACAAAATGAAGTAGACCAAAAGATCCTCAAAAGCTAGACATCATGCTGCAATCCAAAGAAATTCAGGAAGAAATGAGAAACAAAGTAACTGAGATCTATCAGTCTGGAAAAGGTTATAAATCCATTTCTAAAGCTTTGGGAATCCAGCGAACCACAGTGAGACCCATTATCCACAAATGGTGAAAACATGGAACAGTGGTGCTTCGCTGCCCAAGAGCGCAGCGAAGACTCATCCAAGAGGTCACAAAAGACCCCACAACTACATCTAAAGAACTGCAGGCCTCACTTGCCTCAGTTAAGGTCAGTGTTCATGACTCCACCATAAGAAAGAGACTGGGCAAAAATGGCCTGCATGGCAGAGTTCCAAGACGAAAACCACTGCTGAACAAAAAGAACATAAAGGGTCGTCTCAGTTTTGCCAGAAAACATCTTGATGATCCCCAAGACTTTTGGGAAAATACTCTTGTGGACTGATAAGACAAAAGTTGAACATTTTGGAAGGTGTGTGTCCCTTTATATCCGGCGTAAAAGTAACATAGCATTTCAGAAAAGGAACATCATACTAACAGTAAAATATGGTGGTGGTAGTGTGATGGTCTGGGGCTGTTTTGCTGCTTCAGGACCTGGAAGACTTGCTGTGGTAAATGGAACCATGAATTCTGCTGTCTACCAAAAAATCCTGAAGGAGAATGTCCAGCCATCTGTTCGTGACCTCAAGCTGAAGTGCACTTGTGTTCTGCAGCAGGACAATGATCCAAAACACATCACCAAGTCCACGTCTGAATGGCTGAAGAAAAACAAAATGAAGACTTTGGAGTGGCCTAGTCAAAGTCCTGACCTGAATTCGATTGAGATGCTGTGGCATGACCTTAAAAAGGCGGTTCATGCTCGAAAACCCTCCAATGTGGCTGAATTACAACAATTCTGCAAAGATGAGTGGGGCAAAATTCCTCCACAGCACTGGAAAAGACTCATTGCCAGTTATCACAAACATTTGATTGCAGTTGTTGCCGCTAAGGGTGACCCAACCAGTTATTCGGTTTAGGGGGCAATCACTTTTTCACACAGGGCCATGTAGGTTTGGATTTTTTTTCCCCTTTATAATAAACACCTTCATTTAAAAACTGCATTTTGTGTTTACTTGTGTTATATTTGTCTAATATTTAAATTTGTTTGATGATCTGAAACATTCAAGTGTGACAAACATACAAATAAATGAGAAATCAGGAAGGGGCCAAACACTTATTCACACCACTGTAAGTGGTAAAATATTTGTATGTAATCTAATTCTCATAAGTGCCAGTAAGATAAGAAGCCATCTCTGTTGTCATTCAGTCCATACAGCCAGTCATGTACAGTAGAATGAAATAACGTTTCTCCTATCTGCAATGTTAATCACGTGTCGATTCAGAAGGGGCGGCAATGCAAGGCACTGCCACAAACAACTTCTCCTTCTCCAATTCTATTACACTGAGCACCAAGCTAGAAGGCGGGAAGTACCATTTTTATATGCTCTTTAGTTTGACCCAGCCGGGACTTGAACCCCCAACCTCCCGGTTGTGGGGCAGATGCTCTACCAACTAGGCCACCACTCTCGTAAGATAATAGATAATATAAGATAAACCTTTATTAGTCCCACAATTGGGAAATTACAGGATTGCATCAGCAAAGGGATAGCAGCACTCATAGCAATACTGAATAAGATAATAGGATAAGAATTGGTTAGCCAAAGCAGTAAATAACTAGAAAGGCACTCGGAGAGCACAGACCTCCGCCAAGTACCTCAGTTCCCCCTAATATTGGGATTTTCCCAATATAATGGTCCTACATTTATTTTATGTATATTTTCCGATTCCTTGACCATCAAAACATACCTTTAGCAATTGGATTCACATTGATATCTTTATTAGTTCAGTAGTTATTGACAAAAATCACTTTTTCGGTAATGGCGGTTTTCTTCTGGATGTAGCTCCATAGCTTTTGAAGATACTGTACATCAAATCCATTGGCACACTACTGATTCCTCAGTGTCTTGGCTATATTTTGGTGTTTGTTGTATGTTTATCTCTTTAATTTGTTACCTTACAGTGATGAAAATTCCAAAGATCCCCTATTATTTCCTGTTCTGGATCACAGTATCCGGATTTTTTGCAGGATCGGGATCAGTCTTTGATATTTCGTAGAACCTATTGGGATCTTATCCTGTATTGTTTTGGCAAGCGTCCTGACCATTTATTGTGGAGTTATATACACATATGCTAAAAATGGCCCTATCTCGCAATGATAAAGAATCCTTTAAAAAATTCCTGGATCCAGACGATGATCTGGATCACTCCCAAAATCTAATCATTTCTTTCTTGTCCCATTTGGGACTTGTCCAGAAAATTTTGTGAAAATCCGTTCATAACTTTTTCAGTTATGTTGGTAACAGACAGACAAACAAACAAACCCCGGTAAAAACATTACCTCCTTGGCGGAGGTAAATATACATATGTACACAGTTGTATACACAGTGCAGGAGCATTGCAGTTAGATGGTATTAACAGCATTACAGTTATTTAAATTACCGGCAATATACGTAGATCCAGACAGTATATTTCACATTTGAATGAACAGTGTTGTTGCCACCCTCAATAATAATTATAATTGTATAAGCTGTGCATTGGAGGGGACAATCTCTATTGTGCAAAGTTGTGATGTTTAGTACGGCCTCTACGAGCAGCACTGGTTAGATTGTAAAGTCTGACAGCTGTAGGTAGGAAGGACCTGTGGAACCTCTTCCTCGAGCACCTAGGATGACACAGCCTACCGCTAAATGAGCCCCTCAGTGCATTCAGCATGTCCTGCATGGGGTGGGACTTGGACTTCAGCAGAGATGACAGCTTAGCTACCATCCTCCTCTCTCTTCCACTGGGTCAAGGCAGCGCCCCAGAACGGAGCTGCCTGTTTTGATCAGTCTGTTCAGTCTCTTCCTGTTGGCTGCCATGATGCTGCTGCCCCAGCAGACCACTCCAAACGTGATGGCTGATGTCACCACAGAATCGTAGAAGGTCTTCAGGAGTGCCCCCCGCACTCCAAAGGACCCAAGTCTCCTCAGGAGGAACAGCTTGCGCTGCCCCTTCTTGTAGAGCGGGTTGGTGTTGTGTGACCAGTCCAGTTTATTGTTAAGGTGAACACCCAGGTACAGTCATGTGAAAAAATTAGGACACCCTATGAAAGCCTGTGTTTTTTAACATATTTGGACATATGGATATTTAATATCAATTTTAACAATACTGGGAGATTCAAGTAATATAACTAAATAATTAAAACTGAAGAAAAGACTTTCATATTTTGTGTAAATGTAATTCTAAAAACATGCAATTTTTGATGAGGAATAAATTAGAACACCCCCACATTTATTCCCACTTAAAATGGCTAAAATCACACAGGTGTATCACATCAGGTGCACGGGATTAGAACATCATTACTCAGCATTTTGAAGGAGGCTTGTCCAATTTAGACCTCAGACATTTAGTTTGGTGTGCTCTTCACTGTTGAAGTGAGAGTGAACCCCATGGTGAGATTGAAAGAGCTGTCTGAGGCCTTCAGAAAGAAGATTATTGCAGCTTATGAGACTAGTAAGGTAATTCAATTCAATTCAACTTTATTTATATAGCGCCATTTCACAACAACAGTCATCTCATAGCACTATCAACTGTAGGGGGGACCCCCACAGTTGCAGAAAGACCCCAGCAATCAGGCGATCCCCTGTGAGCAAGCACTTGGCGACGGTGGAGAGGAAAAACTCCCTTTTAACAGGAAGAAACCTCCAGCAGAACCAGGCTCAGGGAGGGGCAGTCATCTGCTGCGACTGGCTGGGGGGTGAGGGGATAGAGAAGAAGAAAAGAACAGACATGTAGAGAGCAAACAGCACGATGGGGACTCAATCTATGGGAGAGAACAAACAAATGTTAATGACCAGCAAAAAAAAAATATTTCATAGAGAGTGAGGAAAGGAGTGAGGCCCAGTGCATTACTGGAGGTCCCCCGGCTGACTAAACCTATTAGCAGCATAACTAAGGGAGGGTTCAGAAACACATAATCCCTCCCTAATTGTAGGCTAGATCAAAAAGGTAGGTTTTAGCCCTATTCTTAAAAACAGAGATCGAGTCTGACTCCCGAATCCAGATTGGCAGCTGATTCCACAGGAGAGGAGCTTGATAACTGAAGGCTCTGCCTCCCATTGTACTTTTGGAGATTCTAGGTATTACAAGTAATCCTGCATTTTGAGAGCGTAGTGCTCTGTTAGGATAATACGGTAGTATCAGATCTTTTAAATAAAAAGGAGCCTGATTGTTTAGAGCTTTGTAAGTGAGAAGAAGGATTTTAAACTTAATTCTAAACTCTATGGGAAGCCAATGAAGGGAGGCCAGAACCGGAGAGATATGATCTCTCTTTCTAGTACCTGTTAAAACTCTTGCTGCAGCATTTTGGATCAGCTGAAGACTTTTTAAAGATGTTTTAGGACAGCCTGATAATAAAGAATTACAATAATCTAATCTCGAGCTAACAAAAGCGTGGATCAGCTTCTCAGCATCACTCTGAGACAAGATGCTCCTAATCTTGGCAATATTACGCAAATGATAGAAGGCAGTCTTAGAAACAAATTTAATATATGAATTGAAGGACAAATCCTGATCAAAAATAACTCCAAGGTTCCTCACAGAGCTATTAAGAGAAAGAGTAACTGCATCCAAACTGAAAGTTTGATTTGGAAAGGAATTTCTAAGGTTTTTTGGACCAACAAGAATGACTTCAGTCTTATCTGAATTTAATAGCAGGAAATTACAAGTCATCCAAGCTTTGATTTCCTTAAGACAGGCTTCTAACTTGGCTAATTGATTAGTATCATCTGGCTTCGTTGACAGGTATAATTGTGTGTCATCTGCATAACAATGAAAATGTATACAGTGCTTTCTAATAATGTTGCCTAACGGAAGCATATATAAACTAAAAAGAGTAGGGCCTAGCACAGATCCCTGTGGAACTCCATGACTAAGCTTTGAGCTGAAAGAAAACTCATCATTTACATGAACAAACTGGAACCTATCAGATAAATAAGATCTAAACCACTGCAACGAAGTTCCATTAAGTCCAACATAGTGTTCTAATCTATCAAGTAGAATATTATGATCAATAGTATCAAAAGCTGCACTAAGATCTAAAAGGACAAGTACAGAAACTAGTCCATTATCAGATGCAATGAGGAGGTCGTTAGTGACCTTCGCTAAGGCTGTTTCAGTACTATGATGGATTCTAAACCCAGATTGAAACTCTTCAAGTAAACCATTTCCCTGCAGGTGGTCAAATAATTGCGTAGCAACAACTCTTTCTAAGATTTTTGAAATGAAAGGGAGATTAGAGATTGGTCTATAGTTAGCTAAAGCTCCTGGATCTAGCGTTGGCTTTTTGAGTAAGGGTTTAATTACAGCCGTTTTAAAAGCCTGCGGTACATGGCCTAAAGTTAATGAAGAATTGATTATATGAAGAATAAAGCTACCAATAAGTGGGAAGACTTCTTTAAATAACCTGGTAGGAATAGGATCTAAAAGACAAGTTGAAGGTTTGGATGAGGAAACTACTTTGTCTAACTCACAAAGGTCGATTGGAGTAAACTCATCAAGACAGACATCAATAGAAGGAGTTGTAGTAGTTACAGTATTTAAGTTAACTGTGGGAAGAATCTGATTGATTTTATCTCTGATGGATGAAATTTTATTATTGAAAAAGTTCATAAAGTCCTGACTAGTAAGCTCTAAGGGGATGCTAGGATTGACAGAGTCCTGACTCTTTGTCAACCTGGCTACAGTACTGAAAAGAAACCTGGGATTATTCTTGTTCTCTTCTATTAATGCAGAGTAATAACTCGTTCTAGCTTTTCTAAGAGATTTTTTATAAATTAAAAGATGATTTCTCCAAGCTAAATAGATTTCATCTAAATTAGTAGAGCGCCATTTTCTTTCTAATTGACGAGTCTTCTGTTTTAAGCTACGAGTTTCTGTGTTGAACCAAGGAGTTAAAAATCTCTGATTAGACTTTTTCTTTTTTAAGGGGGCCACCAAGTCTAGAGCCTGATGCAGAGAAGCTGAAACACTATCCACCATGTTATCAATTACAGAAGGAGCAAGCTGTCTATAGCTTATTTCCGTTGTGTTGACACATGGCATAGAGGAAACAATCTGCATAAATTTGGAAACAGCATCATCTGAGAGGCATCTACTGTGATAATATTTTTCTTTAGGAGCCAAATAGTCAGAAATAGTAAAATCAAAGGTTAACAGACAATGGTCTGACAGTACAGGGTTATGAGGAGACACTACAAGATTTTCTATTTCTATGCCATATGTCAGAACAAGGTCCAATGTATGGTGGAGGTAATGAGTAGAATTTCCTACTTTCTGAGAAAACCCAATCGAGTCTAATATTGAATTAAAAGCCACATTAAGGCAGTCACTATCTACATCCACATGTATATTAAAGTCCCCTACTATAATTATTCTATCAGATTTCAACACTAAATCAGCTAAGAAATCAGCAAATTCGGATAAAAATTCTGAATAGGTTGATGGGGGACGATAAACAATGGCAAATAAAATTGGGTTTAACCTGAAATTGCTAAAGTGCCCAATACTGAGGACCAGGCCCTCAAAGGAATTATAACATGTTTTTTGCTTTACATTAAATAGTAATTTGGAATGGTAAATTGTTGCTACTCCTCCTCCACGACCAGAACTTCTGGGATTTTGACAGTTTAAATAACCAGAGGGGGTTGATTCATTTAAACCAACATAATCCTCTTGTCCTAACCAAGTCTCTGTAAGGGAAATTAAATCAATCTGATGATCAATTAACAGATCATGGACTAACAGAGACTTGGGAGTTAGAGACCTAATATTTAACAAACCACATTTAATTTTTAAATTATGAGGAGGAACAGAGGCCAAATCATTCAATTTAGAGGCTTTATGTTTAATTTGAGTTTTACCAATATTTTGCTTTATCACTTTGGGATGCTTATACATTATATTTTTATTCACTTTGGAGGGAGCAGACAACGATTCTCTGATGGGGAAGACAGGGGCTAAGCTGAGCGGTGGCGGATGAAGAGGAGCTGCAGAGAGGCGTGTAAGACTGCGACTCTGCTTCCTGGTCCCAACTCTGAGTAGTCATGGTTTTGGAAATTTGGATAAAAAAGATGCCAGATTGTTAGATAAATGAGAAGCACCATCCAAAGTGGGATGAATGCTGTCTCGTCTCATAAGACCAGGTTTTCCCCAAAAAGAGCTCCAATTGTCAATGTAGCCCACGTCATTTTTAGGACACCACACAGACAGCCAGCGGTTCAAGGATGACGAGCGACTAAACATGTCATCACTGGTCAGATTGGGGAGGGGCCCAGAGAATACTACAGTGGCAGACATCGTTTTTGCAAAGTCACACACCGATTCTATATTAAGTTTCGTGACTTCCGACTGCCGGAGACGGATGTCATTAATGCCGGCGTGAATAACAATTGTGGAATATTTACAGTTACTTTTAGCCAGCATTTTCAAATTTGACTCGATGTCGCCTGCTCTGGCCCCAGGAATACATTGGACTATGACCGCTGGAGTCTCTAGGTTCACGTTTCTGACTACAGAGTCGCCAATGATCAGAGTTTTTTCCTCAGCGGGTGTGTCGCTGAGCGGGGAAAAACGATTAGAAACGTGAACAGGTTGGTGGTGAACCGGGGCTTTGCGACTAGGCTTCCTTCTCACCGTCACCCACCCAGTCTCCTCGCTGCTGAGGAGAGCCGGGGAACCACTGACAGGGGGGCCTAAGCTAGCTAGCTCCGCTGCAGCTAATGGGCGTCCGTCGAGATTAACTGGCGCAGACGGTGTTTCAATGCAGCGGAGTCGGGATTCCAAATCAGACAACCTCGCCTCGAGCGCCTCAAAAAGACAACATTTATTACATTTACCGTTATCACTAAAAGAGGCAGAGGTGTAGCTAAACATCTGACAGAGAGAGCACACCAGAGGAGAGGAAAGAGAGGTAGTAGCCATAGCTAGTGGCTAGAGAGCTGGAGAGCAAACCACACAGGCAGACAGCAAAACAGGAAGTGACGATACGTTACCACAAGGAAGTGACGATCCATTTAAAAAGATCTCAAAAGAATTTGAAATCAGCCATTCCACTAGCCACGGTTACATGGCAAAATTTCTTCATTGTGATTACAGTTCAGATCAGAACTTTACTGTTTACATGGATCCTGAAAAAGCTGATCCGATTAGGACGTGCGTTTCCATGTGTCACACATTTGAACAGAATAAATCATTTTGACATGCGCACGTTGACATTTCGACATTCTGAAAATAGTAGAAGAAGAAGCAACTTCCGGTGTTAGCAAGCCCCGCTTCATGTCTTTCTCTTTTTGAAATGGACCTGTATTGTGTTATTCAGATTACTTTTGCTTCTGCTGGTCTCCGTAATGAAGCTACAAGTACATACTTCTGCATATGACGAACAGAGGGAGACAGCAGGATGATACAGACCAGTTTTGTTTTACTCCCGCTATGTCTTCCGCTAGCAAATGTAAAGGTGGAAATATGTCACGTCAACGTGTGGCTGACGTACAGACATGCGCAGTAAACATATTTTCTGCCCAACCTTTGGAAGAAGTGTTTTCATGCACACCATTCGGATTGACAATTGGCATAACCCACCCGTCTCAATCGGAATGACATTTTGATCCGAATGAGCGTGATCGGGTCAAAATATTCAGATTGGCGTGTTTACATGAAGCATTTTTATTCCGATCAGGCTTTTAATCTGGTTACTTGTGTCCATGTAAACATGGTCACTGTACGGAAAATAGTCTACAAGTGGAGGACATTCAAAACAACTGCCAACATGTCCCGGTCTGGCCGTACAAGCAAGTTCATCCCGAGAGCAGACCGCAAGACGCTAAAAGAGGTCTCCAAAAACCCTAAAATGTCATGACGGGACCTACAGCAGGCTCTTACTACTGTTGATGTGAAAGTTCATGCCTCTACAATCAGAAAGAGACTGCACAAGTTTAACTTGCATGGGAGGCCTGCAAGGAGGAAACCTGTGCTCTCTATGAGAAACTTGAAGGCCAGACTGAAGTTTGCCAGAGAGAATGTAGACAAAGATCAGGACTTCTGGAATAATGTTATTTGGACAGATGAGTTTAAAACTGAATTATTTGGACACCAGGACAGAGGATGTGTTTGGCGTAGACCAAATACAGCATTCCAGAAAAAGAACCTCATACCAACTGTGACACTTCATGAAGGTGGAAGTGTCATTGTTTGGGGTTGCTTTGCTGCAGCAGGACCTGGCCAGCTCACCATCATAGAATCCATCATGAATTCTACTGTGTATCAGAGGATGCTTGAGGACCACGTGAGACCATCTGTAAAAAAAACTTAAAGCTGAAGCAGAACTGGACCCTGCAACATGACAGTGACCCAAAACATACCAGTAAATCTAAGAAGTGAAGAGTCCTGGAATGGCCAAGTCAAAGCCCAGATCTTAATCCCACTGAGATGCTGTGGGGTCACTTAAAACAGGCTGTACATGCAAGAAATCCCTCAGACCTCTCACAGCTGAAAGAATTCTGCGTTGGAGTGGGGCAAACTTTCCTCAGATTGATGTCAGAGACTGGTAGACGGCTACAAGAAGTGTCTCACTGAAGTTATTTTAGCCAAAGAGGGTAACATTAACTATTTGGTGGTAGGGTGTCCTAACTTTTTCTTCAGTTAGAATATGCATTTTTGTTGTCTTTTCTTTAATGAGTAAAACCAGGTTAATTTTTGTTATTTACCTGCAGTTAAATCACCTTCTTTTCCAGAGATAAATAAAAACATTCAACATCAATATGTGAACATTTCTTAATAAAGAATTGAATATTTAATGAGGTGTCCTAATTTTTTCACATGACTGTACTTGTAAGATGTCACCATCTCATTGTCTGTTCCCTGGATGTTTACCCGTGTTGTAGGGGGTTGTCCACACCTGCAGCAGTCCACCACCAGTTCCTTGGTTTTCCTCGCATTGATCTGGAGGCAGTTCCATAGGCACCAGTCCACAAAGTCCTGGATAATCCTCTGTACTCCGCATCATTTCCATCGGAGATGAGGCCAACGATCGCAGAGTCATCAGAGAACTTCTGTAGATGGCAGTGTGGTGTGTTGTATGAAAAGTCAGCAGTGTAGAGGGTGAACAGGGAGCCAGAGCTGTTCCCTGGGGGGCCCTCCTGTACTGCAGATGATGGTATCAGACACACACTCCTGGGTTCTCACAAACTGTGGTCAATGTGTGAGTGTTGTCCAGGATCCATGATGACAGGTGCTGGGCCACCCCTGCACACAGCAGCTCGTCCCTCAGGATCACTGGTTGTATGGTGTTGAAAGCACTGGAGAAATCAAAGAACATGATCCTCACAGTGCGCTCAGGCTTCTCCAGGTGAGACAGGAAACAATGTAGGAGGAAGATCACTGCATCCTCCACCCCGATGCCATGCTGGTAGGCAAACTGAAGTGAGTCCATTGCTATTCCCACCAGGGGGTGGAGGTGGGCGAGGAGCAGCCTCTCCAGGGTCTTCATCGGGTGTGATGTGAAGGCCACTGGTCTGTAGCTGTTCAGGTCCTTGGAGTGTGGAGGTACAGGTACCACACAGGTTGTTTTCCACAGCTGTGGAACCCTCCCTAGCTTCAGGCGCAGACTGAAGATGTGCTCCATGATCCCACACAGCTGGTCTGCACAGGACTTGAGGAGTCTTGAGCTGATGCCGTCCGGACCTGCAGCCTTCCTCGCCTTGATTTTTTTCAGCTCAGCTTTCACCTGAGTCTTAGTGAGAGATGGGCTGGGGCAGGGGGGCTGTGTGCTGGGAGGGAAGATGTTGGGTCTGTGAGGGGAAAACAGCTGTGGATGTGCACTGAGAGCTGAGGTATGGAAGAGGGATGGCAGATGGAGGGCAGTGGGCAGCTGAACTAGAGAGGGTGGAGGCAGTAGGGGTTGGTGGGCAGGTGGAGAAGAGGGCGGTTGGTGAAACCTGTTGAAGAAAAGATTCAGGTTGTTCAGCCACTCCCTACCCCACACAACCTGGGAGGAGTTATTCTGATGCCCAGAGATGGTTTTGAGGCCTCTCCAGACACCGCTGATGTCACTCTGCTTCAGCTTGTCCTCCATCTTGTTCCTGTACCTGGCCTTCCCCTCTCTGATCTTCCTCCTTAGCTCACTCTGTATGGACTTCATCTCCTCCTTGTTTCCCGACCTGAAGATCCTTTTCTTCTCCTTCAGCAGTGACTTTATCTCACAGTTGATCCAGGGTTTGTTGTTTGAGAAACACCGTATGGTCTTGGAGGGTACAGTGTTGTCCACACAGAAGTTGATGTAATCTGTGATGGTGTGTGTGAGGCCGTTGACGTCCTCATCATGTGGATCCCAGAGCTGCTCCCACACAGTGGATTCAGAACAGTCCTTCAGAGTGTCCTCCACCTCTTCGAACCATATCTTAACTGTGCGGGTAACAGGAGGTTGTCTGTGTACCGGGGTAATAAGTCCAATGTTTTATTGTCTCTGGTGTGGCACGTGACATACTGGGTGAAAGTAGGCAGAGTGGGGGGCAGGGAAGTGTGGTTAAAATCACCAGAGATGAGCTGAAGAACATTTGGGTGCTGTGTCTGCAGCCTAATGGTGACTATGTGGATGGCGTCACATGCTGCCTCAGCACTTGCAGAGGGGGGTACACATAAATGACGATCATGATGACGTGGTGAAAACTCTCTGGGAAGGTAGATTGGTCACATGCTAATGGCTAGCAATTCAGTGTTCTTGCTACAGTGTTGTTCTTTAATCTGTTGTTCACAAACATTGCCAGCCCCCTGCCTCTGCTCTTGTTGCTATCTAGTGTCCGATCTGCTCGTAGTAAGTGGGAAAACTTCCAGTCTGATGTTGGTGTCTATTATTAGCTCGTTTAGCCACGTTTCAGTGAATAGCATGATGCTAACCTCACTAAAGGCACGCTCATATCGGGTCAGCACCGCTAACTCATCCGTCTTGTTAAGCAGCAATCTCACATTTCCCATGGTAACTGATGGTAGAACGGGCTTGTAACTTGCCTTCCTTGCGTGTCGCTTCGCTCCGGCTCGACATCCACATCATTTTTGCCTGATTTCTCGTGGAATATCGGGTCTCTCAGTTAGCACCGTAGGGCTGCACAGTGCTAACAATTGACTCCGACTGTAAACAGTGGCTCAGCAGTCCCTGGCAATATGAGTAGAAAGTTAGATAATATCAAGGCCAGTATGGCGATATTAGTGTCCATGATGGATGTGGGGTAACAAGATCAGAAAAATTACAGTAAAGAAAAATGGATAGTAAATAAAAACGAGAAAGAAAAACTCAGAACTGAGCCACTGCTGCAAAAGGCTGAGTAGAGTAGAAGTAGGGATGAGCCGATACTTTTTCCAAGTCTGATACTGTGACTCTGAGTATTGGCCGATACCATTTCATTTAAAACAATAAAAGTACAGAACATACTTTGTTAATGACTAGTTGCATTTTGTACACATATTAAAAACAAAAATTTTAAAATCAAAGAACATATTACAAATTTGACTCAGTTCAGCAATGCTGCTGTTTTTTACTTTAAATTTTGTAACACTGGCAGCATTTCACTGGTCAGCACCATGTAAACATGCATTCTTAAGTTTTAAGTGCAAGTTTATGCAAAACTTTGAAGCGGAGTATTTAAGTAAACATTCAGATGAAATTCAAAGTGTCACTTTATGCATGAGGTAAACATTGCTGTAGATCTGAAAATAAATGAACTAACCCTTTAAGTTGTGTTTTTGTCATCCATTATTATTATCATAAGTATTTTCCTGGTCCTCTGTTTATTTAGTAGTGTTTCTGATATTATTCTCTGTCCATTCTTAGTGTTTAGGGTTGCTCTTATTTTGAAGTCATTCTTGTTCTATTTCATGTAGCCCTGTTGTTCTAGTCCTCCTTCCAATTCACGTTATGATTTGCTATTTATATTTGTCACCTACCTCTCATCAGCTGTAACTGTCCCCTGAAAGGTAAACCCATGTTATGTCTTCATTTTCCACACTCCAGTCTGGCTTTTACTTTCAGTTTCATTCTTTTGTTTAGGCTTCACTTTTAGTGTCTTCCAGCCTGCTGAGCTGGAAAAGCAGCAGCTGCTGCTGCACGTCATACGTCCTTCTGCTCAGTTCTTGACAGAATTCACCATACTCCTTTACCGAGATACTTTTGCAAGTGTTTTATCAAGTTGGTGGTGTAAAATTGTAAACATTGGTACCACACATACTGAGGCAAGTCCCACAGACAGGCTCCAGTGACTTGTGACACTCGTTGCTTCCATTTATGGAGGCCGTGCAGCATGGCTGAGAACATGATCACGCCTTCATTTTAATATTATTAATCAGACCCTCCAGGATTTCGCAAAGTTACAATTCTACCAATTCCCGTGACTTCATCAGGTCCTGCATAATTTGAATTTTGTCCAATCACCGCAATTTTGGCCAATTGTTGTCAACTTCCGCCAATTTTTTCTATCAAATTTGTCTCTCAGTAGCGTACAGATGTGTACGTCATCAGTCTGGCCAATCAAATGTGACGCTGCGCTGCACTCACTTCTGTGTTTACACTGAGTATATACCGAACACATCAGCAAAAAACAGTGTGTGATTTAAAAAAAACACACTCACCTGTGAGTTTTCCCACATCATTCCTTCATCCGTCTCCTCGAGTTTCCATAATGACCGCGTGTATGAAGTGCCGGGTTTGTGTTGAAAAACGTCTGCCTGCCTGAAAGCACCTCCATCTCGGGAGGTCAGACACGCCATAAAACCACAAAAAAAACAGGTGACTCTAATATTACAGCAAGTGTTGTAACAGTTTTACGTCTTTAGAGGTAAAAGTCACTACTGCATCTTGTCAGTGAGTTTTAGTATTGGTCCACTGTGTTTCATCAAGTCCAAAGTCAACGTAGTCATCTACCAGGAATTTTAGAGCACTTAATGCTTCCCTCTGTAGACAAGCTTTATGAAGATGCAAATTTCATTTTCCAGCAGGACTTGGCTCCTGCCCACACTGCCAGAAATACCAAAACCTGGTTTAATGACCATGGCATCACTGTGCTTGACTGGCCAGGAAACACTCCTGATCTAAACCCCATAGAGAATCTATGGAGTATTGTTGAGAGGAAGATGAGAGACACCAGACCCAACAATGCAGATGAACTGAAGGTCACTATCAAAGCAACCTGGGCCTAAATAACACCTCGGCAGTACCACAGGCTGATCACCTCCATGCTACGCTGCATTGATGCAGTAATTCATGCAAAAGGAGCCCGGACCAAGTATTGAGTGGTACATGGACATACTTTTCAGTGGGTCAACATTTCTATTAAAAATCCATTTTTTAATTGATCTTAAGTAATATTCAATTTTTTTTATAAACTGAATTTTGGGTTTTCATGAGCTGTAAGCCATTTCATCAAAATGGAAAGAAGTAAACTCTTGAAATATATCACTCTGTATGTAATGAATCTATATAATGAGTGTCACTTTTTGAATTGAATTACTGAAATTAACTTTGACGGTAATCTAATTTATTGACGTGTGTGTGTGTTTGTTACTGAATTATTTATCAAATAATTTTTGTAATCCTAACTGACCAACAATAGTAAAAGTTTGGTTTGATTTAATGTCGAAGAGTGAGGGCGAAAAAGGGTTATGTGTGTATGTAAACTTCTGGTTTCAAGTGTGTGTGTGTGTGTGTGTGTGTGTGTGTGTGTGATAATAACATACCAGTCAAAAATTTGGACACATGTGCAATTGAGATAAAGTAGTTTTTCACATCATAAGTGTACTCAAGAGTAAGAAAGTATATTTAAAAACTGTTCTGTAAAGTATAATTGAAGTATTTGTAAAAATTTTACTTGAGTAAATGGACACTTGTGGACCTGGATCAATGACTGGTCAGCAGAGGGTGCTGTGATCTTCTTATAGCCATGTTCACCTCTCAGTTTACTTTGAAATGATATGCATTTACTCAATTTTCATGTGCAGTGTGATAAGGATTAAATATATATGTGCTAACTTTGTGTCATAATGATTTCCCTGCAGTAACAAAGGGATTACCAACACGACCACTCGCTGCATGTGGTTTATGCAGACATTTCTGTTTGGCTTCGCCTCCCTCGGCCTGCTCCTCAGGTACAACCCTGAGCATCCAAAACAGCGCTGACGCCAGTGGGAGAAGCCAACCGAACAACACAGCTGAATCTTGAGAACCTTTGTGCCTCTTCCTCTTTAATATAAAAACAATTGTGATGGCTACACAATGCTGAGCTTTTGGTTTTGTTCTTTTCCCCCCCAGAGTTTGTTTAAACTTGAAGTATAAAAATTGACTGATACACTGATTGTAATATTCATATGATGGACCAATGTGTTTCATTCCATATATTTTCTGTGGTGAGGGAGTACTGTGCTGCCTTTTACCGATGTCTACAAGTTTGGGGGTTTTTTGATGGGAGAGAATATATAAGTTTTGTTGTTCTGATTAATCTGCTCTGAGCTCAATTTTTTGGGGTAATACAAAAATGGGAATCTTAATGGTGTGAATGTGAATATGTCAGACAGGCTGACTGCAGATGGTACACTACCATGGATATAAATGAAGTTGCTGTCACATGCCTTTTCATACTTGAGTTTTCCTGTGACACAGAGGAATTACTCATTTTTACACTAAAAATAAAGGATTTTCACATCTCTGAAGTTTCTCCTTTGTGTGTGTTTTTTTTTAAATTGAATTAATACAGCATGGTCTGACCATAATGCTCTGCACTGTGTGTCTATATATGTACATTTATAGTAATATGGACATATGTTTACTAGATGTTGTTTTTTCTTGCCTTCTGATTGTTGCTCTGAGTGTTGCTATCCCTATGCTGTTGCAATCCTGGAATTTCCCCATTGTGGGACTAATAAAGGCTTATCTTCATCTTGTGCTTAAGAAGTCAGAAAATATGAAAACAGTTGTTCAGTACTTATTTTTTTAGGAAATGATAGGATAGCAGCTTAACTTTAGCCCACTAATTTATATGTTTGGTAGCATATTCTTGTCATCCATCTTTTCTACAAACACAGCTTACAAGCATCCTACATTGGCCATCTTATTTAGTGTATCAAACCATCAAACACACTGCTTCCTTTTGTGACATTTTTGGAAAATCAAAAGAAATCAGCCAAGATATCAGGAAGCTAACTGTGAACCTCTACAAGTCTGGTTCATTATTGGGTACAATTTCCAGATGTCTGAAGGTTCCACGTTCATCTGTTCAAATAATTATACACAAGTAAAAACACCATGGGAATGTCCAGCCATCATACCGATCAGGAAGGAGACAGGTTCTGTGTCCCAGAGATGAACTTGTTTTGGTGTGTAATATGCGTATCATGCCCAGAACAAAAGCAAAAGACGTTGTGAAGATGCTAGCTGAAGCTGGTAAGAGTGTCATTATCCACAGTGAAACGAGTCCTGTACAAACATGGGCTGAAAGGCCACGCAGAGAGGAAGAAGCCATTACTCCAAAAGCAACACAAAAAAGCCAGATTACAGTTTGCTAATATACACAGGGACAAAGATTTTAATTTTTCCACACATGTCCTGTGGTCTGTTGAAACTCAAATTGAACTGTTTGGCCATAATGACCATCGTTACATTTGGAGAAAAAAGAGGAAAGCTTGTAAGCCTGAGAACACCATCCCAACTCTGAAGTATGGGGGTGGCAGCAGCATGTTGTGGGGGTGTTTTGGAATCATGAGGCTAGAACATCATGTGGAAATATTGAAGCAACATTGCAAGACATCAGCCAGGAAGTTACAGCTTGGGCAGAAATGGGTCTTCCAAATGGACAATGACCCTCAGCATACCACCAAATTAGTTACAAAGTGTTCAACAGGTTAAGGACAACAAAGTCAGTGTTTTGTAGTAGTCATCACAAAGTCCTGATCTCAATCCCATAGAAAATTTGTGGGTGGTGCTGAAAAGACGTGTGAGCAAGGTAGCCTACAAACCTGACTCAGTTCCACCAGTTGTGTCAGGAGAAATGGGCCACAATTCCAACAAATTTGTGCGAAGCTTGTGGCAGGATATCCAAAACGTCTGACCCAGGTCATACAGTTTAAAGGCTATGCTACCAAATACAAAGGAAATGGATGTAAATGTTTGACTTTGCAGAAAGTAATAAAAACAAATCTCCCAATAGTTATTTACCATAAATAGACATAATTTTGGGCATTCTAACTAACCTAAAATGTAAATTTATTTATGTAAATTCATGTAAATTTCTGGTTTCAATTGTGTGTCAAATCTGAAAAAAATCCTTAATGATATTGTTCTGTAAGGAAAAATGTACTATATTTGATCCTTTGACAGTCTGGCTATTCATCTTTGAGGTTATTGCTTAAGTGTGGCTGCAGAATTTTCTGCAGAGGTGGTTAGAGTAGCAAAACACTGTTCAAACGTCTTTTTACTTTATGACGTTAAATACTCACCCATAGTTAATAGTTAAAAAAGTATCTGAGTGACAATATTTTGTATTAACTGAAATGCCTTCCCACTCACCCCAACTTGCATGTTCTGGCTTCTTTTCAACCAGCTGTAAACAGGAACGAAAATTAAAAAAAAAAAAAAATAGAACAGAAAGAGGCAGTATCAGGTACAGTGGCTTCCAGAAGTATTCAGCCCCTCTGCAGTTTTCCTGTTGTGTCTTGTTGCAGCCTGATGCTTAAATCATTCAAGTCTTTTCCTCAATCTACACCTTGTATCCAAAAGACAAAGTCAAAACAGAATTGTATTTTTTGTCAATTTATTAAATAAAAAAACGGAAATACCAAGTGTATACAAGTAGACATACAAGTATATTTGAACACAAACATGAGTAGCTACAGAAGTACATCTACTCGGCCCCTCCTGCTCCCCTTTGCCTCATTTGGGTTGACATGGGTTAACGTGTACTGCTCTCCCAAGAGCAAGTGTTTCCAATCACACGCAGCATTCATACAGAAGAATTTTACACCTTTTTCTATTTTTTCTGGAGTTTCATGTGCACTTGTGTATACTTGGGTTGACTTATGTTTAACACTTCATCTATTCACCTCATAGGTGGATAGATGGCCATATCAATCCACCTATGAGGGTTAAATGGGGCAATTGTATTTCAGACCCATTTGGGGTTAGCAGTGGAGTCAGACAGTGAGGAATTTTGTCTCCAACTCTTTTTAATTTTTATGTTGATCTGTCTGGGTCACTAAGAGCTTGTAAAACTGGACGCATGATTGGTAGCACTCTTGTCAGTCATTTTTAGTAGTGCTGGTCTTCAGCAGCTTCTGTCTGTCTGGTCTGTATATGGTTTTGAACATGATATTAGATGTAATGCTACAAAAAGTGCTATCATATGTAGAACCAAGGAGGACACATGTTTAACTTTTCCTGATTTTAAATTATTAGGGAATGTTCTGGCAGTCTGTAATAAGACCAAATGTCTTGGACATATCACTGATCAAATGACTGATGAAGATATCTACAGACAGTGTTGTATGCACAGGCTAACATTCTGTGTCGGAGGTTTAGCGCATGCGCACGTGAGGTTGTCTCTTTTCAGAGCATACTGTACACCCATGTATACTGCACATTTGTGAGCCAATTATAAGGGAGGGAGTTTAAGGAGACTTGAAGTAGCCTGTAATGATGCCCTTAGACTGTTACTGAAGAGGCCGAGATGGTCTGGTGAAAGTGAGCTCTTTGTGGCTGCAGGAATCAAAATGTTTGGAGCCATTTTAAGGAACCTTCTGTTTAAATTTATTTGTAGGCTTAATGCCTCTGAATATGACGATTTTTATCTTTGACAGGGTTACGATTTAGTACTATGCGTTATCAAGCTCTGTTGTGGAGGCACTGGTACACCTGTTTGCATTGATTGTGAGTTTTGTGCAATTTTTTCCTTTATTATCTTCTATATGTATTTGTTTTCAATTGGGCCTGTGAGTCTGAATAAAGATTTATTATTATTATTATTATTATTATTATTATTGTTGTTGTTATCCACCTACATTGTAGGCTAATAGACATACCACTCATACAGGCTTTTGACTGTGCTTTCTAGTGTTTCAATTTCCAAGTAAACCTCACAACCAGATATAGTTCAGGACTGACTGACTGCCTTAAATGCTCTAAATTGATTTAATTTCTCACAACAAGGTCACCCACTGTGAAGCACGCAGTTTCTTAATGCTTTGCATATAAAATCTTCAGGTTCAGTGTAACTATTTCTCACTGAAACAGCCATTTGTAGCCTGAGAGCAGACAGATGGCAGCTCAGCTTAACCAGTCTGAGCTGTCCAATATTACAGATTCATGATTTTAGCTTCACTGAGAAAATATTATTTACATATCCAGCAAACCATTTATTTTAAGTTGTGCCTCACTCAGTAACTGCCTAATATACAAAAAGCTTTTAGCTCTGCTTTGCCCTCTTCAACTCCTAAAATAAACTTGTACTTTAGCCAGCAGATGGCCTATTGCAGGGGTCAAACCTCGAAAGAGCTGTTTTTGTTCATGTGCATGGAGCTGTAAAAGTTATAGCTCATCGATGTCACAAGATGGCTTATGAAACTTTTTTGGCAAATTTTTGTCAATTTTATATTTTGGAATTGAAGTCAAGTGGTGTCATGATGCACCGTGGTGATGTCTTAGCCCTCCGCTGCATGATGGAGTGGTGATATGATCGTGCGGTTTGCTTGTCTGTCCGTTTGTTAGAATTACACAAAAACTACATTTTGGATAAATTTTCACCAGAGATTAGGGTGAGGGTTAGCCCTTGGGCTACAGATGAACCCATTCGACTTTGGAGGTGATCGAAGAGCACATATTTCCGCCAAGGCCCTGTCTTCTTGCAATGTGTTAGCAGGATGACACAAAAACTACTGGATGGATTTGTATGAAATTCTCACCAGAGGTGGCTCTTGGACTACGGATGAACCCATTAGATTTTGGAGGTGATCCATGACTGCATACCTCCACCAAGGTCCTATCACAATGTGTGGACAGAGGTACAGATGAAATGAGGGAAGGATGGCACCTTGGTGGAGGTATGCACTCTAGTTGATACTGCCCTCCATTGTATATAACATTTCTTAAAGATGCACTCTGGTGGCTCAAAAACCACCTCAAAAACAAATGTGTATTGCCCAAAATAGTATATTGTGGCATTTTATCCACAAAAAGCTTTCGTTGCCTTAGAATTGCTTGGAAAGAGTTTTTAACATCTTCCACCTACTTAAGCAGGCAGGGATCTATGAATATTCTAATTGGCTCCACCCATACTCCCGCCCACCAGTAGCAGATGCTGCAAGGCCAGCCCTCCCCTCTGAACTGAGAACACCAAAGACTGCCTAGCTAGTCATTAAACAATGGCTAGTCAAAACATTGGAGTGATTCGGCCATACATGTACACGCCGCTGACCCCTGCTAAAGAGAGCTGGCTCTCAGCAGTTCCATCTGAGGGCTGGAGCCCCACAACCTCAGCATGGTGCGCACGTGGCCTCCCCCCGGCTATTGCACCATGCGCCCCCCAGTTACCCAACTCGCCTCCCTCCAGAGGTTTAATGTGTCCTCCCTGGTGGGGACAGAATGGAGTGCCCAGGGGTGCTTTGTGTCCACCCCCCCCCCGAAAGCCCCTTCACTAAACCTAGTCAAACAAATACAAAACAGACAGGTGGCGGTCTTGGCACCTTTATCCCCCTAAGAACGGATGTCTCTCTCTGGTTCAGCCTTCTGATTGTGTCCCTCCCACTCCTCTGTGGGCATCTCTGGGACTCCATACATGCAGGCGTGGCAGCCGCTGGACTCCAGTCTCCAAGCTGACTGCGCCCCGCGTGCACTACAGGGTTCCGGAATACGGTAGCCCCAAAGGTGGAGAACTACGGGCGGCCAAAGTTGGTTTCATGCCGTCCCCGGGAAGGGACGCTGACTGTTAGCGTGGTTAGTGGTAGGTCGACCGTGAGCCTCCGTCCATGGAGCCACGTCGGCTCCTCCCTCTTCCCCTGGGGGAGTGAACTCAGGTGTTTAGCCATGCCCAGTGCTTAGCCTGATTGGTTATAACATTAACCAGTTAGGCTAAGCAGGAATGCTTATGTAGCTGGAAACGCTCTGTCCAAACTCACATTTTTTGGGGGGGTGGGGGGTAGAGCTTAATGTGGCATTCACAGCAGAAAAACACAGACTTGGGATTTGGGACTGCTTTTGCTCTTGATACGTCTTGTAAGTCACAAAAACATGTTACAGACATGTTAACAACAGGAAACAAAAACTTGATTTTTGGTGGAGTGTCACTTTAAATATAACAGATTTTCATAGCAGTTTTATTCAGCTGAGGAAGCTTGACAGGACACACAGTATCGCTCTCTCCTGGACTTTTGAATAACATCCTTCTAACAGGAAGGCATAACAGTGTGACGATGGCTAAATGAGGCTGAGGCAGTAGCACAGGGTCACACTGTCCTGCGCTTATGAGCGTAAGAGCATTAACTTGTCTTAAAACAGTCCAGGTTTAACTAGAGCTTTCTCCAGCCAATAATCAGGGCTGATAGGACAGTCTCAACTTCCTCCTACATCATGTGTCACTTTTACTTTTGGGTAAATATGAAAATGCCAAGTTGGCTAGTTTTCAAGTTAGTTCTTCACTAAAATGATTCAAAATGAGGAGGAGCCATGAGGACTCTCATTTGATCAGTTTTATTTGGAGAACAACTGTTAACTGACACTACTACCTCAGACAGTAGAAATATGGATAACATTTAAAAAACAACATCCACTGAAAAAATATATTTCTTATATGCTACACAGAGTGAACTAGAGAGTAGAGCCACACTGTGTGAGGACTAGAGTCCTCCTTTGAAATACAGTCTAACATCTTCACCGTCGGTGAGGTGTCATGATGGAGAAAAACTGTGATGTACAGACAAAGTATGTGGCGGTAATGCACCTGTAAGCTGGTTGCCAACCGCCAATCAAATCTAAAAGAAGAAGCAGCATGAAAAACAATAAGGAACACAAATCAGATTTGCTCTAATCTCAAGGCTTTTCTGTATACACTTAGATTTACTCAACAAGCATCATCTCACTGAGTTTGTCATAACTGAGCTTGTGTTGTTTTAGAAGGTGTTGCAGTGTGTGTTTGACAGTGATCTTTCATGTCTTTTTGTCAGTATGAAGGTCGTGATCACCGGTCCAGCCAGCATATAGAAGGGTAGCGCTCGCTCAGCGTCTTGCGCAGATGTGTGCTCTGTGTCTTATCTCTGGTTTCCACCACACACTCCACCTGTGGACAGACAAACAATTATGGCCAAATTATATTCTGCACTAACCTCACATAGTGGCTACCAGTGTGTCTATGCACAAGGCTGGCACTGCTGTCAGGGTTTATATACTTGTGTGCTGGTCAAGCACAAACTGTGATTAACAAATGAATAAAATGTTGGTACCTGTTTCAGCCTGGGTCCCTATTCTTTGTTGCCGGTCTTTCTGAATATTTTTCACACAGGTTTTTCCTTTTTTTAAATGTGCTCAGTGGCTTTTGCATCAATGTTCATGGAAGTTTCTTTTCATGAATTTGCTGCCATTTGGCAATCTTTGTATAGGGTGACAAAGAGTTATAGAAATATTTATATTTTTTTAAACTTTCTTTGTTAATCTCTTGGATTTAGAAATGGCACTGAAGAGTTCTGCGGTCTGCATTGCCACAACAGGTAGTTACACTTCGGGACAGTTGCATGTCAGGTTACGGTGTAGAGTACATGGGTACGCCATATCTATGGTGTCAGGCTTTTGCCTTCTGACAGCTCACTCACACACACACAGAAACAGCAATGAGCAGATTTATTCAGTTCATTGTGCAACTTTTCAGCCCATACTGAATAAACACCACTTTGTATAGTGCAGGGCTAACAATATACACTACTCACAAAAGTTAGGAATATTCAACTTTGGGGTGAAATTTCAGGATGCACCTAAAATGCACTATAACCTTTACAAGTGAACTTAATTTGACCTTCTCTAACCTTTTGAATGCACATGTCCAACTGTTCAATATTTCAGCACTTTTTGCGTAACTTGCTGTTCTCTAACAAGGTGCTTAACGGCAAAATTCACAACAGGTGCTTGAGCCATGAATTGACCAATGAATTTTCTGGTTCAATTAGAATTGGTATTTAAATAGTCCTCTTCATCATGCTGTTCACAATTTGATATCAAGAGACCAAGACGACACCTCACAACTGATCAACAGTACCTCGCCACTGCGAGGCTTCAAACAGGATGTTCTCAGAGGGAAGTGGCCACTAAGTTTAGAGTGACACGGAGTGTCATTAGCAGGTTGCAACAGAGAGACTGGAAGAGTCTGGAAAGGCACAGAAATGGACGTCCTTTGGCCACATCCCATGCTGATGACCACTTCATTGTGAACAGTGCCCTGTGGAACTGGATGATGAGGCTACTCAACTCCAGGCACATTTAAGAGGAATGAGAGACACCCAAGTGTCATGTCAGACCATTCGAAACCATTTACATCAGTGTGGTCTGCGTGCTAGATGACCTGCAACGGTACCTGACCACACCACCAGGCACAGGCATCATCGTCTTGCATGGGCCAGGGAGCATTTACGCTGGACAAGGGAGCAGTCGGCCTCAGTGCTGTTCTCTGATAAAAGTCGATTCACACTGAGCAGAAATGATGGCCGCCAACAATGTTGGAAACATCAAGGAGAGCGCTATGCATCAGCCACTGTTGTCACCAGACAAGCCTTTGGTGGTGGTGGCGTTACAGTCTGGGCAGGTGTGTCTAGTCAATACAGAACTGCCCTACACCTTCTGAATGGTACAGTGACAAGCCGATACTACCTGAATAACATCTTTAATCTAGACATTGTGTCCTGAACAACACAGGCCTAATTTCATCTTCATGACGACAATGCTCCAGCTCACTGAGGTCACATCATTAGGGAATGGCTGCTGGAGGCTGGGGTACTTCAAATGGAGTGGCCTGCACTTTCTCCAGACCTGAATCCAACAGAAAACCTATGGGATCAGCTGAGCCACCGTGTAGAGGCTCGTAACCCTGTACCCCACAACCTCAATGACCTGAGGGTCGCCATTCAAGAAGAGTGGAATGCCATGCTTCAGCAGACAATAAGTCAAGTTGTGAACAGCATGAGACGTCACTGTCAAGCTGTAATTGATGCTCAAGGGCACATGACAAGTTATTGAGACACTGACATTTTTTGTCATGGTATATCCACCACTGTTGTTGGCTTTTGTTGCAATAAATTGTTTGAGATGAGAAAATCACCATTGTATGCTTCTACTTAAATGCCCTACTTTCATATTATATCACTATAGCGTGAACTTTTTACATTTTCCATAAAGTTCACCAAAAGCCAAATATCCCTAACTTTTTGTGAGTAGTGTGTGATACACCAGATCATGGCTAGCATTTTCATGGCAAACAGAGGTGTCATATTCTGTAGGTAATTATGCTGATCGACAGCACCTACAGCATTGTGATAACAGGATACACAAACAATTATTTATTGTAATCATATAAGTAAGCTATGTACAGTTAGGCCCAGAAATATTTGGACAGTGACACAATCTTCATGATTTGGGCTCTGCATGCCACCACATTGGATTTGAAATGAAACAACTACAACGGAATTGAAGTGCAGACTTTAAGGTTTAATTCAAGGGGTTGAACAAAAATATATGATTAAACATGTAGGAATTGTAGCTATTTTTATACAAACGCTCCTCATTTCAGGGGCTCAAAAGTAATTGGACAAATAAACATAACCCTAAGTAAAACGTTACTTTTCAATATTTTGTTGAGAATCCTTTGCAGGCGATGACTGCCTGAAGTCTGGAACCCATGGACATCACCAAACGCTGGGTTTCCTACTTTGTGATGCTTTGCCAGGCCTTTACTGCAGCTGTCTTCAGTTGTTGCTTGTTTGTGGGTCTTTCTGCCTTAAGTTTTGTCTTGAGCAAGTGAAATGCATGCTCGATTGGGTTGAGATCTGGTGATTGACTTGGCCATTGCAGAATATTCTACTTCTTTGCTTTAAAAAACTCCTGGGTTTCTTTTGCAGTATGTTTTGGATCATTGGTGAAGCGCCGTCCATTCAACTTTGCTGCATTTGGCTGAATCTGAGCAGAAAGTATATCCCTATACACTTCAGAATTCATCCGGCTGCTTCTGTCTTGTCACATCATCAATAAACACAATTGACCCAGTGCCATTGGAAGCCATGCATGCCCATGCCATCATACTGCCTCCACCATGTTTTACAGAAGATGTAGCGCTTTGGATCATGAGCTGTTCCAATTCTTCTCCAAACTTTCTTCTTCCCATCATTCTGGTACAGGTTGATCTTAGTCTCATCTGTCCAAAGAATGCTGTTCCAGAACTGGGCTGGCTTCTTCAGGTGTTTTTTGGCAAAGTCAATTCTGGCCTTTCTATTTTTGAGGCTGATTAATGGTTTGCACCTTGTGGTCAATCCTTTGTATTTACTCTCATGAAGTCTTCTCTTTATGGTAGACTTAGATACTGATACACCTACTTCCTGGAGAGTGTTCTTCACTTGAGTGGATGTTGTGAAGGGGTTGTGAAAGGATTCTGCGATCATCCACCACTGTTGTCTTCCGTGGACGTCCAGGCCTTTTTGAGTTCCCAAGCTCACCAGTGCACTCTTTTTTTCTCAGAATGTACCAAACTGTTGATTTGGCCACTCCTAGCATTTCTGCTATCTCTGATGGATTTCTTCTTTTTTTTCAGCCTCAGGATGGTCTGTTTCACCTCCATTGAGAGCTCCTTTGACCGCATGTTGTGTGTTCACAGCAACAGCTTCCAAATGCAAACGCCACACCTGGAATCAACTCCAGACCTTTTAACTGCTTAATTGATGACAGGTTAACGAGGGAAGAGCCCATGCAGCCTTGTTATTTTTTTTTTTTTGCAGCCTTCTGAGTCAATTGTCCAATTACTTTTGGTCTCTTGAAAAAGAGGTGGCTACGTATTAAAGAGCTGTAATTCCTAAACCCTTGCTCCAATTTGGATGTGAATACTCTCAACTTACAGCTGAGAGTCTGCACTTTAAGCCCATATTGATTATATAATTGTATCCTGAATATGTTTTCGTAAACAGCTAAAATAACAAAACTTGTGTCACTGTCCAAATATTTTTGGGCCTAACTGTATATGAAACAAGACTAGCCTAACCGCTAGCCATGTTCTAGCTAATGTTTACATATCTATAGCCCGTAAAGATGCCACAGCTGGTCACAGCCAATAGCCGGTTGGTGTCATGTGTCTCTATCAGTCAGTTAGTGCAAGGGTAAGTGCAACACCTTCAGGCAGTATTTCACTTACTGGCCACAAGTGTAAATATGTTTTCTCCTGAAAGTTACAAATAAAGCCTTTAACTCCATGTTTTATTTAACTACTAGTGCGATGCCTGGTCACATGACCATATAAGGAGTTCCATGTTTTTATGTAACTATTTGTATTTTTAGCCTCTTAATTCTCGCCAACTCCCTGGCAAGTCCAAGACATGACTTCCATGCCAGAAAAGGAAAAGAAGATGAGCGGACTGAATTAGAAAAGTATAAAGAATTAGTCGCCTACCTTTGCTTTGAAGATTTCAGACTTGTCGCCATGTCTGCGATGGCAGACGTCCAACAGCCTGGGAGGATAAGACAAGGGGGAGGAAAACTTAAAATGCTGGCAGCACCATGCCCATTTCCAAAGAAAGGATTAAACACCAGTAAAAAAGAAGAAAAAAACAACAACCTGTAAATCTGTAAAAGGATGAACTCTACCTGACATCCTCTCTGGTCAGGACGTCCAGCAGCTTAGCCATGTCTCCTGGCCACTCTCCCAGCTGCACTGAGAACTTACTGATCCTGTCGTCCAGCACCAGAGCTCGGTCCACGCACTGCCTCACCACCTCCAAATCCATGTTAGCACTGCTTACCACTACAGCCACCCTGCAGCACAGACACAGGGAAGCTGGTTTCATCTTCAGCCAAAAAGGATTAGCGCTGCTGACATTATAATATTGCCAGAATGTCAGCTTTTTCAAGCATTAATAAAAACACTCCAGCCTCCAAACTATGGACTAAATTTAAAATGATATAAAGGATACGCGTAACGAAACTGGGATCTACTTGATCATTATCTTTTTAGCAGAGCAGAAACCTACTATTGCACATGCATTACAATGTATATTTGTTTCACTGGACAAACTTTTACATCTTTCAGTTAATACAAATCTCACACAAAGGCCCTAAACTCCACTAGATTAATTGTGTTAGACAACAGGAAAATCTCTATGTACAAGTGAAGAATTAAAACTACCGTGTACCTTTGCACAAACCTCAAAACAAGTTTGAGAAAATATGATGCAGAACAGTAAAGTTACTTCTGATTAAATCCTTCCTCGACTCATCTGAATGAAGGTCAGTTTGTGTCTAGAGTTCAGGATGACTTTGCCATATAAATCTGCTTGACCCACTTTTTGCCTCTCAGTTCAGGTAGCTGTCCAGCCAGGATGGCAGCCAGTCCCATGGCTCCCTCTGTGTCCACAGTAGAGCGCTCAAACTCCTGAAACCGCAGCATTGCCACCAGGGCATCCTCCTCACTGTGGGGTCAGAACACAGCTGGTCTGGGCATAAGAGTTCTTCTTACTGCTTCTTAAACAGCTACAACCCATTATTAAGGAGCCTGTTATCCATCCATCCATCTTCTTCCGCTTAAGCCTGTTATCCATATAATAAATAGAAACAGTTAACTTAAAGCTACGGTCACAAATGCCCCTACAAACGGCTGTGAACAGTATTCAAACAATTTTTGGACCATTTCGTACATCCTTCTTAAGGCAGGCATAGGAGAATCCAGCATTTGTAGACTGTTCGCAAGTTCATGGCCAGGTCGATGGTCTTGTCCAAGATTTCTATGAATGCCCTGCAAAAACTCCTCATCGTAGGGCAGCCATACGAATGCCACAGGAACAACCTAAGAACTAGGCAAGATGTTGGCCGTAAGTCTGGCCATACGTCTGCCTCAAGAACACCTTAAGTTGTTCTTTTCTTGAGAGCCCCTTACAGCGGTCGTAGGAAACGCTGTACAAATTCCCGTTCATACAGAGATTTGTACAATGTGCGTAAGGCGGTAGTGAGGCACTCATAAGGTGGAAGTACATCATTCGTGCGACATTTATGCCACACAAAATGTGTCGAAAGTCATAAGATCTTCCTACCAATGACTTGAGAGTGTCGTGAGTTGGACAAAAATTTTCCTAAGATGGCAGTAAGTATGCCGTAGGAAGATCCCTAGGCACCCTTACGAAGAACATAAGAATTCTAGGGCCATTGTACAACAGAAAACCACTTCAGTTCTCAAGAATGCCTCAAGTTGTTCTTGAGAATTGAATGGCAGCCATAAAGAAACTATGCCCACCTCCACGAATGTCTATGAACTCCAGAATTTGTAGGAACTGGGAGATTCTTACAAATCTTAAGAATTTGTGACCATAGCTTTAGTAAAGCTGGAAAATCTAAGGCAGAGAACTGAAGGAAATACCTGGAAAGGTTAAACTGCAGTTTCTTTTCCAGCAACTCTATGCTTGGCCTTTGTTTATTTTACCAATGAAAAATATGTTTACACGCTGGAAAAAGATGGCCCTGTCTCTACATCTGATGTCTTCTTTTATAACTACTCCATGAGAATTTTTTTTTTTTTGGATTTGCACTGTTTTAAGGTTTTCATTTGCCTTTTAGACCTCATCTGCTCTAAATAAACTCATTTTGCTCAGCGTGTTTTTACTTAATGCTAAATGCTATCTAGCCATCTCTGCTTGGCATTTTACTGCATTTACATGTTGAGCTTTTTAAACACCACACCAACGTCTGTGCGGATGCCATACCTGACACTGATGACTTTATCTACCAGTTTCTTTGCTAGCTCGAAGGTGTTGATACCGAGTGAACGAACTGCAAGATCTGTGAACAGGAAGACCCTCATTAGAAGTTTCTTTGCTGCAGGTCAAAAGGTCTACACTACAGCTCTGTAATATAAGTAGAGATGAGTGGACTGAGGAAGGACATTACCTCCAAAAAGCTTCCTATTGGGGTTGCTGTGCAGGTCTTTGATTGGGCCGTCTGTTTTCAGAGACTGTAGCAGCAGAGGGAAACCTTCAGGCTCAACTCCCTGTTAAAGAAAGTACACCAAGTCATATTTTCCTAAAGATTAAGAGTCAATAATCCATTTAGCAGCTCTGTGAGGCTTTAACCCGTTGAAGATGAGTCACCTCAAACTGCTTCTGGCCTGAATGAAGCCAAGGTGGTGTATGTATTCCACTAATGGCGCTTGATGCATATTCCACACACACCCACGAGTATCCCCATTTCTCCTTATGTTTTTTTGTGACTGTGATGATGGAACAGCAATGATTGCTCATAAACATGTTATTATTGACAGGGCCATCATTGAAGGCTGCAGCTCTGCAGCCAAATGCAGCTCTTCTGCCCATAATCATTCACTCACTGGGACTTGACAAAATACAGATTTAGAAAAGACAAATGCAAATTTATGAGTGAAGTGCTATAGATTAGCAAGAAAAAAAGCAAATTTACAAGAAAAAGCCTAAAATTGAAATCAAAAGCTTCAAAGCTAAATCCTCACAAATTTCAAGAAAAAAATATTTTAACTTGTTGAAAATCTGTAAGCATAAAGTTGCAGATTTTAAATATAGACACAAGTGGAGATCATCGGGTTCCAAACACGTGAGGATTTCAAGGTCTTGTATTGCTTAGCAACAGCATTTAAAAAACCTAAGGTCTGCTACACATTAGTTTTTAAAGCAGCACTATGTAACTTTCTTGTTCCTTGTAGGAACACCAAAAAGGCCACAACCACAGTAACCACGACCCCAGTCCCACCAGCCAACTACAGGGCTTTGTGTTGGTGGTGGCTAAAGTCATGCCCTGTGATTCGCTGCCGGGACCGAGACCACATACCGAGGCCACATCTACTTTCTGCTCAATAATCACACCAAAAAAACCAAAAAGAGCTGTTGTCGGCAATGTTGGCCCAATCAGGCTATGGATGAAGTGATATTCACTCAATCAAATCATGGTGTACCATCAAAATAATTTTGCAAACATCATCTTGAGGTGAAAATCTAATGTAGTGCTGCTTTAACATGTACAGAGGAGCCATGTTGTACTTCAGTTGCTTAGAAGAACAAGACCCTCCCTGCCAAGATCCGTATTGTTTTCAAATGTACAGGAGAGGGATGTTGCATTTTAGAGGAATGACACGTTACCAGAAGGATTTGAACCCAGGGCTCCTGCATGACAGATGAGTATCTTAACTCCTACACTACACTACTGCTTTAGGTTACACAATCAAAAAAAATGTTCCACTGACAAGACAAAATGCCTGACAAACATTTCATAAACGTGATTTTTTTAACATTAACAGAATTGCATGAATTTTGATTAGCTGAAGAATACTGTTGTGATTGTGAGTCTGAAGTTTCATTAAATTTGAATCAGTACATCAGGGGTTAATCCCAAAATTACATGTCAAAGAGAAACTGTACAACTTGATTGGCCTAGAAAATCAAAACAGATTGACATTTTTGGATAATTTTAACAACTTTTCATTATCAACGTCTGTAGATGATCTCTGTTTAATTTCAAGCAATTTGGATCAATGGCCTAGGAGGAATTCATTTTGAGTTCACTTGCACATTTTTTGAAAATGTAGTGCAGAAAACTTCATTTTTGCTGCACAGTGGCACAGTGGTTAGCACTGCGGCAGCACAGTTCACCCTTGGCCGGGGGATCGTGAGATCGTGGGTTCGATCCCAGCCCCCGACCAACAGTGATCTGTGTGGAGTTTGCATGTTCTCCCCGTGTCTGCGTGGGTTTACCCCGGGATTTCTCCGGTTTCCTCCCACATGCCAAAAACATGCAGGTTAGGTTAATTGGAGACTCTAAAGTGGCCCTAGGTGTGAATGTGTGTGTGAATGGTTAAGGGATAGCACTGTATCGTGGCTGCTTCATCCATTCAGGTGGTGGATGACCCTCAATTTCCCTTCTGGGGATCAATAAAGTATACTAAATCTAAAAAAAAATTTTTGGAGTCACGTGGGTTCACCGAACAAGACAGTCGGCTGATTTAAGATCTCCCTAGAGACCTCCTAACCCAAAATAAAATTTGCCTACTAGACTTGTCTTTCTTCTACACATTTTAGGGGACGGAGTTCTTTTAGCGCTTTCGAAACGTCTTTGAGCATACTTGAGCACTATGTCGTCTAGAACAGCCAAACTAAATGCCAACGCTAACTTAGCTAGTGGAGCTAATGCCAAGCTAGCGAACACCATGGGTCAAGACAGAGGAGAGAGCGGGGCGAGCATCCTGACTGCCATGCAACAGTCACTGGAGAAGGCTACGAAAGAAATGGGGCAAAACTTCTGGTGACCCTACATTCTGATGAGAGAAATCAAGGAGGCTAATGTGGGGCTAAGAACAGACGTTGCAGGAATTCTGCAGAGGCTAGACGGAGCTGAATGCCGAATCTCTTAGCTAGAGGATGAAAACCATCAGCTTTGCCAAACAGCAGAGAAGAATGCCAAAAAAATGTGAGGAGCTACATCGGGCAATTGAAGATGCAGCGAACAGAGACAGATGCCAACACCTGTGGCTAATTGGTCTGAAAGAGAAGGCAGAATATGGGAAACTGTCTGAATGCATGAGAAAGATTATCTCCAAAGTGCTGGGGGTCGAGCTGGATGGAACACAGCTACAATGAGTGCACTGAGCTCCGGCACCGATGCCCGAGGAGACAGTCCCCCCAGACCCATAATCATATGGTTTCTAAGTTTTCTGGAATGAGAGCGAGTGCTGGCTGCTGCAGGAGAAAAATGCAGAAGTAAGAGAATGTAATCTGGAAGGGCTGCAGACTGTCATTCTTCCCCGACATTACCAGAGAGACCGCGGAGAAGAGGAAGAAGTTCACTGACATCAGGAGGAAGCTGCACGAGCTGGATGTGCACTTTACCCTGGCATACCCAGCAGAGGTGCGCTTCACATGGAGGGGGAAAAGGATTAAATTTATAGATCACTGCGAAGCAATGGATTTCATCTACAAAGGAGATATGGCAGAACAGAGAGATTCACTAGATCATCTGAGCTCAAACCCCGAGGGAATCTGACTGGCAGAGCAATGCACCTGTACCCCCCCAACACACAAACACACACATCGCTTATGGAATGCAAATCGCTATGGACAGTGATTTACAGACTTAAATAATTGTACAACTTCAGTGAGTATTGTTTTGTGAAAATATTATCTTATAAAATGTTTGGGTGGGAGGGGGAAGTTGGAGGATTTATGCATAATCTCAGCAATGCAGAGACAATACAAGATACTATACTTCTTGTTTTTGATTAAAGTAGGTTTCAGCTGTATCCTTAAGCTGAGAAAGATTTCTTCTGGCCAGACTGGAGATATAACTTATATATATATATATATATATATATATATAACTTAACTTAAGAAATCATTTGGGAGTTATGAGGGGGTCTGAGGGTGGCCACTTGTGTGTGCCTCATGGGCTGTTTTTGTGAGAGGTTTCACAGAAAAGAGAAAAGGGGAGTACAAGGTTGGGAAGTTCCCCAAGTTAAGAGCATAGATAAGGTTTTGGTCATTCCCCATTCCAAAGGGAGGGTTTCATTTAAAACTTGTGTGTTCTTAGGTTTTTGGTTTTTGTTGTTTTCTTTTGCAGTGGGCAGCAGGACAGCACCTTCCTTTTTCAGTTTCTTGGTCTCTGCAGATAGTAGCTAAAGGGCATACTAATAAATGGTTAGTTGTGTAAGATTAGTTTCCTGGAATGCGACTGGGCTTCAAGATCCTAAGAAAAGAAGGAAGTGTCTATCTTACCTCAATCTCAGCAGGCCCACCTGGCTTTTAAACAAGACACACCTACCTGCCTCAGAGGTGGTTAAGCTAAAAAGAGACTGGGTTGAACAAGTAATCATAGTTCATATTCTAGTAACAGATGTAGGGTTGCTATTCTGGTGCACAATCAAAAGTTTAGTCATCACTCTCTCCTCATGCTCTAGCTTTTAGAGGTGTGGGCAGGGTTTCGGATTGACTCCATACTGATTGGATAATATGCGGCATCACGGCATCAGTAACTACAGTGCTCTGTGAGCAAAACAAGGACACAAAAAGTGACAAATTTGACTAGAAAAAGATAATACTGAAGATTTAATGCTTAAAAAATGACACCATAAAGTTGCCAGGATTGCGTAGGTTTAGGATAATTCGGCATATGTGGAGAATACCAGACGTGTGCGGGGGGGGGGGGGGGGCAGTGCAGCGCTGGCAGGGACCCACAATTATATTGATGGCTGAACAACTCCCATTCTCCAAAGTGCAAGATACAACATTTGGTCATAAAAGATCACACAAATAAGTGGCCTGACAAACAAATAAACAAGCGGTTCTTAAACAGTTGCTAATACTGGATGTCCCATTCATTTTCAATAATTATGTAATTAATATTCACACAATCAAATAAATCTTAGTGGTGTTCAGTCCCTTTCATATTTGTCAGTCTAACATGTGTGATTGCCTACATATAGGCTACACCTCTGTATTCCACTTTCAAACACAGCCTATATTTGGGCTTTTAAAGCCTAATTGGTCTACCTGTTTCAGACAGGAACACTTGCTTTCTACAGGCATGCACTAGTGGTAAAGAAAAATAGGTGAAGGCTGACTGTGTTACTATTCCAAAATCCAGAACTTTGCAAAATATTAGAAAAACTCTTCAACGATAGACTGGATAGATTCATAACAAAGCATAAATTACTCTCAAAGTCAATATGGTTTCAGATCAAACAGAGCAACATTACATGCAATAATAGAAGCAGTGGAAGAGGTCACAAACGCTGCTGAACAAAAAAAAAATGCAGTGGGAATATTCACTGACATCAAGAAAGCCTTTGATACAATAAATCATTCATTCATTCATCTTCTTCCGCTTAATCCTTTTCGGGTCGCGGGGATGCTGGAGCCTATCCCAGCATCTTTGGGCGAGAGCCAGGGTACACCATGGACAGATCGCCAGTCCATCGCAGGGCCAACACAGAGAGACAGACAACCATTCACTCTCACAGTCATACCTAAGGACAGTTTAGAATCCCCAGTTTGATGCCAATTAACCTAACTTGCATGCTTTTGGCATGTGGGAGGAAACCGTAGAAATCCCGGAGTAAACCCACGCAGACACGGGGAGAACATGCAAACTCCAAATCATACTAAATTAATAAAAATTAGAACAATTAGTGCATACCTGTTCATGTCCATGCATGCCCATAGAAAGCAAGTGTAAGCAAGCATTTCCCGTAGAAAGTTACTGTTACCATGGCAATAGTAACCCTGGTAACCTGCCTTTGATCTTTGATGTCACCACTTGTTCAGTGATGACTGCCTTTGATCTTTGATCATGTCATACGAGTCCTATGATCATGAGTGATGCCTGCCGTTGATCTTTGAAGATGTCATAGCAAGTCCTATGATCGTCAGTGATGCCTGCCTGTGATCTTTGATGATGTCACTGAGCCTATGATGTGCTTATGATGTCTATATGACAGTCCTATGATTGTGAGTGAAGCCTGCCTTTGGTCTTTGATGATGTCATAGCGAGTCCTGTGATCTTTAATGAATCCTGTGGATTAAGCGGAAGAAGATGGATGGATGGACGGACGGACGGATGGATGGATGATCGTGACATAGTAAGTCCTATGATCTTTGATGATGTCATAGCAAGGCCTACGATCGTGAGTGAGGGCTGCCTTTGATCTTTTGGTGTCTATATGATGTCGTATAGATATGTAGACATCATAGGCAATCCTATGATCTTATAGCGAGTCCTATGGTCGTGACAGACAGACAGACACAGATTTCTTGACTTATATTTAGAGTGATACGGTATCAGAGGTGTGGCATGACCTTTACCTCTACAGTAAAGGTCAGTCAAACTTTCTTTGGGTTCCAGCCCACGTTGGAATAGAGGGTAATGAGAATGTGGATTTATTAGCAAAACAATCATTAAAATTTGAAGATAAATCTGGAAATCTCACTCAGTAAGACAGAAGGCAAATCAATAAAAATTATATAGTGGAAAAGTGGCAAGTGAAGAAATGAGGACAGTCCAAGGATGGATAATTTTTTCACACATAAGGAGTTGTTCAGAACTCCTTATAAGAATTCCTTATACAAAGATATAGAGTGATGATAATCAAGTCAGTGGTGGTAATGCACCTGTAAGCTGGTTGCCAACCACCAATCAAATCTAAAAGAAGAAGAATATTGAGACTCAATAGATACAGGAAGACATCTTTATGACATTCAAAAGCCGGTGGACTCTGGAATGGGAGTTGGAAGAAACAGGAAAGAAGAGATACTCATCACCCGATTACGAATAGGACACACTACTATAACCCTTGTATTATGTTGAAAAAAAATTACATTGATTATGTTGCAGGTCATTTTGACCCATACTGTGTAAATCCACTCAAAACAGTCAAAAAACAGGTTAAACCAATAACAACTTTATTTTAGATTATATAAGCATTTATAAAAGAGACATAACAATACATTTTTAATTTCAACACTATATTTAAAAACTATTTTGTTCAAGTTTTTCCCTCTGCATTTTTTCTTCATTTAACTCGCCCCTTTTTCTCACATTTTCAATGTTCAACATTTTCAATGCTCTCTACATGATGGACAGAATGTAACTGTGTGCTTTCTGCAGATGTAATTCTTGCATTTCACACAAGAGGTACTTGTTTTACTGTCCTCTCGGGAGGGACAGACCTGGCATCTTTTCCGTTTCTTTACACCTGTGTCCACTGGATCCATTGCAGATTGGTTGGATGACCTGACCTTGACCTTTTCAATGACAGCTGCAGCTGCTGGGGATCGAGCTGGCCTGGTTTGCCTCTGGATCTTGGGAGTGACAAGTGCTTTGCCGAGTTCTTCCAGGAAAAGCCGACGTCGGTACAATTTGCCGGCATTCCATTGCTGGTTGATTTCAGTCCACAGGACATAGGCATTGTAAGCAGACACATCAACAATGTTGTAGAAAATCACCAAGGGTCAACGGGCAGTCTTGCGCTGGCAGATGTATGTTGCCGTGACTTTGTCCAGATTATCAACTCCTCCTTTGGTGGAGTTGTAGTCCAGGATCATTTGTGGCTTCATGTCTTCTCTCGTGCTCAGAGATGCATCTGTGTGCATGTGCTCATTACAAGAACATTCTTGTTTCTCTTTGGGCAGTATGAAACAACTGCTGCTTTCTCAGTAAAAACAAATATTGAGGAATGCAGATGTCTGCCCTGCATCTTCAGAATTTCACTGAGAAGTTCTGGCTTATTTCTTCTGACTGTTCCCAACATAGTCAGCTTTCTCTTCTGAAGTTCATCTCCAAGGCGGTAGGATGTAAAGAAGTTGTTACATGTGATGTTATGACCTTGCAACCCTTCACTCATCTCCAGCACCACACGCATCCCCTGATTCTTCTCAGATGCTCCTCCAGGTAGCTTTCCAGTATACGCTTGCATATTCCATGCATAGCTAGATTTTGCATCACAGGCTACCCACATTTTGATGCCATACTTGGCAGGCTTGTTGGGCATGTACTGTCTGAAAGGACAGCGCCCCCTGAATGGTGCAAGGCGCTCATCTACAGTAACATGGGGACCAGGATTGTACAACAAAGGTAGAATTTCAACCCATTTATCCCATACATTTCTAAACGCAGCTAGTTTGTCTCTTTCACGTCGACCAGCTCTGGTGTCACGGTTGTCAAATTGGATCACACGAGATATCATGTGAAATGTCTCCAGAGACATTGTTGCTCGAAAGATTGGCCTTCCATACTCTTCATCCCATAGACTTGCAGTTGCTTCTCCCTTTGACCTGTACACTCCAGCTAATACCAGAATTCCAATGTAAGCATGCAAGTCAGTCTGATCCAGTGGCTTCCATTTCTCCTGAAATACACGCCTCCCCTCCAAGTTGGTAATTTCCAGTATAATCTTCTCTATTGGTGGGGATATGAAGAGCTGAAATGCTGATTGAATATCATCAACTCGTGTGACAGCAAATCTTGTAGGACCGGGAGTCATTTTGATGACATTGGAAGATGACAGTCTACCTCAGCTTTGGTGTGGTGATGTTGACCATTTTATATTACCATCTTTAGATGCCCATCATCCCTCTGTGGATGATGATTGCTGCATTCCTTGGCTTTCATCCGATGGAGACACAACGGCAGGTTCGTCCTCTGAATCCTTCTCATCGTCGGAAAATTGACAATCTGGATCATCAATTACATTGTCCTCGGTCTCTGAAATTTCTTCCTCTGTGTCACTATCCCAGTTCAAAATATGTGATGAAGGTTCTTCAGCTGTAAACCTTCTGGAGCTCATTTTTGGTGTGTTTGTCAAAGAGATGGCATGAGAAAAGTGACAAGGACAAGGGAGAGAAAGTCCCTCCTCGACACACACCTGGGTCTCTGGCAGTCAAAATACAATTAACTGGGCAGTCAAAATAAAGTACATCAAAGAGGCATGTTTATTTTGGATCTGTACAGCTACTTACCCACATAGAAGTGTCCGGGTCAAAATGACCCGCAACATCATCTTTGTATACAAACTCTGCACATACCGTACATTCCACTACACATCAAAGTGTCCAGATTTTACACACCAGTTCATGACCCTAGATGAGGAAAAGTCACAAAATTTCATGAAGAAAAAGAAAGGATAACCTGTACTTTGGTCAACACAAAAACCGAAATGGGTCAAATTGACCTTTAACATAATACAAGGGTTGTTAAACCAGACGCTGATGTTTACTGAGTGAAGTACATGTCAGTAAGGACTACAGCTCCTAACCAGATGGGGTGATGATATAGAGTGAAGTGTGCGGTGGTGGTGCACCTGTAGGCTGGTTGCCAACCGCCAATCAAATCTAAAAAGAAGAAGATATAGAGTGATGAGGAAAATGTTGAGGATGGACAGAAAGATATTGAGTGATGATTTAGAGTGAAGTACGTGGTGGTAATGCCATCTGTAAGGTGGTTGCCAACCGCCAATCAAATGTAAAAGAAGAAGAATAGGTAAACACCCAACTGGCAGCTGTGCACATTGTGGTTCTCTGGAAACAGTTCAGCATGTTTTGTTGGAATGCCAGGGACACCAGGAACAAAGGAAACATCTGGTTGCAGTAATGGAAAGGGCTAATTTAAGTTTTGTTTTGGAAAACATGTTAGGAACTTCAGTCAAAGAAATATATGTAGGTCTATTTAGATATTTAAGTGCAAGTAGATTAATTAAAAGCATTTAATTGTTTTTTTTTCCCCTGCTATTCTCTTGTCCACACTCCAACCCGGTAGGTGGCGGTAATGCACCTGTAAGCTGGTTGCCAACTGCCAATCAAATCTAAAAGAAGAAGAGGTGTGGCATGAATTTAGCATAGCTCCTGACCAGATCGAGTGATGATATAGAGTGAAGTACGTGGTGGTAACGCACTTGTACATAAGCTGGTTGCCAACCGCCAATCAAATCTAAAAGAAGAAGAAGAGGCGTGGCATTGGACTGGATGCAGAGCTATCTACAGAAGAGACAACAGTTTGTGAAGTTGGGTGATGTTTGTTCTCCATGTTTGGACATTGTTTGTGGTGTCCCTCAGGGGTCAGTGTTGGGCCCTAAACTATTCATTTTATATATAAATGAAATCTGTAAAGTGTTACGTTTTGAAACTGGTGTTTGCTGACGATACAAATATTTTCTGTTCAGGGGAGAATTTGAAAGAATTAATAGATGTGTGGCACAGGTGTAGTGTGGCCGACTACTGATCGGAGGGCCAGAGGTTCAATTTCCACTCTGTCTGCAGTCTGCATTCAGCAACAGATTATGTAGTGCATAACTATATTGAACAGAACTTCAGAGACATGCTGATAGCATTTACCGATGGTTCCAAGGACCCTACAACTGGTCGTAGTGGAGCTGCGGTATACATTCCTCAATATAAAATATCTATCAATAAAAGAACCAGCAATCACTTATCAGTATACACAGTTGAGCTAGTTGCTATTATATTAGCTCAACAGTGGTTGGAGATAAATTATAGGAATAATGCTGTCATTGCTTCAGATAGCTGGGCAGCTCTCAAGAGTGTTCAGTCACTGCAGTTGTGTAGGCAGGACCTAATTGTAGAAATTACTGCAGCCTTAGTCTGCCAGGGACAGACTAAGGCTGCAGCACATCGTGCGCACTGCTGAGAAGGTGATCGGCTGCAAGCTCCCGTCTCTCCAGGATCTGTACATCTCCAGGACCCGGAGGCGTGCTGGCCGGATCATAGCCGATCCCTCACACCCTGGTCACGTACTGTTTGCCCCCCTCCCCTCAGGTAGAAGACTTCGGTCCATCCAGACTAAAACCTCCCGTCACATGAACAGCTTCTTCCCCTCTGCCATCAGACTGCTGAACACTAAGTGACTTATTGACTCTCGTGCACTATGTACAGCAGCTCAACCAGACTCATGTCAATCATCACTGTTTTCTTCCTGCATTACCGACTGCACTATATGGTTCTCCACATTATCTGCTGCTCGCTAATATATTTTAACTGCTGACCAGTATTACTCACTCTTATTCTACACTTTATTGCATGTATAGTTTATTTCTTTTATTTTATCATGTTTAATGTTGCAGCATTGCACCGAGACAAATTCCTAGTTTGTGTACTACATGAACAATGGCAATAAATCTGATTCTGATTCTGATTCTGAAATCCACTCCTTAATTTGCAACCTCTACAGTAAATGCCAGTCAGTATGCTTTCTTTGGGTTCCAGCCCATGTTGGAATAGAGGGTAATGAGGATGTGGACGTATTAGTGAAACAATGATTGAAATTTGAGGCAGTGGATCTGGACATCTCACTCAGTAAAGCAGAAGGCAAATCGACAATTACCAAGTATATAGTGCAAAAGTGGCAAGAATATTGGGACTCAATAGATACAGGAAGATCTCTTTATGACATTCAAAAGCGGATGGTCTCTGGAATGGGACTTGGCAGAAACAGGAAAGAGGAGATACTCATCACCCGATTGAGAATAGGACATACTACTTTCAACCAGACGCTACATAGAATAGGTAAACACCTAACTGGCAGCTGTGCACATTGTGGTTCTCCGGAAACAGTTCAGCACGTTTTGTTGGAATGTCAGAGATACTGGGAACAAAGGAAACATCTGATTGCAGTAATAGAGAGGGCTAATTTAAGTTTTGGTTTGGAAAACATGTTAGGAATCTCAGTCAAAGAAATATATGTAGCTCTACTTAGCTATTTAAGTGCAACTGGATTAATCAAAAGAATTTAGTTGTTTTTTTGTTTTTTTCCTGTCATTCTCTTGTCCATGCTCCGGCCCGTTGGGTGGCAGTGGTGCACCTGCGGGCTGGTTGCCGGCCAGCAATTGGCTCTAGAAGAATAATAATAATGATATAAGTAGTGACGCGGGTGACAACAACAAAACCTGGATGAATCCCAAATTTTGGTCAAAACGTCAAAGTTATGAGGAAGACTTCACAAAGCTACAAAGCTAGGAGGATTACGTCAGAAAGCTATGAGGACATTGTCTCAAAGCTATGAGGAAAACGTCACAAAGCTATGAGGAAAACGTTACAGAGCGACAAAGCTATGAGTAAGAAGTCACAAAGCTATGAGGAAAACGTCAAAGCTATGAGGAAAACATAATCAAGTCAGTGGCGGTAATGCACCTTTGAACTGGTTGCCAACCGCCAATCAAATCTAACAGAAGACGAAGAAGTATCCTTGAGCAAGACACTGACCCCCAGTTGCGCCTGGTGGGTCAGGCTAGCGCCTGTGTATGGCAGCTTTGCCGCCTTCGGTGTGTGAATGTGTGTGTGAATGGGTAGATAGCAGGATCTATAAAGCACTTTGGTCTTCTAGAGATGAGAAAAAGCGCTATATACGTAAGTGAATGCCATTTATCATGTAGTAAGCAAGTTAAAACTATGGTTTGACAGTAACAAGTTATCATTAAACTTACAGAAAACAAAAATAATGTTATTTGGGAACTGCAGAATTAATATACCAATACAAATACAGATAGATGGGGTGCAGATAGAAAGGGTTCCTGAAAATAAATTCCTTGGGGTAATAATAGATGAGAAACTCAGGTGGAAACCGCACATCATCTTCTTTTAGATTTGAATGGCAGTTGGCAACCAACTTGCAGTTGCATTACCGCCACTGACTTGGTTATTATCACTCTATATCTTTGTATAAGGAGTTCTGAACAACTCCTTATGGGTGAAAAAATCATCCGTCCTTGGACTGTGTCCAAGGTGCGGCGATCAGAACACACTCTATATATGTCTACAAACATATTACCACTCTATATACAGTATAATCATCACTCTATAGATAACACTGGTCAACACCAAATTTATTGTGTAAGTTTTTTTAGCTGATTTAGGACAGTTTTGATGTGCTGAATCCAAAAATCACATTGGTTTTGCTCAATCAGGTCAACTTTTTGAATTATGGCCACATGTTGTTTTATATGTTTTTGTTTACATGTAGGGGTATTTTTGCTTTATATGATGCAAAATTATTTTTTATGTCTTGAAATTCTCTGAATTTTGAACAATGATGACGTAACATTCAATTTACATGTACTTAAAGGTAAGTACATGCACAGTACTAAGTACTAAGTACAGGTTTTTCTTAGCATCTGATCGAGAGAAATGGATGTCATTTGAGGATTTAGCGGTGCAAAATTGTCTTAAATCAGTTGAAAAAACACAGACAACTTACAAAAAAAATATTTTTGTAACCCTGTGTAATTCAAGAAATCTCTGTGTCTGTCATGACCATAGGATTCGCTAAAAGATCATAGGATTGCCTATGATGTGCCTATGATCTCTACATGAAGTCTATATGGTGTCTATATGACATCATGTAGACATCATGTAGAGATCATACATGATGATCATGTATGTATTGAATCATCACCATAGTATATTGCATCACCATAGTATCACCATAGCATCACCACAGTATATTTTCTTGAATCATAATTCAAGAAAATCTGTGTGTGTGTGTGTCTGTGTGTCTGTGTGTGATCAAAGGCAGGCATCACTCACGATCATAAGACATCAAAGATCAAAGGCAGGCATCACTCACGGTCACAGGACTCGCTATGACATCATCAAAGATCAAATGCAGGCATCATAGAACCCACTATGACATCATTAAAGATCACAGGACTCACTATGACATCAAAGATCAAAGGCAAGCATCACTGAACGACTGCTGGCGTGCGTGCTTGCTTACACCCTTCCTTGCAGACATGCTTATACATGCTTATACTTGCTTATACTTGGTTTCTACGGGCATGCACAGGTATGCACTAGACTAGTTCAAGAAATCTCTGTCTGTGTGTCTGTCACGACTCATAGGACTTAAAGACATCTACGATGTCTACATGATGTCTATATGACATCATATAGACACCTAAAGATCAAAGGCAAGCATCACTCATGATCATAGGACTCACTATGACATCAAAGATTATTTATTTATTTATTTATTTAGCGAATGCAAAGTCCTTAAGCCAAGCAGTTGCCTCCTGGTTTGCTGTATGGAGGGTGTGTAATCCTCCTTCCAGTCTTTGGAGTGGGCAAACCTCTATGATGTGTTCCATTGTTTGCTCCTCTCCACATGCGCACAGTGGGCTAGGGCTACTGCCCCATCTGTGAAGGCTGGCCAAGCAGGGGCCATGTCCAATCCTGAAGCGATTGAGTGTAGACCACTGTCTCCTTGGGAGGTTGGTGCCCGGGACCTGTTGGTTGGGGTTTATCACCAGCTGTTTGTTTGGGACCTCCTTGGTCTCCCATTCCTCTTGCCAAGCTGTCTGGATGGTAAAGTCAGCTGGGGGAGGGTTTTTCCAAATCGGCCGTCTGGATGAAAGTCGGGCAGTGGGTGGGGTGTAGATATCTGCATGGATTGGTAAGTGAGGAAAATCTTTAACTTTTTGGAGCATCCTTTGAGTTAATGCTGCTCGCCGGATGTGTGGAGGGGCTATGTTTGACAGTACAGAGAGCCAGGGGAGTGGTGTTGAGCGGATTGTTCCAGTTATAGTTCTCATGGTTGAGTTGAGCTGGGTGTCTACATGGTGTGTGTAAGATGACCTGGACCAGACAGGGGCACAATATTCTGCTACAGAGTATGAAAGGGCCAGTGCTGAGGTGCGCAGGGTGGAGACTGCCGCCCCCCATTTTGCACCAGCGAGCTTGCAGAGCAGGTTGTTTCGTACCTTCACCTTAGCAGCCGTCCCCTTTAGATGTTCCTTGAAGGATAAGGTCCTATCAAGGGTCACTCCAAGATAAGTTGGATTTGGGGCATGCTTAAGCTTGAGTCCGCTCAGGTGGATGTTTAGTTCTCTGGCAGCTTTTGCATTGTGGAGATGGAATACACTGGAGACTGTTTTTGCTGGGCTTGGTTTTAGGCGCCAGATTTTGCAGAACTGGTCCAGTTTGGCAAGATCTTCCGTGAGCACCTGTTCCAATGGTTCAAAGTCTGGTGCTTGGAATGCCAAACAGATGTCGTCTGCATAGATGAATTTGCGGGATTTTGTAGTAGGCAGGTCGTTTATGTAGAGGTTGAACAGAGTTGGAGCTAGAACTGAGCCTTGTGGGAGTCCGGACATATGACATCAAAGATCAAATGCAGGCATCATAGGACTCACTATGCCAGCATCAAAGGCAGGCATCACTCATGATCATAGGACTCGCTATGACATCATCAAAGATCATAGGGCTCGCTATGACACCATCAAAGATGGTGCTGACGTGCTTGCTTACACCTACTTTCTACCGGCATGCAGAAATACTTGCTTATACCTGGTTCCTATGGGCATGCACAGGTATGCACTAGTACTAACTAAATTATCAAGAAGAATTTCAGTCTGAAAGCAAAACCGGTTCTGGATAATAAATCACTCTGCATCTTATACAACTAGTACATTCTTGCATTTGATCTTTGGCATGGTTACCATGGCAATAGTAACCCTGGTGAAACCTGCCTTTGATCTTTGACATCACCTCCGAAACCTGCCTTTGATCTCTGACGATGTTATAGCGAGTCCTATGATCGTGAGTGATGCCTGGCTTTGATCTGTGATGCCTGCCTTTGATCTTTGATGACGTCATAGCAAGTTCCTATGATTTTTGATGATGTCATAGCGAGTCCTGTGATTTTTGATGTCAAAGCGAGTCCTATGATCATGACGTGAGTGTCTATGACTATTTTGTCTATATGAAGTCATACAGACATCATATTGACATCATAAGCACATCATAGGTGAGTCCTATGATCTCAGATACCTCCTGTATGAAGAAACTAGGCGCAGGCATTGCTCAGGATTTGATTTTAGCCCATTCTTCCACACAAACTGTCACATCTTGAAAGTTCCATGAGTGTCTTCTGTGAACTCTGATCTTCAGTTTGTTCCATAGATTTTCAATTGGATTCAGGTCAGGTGACTGGGTCATTCTAGCAGCTTTATTTTCCTTCTTTGGAGCCAGTTGAGAGTTTTCTTGGCTGTGTGTTTGGGATCATTGTCTTACTGAAATGTCCACCCTCATTTCATCTTCAGCAGATGGCAACAGGTTCTTACCAAGGATGTCTCTGTACATTTGTCCATTCATCTTTCCTTCAATTATAATAAGTCTACTTGTACCATGTGCTGAAAAACACCCTCACACCATGATAGGATGTGCAGTGCCATTTCTCCTCCAAACGTGCTGTGGTGTTGATGTGGCATCCAAAAAGTTAAATTTTGGTCTCATCTGACTAGACTATATTATCCCAGTATTTTACCGACTTGCCCAAATGCTGTGCAGCAAACTTTAAACAAGCTTCAACATGCTTTTTCTTCAGCAATGGAGTCTTGTGAGGTGAGCGGGCACAGAGCTCATGTTGGTTGAGTGCATTACTTATTGTTTTCTTTGAAACAGCAGTACCTGCGAACTCCAGGTCTTTCTGGAGCTCTCCACAAGTGGTCTTTGGCTCTTGGATAACTCTTCTGATAATTCTTTCGACTCCTCTATCAGAAAACCTGTGAGGGGCTCCTGGTTGTGGCCGGTTTATGGTAAAATGATGTTCTTTCCACTTCCGAATGATGGCTCCAACAGTGGTCACTGGAACATTCAGCAGTTTAGAAATGCACCTGTAACCAATGCCATCATTATGTTTTGCAACAATAAGGTTGTGAAGGTCTAAAGAGAGCTCTTTGCTTCTACCCATCATGAGTTCTTTGTAGTGTGACAATCTTCTTCTTCTTTTAGATTTGATTGGTGGTTGGCAACCAGCTTACAGGTGCATTACCGCCACATACTTCACTCTATATCATCACTGTATATCTTTGTATCAGGAGTTCCTAACAATTCCCTATGTGTGAAAAAATCATCCGTCCCCAGACTGCACCCTCGGCAGCCTCATATAAGGAGTTCCCATAAGGAGCTCCGAACCACCCCCATGTGTGATATTCACAAACCTTTTTAAAGCCTATCAGTCAGAACTTAACCAGCTGAAATTAATTTGCACTGATGGGGGATGGGATGGCTTCCTAAATTCTGATGGATTTAGCTGGCTTCTTGGCTTTCTATGCCTTTTTGCACCTCTTTTTCTTCATGTGTTCAATATTTATTCCCCATGTCGTCGTTTTCTTCTCTCGGTTACTGGCAGATAGCAAACAACTGAAAGGTGCATACCGCCACCCACTGTACAGTGGGTGACAGTGTGGTGGTTACACAGTGTGTAACTTTATGTCATTTGAGCTTGACCCCTAAATTCTATGACAAAGTAGAACTGAACTGAACGGCATTGAACGGCACTGGGTGATAGTACATACAATTATAAAGATAATTTATCATTGGCACCCCCTCCACAAATCCCAGAATCTTGGAGAAAATCGCGATTTTGAATTTCCCGCCCTGAAAAATCAGACAAATCCGCCGATTAACCGGAAGTGCAGCCGGAGTTCCGCGTGACGTCACGAGTGTGACACAGTCCTCCATGTTTACCATTGCGAGCACGTCGACACTGGTTGTTTTTGGTGCATTTTGTCGTGATAGTCGAGTACAAAACACTTCCAACACCTGGGAAGATCTGTTCAGTGGCCAAGGAAAGCTGTCATGGCGACGAAAGAAAAGAAAGGGGGAGGAAAAGCGACCGGGAAGCGATGCGTTTCTAGATATAGATATTACAGTGATCCCTCACTTATCGCGTTTAATGGGGACCAGAACCGACCGCGAAAAGTGAAAAACCGCGAAGTAGCGTCACCCCCCCCCCCCCAAGGGCGTCACAAGCACTATTTTGCACAAAAAGGCACAAGAGAACAGCGAAAAGTGCCACTAAGCAACACGAGCGCTAAAGAAGGCGCTCTGCAGGGAGAGAAGCTGGGTAAAACGTCTCGGCCAATCAGCTTGCGAGGTAAAACGTCTCGGCCAATCAGCTTGCGAGATTCCCGAGCGGTGAAAAGGTGGGCGGAGAGGAGTGGAGCGGTGGTCAGAGGACGTAGGATGAATGGGGAATTAAAGCAGTTACAGGAAAAATCATCCGGTCTCCTCAATTCTTGACTCCTACAATTAGTGCAGCGTATGATAAAAAATAAGCAGCGATGCTGTGGTTTTAAGTGGAGTTTAATTATATCATACCGCCGTCACGAGCTCCACGGCTCTCAGAGAAGGAGGACACAATGTCAGTGTCCAGCAGCAGCAGTTGCAAGCCCGCACAACTCAAAATCCACCTCTCTGACCACCGCTCCACTCCTCGCTCGTGTTGCTTAGTGGCACTTTTCGCTGTTCTCTTGTGCCTTTTTGTGCAAAATAGTGCTTGTGACGCCCTTGGGGGGGGGGGGACGGTACTTCGCGGTTTTTCACTTTTCGCGGTCGGTTCTGGTCCCCATTAAACGCGATAAGTGAGGGATCACTGTATTCCCCGGTGGCGGACCTCGCCTCTGCATCGCCGTCTGCCAGCTGCTGTCACAGGTGCATTAGGTCTCTGTCTCCCGGGCTCGCCCTTGTGCACGCCTGCCACCTGCCACACTCCTGCATCCTCCTCTGTCTCGTCACCGATCCTGAATGCCTCTTCGCTCTGAAAACTCTGGTTTTCTTGACTGCTGGAACTGCTGGAACGGCTATCATCTGCCATTGTTGTTTTGTTTAGGGATCACACTCGTGACGTCACGCAGCGTCGTCTGCACTACTTCCGGTTTGTTTGGCACTGCCAGCCAGAGGCAAAAGTTTATCGGCTTATAGCTTGGCCATCGCACGGCCTAAAAATTTCTTTTATGTGTTGAAAAATACAATAGGTAATAAGGAATTAATCTGCTATTCTACTTTTTGCGCCAAAAGGTGGGTTCAGTTCTACTTTAATCCTGTGTTATTTAAAAAAGAGAAAAGAGCCCTTCTCGTGATTCTTATTGCCTCTCTATCTCCATCTGTTCCCAGAATCCCAGTTAAATCCCATTCCCTACCGGCCTCTTGAACTTAATTTTTCATTATCTGTCTTTCATTTCCATACTTGTGACAGTGTAATAAGATGTGCTCAACACTTTCTTTTACTCCACATTCTCTACATTTGTCACTTTCGCTTTTCCCTATGGCAAATAATGTGCCGTTTAAACCTGTATGATCCAGTCTGAGTCTTGCCATAATGATGTCTCCCCTCCTTTTGGTTGTTATGTAATTCTTTATTGCAATAGATTTTTGTATTTTGTAATACAATCTACCTTTATGATCTTCATCCCATCTTTTTTGCCATAGCTCAGTTCCTTTTTTCTTGATTACTGCTTTCCCTTCACCTTTTCCAAGAGACACTGGTATAGTTATTTCTTCTAATTTGTCTGCACAGTCATTCCCTTTCAACCCTTCATGTGCAGGAACCCAACAAAACTGAACTTCTCCACCACCCCTGTGTACCCTAAATAAACTGTGATATAGCTCAATCACCAAGTCTTCCCTTGTAGATTTTAGTGTCTGTATGGTTTAGAAGTCCCAGAAGTTGGCCTTCTTGTGGCCTCTTGATGGTCCCCCTATGGGTTTTCTAGGTAAAAAGGCCAAATGGCCCCTCTCTGGGACTTCTAGTGTTAAAGCTGCAAGTGAATCCGTGCGCACCACCACCCGGTCCGGTCTGACCTCCTCCACCCACTGCAAAGCAATAATTATTGCCACCATCTCTGCTGTAAACACGGATGTATTGTTGGAGAGTCTTTCTGCGATGGTCACTTTAACCTCTGGAAGTATACTCCAACTCCAACAAAGCCCTCTTTGTTCTTTGAACCGTCAGTATAGAGCTGTAAGTAGTTATAGTAATTGTTCCTGAGGTAAATGCTTGTTTTAATACCAACTTCACTCATATGTCAATCCTTTTTCCTCATTAGCAGACTAGCGTCTACTTCTATTTCCGGAAACAGCCAAGGGGGAACATTACTCACTGGACTGGTGTTAGCTGCACACGTGGACAAAATTGTTGGTACCCCTCTGTTAACGAAAGAAAAACCCACAATGGTCACAGAAATAACTTGAATCTGACAAAAGTGGTAATAAATAAAAATTCTATGAAAATTAACCAATGAAAATCACACAATGCTTTTGAATTGTGGTTCAACAGAATTATTTTAAAAAACAAACTCATGAAACAGGCCTGGACAAAAATGATGGTACCCTTAACTTAATATTTTGTTGCACAACCTTTTGAGGCAATCACTGCAATCAAACGATTTCTGTAACTGTCAATGAGACTTCTGCACCTCTCAGCAGGTATTCTGGCCCACTCCTCATCAGCAAACTGCTCCAGTTGTCTCAGGTTTGAAGGGTGCCTTCTCCAGAAGGCATGTTTCAGCTCCTTCCACAGATGTTCAATAGGATTTTGATCAGGGCTCATAGAAGGCCACTTTAGAATAGTCCAATGTTTCGCTCTTAGCCATTCTTGGGTGTTTTTAGCTGTGTGTTTTGGGTCATTATCCTGTTGCAAGACCCATGACCTGCGACTGAGACCAAGCTGTCTGACACTGGGCAGCACATTTCTCTCTAGAATACCTTGATAGTCTTGAGATTTCATTGTACCCTGCACAGATTCAAGACACCCTGTGCCAGATGCAGCAAAGCAGCCCCACAACATAACAGAACCTTCTCCATGTTTCACAGTAGGGACAGTGTTCTTTTCTTGCTATGCTTCAGTTTTGCGTCTGTGAACATAGAGCTGATGTGCCTTGCCAAAAAGTTCCAGTTTTGTCTTGTCTGTCCATAGGACATTCTCCCAGAAGCTTTGTGGCTTGTCAACATGTAGTTTGGCAAATTCCAGTCTGACTTTTTTATGATTTGTTTTCAACAGTGGTGTCCTCCTTGGTCGTCTCCCATGAAGCCCACTTTGGCTCAAACAACGACGGATGGTGCGATCTGACACTGTGTTTCGTTACCTTGTATTCATACATGTGTAATGACAATAAAGTTGAATCTAATCTAATCTAATGTACCTTGACCTTGGAGTTCACCATGAATGTGTTTAGAGGTTGTTCTGGGCTATTTTGTCACCATTCGTATTATACGTCTCTTCCATTTTTCATCAAGTTTCCTCCTGTGGCCACATCCAGGGAGGTTGGCTACAGTCCCGTGGATCTTAAAGTTATGAATAATATGTGCAACTGTAGTCACAGGAATATCAAGCTGCTTGGAGATGGTCTTATAGCCTTTACCTTTAACATGCTTGTCTATAATTTTCTTTCTAATCTCCTAAGACAACTCTCTCCTTTGCTTCCTCTGGTCCATGTTTAGTGTGGTACACACTATTTCACCAAACAGCACAGTGACTACTTGTCACCCTTTAAATAGGCCGACTGACTGATTACAAGTTTGTAGACATCTGTGATGTTAATTAGAGGACACATCTTGGTTGAACATGTCCCTATGGTCACATTTTCAATCTTTTCTAGGGGTACCATCATTTTTGTCCAGGCCTGTTTCATGAGTTTGTTTTTTTAAAATAATTCTGTTGAACCACAAAAAAAAAAAAAAAAAAAAGCACTGTCCGATTTTCATTGGTTAATTTTCATAGAATTTTTATTTATTACCACTTTTGTCAGATTCAAGTTATTTCTGTGACCATTGTGGGTTTTTCTTTCATTAACAGAGGGGTACCAACAATTTTGTCCACGTGTGTATATCAATAGTGTGTAGCCCATACATTCTGGCTTTTCTTTCAGTTGTCCACCCAAACCCATGTCTCTGGAAGTTAGAATATTCCCAGCAGTCTTGTAGTGTTGTTTTTGAAATATTCGCTTCTTGACTTCCTTTCAGCTTGACCCAGTATGATAATGCAAGTTTCTCTCTTCTCAAATCCATTGGCTGCTTCTATTAAAACTGCATTGTTTAGTGTCGTTTTGACGGCTTCAATGCACAGGCGAAGCGCTCTATGCTGCATTCTATTTTTTCCAGAGTTGTCTTTGCCTCTGCTCCATAAATCATGCATCCATAGTCTATTGTCGATTGCATTAGTGCTCTGTAAATGTCAATTAATGCCTGTTTATCTGCACCCCTATTCCCCGTGTCATTCCATTTTATTAAATATATAGCTTGTATTATGAACACATTTGCCTTGATTTCTTTGTATGTATGGATTACTTGGGTTGTTACTGATATCTGGTGAAAATGTCAGGTCAGCGGCTCCATCAGAAATATGTTTTCATTCATTCATTCATCTTCTTCCGCTTAATCCTTTTCGGGTCGCGGGGGGGCTGGAGCCTATCCCGGCATCTTTGGGCGAGAGGCAGGGTACACCCTGGACAGATCGCCAGTCTATCGCAGGGCCAACAAAGAGAGACAGACAACCATTCACTCTCACAGTCATACCTAAGGACAATTTAGAATCCCCAGTTTTGATGCCAATTAACCTAACTTGCATATTTTTTTGGCATGTGAGAGGAAACCGTAGAAATCCCGGAGTAAACCCACGCAGACACGGGGAGAACATGCAAACTCAACACAGATCACTGTTGGTCGGGGGCTGGGATCGAACTCAGGATCCCCCAGCCAAGGGTGAGTTGCTGTGCTGCCGCAGTGCTAACCACTCCGCCACCGCGGCACACCTCACCCGGCCCGGACACGGAAAGGATTGACAGATTGATAGCTCTTTCTCGATTCTGTGGGTGGTGGTGCATGGCCGTTCTTAGTTGGTAGAGCGATTTGTCTGGTTAATTCCGATAACGAATGAGACTCCGGCATGCTAGCTAGTTACTTGGCCCCGTGCGGCCCGAGTCCAACTTCTTCTTAGAGATATGTTTTCAATGAGAAAAATGTTGATGTGTTCAGTACTTATTTTCTTCACTGTACATCAAGGAAAAAATTATAGCCTACTCAAGTAGAAAAAAAGAGAGCAAATGCAAAAAGTTAAGCATCTTGAGGCTAAACTTAAAGAATTAGAGAAGAAATTATCAAACCAACAAACACAAACAGATATACTATTGAGACAAATGTGTGATATGAAATTTCAAATCAATGAAATATACAATAAAAAGGCTGATGCCCTGTTTATGTTAGAATCTGGACAGGGTCAGACCCTGTCCACGCCTTATGTTCTTGTGTGGACTCATTTTTATTATTATTATTATTATCATCATTATCAGTATTCTCACTCTCACCTCAGTATATTCACTCTTAGTTACAGTGGATATAAAAGAGTCTACACGCCCCTATTCAAATGCTAGGTTTTTGTGATGTAGAAAATGAGCCCAAGATAAATCATTTCAAAACTTTTACCACCATTAATGTGTCCTATAACCTGTACAACCCAATTGAAAAACAAATTGAAATCTTTTAAGGGGAAAAATAAAAATAAAAAACTTACAATAACCTGGTTGCATAAATATGCACACCCTTAAACTAATAGTTTGTTGCAGCACCTTTGGCTTATTACAACACTCAGTCTTATTGGGTAGGAGTCTATCAGCGGGACACATCTTGATGTGGCAATATTTGTCCACTCTTCTTTGGCAAAACGCTCCAAATCTGTCAGATTGTGAGGACATCTCCTGTACACAGCCTTCTTCAGATCACCCCACAGATGTTCAATCGGATTCAGGTCTGGACTCTGGTTGGGCCATTCCAAAAACTTAATCTTCTTCTGGTGAAGCCATTGTTTTGTTGATTTGGATATGTGATTTGGGTCATTGTCGTGCTGAAAGATGAAGTTCCTCTTCATCTTCAGCTTTCTAGCAGAAGCCTGAAGGGTTTGTGCCAACACTGGCTGGTATGTATTTGGAGCTGTTCATAATTTCCTCCACCTTGACCAAGGCCCCAGTTCCAGCTGAGGGAAAAAAAGCCCCAAAGCATGATGCTGCCACCACCATGCTTCACTGTAGGTATGGTGTTCTTTTGGTGATGAGCAGTGTTGTGTTTGCGCCAAATATACCTTTTGGAATTATGGCCATAAAGTTCAACCTTGGTTTCATCGGACCATAACACATTTCCCCACGTGATTGGGAGATTTCAAATGGCTTGGAAGTTTTTCTTTGTAAGATAAGGCTTCCATCTTGCCACCCTACCCCATAGCCCAGACATACGTAGAAGATGGGAGATTGTTGTCACATGTACTAAACAGCCAGTACTTGCCAGAAATTCCTGCAGCTCCTTCAGTGTTGTTGGCGGCCTCTTGGCAGCCTCCCTGATCAGTTTTTTTCTTGTCTTTTCATCAATTTTGGAGGGACATCCTGTTCTTGGTAATGTCACTGTTGTGCCATGTTTTCTCCACTTGATGATGGCTGTCTTCACTGTGTTCCATGGTATATTTAATGCCTTGGAAATTCTTTTATACCCTTCTCCTGACTGATACCTTTGAACAATGAGATCCCTCTGATGCTTTGGAAGCTCTCTGCGGACCATGGCTTGTGCTGTAAGATGTGACTACAAAAATGTCAGGAAAAGTCTACTAAAACAGCTGAACTTTATTTGGGGTTAATCAGAGGCACTTTAAATGATGGCAGGTGTGTGCTGACTCCCATTAAACATGAGTTTGAATGTGACTGGTTAATTCTGAACACAGCCACATCCCCAGTTATAACAGGGTGTGTATATTTATGCAATCAGGTTATTGTAAGTTTTTGGTGGTTTTTTCCCATTAAAATATTTCAGTTTGTTTTTCAATAGGTTACAGGGCACATTAATGATGGAAAAGTTTTGAAATGATTTATCTTGGCATCATTTTTTTACATCACAAAAACCTGGCATTTGAACAGGGGTGTGCAGACTTTTTATATTCACTGTATGTTTATCCTCTATATTGTTATTTGCCATGGCCCTGTCTTTCCTTGCATATTATGTTTATTTTGTGACAGCACTCTCAGTTCATTCTGCTCCTCCATTTATTGGTTCTTTCGCTGTTAATCATTCATGGCTGTTCCTTATTTTGTTAATCAACTCCTGCCCTATTTATACAATGCACGCTTTACCCTCCATATGGCATGCTCATTTCCCACCAGTTTGTCAACACTCTTGTTGTAGCAAGTTGTATCTGCCTTTTTGGTTTTATTTTCTGTTTCAGCCCACAAAGTCTTTTCCTTATTAATAAACATGCCAAAACGTCACCCTGCACATGAGTCCGTCCTTAAGTCCCGTAGCGGCAATTGTAACGGTTTAGATTGAAAAGTTCTTTCTATGAGAGTGGTGAAAAAGCCAGGAGGCTATTGGCTAGACAGTTAAGACAGAAAGAGGCAAGTTACATTATACCAGCTATTAAAAATAAGGACAGAGAAATGGTGACAAATACTAAATACATTAACCAGGTTTTTTTTTTTAAGTTCTATAATAAATGTTATACATCAGAGGTAGACCCAGATGCTGAAAAATATGGTGCATTCTTTTCTAATATTAATTTACCAGAATTATCTGGGGAGCAGAAAGCCATTTAGACAAGCCCTTAACAGAAGAGGAGGTCAGAAGAGCTATTTCACTAATGAAGACTGGAAAGTCACCAAGATTAGATGGTTTTCCATCAGAATATTATAAGAAATATGTTGACATACTGGCCCCTAGTCTAACATCTGTATGCAAAGAATCTTTCTCACTGGGACAAATGCCACGAACATTCAATGGGGCTCTGACCTCGGTAATACGAAAAAAGGATAAGAATCCCACAGATTCAGGGAGTTTTAGACTGGTTAGCTTAACCCCTTGCACTCCGGTCAATTTCCCTAAAAACGCCAAAAAATAACATGCCCAAAGTAAATCGAAAGCTGTTCTTCAACCCTTTGCAGCATCTTCATGGGGTTGGTCTCATTTAAAAGAAAACACTTTGAATTTTTTGGCAAAATAGTCATAATCTCTCCAAGTGCTCCTACCACTGAGTTACAGTCATCTAAACATACTGAACTTGAAGAAAATAAATTTGGCCTGGGTGTTTTTTTGGATACAAATGCTTGCAAATAACACACAGCTTCAGATCCGGGCTGGAAAATGCAACAGAGATGTAGAACCAAGTGTTATCCAGCTGAGGTCCAAACTTTGTAACAATACCACAAAAAAATGAATATATTACACAGCTTTTTCCTCAGGTAGTTCCCAGGCGTTTTTGAACTGTGCCAAATTGTGCCAAATGGCACAGTTTGGAAAAACGTCTGTAACTTTTGAATGATTCAATATAGAAGCTTCATCTTGGGCTCTAATGAAAGGTGACAGTCAGGGCTGTGTGTGTGTGGGGGGGGGGGGGAGGTTGTCCCCCCCCCCCCTCGCTACAGAGGACGGACATCGCCCGTTGCGCCACGGTCCGTCATGCAGCGATGACGCACAGCTGTAATTTACCGATCAGTCAAAAGTCATTTTGATTACAATTTTCAGGGATAAAGAATAATTTAGCTAAGAACACTTACCTCTTCACAGCAGAAGCGGAGCTGGCGAACTTCTTCCTCATTGTCAGACGAACGCGACGCTGGTCTCGCGACCCGATCAAAACATAATTCCATTATTGCAGTTTTGTGCTTCCATGATTGCGGTTTTTGGCGAACGATTTTTCAAAACAAATAACAGTAGTAATTAAAAATAGACTGGCGAACGCGTGTGTGTCACTCAGCCTTCATCGTCGGCCTCCGTCGGTCTATGATGACCATGGAAGCGAATCCTAACGTCTACTCTGCTGGGACAAAAACAAAAAAAGCACCGCCTGTGACTGCACATGCCGTTGCGTGAATGGCAGTCCGTCACACAGGTTGCACTTGTGGATGGTCTCCGTGCTGCTGGGTCTGTGGGGTTCTTCCTGCGGGTCCTTTTTTTTCCATCTGCTGCTGCAGTCAGTCTCTCTTCACCCAGCCTTACACAAAAAAGCTTGCGAACTTCTGTGCTTCAAATGGCTCGCTGCATTCACAGCGTTGGTAGGCGGGTCCTTCTTGCTAGGTTTTCAGTCATTGGTTCTTCAAGGTTTCAGAAACCCAATTCAAGTCTCTTATTAGTCGAATGAGAGGTCAATCATATCTGATCTGTTCGCGGCTGTGTCTGTAGTGGAAGAACTTTTTTTTTTTTTCAGTGCACGCTTGGAGGCAGCGCCCTCTTGCGTCCTAGAGCGCACGAGAGCACCCTCGTGCGCTCTGGGACGCAGAGACTTGCCCGCCCGCGGTACAACGGAGTGCAAGAGGTTAATTAACGTGGCCTGCAAAATTTTGACAAAAGTTTTAGCTATAAGGCTAGAAAAGATTATGCCACAGCTAATACATCCAGACCAAGTGGACTTTATAAAGGGAAGAGCATCCTCAGATAACATGAGTCGTCTGTTACACCTCATGTGGCTAAACCGAGACGAAAATGCACCAGTAGCTGCTCGCTCTCTAGACGCCTAGAAAGCATTCGATAGGATAGAGTGGGGCTTTCTACAGCATACCCTCAGAACATCTGGCTTTGGGGAAGGCTTTATTAATTGGGTGAATGTCATTTACTCAGATCTACAAGCAGCAGTAATAACAAACCAAGTCACATCATCATTCTTTACACTCAAGGGTGGAACCAAACAAGGTGATCCTCTTAGTCCTCTACTTTTCAGATTGTTTCTAAAACCTCTGGCTCCTGCAATCAGGGCAGAAACAGGCATAATTGGCGTTACACAAGGGGAAGAGGAACATAAAATATTTTTGTATCCGGACGATATTTTATTACTGATCCGAGATCCCGCCTCCTCAAGTCCAAAGGTTTTAACCACAGTTGAATATTTCTCAGCAATTTCAGGCTATAAGATAAATTAGCAAAAATCTGAAGCAATGCCAGTATCAAGAGGATGCTTCTAGGAAGTAATCACCCCCTTCCAGTTTAAATGGATCCCTACTGGAATTAAATACTTGGGCATTAGGTTAAGTCCTAATTTAGAGAATATAATTTCCATTAACACTGACCCATTGCTCCAAAAAATAAAGAAATTTGGAAAAGTGGAAATTGTTAAACTTAACATTATGGACGTCACTAACGACAATGGTAAACGCATGCTGGAGGTGTGCGCCACACACAATCTGAAGATCCTGGGCACCTGGTTCCAGCATCGTCAAATCCACCGCACCACTTGGTACTGTAACACCGGTGCTACATCCAAAACCATTGACCACATCTTGAACAGTGGGCGCCGGAGAATTGCCACTGACGGCCATGTTTACCGCAGCACCGAGCTTGGGCAGACCGACCATCGACTCCTCGCTGCCACTGTATGCCTGCATCTCCACCGCAATACCCCTGCTGGCCCTGCCCATCGCCATTCCCCGGACAACAAGAAGCTTTACACCCCTCAGTTTTCCCACTGCTACTCCATCGAGGTCACAAACTACTTTGCTGCCCTTGACCACCCAGAGAGTCTTGAGGATGCCTGGGAGCAGATTACCATCACCCTCACTCTGGCTGCCACAAACGTCCTTGGTGATCGTCGCCAGAGGATTCAACCATGGATTTCTGATGCCTCATTATCCATTCACACACCACACAGGCCCAGCGGGAGTCTCCGCAATATAAACAAAGTCTGTAACAGAATAAAGGCCATTGACCAAACTAAATTAATCCCACTCCCTAGTCTAAACACATACAACAATACTCTACAAATAACCCAGGCGGTACTCGACCCCCATAAACTCACAGAATCGCATATACAGAGATCTCCTGAATTTAAAAAAAAAACAAAAAAACCAACACCAAAATAGGGCATAAGTACACACCCACACTCACACCCAGGTGTTACCGCACTTCAGACACACACACTCACAACGGCGGTCTCATTCATTGCCTTAATCACCCTGTCACAGTGGTAAATGTTTCCCTATTCTGTAATTTGAATTTTATTGGGTTTTCAATTTAGAAAATAAAACAGAAACAAACAAACACAAAAAAAACAAAAAAACAAAAACAAAAAACAAGTATACCCAGTGAGAGGATGAAACATTCCATTTCCACCCTAATACTCTTAAAATGATTAGCTTAATCTACTACACCTATAAAGGTAAGATAGGATCCCCACTTATTATAGAAGCTGTCCATCCTGTCCAGAAGCTTATATGAAAGGCGTTCTAGTGCAGCAAGCTTGCCCAACTCCCTGAGCCATTGAGCTACGGGTGGGGCAGAGGAAGATTTCCAGTAAAAAGTGATCAACTTTCGGCCCAGCATCAAAGCAGTCTGAATCCACTCGGCATCAGAGATTGGGTCTTGAATCATTGATGGATCCCCATGGACAAAAAGTCTCTGAGTAAATGGCACTTCTTGCTTAACAATTGTCATAATATGTCTATGGATCTGCAACCAAAAGTCCTGTATTACCGGACAACTCCAGATCATATGGATTAATGTCCCCTCCCCCTGTAGACATCTCCAGCAGCTTGAAGAGTGAATGAGATTCGCTCTCAACATTTTACGAGGTGTCCAGTAAAATCGATTCAAAATTTTAAATTGAACAAGTCTGGTTTTCAATTCCCTAGACACTTTCTTCCCATTCTTTAAAATATTTGCCCATTCAACATCAGTAAATTGTGAATTCAGATCTTTTTCCCCATACGTGTTTAAGGAATGTAGAATCTTTATTTGAGCTCTTAAGGAGCATTAAATAGAAATTTGAGGCCTTAGATCTTTTGCCACAGGAACTCAAAGCCTGGATGAGCCAATCTACTTCAGGAGGAGGGGTAGTTGTAGATCCAAAGACTTGACACAGCAGATGTCGAAGTTGTAAATATTTTCAAAACTGATTCTGTGGTAGTCCATACTGTGCCCGTAGAACATCAAATGATTTGAGAGCTCCCCCTTCATATAGATCTTTTAACATCAAGATGTCCTTTTTCACCCAGATTTTCCACATAAATGGGGATTTTCCAATATGGAGACTTGGGTTAAGCCAAATAGAAGCCATAGAATGAAGATGAGAGCTAAACTCTAGTATAGAAGCAACTCTCTTCCAAACGTATTGTAAAAAGGATATAATAGGATGCGACTGAAATTCAGAAGACAGTTTAATTGTGATTAGATGTACTAAGGGAAGAGGGCTGCTCAAATAATTCTCCAAATAAAACCAAGGGGGAGCTCTCTCAGGGGGGAGAGCCCAATGAATCAAATGTCTAAGACTAAAAGCGTAATGATATAAAACCAAATTTGGGACCCCCAAACCTCCTGAATCTATAGACTTCTGCAATCTTTTCAACTTTAATCTAGGGCGCTTACCATTCCATAAAAACTTATTGCACAACCTATCAAATTGTCGAAAATAACCAACTGGGATCCTAAGAGGAAGAGATTGCAGAAGGTAATTGAATCGGGGTGCACAAATCGTCTTAATAACATTGACCTTGCCCCAGAGAGACAAAAAAAGAGGTGACCACCTTTCTATGTCTATTTTAAATTTTTCAAGCAAGGGTTCAAAATTAATCTGAATCAGATCTGATAAAATGTGAGGAAACAGGATGCCAAGATATTTAATTCCTAATTTTGGCCAAGAGAAGCCTATATTTTGACCAAATGTAAACAGTGTTTTAGGGCAATAAGATGTTAGAGGGAGAATTTCTGATTTTATCCAGTTAACTCTATAACCAGACAAACGTGAAAATTGGTTAATAATTTTAAGAAGAGCTGGAATTGATTTTTGAGGTTGTGTAATCAGTACCAATGCATCATCAGCATACAACATTATCTTATGGGTACTGCCATGGACCTGAATACCTGGAAAATTGCCGTCTTTGCGGATAGCAACAGCTAATGGTTCTAATGCCAAAGCAAAAAGCAAGGGACTTAAAGGGGAGCCCTGGCGCGTACCCCTATAAAGTCTAAAAGACTGTGATGTAACTCGATTTGATATCACTGAAGCTCTAGGTTCATTATATAGTAATTTAATCCAAGAAAGAAACTTTGAACCAAAACCAAAAGTCTCTAGAGTTGCAAAGAGATACTGCCACTCAACCCTGTCAAATGCTTTTTCAGCATCCAGGGAGAGGGCTGCCACTGGAGAGAGGTGTGCAAGTGAGGGATCATTTTGAACTGACCATATGATATCAATAAATTGCCTAATATTGTCTGCCGCACCCCTGGAACGAATAAAACCCACCTGATCAGGATTTATAAGAGATATCATTACTTTATCTAATCTTAATGCCAAAATTTTGGAGAGAATTTTACAGTCACAGTTTATAAGACTAATTGGTCTATAATTCTTACATTCTAACGGATCTTTATTGCTTTTTAAAATAAGCGAAATGAAAGCCTCTGTTAAAGAAGGGGGCAAACGGCCTTGTTCAAAAGATTCCGCAAACATTTCTAAAAGTAAAGGAGAAAGCTCATCAACACAGGCCTTGTAAAATTCCGCAGTGAATCCGTCAGGGCCCGGTGCCTTTCCAGTCGGGAAGCTCTTAATCACTTTCACAATTTCCTCTTTAGTAATTGGGGCGTCAAGTAAGTCTATTTGTTCCTTCGTTAGGGAGGGCAAAGATAGGGATGATAAAAATGCATAGATCTCTTGAGATCCAGCCTCCATTTCAGAAGAATAAAGCGAGGTGTAAAATTCTCTGAAAGCACCATTAATTTCATTTAAGTCTGACACCAGAGTACCATCCTGTGTCCTAATACCAAAGTACCAAAAACTTCCCACCCCAAAGATCTGAACAGCTTCAGACCGGTGGCCTTGACGTCCCACTTGATGAAGACCCTGGAGAGACTGCTCCTTGCTCATCTCCGCCCCCTGGTGGAACCAGCGATGGATCCACTCCAGTTCGCCTACCAGCATGGCATTGGGGTGGAGGATGCGGTGATCTTCCTCCTTCACCGTTCTCTGTCCCACCTGGAGAAGCCCGGGAATATGGTGAGGATCATGTTCTTTGACTTCTCCAGTGCTTTCAACACCATCCAACCGATGATCCTGAAGGACAAGCTGCTGCGCGCAGGGGTGGACCAGCACCTGTCATCATGGATCCTGGACTACCTCACGAACCGGCCTCAGTTTGTGAGAACCCGGGACTGTGTTTCCGACACGATCATCAGTAGCACGGGGGCCCCCCAGGGAACGGTGCTGGCTCCCTTCCTGTTCACTCTTTATACTGCGGACTTCTCACACAACACAACACATTGCCATCTACAGAAGTTCTCTGATGACTCTGCGATCGTTGGTCTCATCTCCAGCGGAGATGAAGCTGAGTACAGAGGGCTTATCCAGGACTTTGTGGACTGGTGCCATCGGAACTGCCTCCAGATCAACGCGAGGAAAACTAAGGAGCTGGTGGTGGACTGCCGCAGGCATGGGCAGCCCCTCACAGCACCAGTAAATATACAGGGAACAGACATCGAGATGGTGACATCCTACAAGTACCTGGGTATTCATCTGAACAATAAACTAGACTGGTCACACAATACTGACGCACTCTACAAGAAGGGACAGCGCAGGCTGTTCCTGCTGAGGAGACTCAGGTCTTTTGGTGTACAAGGGGCGCTGCTGAAGTCATTCTATGACACGGTGGTGGCATCAGCCATCACTTTTGGAGTGGTCTGCTGGGGCAGTGGCATTACTGCAGCCGATAGGAAGAGACTGAACAAACTGATTAAGAAAGCTAGCTCTGTCCTGGGGCAACGCCTTGATCCGATGGAGGAGATAGGAGAGAGAAGGACGGTGGCTAAACTGTCATCTCTGCTGGAGTCCGAGTTCCACCCTATGCAGGACATACTGGATGCACTGAGGAGCTCATTTAGCAGCAGACTACATCATCCCAGGTGCACAACCGAGAGGTTTCGTAGGTCCTTCCTACCAACGGCTGTCAGACTGTACAACCTAAGCAGGGCTGCTCGCAGAGATAGCAAAAAGACGTAACAAACTAATAGTTTTTTGAATGCAAAAGATGCAATAGACTTACACAATGGTCCTCTCCGGCATACAACTAGGAACATACCGATCGCTATGGAAGGTGAGAATATGTATGGGCACATAATCATACCATGTAGGATAACTAAATAGACGGTTATGCTGTTTCATCCCACCTAGCAACAGTGCTCTGCACTGTGTGTGTTTATATATTTACATATTTATTCCATCTAGCTACAATGCTCTGCACTGGGTGTGTTTATATTTATATATCTATATATTTATTCCATCTAGCTACAATGCTCAGCACTGGGTGTGTTTATATTTATATATCTATATATTTATTCCATCTAGCTACAATGCTCCGCACTGTGTTTTTATATATCTACATACTATTCCATCTAGCTACATTGCTCCGCACTGTGTGTGTTTATATACTTGCATATTTATTCCACCTAGCTGCAATGCTCCGTACTGTGGGTGTTTATATATTTACATATTTATTCCATCTAGCTACAATGCTCTGCACTGTGTGTCTCTGTGTGTGTGTGTGTGTGTGTGTGTGTGTGTGTGTATATATATTTTATAGTAATATGTACATATGTATATTAGCTGCTCTTGCTTGCTTGTTTTTTTTTTTGCCTTCTGATTGTTGCTCTGAGTGTTGCTGTCCCTGTGCTGTTGCAATCCTGGAATTTCCCCGTTGTGGGACTAATAAAGGCTTATCTTATCTTATCTTATCTTATCTTATCTTAATAGCAGATATAGTACACTGAGCTTCTTTCATTTTAATATATCTAGCCAGCATTTTGCCAGCTTTATCCCCCTCCTCAAACTGTTTGTGCCTAAGACGAAATAGGGAAAATTCAACTTTTTGTGTTAGAATTGAATTCAGCTCATACTTAAGCTTCAGAAGGGGTGACAAATTTACTAAATTTGTGTCTTGTTTGAATGAAGTCTGTAATATAGCTATTCTCCTCTCCAAATCAATCTGTTTAACAATGTTAGTTTTCTTTTTAAAAGATGCATATTGAATAATATGTCCCCTAATAAATGCCTTAAAGGCCTCCCAAGCAACCCTGGCAGAGGGAGCAGAATCCCAGTTTGTCTCAAGATATAAGGAGATCTCTGCTTTCAAAGAGGACACAAAATCTGGATTAAAAAGGAAGCTTGAATTAAGCCTCCATCTAGAATTTTTTTTCAACTGACAAGGCGGGATCATATGTAGAAAAACAGGGGCATGATCTGATAGTATTATGCTACCAATGAAGCTCGAATTTACAGAAGAAACAGAAAATTTTGACATTAAAAAATAATCAATCCTGGAAAACACATTATGAACAGTGGAATAAAAAGTGTAATCCCTTGTGGACGGATTAAAAAGCCGCCAAACATCTACCAAACCAATTGCATTGCACATGTCTTTCAATATAGAGCCAGATTTAGATGAACGCTGTGAGGGGGTGCTCCGATCTAAAATGTTGTCCATGACCTGATTAAAATCCCCGCCTACTAAAATGGGATAATTACCCATTTCGCTTAATTCGTGTTCCAATTGTGCAAAAAATGCACAATCAACTATATTTGGTGCATAAACATTAGCGAGTATCATCCTATGGCCCTGAATTTCTATAAGAATTATAAGGAGTCGTCCATCATCATCACTAACCTCTTTTAGACACTTGAACTGCAAATGTTTATGAATAAGGATTGCTACCCCCCTGCTCTGGCTATTACCACAAGACGCAAACCCATGGCCCACCCAGTCCCGACAGAGTTTTTTAGATTCTGTTTTAGTGAGGTGGGTCTCTTGAAGCAACGCTACATCCACTTCTTTTGATTTAATAAACGCCAAAATTTTTTTCCTCTTAATTGGGTGGTTAAGGCCTTTAACATTCCAAGTAATGAGGTTAAGAAAGCTCTGACAATTAGCCGACATCATAAACGGTACATATTACCATCCAAAATATCCAGCAATTCTCCACCAAAAACCCCCTCACTGGGCAAAAGACAAACACAATAAAAATTAAAAATACAAAAAAAAACAAAAAAAAAACAAAAAAACAAAAAAACCCGAAAACCACATAATCATAAAGTAACATAATCGGTGACCTGAAACCAATGTCACCCATCGGTGCACAAAAACCGCACCAACCAAAAAAAAGAAAAGAAAAAAACTCTAGGACCGTGACTGTGAACAGTGCAATAAACTTAGGGAGAGCCGCAACATCGCAGCAGCCTCATGCCTATAAACAATAAAGCGTGGGCAAAAAAAAGGAACCTTACATTAATACTGCATCAAATCCTCAGTCAAAAATATATAACAAATAAACATATAGCATATATTCATACCATTGTTCATCAATGTCTCACGGTAGTGAAAGAATCAGGTTCAATGCTTTTTTAGGGTCAGTGAACTCCTGTTTACCACTTGCCAACTTCACAACGAGAACTGCAGGGTACCTGAGAGAGAATGCAATCTTCTTCTGGTGCAGCAGGTGTTTACACTGCTTGAACGCCGCTCTCATCTCGGATACTCGTCTGGAATAATCCGGGAAAATCATGATGTGATGACCATTCCAATCCAGCTTTCCCATCCTGCGCGCTGCCTCCACAATACGCTCCCTATCCTGGAAGCGCAGAAGTCGAATCAGGATAGCCCTGGGCGGCTGCCCGTCAGGTCTGCGTCCAGCGAGGCTCCAATGCGCACGGTCAATTTCCAGCCCTCCAGGGAACTCCATTTTCAGCAGATGTGGGATAGCTTTGCGCATGAAGGTAAGGGCATCTGATTTTTCACAATTTTCTGGAAAGCCGACAAAGCGTAGATTGTTTCGGCGTGATCTATTTTCTAAATCGTCCAGCTTCAAAAGTAAATCTTCTACCTGCGTCTGGGTTGCGGGGGGATTAGCATCCAGAGCTGTATTAGCATCCTCAAGAAAAGCGATGCGAGACTCCACATCTCCCAGCCGGGTAGCTAACTCCGTTAGCTTGGTGTCCACCGCCCTCACTGACGCCTCAATAGAGTTGAGTTTGGCGTCTTGCCTCTCCGATATTTCCTTCAACAGTTCAAAGATCTTAGAGATGTCCTCCGCCATTTGGTCTTTGGCAACACCTGCACCTGTTGAAGGTGGCGGAGAGGGAGGAGGGCTCGATGTGGTATCACCAGCTCTAGCCAGATTTTCCTTGCTAGCACCGGCTTTGGGGCGAAGATTAATTTTCTGCTGTTGCGTTGGCATACTAATCCTGTTCTCCACAAATCCAGTCTCGATGTAAAGTGTATTAATAATAGTAATTTCAGCTGAGGAAACAAGAGAAAAACGCCCTTGTAGAAGAAAAAAAAAAAAGGCTGTCTGCACTGCAGTGCTCCTCACCTAAGCAGCCATCTTCACTGCCCGCGTCTCCCACCATGTTTCCCTATTCTAATGAAAACCAAACAGCCATAAAGGCCACACCTCAGACAGGGAGATATACTCAGCATCTCCTGCTGGGAATAGAAATAAAATACAATATTGCAAAATACTGTAAACAGTTATACCGACCAAGAGGTAGCACACCCCCAACAGGTCAAATTGCAATAAACAATTGTATAGACACTTTTTTTTAAATTCTAAACTACAGAATAAACTAGAAAAGCACTCGGAGAGCGCAGACCTCCGCCAAGCGCTACAGTTCCCCCCATACAGTGTTTGTGTGTACGTTTTCAGATTCCTTGACCATGAAAACATATGACTAGCAATTGGATTGACAATGATAGGATTAGTGGTTCAGTGGTTATTCACGAAAATGGCATTTTCCGTAATGGCAGCCACTGTTCCCCCATACAGTGTTTGTGTGTACGTTTTCTTTTTGCATTGATGTATGTGGTTATTGTGTATTTTCTTTATTTCTTTTCTTTTTTTTACTTGATTCTCTTTTCTAAAGCCCATCCAGGGACAAGAGTTGCAAATTAGCTAATAGCTATACACTCCATGTGCAACACATCAGATTGATTGTCATTGATTAATTGTCTATGTTTATTGCACTGTCCCTGTCAAATAAACTAATCTATATGACTAGCAATTGGATTGACAATGATAGGATTAGTGGTTCAGTGGTTATTCACGAAAATGGCATTTTCTGTAATGGCGGCCACAGTTCCCCCATACAGTGTTTGTGTGTACGTTTTCAGATTCCTTGACCATGAAAACATATGACTAGCAATTGGATTGACAATGATAGGATTAGTGGTTCAGTGGTTATTCACGAAAATGGCATTTTCCGTAATGGCGGCCACAGTTCCCCCATACAGTGTTTGTGTGTACGTTTTCAGATTCCTTGACCATGAAAACATATGACTAGCAATTGGACTGACAATGATAGGATTAGTGGTTCAGTGGTTATTCACGAAAATGGCATTTTCCGTAATGGCGGCCACAGTTCCCCCATACAGTGTTTGTGTGTACGTTTTCAGATTCCTTGACCATGAAAACATATGACTAGCAATTGGATTGACAATGATAGGATTAGTGGTTCAGTAGTTATTCACGAAAATGGCATTTTTCCGTAATGGCGGTTTTCTTCTGGACGGTGATCCGGATCATCCCCAAAATTTAATCAGTTCTTCCTTGTACCATTTCCAACAACGCCTGAAAGTTTCATCGAAATCCGTCCAAAACTTTTTGAGTTATCTTGCTAACCATCAGACAGACAAACCCCGGCAAAAACATTACCTCCTGGTGGAGGTAACTAAACAATCATAAGTTGTGCCATAACAGGGTAAATGTTCATAGGAACCAACATACACACATCATACAATACTTTCACGGTTCCCTTCATCCCCATTCTCATACAACTTCACATCTACCTGATGACTAAACAGCGTCTCATGGCACATCACTTTTTCTTTTTTTTTTTCAAATTGAACATATTATGAACTCAAACATTGCCAAAACAGATACTAATATTAATTATAATTTGCACCACCTTAGACACTCCGTAAGCCCTCATGCATAATTCAACCCAGGTCTCCCGAAGGCCCCCTCCTGGAGTGTCCGTCTCGCAGCCCACTTCCAGAGCATCTCCGCGTCTTCATAACAAGAGACGGACTGCGTAGACGCCCTTTTCTTTTCTGACGTCGCAGCTCGTTGGGATGTCGTCTCAACCCATCAGTCAAACTCAGATAGCCGTCGCTGCCGGACTGGACCACCCGCAGATTATCCTGTCCCGCTGTCCCTTTCCTGTAACTGCGCACCCAACCAAGCCGAGGCTCGACCCTAGGGTGCACGTCACCCTTGCCCAAGGGAGCACCCACTGGCTTCCTCCATCATTTGCGTCGCGATCTGGCTGCCTTATGACTCCTGAGCGCACCGCTAAGTTGACTCGAGCCATGTCCTGTGGCTTTGAAGTCGGTACGGCCAGGGTTCGTGTCCACTGATGGCACCCCGGATGCTACATCAGGCTGCGTCAGAGCGACACCAGTCACTGTTGGCTCAGCAGCCGGAACTCGTCGGCCACCGGAGCCCTGTAGCTCATGCTCTTTGGACCTTTCCGCCATCGCAGGGATCAAACCATGCTGTTCGAGTCCACCGTTCATGGGACCACAACCACTGGCACGGGACCCCCGCCTTGTCGGCGTACTAAGGTGCTGGTGGTGTCCCTCTTCACCCGGAATGGGCCACCCAAAGTCCCACACTTCTTTGCCACTTCCCACGTAAAACAAGCCACTACCTGTCAGATTAATGCCTCCTCGAGACATCATGATGTCAAGGGGACCATTACCATGATCACAACAGGCCATGCACGTTTTACTCACATTGTGGTGGGGAAAACACCAACTTACCGTTTCTAAGTTCAAAATGGAGGTTGCCGACCTCGTGTCCACCAACATCAGCACTGGCGTCCCATCCAGCACCACATTGTAGATAATACGACCATCTGTGTTGGGAGAGACAGTGTGGATCACTGTAGGTACCTTCTTCTTTCCACCATCCCTAGCAGACCTCCGTTCTTCCTTGTCGAAAACGCGGCAAACTCTGGCGAAGTGATGGAGCAGACTGTACCGTCCACAACGCTTGCCCTCCGCTGTGCACTCCCCAGCTCAATAATGGTGCCTACTGGATCCGCAGTGTCTCGGCGTACCCGGGGCGGACTTCATTTTTATGACGGCCGCGCACTCGATGTCGCCGCCATCATCCGGATCCAAGGCCAGGGTCTTCCACCATGCGTCATTCTTCTGTGGGTCTTCGCTGTCCTCAAGACGCGTCGTCAGCCATTCCGCTGTCTCGTTTTGTCGTGCTAGCTCCATGGCTGCTATTGGTGCTAGCTCACCAGCACGAGTCAGCAGGCGAACTCTTGCCGAGGAGCCGGCCGTGTGTTCCGCTAACTGGTCGCGGACCAACTCCTCCTCCAATGTCCCAAGCCTGCACTCACCCACCAGTCACCGAAGTTCAGCCACAAACCGTCGAACCAACTCTCCGGGTCTCTGGTTCCACTACTTGACTTGCATGCGTCGCCTTACGATATTCCCAGAGGCGCAAAAGTAGCCCGCCATGAGCCTCGTCACATGGCCGAATAGGTCACCTCCTCCAAACATGCTCAGGACCCTTCGGCTCTCCACATCCAGGTTATGGACCAGGATAGCCCGTGTACACAATTCATCAAGGTCGCCGAGGTCTAACGCTAACAGATAGTATTTGAAGGCCGCCCGCCACCTGGTCCACAGAACCAGCTGCTCACCCAGAGCCTGCAACACAAAGCGCAGCGCGGCAGCAGCCCTCTCCATCTCCATATATCCTCATCGCCAAATGTAGTGTCCGAATGATGAGGAGACGACATTTTATATTGTATATTATAATTAATAATGTACAACACAGGAGTCCCTACCTTGAGTACGGGAGCCACAGCGAAGTGACTGCATGCCTCCCGCTACTGGCTTATATACTCTTGGTGACGCCACCTCTCGAAGGTGGGGCATCACCCCTCCCAGCCTAGGGAACTGTCATACTATTATATATTAATGTATTACAATCATACATTTACCATAAGAAAAAATGGAGGACTTGCTCTCCCAAACATGGGACTTTATAATATTTCATTTGAAATGAATAAGATAGCCAGGCATTGGGCAAATTATGACTAAGATGGGTTAGGTAAAAGAAAAGACTTGCAGCTCCGTTCAAATTTATATCACTGCTATCACAGAAATGGTCAGTGCAATATACAGAAAAAAACCCATCTTGCAACACTCTCAGTGGGTATGGGCAAAAGTACATAAATTCTTTGGAGTCTCACAATATAAACAAACCTATTCTTCAATCTGGAATAATCCCTCAATACGTGTGGGAAAACAGCCATTATTATGGTGTAAATGGTTGGCAAAAGACCGTATACGCTATCAATGATCTTTATAGGTATGGTCTCTTCGTGTCATTTAATAAACTGAAGGAAAGGTTTAATCTTATGGATAAAGGGGATTTCTGGAAATATTTGCAACTAAGAAGCAGTGTGGGTTCCATTCTTGGGCTGAAGAGGTCTGAAAAGGAGGAGAATGTAATTCAGGACTTTCTAAAGTCATCTAATAAAACACACTACGCATCAGGATTTTACAAAAAAAACTCTCAAAATGTCAGAGTAAAACATGGGAAAGTCTAAGATTAATCTGGAAAAGGGATCTTAATTGTGAAATAACTGTAGACAGGTGGCAGGGGGTGGTCTCAAATGTGGGCTGGGCTACAAGAGATACAAGGAGTAAATTTATTCACGACAAAAATTGTACACAGATACTATTTCACACCAATGAAACAGTTTAAAATGGGCCTAAGCCAGAATAGTACATGTTGGAAATGCAAGAATGACATGGACACCTATCTTCACGTCCTTTGGGATTGTCCCTTGGTTTTACCTTTTTGGAGAACTGTGATTTATAATTTTCAAGAGTGGATAAGACAGCCCCTGCCAGAGTCTCCACAGCTGTGTCTGCTGGGGGTTAAATCTCTGAAACCACCACGACTTTCTAAAGCAGACTTTAGACTGGTAATGACTGGTTTTATTGTTGCAGCCAGACTGACTCTACGCAACTGGAAGAGTCTTCACAGTCCACTGATAATGGAATGGCTTAAGCTTATGACAGAGATGGCATCTTACGAAACCCTGATTGGCAGGGTAAATAATGACTAGAGTGAAACTTGGCAAAAATTCATGTTGCATATAAAAAACATTACAGGATAACAGTACCAGTCGATGGGTATAATTTGAAGCCCCCCCCCTTTTTTGCTGTCTTTCATTTTATTTCTATTTTATTGCTGCCCAGGTAACTGTTCTGTTCTTGTCATCTTTGTGCATTTGTATATCTGTGAACATTGAAAATTAATTTAAAAAAAATTAAATGACAAAAAAACCCCACTTCATTTTCAGTTTGCCACTATTGACAAAAAGTTGTGGAAGGTTTCAGTGAATAGAATGATGAAAGAATTTTTAGTCTAGGCCCAGCTGTTCTCAAGATATTTACACAATCATAAAACTGTTTATTATAGCACCACCTATGTATGCAGTGCCTTGACTTTTTTTTTTTTTTGTCTCTGAGTAGTGGGGAGAGTTTCTGATCAGACTGTGAAATTTCAAGTTTCCACATAGTACAGTTTTTGCTCCCCATACACTTTTAGCGAAGAAGAAGATTCCCACAGCATAGCTGCTTGGAACCCTAATGAAAAAAAGTCATAAATGCATGAGAATAAAATTAAGTTACAAATTTAACAAGAAAAACCTCAAATTCACAACAAAAACAGCTAAAGAAAGGTAGCAAATATACATGAAAGATGGTGTGTATATGGACACAACACCATAGATATACTGTAAACTGTATACTGTAAACAATTCCAGTCTGGTTTCCACCCCCTCCATAGTACAGAAACAGCATTGATCAAAATCATTAACGACCTCCTGATGGCTGCAGATTCTGGCTTACTCACCATACTCATTCTCCTAGATCTCACTGCAGCCTTTGACACCATTTCTCATAGCAGCCTCCTAAATAAACTGGCTTCCATTGGTATTGCCCACACTCCCCTCACTTGGTTCACTTCATATCTCTCCGGCCGCACTCAGTTCATCCAAATCAAATCCCACACCTCGAGTTTGTTCCCCATTTCTGTAGGTGTTCCCCAGGGCTCTGTTCTGGGGCCCCTTCTCTTCATTATCTACATTCTTCCACTTGGTTACATTTTCTATAAATACAATATTAACTTCCATTGCTATGCAGATGACACCCAGCTCTACCTCTCCTCTAAACCCAATTCCACACTGCCACCTACCTCTCTGATTGTTTCTCTGAAATTAAATCATGCTTTACCTCTAATTTCCTCAAACTCAATGACAATAAAACAGAAATTCTACTTGTTTGTACACCCTCCACCTTAACCAAATCCTCCAGTTTCTATATTGATATTAATAACTCTCCCATCTGCCCTTCCCCTCAGGTTAAGAGCCTGGGTGTCATCCTCACATCAATAACATTACTTGGTCTGCCAATTTTCATATTTGTAGCATTAATCGACTGCGTCCCTCCCTCACTCCGCACACTGCTACCATCCTCATTCATAGCTTTGTCACTTCCCGTATTGAAACCTGCATCTCACTTCTCTTTGGTCTCCCAAATACATCCCTCCACAGGCTACAGGTCTTTCAGAACTCTACAGCCCAGATCGTCACTTGCACTCCATCCATAGAACACATTACCCCTGTCCTTCAACATCTTCACTGACTCCCAATAAAGGACAGAATAAACTTCAAGATACTGCTCCTCACCTTCAAAGCCCTTCATAACCTGACCCCATCATACTTATCTGAACTCCTCCACATCGCCACCCCTAGCCACTGTCTCAGGTCCTCCTCTTCCCCTCACCTTGCCGTCCCTTCTGCCTGCCTCATCACTATAGGGAACAGAGCCTTCAGTCGCTCTGCTCCCCGGCTCTGGAACTCATTCCCATCAGACAACCGCAACATTGACTCTCTCCCATTATTTAAATCCAGACTCAAAACTCATCTATTTAAACAAGCTTATTCTCTTTGATAATCTACCTTTTAATTCACTGTTTTTGGTTTGTTAACTAAGCTTTGTTATTGCATTTTAAAACTTTTTAATGTTTTAATGCTGTTTTGTATGGTGACCTTGGGGGTAGAAAGGTGCCTTGAAATAAAATGTATTATTATTATTATTATTAAATGGCTCATTTTTAAGGACTAAAAATATAACAATTCATTTAACAACGTGACCGACTACTAATAGGCATTTTTTAAAATAATCTGTTAATAAATTTGTCATGGACCTTTATCTTTGGTCACACACTGTACCTTTAAAAGAAAAAAAAATATAAGAAAAAAATTGCTCCAATTTTTTTCCCCAGAGTAGACGTTGGTGTACTTGCCCTGTCAAGGTTGGATATCCAAATCAGAATATACGTACAGATATTTTCTGTGTATGCTTACTATGATGAGAATCCGAGAGTCCAAGTGTTTGATGGCTGCAGCGGTACCTGCCAGTAGACCATACTGTCCTGCTGCAGGAACAATGACTGCATCCAGTTTGGGCACCTGCTCATACAGCTCCATACCAACAGTGCCGAGTCCAGCCAAGTACACTGCACTTTCATCTCTGAAACAAGCATAATTTTTTTTGTCAAGTAGCATTACACTCCTTTTCTGTGAACAACTACAAGAGTGAATGAATGAATGAACACTAGTGAGACTGACTCTTCCAGGTAGAGGTATTTGTTCTCTTTGGCCAGACGGCGTGCGTGGTTCTGGGAGTCTTGGTTGGTGCTGCCGTAGGAGATGACCATGGCCCCATAGTCTCTGTACATCCTGAGACATGGTGAGGAGCAGCATGATGGCATGATGACGAACACGGGGATATTTAGCTGCACAGCATGGTGAGCCACTGCCGTGGAGAAGTTACAGTCGGTGGCCACAATCACACCCATCCGCTGCTGCTCCTGCAGCGGCACAGACGCATGACACCTTTACATAGAAATCACACAGAGTCCACACAGAAACTAAGAGTACACTTATTACACCTGGGTGTTAATGCAACGTCTATGTAAAAAAAAAAAAACCTCAGCGGTATTTATTAGAGCACCACAGTCCATGCAGCTGAAGGACCCTTCCTCAGAGTAGCCTGTTTTATGGCATTCTCTTTAAATGCTAGTGAGCCATAGTTTGATGGATAGCAACGCATATTTGAATCTAACATTAGCTGGTTAGTGCCGGTTGTTGGACAAACAAAAAACTGGTTGAATGTGATAATGTTAAAGCCCAAATAAAGTATTATCAAAGATAGGGTGGGCAACAGGATATGACCAATCCATGGGGTTTAATAAACACAGAAACAACCCTGAATGATTGTTAGTGGTTAGCTGCGGTTAGCCTTCTTAACACCACCTAACCACCACTGACAGAGGAGACTTCTGGATCAGAGTATATTAAACTATAATAAAATACGCTAAAATGACATCTGTGAATGTAATGTATGGTTGGTAGAGGATGTGACTGGGAAAACAGATGACTGGCAGATGGAAAATGGACAAAAATAAATGTCGATCCTCACCTAAGCTAGTGGACTCATCTTTCAGTCTGAACCGGTCAGTTTGACCTTCATTGGTCAGAAAACCCAGAAGGGAACACTCACTCCTGTTAGCAGCCCAATCTACCCTGATACCACAGCCAAAATATATCAAATAAAATAACAATAACAACAACAAAATAGGCCAGAATGACATGAGATGCAGTTGAAACCTTTTTTTCCCTCACTGTCTGACATTAAATCAGACTAAGCTTTTTCTGTTTTAGGCCAGTTAGGATTGCCAAAATTATTTCTATTTGCTAAAATAATTTTTATATTTGATAATTATTTTAGATAATTTTTTTACTACTTTCTTCAAAGTCAGAAGTTTACATACACCAAGATTATTATGCCTTTAAACAATTTAGGAAAGCCCAGATGATGATAGCATGGCTTTAAAAGCTTCTGATAGTTTAATTTACAACATCTGAGTTAATTGGAGGCACACCTGTGGACGTATTTTAAGGCACACCTCAAACACATTGCTTCATGTGTGACATCATGGGAAGATCAAAATAAATCAGCCAAAATATCAGGAAGAGAACTGTGGACCTCCACAAGTCTGGTTTTTCAGATGCCTGAAGGTGCCACGTTGATCTGTTCAAACAATTATACCTAAGTATCAACACCATTGGAATGCCCAGCCACATACCGCTCAGGTAGGAGATGCGTTCTGTGTCACAGAAATGAATGTGTTTTGGTGTGAAATGAACGTATCAACCCCAGAACAAAAGCAAAAGACCTTGTGAAGATGCTGGCTGAAGCTGGTTAAAGAGTGTCATTATCCACAGTGAAACGAGTCCTGTACCAACATGGACTGAAAGGCCACTCAGAGAGGAAGAAGCCATTACTCCAAAAGCAACATAGAAATGCCAGATTACAGTTTGCAAATGCACACAGGGACAAAGACCTTAATTTTTGGAGACATGTCCTGTGGTCTGATGAAACTCAAATTGAACTGTTTGGCCATAATGACCATCGTTACATTTGGAGGAAAAAGGTGGAAGCTTGCAAGCCTGAGAACACCATCCCAACTGTGAAGCATAGGGGTGGCAGCATCATGTTGTGGGGGTGTTTTGCTGTAGGAAGGACTGGTGCACTTCATAAAATAGATGGCATCATGAGGAAAGAACATTGTGTGGAAATATTGAAGCAACATCTCAAGACATCAGCCAGGAAGTTAAAGCTGAGGCACAAATGGGTCTTCCAGATGGACAACGACCCTCAGCATACTGCCCAATTAGTTACAAAGTGGCTTAAGGACAACAAAGTCAATGTTTTGGAATGGCCATCACAAAGCCCTAATCTCAGTCCCATAGAAAATTTGTGGATGGAGCTGAAAAGACGTGTGTGAGCAAGGTAGCCTACAAACCTGACTCAGTTCTACAAGTTCTGTCAGGAGGAATGGGCCAAAATTCCAGCAATCTATTGTGAAAAACTTGTGGAAAGATACCCAAAACGTTTGACCCAAGTCATACAGTTTAAAGGCAATGCTATCAAATACTGAGGGGATGGATGTAAACTTCTATGATTAAAGTAATAAAAAAAATCTCTACAAAATTACTGAGCAAATGGAAATAACTTTGGTAATCCTAACTGACCTAAACCAGGAAAAATGTAGTCTGATTTACAGTCAGACAGTGAGGGAAAAAAGGTAATGTGTCTTTTTATACAGTGAATGTAAACTTCTGGTTTCAGCTGTATATTGAATGTGAATCCATTAACAAATTGAGAGCTTGGATGAGTAGTGGGGTGATTAGAATTTTCAGAGAAGAGGTCTCAGAACCACGGTCAGGCCACTGAGCTAACTCGCTAGTGGTAGTGTAGGTATGTGAGTTCAAATGCTTACTGGAAATGTCACTAGTGAGGTGTGGATGATCATCTATCTCTTCTTACCTGAGAGAGTGAGGTGAGCAGGTACAGCACTCCTCTCTCCTTTACTGAGCCCGTGTAGTGCAGGTGCTCCTTCTTTAAGTAGATCTCCATCCCATACTGTTTGGACAGTCTGGAGTACTGAACACACACAGAAGCAGCATCTTAAGAGCAGAAAAAATTATTAATTCCTATTGATTTAGTGTTTTTAGAAATAAAAAAGACAACCAGTGTAAACAGAAGCTGATGCAATCTGAGGAAACTGACAACTAGAAATCAAATCTAAGAATATGCAGCATTGCATAGGATACAGTACAGTGTTATAAATAAAGAATGTTGGTGATAGTAAAAAGCTCTTCTGCTGACCCTAAAAATATCCATCCATCCATATTCTACCGCTTATCCAGGGGTTCAGGTCATGGTCGCCTGGTTCACACAGCATCATGATCCCCTATGATCCCTCCTGCAGATGGTGAGTCCACCGGAGGGCAGACCCATGCGGCTCCCTTGGGTTAGGGTGTATGCAGTAAAACCCGAAAAATACACACAGTACTCAGTCACAGCAGTACACAGAGTACCTGCTTGCATTGTTGAGAGCTAATCTTATCATTCCATCTTGCATTAATTGGCAAAAAAAAAAAAATACATAATTAAAGGGTCTGAATCAGTTCTTCACTTACCACATGCTCCTTGGTCTTTATCCACACATCACTACAGTCAAATGAATGGTGTGGCATTAACATGTAAAGTAAAAAAGACACTCTGTGCACTGCTGTGACTAAATATTTTGTGTGATTTTCCTGTTTTGCTGCATACAAAATAGAGCTGTCACATGTGATTGCCACTCAATGCTGTGTTGCTGTGGTAACTGTCCTGTAACTGCCAAAAATTCTGTTCCAATGCATCCCCTCTATACCCAGGACCAGTTTGTCTTGGGAGATTCTATCAGTGGCAAGTTTCCCCTAACAACTTAGCTCCTGGAATCATTATGGCATGCAAACCCCTTCACCACAATAAGGTGGCGATCCACAAAGGGGACCCTGAAAATACTTGTGCATTAATAGAATATATTCTCATTTTTCATCTCTAGCTGTTAATGATAATAGTGGAAACGCGTGTATTTCAGATATATGCTGCTGTGTTTTAGTAACATGTTATTCCTTAATAATGTGCTGCTCCTCAACAACTACGCATTTGGATGTTGAAACAGTGGGATAGAATTATTACCTCCACCAAGGAGGTTATGTAATTGGGGTGGTCCGTCGGTGTCTGTCTCTCTGTCTGTCTTTTAGCAGGATTACGCAAAAAGTGCTGGACGGATTTGGATCAAATTTTCACCAGAGGTAGCCCTTGGGCCAAGGATGAACCCATTAAATTTTGGTGATGATCTGAGGTGCATACCTCCACCAAGGGCCTTGTTTGCATTTGTGCAGCAGGATTACACAAAAACTACTGCATGGATTTGGATGAAATTTTCACCAGAGGTGGTCCTTGGGCTACAGAGGAACCCATTACATACTGGTGATGATCTGAGAATGCATACCTCCACCAAGGCTCTTACCTTCTCACAGTGTGTTAGCAAGAATCCTCCAAAACTACTGGATAGACTTTGATGCAGTTTTCGCTAGAACTGGCTTGTGGCCTACATACAAACCCATTACATTTTGGAGGTGATCCATGAGGGATGGAAGGAGCCTTGGCAGAGGTATGTGCTCTCTGAGTGCTTTTCTAGTGGCTTCATGTTCTCAGTCAAGCCACTCTCTTCAGTCTCCATTTTGAGCCTCCGTTGAGATAGTTTGGGTAAATGATATACATTATTTTTGCAGATTTTTTTCTGAATATTGATTTTCCTTCAGCTGTGAAATAGTCTCTGAATGTCCATTCCATTTAAACCTTCGGGATGTATTATGATGGCCTATTCAACAGTCAGTTGTCTTTGACACAGTGCAAATTACATTATCTGGACTGAAATCCAAAGCCAATGTGGGTTAAATCAGTTTTGACAGACTGAGCGGACTGTGTACACCCTGCTGTTCCCTTGACAAAACATTGTGTTGTATATCAAACTTACAAGGGCGTTACTCTAGAGTCTCAGTTAGCTATGTTTTTAAAAAGCAATCAAAATGCCTAACTCAAGGCTTCATAGCACAAGTTGTCAAATCAATGTCACATTATCTCCTATATGTTAACTCCCAGCTAAAGACATTTCAGTGTTCTCTAGTTTCATTTATTTTGTTTTTTTTAAACGAACAGAGTTTCTAAGATTCTGGCCTGTCTGAGTCCAAACAGAACTGAGTGATATGGATAAAGACTTGTACTTATACAGCACTTTTTCTAGTCTCAAAGACCACTCAAAGGACTTCACTAGCACTAACCCTCTATTCTAAGGGCCTATCAGAGATGGATACCTAGGGACAATTTAGAATGACCAATTATCCTAACATGCATGTTTTTGGATTGTGGGAGGAAACCGGAGCTCCCGGAGAAAACCCATGCAGCACAGGGAGAACATGCACACTGCACATAGAAAGGTTCCTACCTCTGCCAGCCTGGAGAGTCAAACCTGGAACCTTCTAGCTGTTAGGCAACAGTGCTAACCACTGTACCACCATGCTGCCTATGTGTGATGTTGGGAAACTCATTAGAGACCAGATAACAGAGGTCATCTTCCTGTTTCTTTCCCATCATATCAGTTCACATTGTGTACGTTTGTACCGTGCATGGTGTCTTCTGTAACCCCGTCTGGATTGTGAAGGCTGCTGCACTGATGTCTTCAAAGCAGAGGTATTGTATTGGAGGTCTGGAAACAATCCTGAACTCGCTGAGTCGCCTGGTCTTCGGGGGGTCCATGAGCTTGATCTCGGGGCACTCCACCACTCTGGTATCATGGACCCTCACATCCCCATTGAGAAGTTCCTCCTCGCCGAAGTCTTTCAGACGCTCTGGCTCAATGAGGGTGGACCGACGGCCTGCGGTGCCATTACTGATGGGACCACATTTATAAGAGCAGCCAGGCAGACTGGGGCCCAGCTGCAGCTCATCTCTACAAGAGAAACGGAGACAAAGACTGAATCTAGTTCAGATATCGGCAATCATACAGTTTCAGTTTGTTTTGGCAAAGTGACAATGTTGGAAACAGCTTGAGTATCTTTGTTCTTAAACTTTAAAGTGGCACTCTGCCAAAAATTGAGGTTTTTATTTTCTTGCTAACATGTCTGTGATGTTTTTTATGACTTACAAGACATATCAATAGCAAAATCACTCAAAGGTGTCATATTTCTGTTTTTTTGCTGTGACACTGAAGTTAAGCTCCTCCTCTTGGGAAAAGGTAATTTTAGACAGAGGGTTTTTGGTGACATCACGTAGTGTTGAGCCAATCAGGATGTAAGAACCATCTCTGACCTCATTGAAGGTAGCCTCCAGAGCCATTTAGTATTTTTGCACAGCTGCATTGAAAACTTGAGCCAAATAAAGATGGCTTTTACTATTAAACTGCTTTTAAGGACTGATGCAGTTTCAGTCATTATCCTAGGCCACTGTGCATACAACTGGGCATGTCCTTCAACCGGTAAGCCTTTTTATCACAGGATTTATTATGTTGAATGTAGTGCTAGCCACTGTTAGCCTTGTGAGATGTGGGTGGGCTTATTCACAGATCCTGGCATTTGAAGAAGGAAGAAAAGTAAAAAGATTTTGACATAAAACTGTTAGACATTTTTTTTTTTTTTTTTTTTAGAAAAAAGGGCATAAGATACAATTTCAGAAAATGCTGATATGTTTCTATGGGGGATTTATATCCACCAGAGTGCATCTTTGAAATGTTACATGATACTCAATTAGACCTTTTTGTAACCAACCTAAAAACTTAGAGGGGTCACTGACTGCATTTGTTTTCATATTTTAACAGCTCACACATGATTGTGACATATTTTGTTAAAGTTTTCTTTAATTGTTGCATCAAATTTGTGGAGGTTTTTTTTCTTGAAGCTATAGCTGAAAATGGCCTGTTTTAAATCTACAGTATATACCTTTAAATCAAGGGTGTCCAATCATGTGCCATGGATGGCCAAGACCCTGCAAGCTTTACCTCCAACCAGTGTCTTCAACAGCAGATTTCACTGAACTTCTTCCCACTGATTGGTGAACAGTGAAAACACCTGCTGAAGAGATTAGGTAGAGAAAACCTGCAGGGTCTTGGCCATCCGTGGCACATGATTGGACACCCCTGCTTTAAATGTTCAGAATGAATTAAACTCTGCACTTCCCCTGACATTATATTGCTAACACTGACTGGCTGGCTCCAAGCCTTTAGCTCAGATGTGAATCCAAATACAAGTCAAGTTGGCCCCTGAAGTCAGGCCTTAGATCTTTAAGGGTAGTATCTCACGAAGCGGCGAGGAGAGGTGAACGCTGTTTTTTTATGGTCACAAACTGCCAGCAAACTGCTGCCCTCACGAACCCGGACGGAACCCCTCAAATCGGAGTACTTGCCAGCATGCACCACTCCCCACTGCTCTGTGAGATATGGGCATGATGATGCGAGCAGAGAATTTCTGTAAAACTGTTAAAAAGACTTTTCGTGGTCACCAACAAACATCAGGAATATTGTAAGAAATTCTCAGCTTGAGACACCAAAGATCTTAGGTCTGACCTGTGGGGTCGACCGGGCCAGTGGCCAACCCGACCATTACCCCTGAGGTTGAATTTTTAACTAAGCTAAATTAATGTCCAAGAATGAATTATATGGTAAATGATGTTCACTTATATAGTGCATTTTTCTCATCTTGGGATGACCAAAACACTTTACAGATCCTGCTATCCACCCATTTATACACTGATGGTGGCAGAGCTGCCATGCGCTGGCGTTGGCCTGACCTACCAGGAGCAACTGAGGGTTCAGTGTATTGTAAATAGCACATTTATTTGTGAAGTGCGGTGTAGTGGCGGCCACCTCCTCTTCCGCTACTGCATTGCCCATAAATACCAGGCGGGCATCTCCATCCGGCCTCTTTCGCCGATGCCCCTGCCTGGTGGCTGTAATGTGTGTGACTGACCCCAAATAAAGCTGAGTTCTATCGTGCACCTGGCCTTGTCATTCCAGAGGTAATTTCATACATAACACAGTGTCTTGCTCAAGGACATTTCGACATGCAGACTGCAGACAGAGCGGGAATCAAACCCCTGATCCTGAGCGATCAGTAGTCAGCCACACTACACCTGCCATGGTCAAGCATTGTTAGATGAGCAAGGATTCCAGTGGGGGTGAATAGAATTTAAATTAAAAAGCAATCAAAACCAACTGACAGTAAAGCTAATGCCAGGCAGCATGTCAGTCACCTCCATGCTGAGGTAAGCTATATCCAGTTACAATGATTGTCTCCGACGGCCTAGCATTTTAATGCCAATGCTTCAATATAACATCAAGGTGAAAATATAACAGAATAAGTCAGAATGATGCAAAATATACTATCAACTGTGGATTAGAGAAACAGGAATGCCCATTAGGGTGACGGTAATCTGAAAAAAATAACAATATAAACCACGCTTGGTGTTAGCTTCCTAGGCTAGTATCACTGTTAGCTCAAGGGCTAATAAGATAAGATAAGATAAGCCTTTATTAGTCCCACAATGGGGAAATTCCAGGATTGCAACAGCACAGGGATAGCAACACTCAGAGCAACAATCAGAAGACAAGAAAAAACAACATCTAGTAAACATATGTCCATATTACTATAAATGTATATATATAGACACACAGTGCAGAGCATTATGGCTGGTGAATGTGCAGCAGAAAGTCTAAGCTCTCTCTCCGCGGATGCGGCGGGCCAGCTGGAAGTCTTTGAGCATGATGGTGACCCCCTTAGCGAAGAAGAGACCACCAGGTGGGCCTCGCTGGTCTCCTGCAGAGCCATGACGGCGAAGCTCAGGAAACGCAGGACGGTCTTGAAGTCCTGAGCGATCTCCCTCACCAGGCGCTGGACGGGCAGCTTACGGATGAGCAGCTCCGTGGATTTCTGGCAACGACGGATCTCTCTCAGAGCCACGGGCCTGTGACGGCGAGGCCTCTTCACTTTGCCGGTGGCCGGAGCGCCTCTCCGAGCAGCCCTGGTGGCTAGCTGTCTCCTGGGGGGCTTCTTCCTCCAGTAGATTTTACGGGCGGTCTGCTTGGTTCTTGCCATCGCTCTTTATTATTCTGTCTTATATTTCTTGCACGCCGCCTAAACTCCAGCCCGGCACCCGCGTCGTTTTCGCTACAGCTCCCAGTATGTCGAGTTTCCCATTAGCACCGGGCGGCGGCCAAGTGCTAGCTAGCACTAGCTCCTCCCCGCTGTAGCGTCTCCCGCTGCAAACCGTGGCTCCGTCTGCCGACCCGGGAGACCCCCGGGGCGATCTGTGCGTCCGTGATATATATACAGAGGGAAAGGTGTAGAAAGAACAAGGAAGATAAAAAAAAGGCTGTTGCAACGGGCAGCCTACTCGTGTGGCGCCACCGGTCCGGCGGAACCGGAACCTTTAGCCCTTGAGCTAAAGGTATTAGCTCAAGGGCTAATACCTTTACACCACACTTCACAAATAAAGGTACTATTTACAATACCACCCGCCCCCCCCGTAGAAAAGTCCACTGTTAACTCAAGGGCTAATACCTTTAGCTCCCCATCCATCTATATGACAGACAGCTATTGCTGGTCAATAACAGAGCAATGGGTGAGTCTCCAGGATGGTCACTTCTACCATTTCTTGACGTACCAAAACACCCCCGTGTTACGTTCTGGTCTGCCAGGCGGGAAGGCAGAGAGGACAGACTCAAGTGCAGAGAGTGAGTTTTCAGCAGTTTATTGATAACAACCAAGTTTGCAGCACAGGCCTGGTAAACACGAAACTAAACACAAGACACGAACAACAACTAAAGGTACAAACCAGACTAGAGTGTGGTGGAAGGCAAAGAAATGATGAACCAAACATGGAACTATCTCACGGCGGGGAACAAAAGAATGAGGGAAAACCTAAATACAAGCACGAATTAGGGCAGATGAGAAACAGCGGGTTGTGCAACAAAATGTATAGTAAATCATGACAGCCAGAAGGAAGACTATGACAATATGAGTACAGAAAATGCAACAGGAATGATTTCAAAATAAAACCAAACACAGAACTAGGATAACCTGAGCAGCAATAATAATAATGAGAATAATCACTCTAAATTCAAGAAGTGTGTGTGTGTGTGTGTGTGTGTGTGTGTGTGTGTGTGTGTGTGTGTGTGTGTGTGTGTGTGTGTGTCACAACCAAAGATCATAGGACTGCCTATGATGTTCCTATGATGTCTGCATGATGTCCTATGACGTTCCTATGTATAACGACTCCTTATGTGTGAAAAAATTATCTGTCCTTGGACTGCATCACTCACGATCATAGGACTCGCTACAGTCGTGGACAAAATTGTTGGTACCCCTCTGTTAATGAAAGAAAAACCCATAATGGTCAGAAATAATTTGAATCTGACAAAAGTGGTAATAAATAAAAATTCTAGGAAAATTAACCATTGAAAATCACACAATGCTTTTGAATTGTGGTTCAACAGAATTATTTTAAAAAACAAACTCATGAAACAGGCCTGGACAAAAATGATGGTACCCTTAACTTAATATTTTGTTGCACAACCATTTGAGGCAATCACTGCAATCAAACGATTTCTGTAACTGTCAATGAGACTTGGTGCCTTCTCCAGACGGCATGTTTCAGCTCCTTCCACAGATGTTCAGTAGGATTTAGATCAGGGCTCATAGAAGGCCACTTTAGAATAGTCCAATGTTTCGCTCTTAGCCATTCTTGGGTGTTTGTAGCTGTGTTTTGGCTCATTATCCTGTTGCAAGACCCATGACCTGTGACTGAGACCAAGCTGTCTGACACTGGGCAGCACATTTCTCTCTAGAATACCTTGATAGTCTTGAGATTTCATTGTACCCTGCACATATTCAAGACACCCTGTGCCATATACAGCAAAGCAGCCCCACGACATAACAGAACCTCCTCCATGTTTCACAGTAGGGACAGTGTTCTTTTCTTGGTATGCTTCATTTTTGCGTCTGTGAACATAGCGCTGATGTGCCTTGCCAAAAAGTTCCAGTTTTGTCTCATCTATCCATAGGACATTCTCCGAGAAGCTTTGTGGCTTGTCAACATGCAGTTTGGCAAATTGCAGTCTGGCATTTTTATGATTTGTTTTCAACAGTGGTGTCCTCCTTGCTCGTCTCCCATGAAGTCCACTTTGGCTCAAACAACGACGGATGGTGCGATCTGACACCGATGTACCTTGACCTTGGAGTTCACCATGAATGTGTTTAGAGGTTGTTCTGGGCTCTTTTGTTACCATTCTTATTATCAGTCTCTTCCATTTTTCCTCCTGTGGCCATGTCCAGGGAGGTTGGCTACAGTCCTGTGGATCTTAAATTTCTGAATAATATGTGCAACTATAGTCACAGGAACATCAAGCTGCTTGGAGATGGTCTTATAGCCTTTACCTTTAACATGCTTGTCTATAATTTTCTTTCTAATCTCCTGAGACAACTCTCTCCTTTGCTTCCTCTGGTCCATGTTTAATGTGGTACGTACACACCATGTCACCAAACAGCACAGTGACTACTTGTTACCCTTTAAATAGGCTGACTGACTGATTAAAAGTTTGTAGACACCTGTGATGTTAATTAGAGGACGCATCTTGGTTGAACATGTCCCTATGGTCACATTATTTTCAATCTTTTCTAGGGGTACCATCATTTTCGGACTACATCAGCTTCTGTGTGGACAACACCGTTCCCTCCAAGACCATACGGTGTTGCTCAAACAACAAACCCTGGATCAACCCTGAGATAAAAACACTTCTGAGAGAGAAGAAGAGGATCTTCAGGTCGGGGAACAGGGACATGCTGAAGTCCGAACAGAGGGAGCTGAGGAGAAAGATCAGAGAAGGCAAGGACAGCTTCAGGAAGAAGATGGAGGACAAGCTGCAACAGAGCGACATCAGCGGGGTCTGGAGAAACCTTAAAACCATCTCTGGGCTCCAGAATACCTCCCCCCAGGCCACGGGGGGCGGGGAGTGGGCGAACAATCTGAATCTGTTTTTCAATAGGTTTGACCAACCGCCCTCCCCCCTGACTGCACAACAACCACTGCTGCCTCTAAAGACATCAAGTCCTGCTGCCCACTCCCAACATACAGCCCCCCAACCTGACCCTCACTAAGACCCAGGTGAGGACGGAGCTGAGGAAGGTCAAGGCGAGGAAGGCGTCGGGACCAGACGGCATCAGCGCAAAGCTCCTCAAGTCCTGTGCAGACCAGCTGTGTGGGATTGTGGAGTACATCTTCAATCTGAGCCTGAAGCTGGGGAGGGTACCACAGCTGTGGAAAACATCTTGTGTGGTACCTGTACCAAAGACTTCCCACCCCAAAGATCTGAACAGCTACAGACCAGTGGCCTTGACGTCCCACATAATGAAGACCCTGGAGAGACTGCTCCTTGCTCACCTCTGCCCCCTGGTGGGACCAGCGATGGATCCACTCCAGTTCGCCTACCAGCATGGCATTGGGGTGGAGGATGCAGTGATCTTCCTCCTTCACCGTTCTGTCCCACCTGGAGAAGCCCGGGAATGCGGTGAGGATCATGTTCTTTGACTTCTCCAGTGCTTTCAACACCATCCAACCGATGATCCTGACGGACAAGCTGCTGTGCGCAGGGGGGGACCAGCACCTGTCATCATGGATCCTGGACTACCTCACAAACCGGCCTCAGTTTGTGAGAACCCGGGACTGTGTGTCCGACACGATCATCGGTAGCACAGGGGCCCCCCAGGGAACGGTTTTGGCTCCCTTCCTGTTCACCCTTTATACTGCGGACTTCTCACACAACACAACACACTGCCATCTACAGAAGTTCTCTGACGACTCTGCAATCGTTGGCCTCATCTCCAACGGAGATGTAGCTGAGTACAGAGGGCTTATCTAGGACTTCATGGACTGGTGCCATCGGAACTGCCTCCAGATCAACGCGAGGAAAACTAAGGAGCTGGTGGTGGACTGCCGCAGGCAAGGACAACCCCTCACAGCACCAGTAAATATACAGGGAACAGACATCGAGATGGTGACATCCTATAAGTACCTGGGTGTTCATCTGAACAATAAACTAGACTGGTCACACAATACTGACGCACTTTACAAGAAGGGACAGCGCAGGCTGTTCCTACTGAGGAGACTCAGGTCTTTTGGTGTACAAGGGGTGCTGCTGAAGACATTCTATGACACGGTGGTGGCATCAGCCATCACTTTTAGTGTGGTCTGCTGGGGCAGTGGCATTACAGCAGCCGATAAGAAGAGACTGAACAAACTGATCAAGAAAGCTAGCCCTGTCCTGGGGCAGCGCCTTGACCCAGTGGAGGAGATGGAAGAGAGAAGGATGGTGACTAAACTGTCATCTCTGCTGGAGTCCGAGTTCCACCCTATGCAGGACATACTGAATGCACTGAGGAGCTCATTTAGCAGCAGACTACATCATCCTAGGTGCACAACCGAGAGGTTTCGCAGGTCCTTCCTACCTACGGCTGTCAGACTGTACAACCTAAGCAGGGGTGCTCACAGAGATAGCAAAAAGACATGACAACCTAATAGTATTGAATGCAAAAGACGCAATAGACTTACACAATGGTCCCCTCCAGTATGCAACTAGGAAAATAAAGGTCACTATGGAGGGTGAGAATATGTATGGGTACATAATCATACCATGTAGGATAACTAAGTAGACGGTTGTGCTGTTTCATTCCATCTAGCTACAATGCTCCGCACTGTGTGTGTGTTTATATATTTACATATTTATTCCATCTAGCTACAATGCTCCGCACTGTGTGTGTTTATATATATATTTATTCCATCTAGCAACAATGCTCCACACTGTGTGTTTATATATTTACATATTTATTCCATCTAGCTACAATGCTCCGCACTGTGTGTGTTTATATATCTACATATTATTCCATCTAGCTACAATGCTCCGCACTATGTGTTTATATATTCACATATTCATTCCGTCTAGCTACAATACTCCGCGCTGTGTGTTTATATACTCATATTTATTCCATTTATTCCATCCAGCTACAATGCTCCGCACTGTGTTTATATATTTATATACCCATCCCATCTAGCTACAATGCTCCGCATTGTCTACATACATATATGTACATATGTATACTCGCTGCTCTTGTTTTTTCTCTTGCCTTCTGATTGTTGCTTCGAGTGTTGCTATCCCTGTGCTGTTGCAATCCTGGAATTTCCCCATTGTGGGACTAATAAAGGCTTATCTTATCTTATTTTTGTCCAGGCCTGTTTCATGAGTTTGTTTTTTAAAATAATTGTGTTGACCCACAATTTAAAAGCATTGTCTGATTTTCATTGGTTAATTTTCATAGAATTTTTATTTATTACCACTTTCATCAGATTCAAGTTATTTCTGTGACCATTGTGGTTTTTCTTTCATTAACAGAGGGGTACCAACAATTTTGTCCACGTCTGTACGACATCAAAGATCAAAGGCAGGCATCACTCACAATCATAGGACTCGCTATGACAAAGTTCATAGTACTCGCTATGACACCATCAAAGATCAAAGGCAGGCATCACTGAATGAGTGCTGATGTGCTTGCTTACACCTGCTTTCTATGGGCATGCACAGGTAGGCACTAGTAATTTAAAATACACAAAAAAACACAAAGTACTGGGTATGGCCAGGAGCCAAGCCCAGACACTACAACCCAGAAGAACCATTTCTTGGAGACAAAAACAAGACAAAGGCTGTATGTTGTTTAGAAGAGGTGAGTGTTTTGATATTTTTTTTGATAATCACATGACCAGACATATTTCAGACACACATTACAAACACCATTTTTCAGTCAATGAGCCCATTTAAAAACTCACATAGTAGTGAAATCAAATTCATATTAATTATCCTTTTCTCTGTCTTGATTTGCATTTTAAAAACTCAGAAGTCTAAAAGCAAACGGCACAAACATGGAAGCTGTAAAAATGATGATGGGAATATAAAGGCTTCTTAAATTAAGTAAATGCATCACCAGAGAAGACATTATTGTTGTTCCCTTGCATGGTTTCAATCTGTGTACAATGAAGCTTTGTATAAGAATACTGAAACTTGCAGAGATCAGGGTCTTTGGCTGAGTAAGGTAAACTTTACAAGAAAACAGTATGCTCTGTAAGCATAACATAATCACAGGTTTAATATAGTTCTTTATGTTAAGATATGTATAAAGGTCTTTTTCATCAAATTCTGTTGCTGTGCATAAATAAAATCTGCAGTCTTTCTCTTATTACCTGCGCCAAGGGAGGATGGAGATAATTGTGGTGTTGATTGGTTGGTTTGTCTGTTGGTTGGTTGGCTGGCTGGGTTGTCTGTCAGGCGGTTTGTCTGTCGGTCGGTTGGTTTGGTGGTCGGTCGGTTAGCAAGATAACTGTTATGAATGGATTTTGATGAAATTTTCAGAAAAGGTGTGTAATGGCACGGGGAACAGATGATTAGATTTTGGTGGCGATTTGGGTCATGATCTGGATGTAGGAATTTTTTGAATATTTTATATATTAATATCATGCTTTTCATGTACTGTCTCTTTAAGAGGTGTCCACTGAGTTATGTGTGTGGTCATGCCATAGGGCCACACACCCTGGCAACCGGGAAGCCAAACACTGCAGAAAAAATGTTAGGGGGCATGTCCACCAAACTTGTTTTTTCTGCTGTAGGCAACTATTTTCTATTCATTCTCTATGTAGTCCAACGTTTACAGCGCTGAAACACTTTGAGCAGTATCCGCTTTTTGTCGTGGCGCTCAGGGCTGAAAAAAGTTCAACTTTTCAGACTACTGTACCTCAGTGTCAGACCTTTCTAAGCAGCCAATCCGAATTAAGGAAGGGCGGGACACAGGATGCCGGTACAGGGAGACAACGACGGTAGGTGACGGTGGAGAGGCTGAACTTTGCTACATCAAACAACCCGGTATTCTTTGATCTGACACTTGGAGGAATATGTCCGCATCTGTCGGCATGTCAGGTGAGCGTTGGTGCCTTTGTCATGGTCATATTTCTTACAAGTTTGTTGCAGTAGATAATTTGGATACTATGTGAATTTGTAGTTGAAAGCTGCAAAAACATGGTACGATACCGCACTGTTGTGTAATATTGCTTAATAATTATGAACCTTATCAGTAAACTGTAAGGGAGAAGAGAGGAGGAAAACAAATGAAAACTGACCTGAAAGATTCAATAAACAATAATGTTGATTTAAGGTGGAATTGCCCAGCCCCAATGTATGGTCAAAACCGGAGTGGTGGCTCAGTTGGTAGAGCATCCACCCCACACCCGGGAGGCAGGGGTTCAAATCCCGGCCGGGTCATACCAAAGACCATATAAAAAATGGTGCTTTCTGCCTTCTAGCATGGTGCTCCGCATAATGGAATGGGGAAAGTAAAGTTACGCACAGAGCTACCAGAGGACTGACCCCCCACTGTAGCTTTCACTACTTACAGTGTGGCCTAGGGTCAGAGAAACGGAGACAGGCGCCGCCCATATACACCAACTTGGTGTGAAGGGATCAACTAACTAATGTGTGGTCAATACAATTATGACAGTCTTGAGAAACAACTGCACCTAGGACACAGTCCAAGGACAGATAATTTTTTCACACATAAGGAGTTGTTCAGAGTTCCTTATACAAAGATATAGAGTGATGATAATCAAGTCAGTGGCGGTAATGCACCTGTAGGCTTGTTGCCAACCGCCAATCAAATCTAAAAGAAGAAGAATTATTATGTAGTAATATAATGTAGTCATATTGTTTTTGCTGTCATTTCTGTCTGTTAATAATAATGGATTGCATTTATATAGTGCCTTTCATTCAAATTTTCAGGAAAGGTGTGTAATAGCAAACCAAACAGATTATTAGATTTTGGTGATTATTTCAAAATGCATACCTCCGCCAAGGCTATCTTCTCACAGAGTGTTGGCAACAATACTCAAACTACTGGATAGATTTGGATGAAATTTTCACCAGAGGTGGTTCTTGGGGTACAGACAAATCCATTATATTTTGGTGACGATCTGAGAATGCATACCTCCACCAAGGCTCTTATCTTCTCACAGTGTGTTAGCAACAATACTCCAAAACTAATGGACAGACTTTGATGCAATTTTCACCAGAAGTGGTTCTAAGGCCTACACACAAACCCATTACATTTTGGAGGTGATCCATAAGGGACATAAGGAGTCTTGGCAGAGGTCTGCGCTCTCTGAGTGGTTTCTAGTTTAGGAGATATTACAATTTGAACTCCGTTTTCTTCATAAAAGGTAGGTGGGAAGGGAGTTGCCCTCTTGATATCCTCATTGTGACACTGCTCCAACACCTTATATACTCACGTGAAGGTTTAGATTTGCAGATAATATGTTGGCTGTAAACCAGTGCATGGTGGGTAGATACAGTAAGCTGGTTGTGGGCTTGACAGGATTTACATGTTCTATTAGAATAGTACTGATGTTTAAGAGGAAGGTTGGGAGGTGGCATTTCTGCTGTCAGCCCTTATGCTGCTATAAATATTTAGCAAAACCCTTGAAGGAGTCAAAGCACAATGTGAAGTAGGTCGATTTATCATCCTTTCATCCATTTCAAATAAGTGTGAGTTGCAGTTATGAAGCAGAATCCCTAAATGCTTATTAGGTATATTAGGTTTTCCGCAATGTCTTATATTTTCATATTACCATGCAAGGAATTTAAATCATTTTTTAATTATACGATGAACTGCTCCTTTTCTTTGGTGTGCTCTCTTTACATGTGTGGGCTTCCTGTCACATTCCAAAGGCAAGCATGTTAATTGGTGATTCAGTGTTAGCAGTGTTCCTACTGCTGAAACATTTTGAGAACCAGAGACTGTTGTGGGTGGTTTCTATTTTGTGTTTGTTGTCACCAAGAGTATGAGGGACCGCTTTAGTCCCCGAAAATCCCTTTATCCAGAAATATTTTAGTGCACACTCTCTCTGAAAATACTGGAACCTTCTGGTAACACTGGTGTATGTGACTGACCTAAACATCAGCAACTGTTAGTTTCACCAGCTCCATCACAGCTGCCTTTTCCAGATACACTCCTGACCAAATCGTAAGACCGGGGAGGTGGGGGGGTTTACAATTTGGCGCTGATGGATTGTAACCAGACTGTAAGTAGAACTTCAAAATGCAAAAAGAAACAGGAGCAAAAGACAAAAATAGTGAGTAGACAACTGAAAACTGCACTTAAACTCAAACAGGCTGTTCATCAGCTGATCAAAAGTTTAAGACTATAGCCCCAAAATTCCCCAAAACAGAACTAAAAGTGTCATAAAAGGACTTAGTAGTGAGTAGCCCCACCATTCTTGTTGACCACTTCAAATATTCGTTTAGGTATGCTTGATGTATTTCCAGGAGGCTGGTGGGAACGTTGCTCCATGTGGTGAAGACAGCTTCATGAAGGGTTTTCACAATCTGTAACTGACATCCATTTTTGTAGACTTCCCTTGCCATCCATTTCCAAATGCTCTCAAAGGGATTTAGATCAGGAGAACACAGGATGGTCCAAAAGAGCTGAGCTGGAGGATCCAACATGCCATCCATGAAGATACAGGCTGATCTTTGACCCAAATTATGGCCCTTACTAATGGTGACTGTAGCCCAATAGGTGGTAGTGACCTAACAGTTAGGGATGTGGACTGGTGAGCGGAGGGTCGTGGGTTTGATAGTTGGACCGGCAGAATTAGATCTGGGTGGGACAGATAACATAGCAGTGTTTGCCCCACCCTCCTTAACCCCACTGTGGTGCCGTTGAGCAAGGCCTTTAATCCCAACTACTCCAGTGGAGCTGCTCAGTGGCCACAGGTCGGTCTGTGGTTGTACTGGGCAGCTTCCTAGTGTGAATGGGTAACCGTGTGAGTGTGAACAGGGTGTCCTTGAAAAAGGTTTCCTCTCAATGGAACTACTCTGTATAAATAAAGGTTAAATAAAAATAAAAAATAAGATGACATCTACAAAAGAAGGCCTTAAAGAACAAAAAAAAAAAAAAAAAAAAAAAAAAACACATCTTCAAAGGCCACAGCTCCTCCCATGCCACAAACGTTTGGACTTTGCAAGGGAGCCCCAAACATAGGACACTGAAAGGTGGGAGAAAGTTCTATTCTCTGATGAGAAAAACTTTAACCTGGATGATCCTGATGCTTTCCAACGTTACTGACATGACAAGGAGATCCCACTGGAGATGTTTTCTATGTGGCACAGTGGAGGAGGCTCCATCATGATCTGGGGTGCTTTTTCCTTCAATAGAACAATAGTGCTGCAGGTTGTGTAGGGGCATCAAATGGTGGCTGGCTATGTGGAGATGTTGCAGCGGGCATGGCTCCTGACTGAGGGTCCTCGTCTGTGCGGTAATGACTGGGTCTTCCAACAGGACAACATTGCAGGTCACAACGCCCGCCTGACGAAGGTCTTCTTCCAGGAGGATAATGTCGCTCTTTTGGACCATCCTGCATGCTCTCCTGGTCTAAATGTCATTGAGAAGGTTTGGGGATGGATTAGGGTTGCCACCCGTCCCGTAAGATACAGTGTCGTCCAGTTTTTTTTATACTAAAATAATGTGTCCTGTATTGAATCAATAAAGGAGCGGTTTGTCCTGTATTTACTAGGTGCCTTTAACACAGCATCATCTCATCCACATGCTGCATGTTGCCCTCCTACTCAGTAATTGTTGGTTGATTTGTTTACTTTTATGTACAGCACATGAAGTCATCGCTCGAGAGTAACTGGGTGAGAGATAGCTGGGCAGCTTAGCAGTAGCCACAGTGGCTTGCCGCCTTCTCACAGACCCATATGTCAGGTCTGCACCATGTCCCGATAAGCTTGACTGATGTTAAGTTAAAAGTACCAAGTGGAAAGAACTAAATGATTGGCCTGACAGCGTCAGACAACGAGTACAAGGCAAACTACAAAGTTGTACTCTACACAAATACAAAAAAGTGTTGGTAAACAAGTTGTACAGTTCTAATGTTAGGTAAATGGTGATTTGTTTGAGGGGGTTCTTTCACTTGTAGTAAATGGAAACATTTTGACTTTCAAACTTGAAAGTTATAATCATTGTCAAAGAAGTACTTCAAACTTTGGCCTATGAATACTATGTTAATACTTTAAACAATGGGGGGGGGGTATTTTTCTGCATTAAAGGTGGTAACCTGGATGGCAAGGGAAGTTTACAAAAACAGACGTCAGTTCCAGACCGTGGATGACCTTTGTGGAGCCATCTTCACCTCATGGAGCAATGTTCCCACCAGCCTCCTGGAAACACATCAAGCATGCCTAAACAAATTTTTGAAGTGAAGCTATTTTCATTGCACACAGAGGGAAACCATGCAAGGGAAAAACAATAATGGACTTTTTTTTGTCTTCTCTGCTGATGCTATCCATCCATCCATCTTCTACTGCTTTTCCGGAGGTCCGAGTCGCGGAGGCAGCAGTTCAAGCAGAGAAGCCCAGACTTCCCTCTCCCCAGCCACCTGCTCCAGCTCTTCAGAGAGGATACCAAGGTGTTCCCAGACCAGCTGGGAGACATAGTCTCTCCACCGAGTCCTGGGTCTGCCCCAGGGTCTCATCCCAGTGGGACGTGCCTGAAACACCTCAAGTGGGAGGCATCCAGGAGGCATCCTAATCAGATGCCCATACCACCTCAACTGACTGCTTTCAATGTGGAGGAGCCGTGGTTCTACTCTGAGCCTCTCCTGGATGACTGAGCTCCTCACCCTATCTCTGAGGGTGAGTCCAGAAATCCTACGGAGAAAGCTCATTTCAGCTGCTTGTATCCGCGATCTTGTTCTTTCGGTCATTACCCAAAGCTCGTGACCATAGGTGAGAATAGGAACGTAGATTGACTGGTAAATCGACAGCTTTGCCTTAGAACTAAGCTCCCTCTTCACCACAACAGACCGGTACAACGTCCGCATCACTGCAGATGCTGCTCCAATCCGTCTGTCAACCTCTCGCTCCATTTTCCCCTCACTCGTGAAGAAGACCCCAAGATACTTAAACTCCTCCACTTGGGGCAGGAGCCTGTCCCCAACCCAGAGAGGACAATCCACCTTTTTCCAGCTGAGGACCATGGACTCGGACTTGGAGGTGCTGATTCTCATCCCAGCCGCTTCACACTCAGCAGCAAACCGTCCCAGCAAGAGCTGTAGGTCATTGCTGGATGAAGCCAACAGGACAACATCATCTGCCAACAGAGATAAGATCCTGTGGTCACCAAGGATGACACCCTCCGTTCCCTGGCTGCGCCTAGAAATCCTGTCCATAAAAATTATGAATAGGATCGGTGACAAAGGGCAGCCCTGGCGGAGTCCAACTCTCAATGGGAATGACTCCGACCGAGTGTTGGCAATACGAACCAAACTCTCACAACGGTCATACAGAGACCGAATAGCTCATAACAAGCCCGATACCCCATACTCCGGAAACACCCCCCACAAAAAACCACGAGGGACGCAGTCAAATGCCTTCTCCAAGTCCACAAAACACATGTAAACTGGTTGGGCAAACTCCCACGAACCCACGAGAATTCTCGAGAGGGTAAAGAGCTGGTCCGATGTGCCACGGCCAGGACGAAAACCACATTGCTCCTCCTGAATCCGAGGTTCGACCAACGGCCGGACTCTCCTCTCCAGTACCTTGGCATAGACCTTCCCAGGGAGGCTGAGGAGTGATTCCTCTAAAGTTGGAGCGCACCCTCCGGTCCCCTTTTTTGAAGAGAGGAACCACCACCCCGGTTTGCCATGCCAAAGGCACTGCCCCCGACCTCCACGCAATGTTGCAGAGGCGTGTCAACCATGACAGCCATCTCGTCCACCCCCGGGGCCCGGCCACCAAGGAGATTTTTAACCACCTTGGCGACCTCAGCCCCTGTGATAGGCGAGTCATCCCCCTCGTCCCCAAACCCTGCTTCCTCTGTGGAAGGCGTATCAGTGGGATTGAGGAGATCCCTGAAGTATTCCTTCCACCGCCCAACGATATCCCCAGTCGATATCCCCCTCATGGATCGTCACCTTATCGTGGTGGGGGGGTTGCGTGCCCCAGTGATCCCAGGAGCTATGTTGTCCGGGGCAATTTGCCTCTGATAGGGTCACCCAAGACAAACTGGTCCTGGGTGAAGGGCCAGACTAAGAACAATGCAACAGACTCATGATAAATTCTATATCAAGGATTCAGTGTACCCCACCCGGTATGGGGTTACTGGGGCCCCACCCTGGAGCCAGGCCTGGGGGAGGGGCTCGAAGGCTAGCGTCTGGTGGCCGGGTTTCCACCCATGGGACCCGGCCGGGCTCAGCCCGAAGGAGTTACATGGGTCCGCCATCCAGTGGGCTCACCACCTGCAGGAGGGATCATGGGGGTCCGGTGCTTTGTGGATTAGGTGGCAGTCAAAGGCGGAGACCTTGGTGGACTGGTCCCAAGCTTTCTGCTGATGCATTTAATTAATTAATCTTCTTAACTACTTAATCCTTTTCTTGGTTGTACTCAGTGTCTTTGGGTGAGAAGCAGGGTAAAAAAAATGACCCTTCTGTCTTTAGCTGATATATCTATATGGTAAAATGGTAAAAGGCATTCATTTATATAGTGCTTTTATTACTCATCTCTGGATGACCAAAGCACTTAACAAATCTTGTGATCCACCCATTCACACTCACACACTGATGGCGGCGGAGCTACCATGCACAGGCGCTGGCCTGACCCACCAGAAGCAACTGGAGGATCAGTGTCTTGCTCAAGGACACTACGACATGCAGACTGTAGACAGAGCTGGAATTGAACCACTGACCTGCCAATCAGTAGTCAGCCACACTACACCTGCAGTGTATAAATACCTTTGTCTTTTTTCTTCTACCTAGTTGTCTGATTTTTTTTTTTAAAAAGCGTAAATTAATATCTATATATAATTTAGACATACGTCTGTTACAGATACCAATACTGATATTCTACAGTTTTCTAAAGTGAAAATCTTATTACATGTGGAGAAAAATCTACCTGATTTTGACACTCTTTGGGACAGTTATCAAACTCTTTTCCCTCCCCTCTTTTTCAGCTGAGGTGAATCCATTCACCTTTTGCATCAGCCTAGATTCCTGATTACAGTTACAAGTCAACTTTTGATTCATTAGGTCACAATGATCATCCTTTGAGGAGACAATCAATTAAAGAGGCAACTAGAAAAGCACTCAGAGAGCACATACCTCCGCCAAGGCTCCTTCAGTCTCTCATGGATCACCTCCAAAATGTAATGGGTTTGTGTGTAAGCCTAGAGCCACTTGTGGTGAAAATTGCATCAAAGTTTGTCCATTAGTTTTGGAGTATTGTGGCTGACACTGTGAGAAGAGCCTTGGCTGAGGTATGCATTCCCAGATCATCACCAAAATGTAATGGGTTCCTCTCTAGGCCAAGAACCACCTCTGGTGAAAATGTCATCCAAATCCATCCAGTAGTTTGTGTAATCAATTCAATTCAACTTTATTTATATAGCATCATTACACAACAACAGTCATCTCATAGTACTTTCAACTGTAGGGGAAACCCCCACAAGTACAGAAAGACCCCAGCAATCAGGCGATCCCCTATGAGCAAGCGCTTGGTGACGGTGGAGAGGAAAAACTCCCTTTTAACAGGAAGAAACCTCCAGCAGAACTAGGCTCAGGGAGGGGCAGTCATCTGCTGCGACTGGCTGGGGGGTGAGGGGATAGAGAAGATGAAAAGAACAGACATGTAGAGAGCAAACAGCACGATGGGGACTCAATCTATGGGAAAGAACAGATGTTAATGACCAGCAAAAAAAAAAAAATATTTCATTGAGAGTGAAGAAAGGAGTGAAGCCCAGTGCAATTATTGGAGGTCCCCCAGCAGTCTAAACCTAATAGCAACATAACTAAGGAAAGGTTCAGAAACACATGATCCCTCCCTAATTGTAGGCTATATCAAAAAGGAAGGTTTTAACCCTATTCTTAAAAACAGAGATCGAGTCTGACTCCTAAATCCAGATTGGCAGCTGGTTCCACAAGAGAGGAGCTTGATAACTGAAGGCTCTGCCCCCCATTGTACTTCTGGAGATTCTAGGTATTACAAGTAATCCAGCATTTTGGGAGCGTAGTGCTCTGTTAGGATAATAGGGTAATATCAGATCTTTTAAATAAAAAGGGGCCTGATTGTTTAGAGCTTTAAAAGTGAGAAGAAGGATTTTAAACTTAATTCTAAACTCTATGGGAAGCCAATGAAGGGAGGCCAGAACCGGAGAGATATGATTTCTCTTTCTAGTACCTGTTAAAACTCTTGCAGCAGCATTTTGGATCAACTGAAGACTTTTTAGAGATGTTTTAGGTCAACCTGATAATAAAGAGTAACAGTAATCTAATCTAGAGCTAGCAAAAGTGTGGATCAGTTTCTCAGCATCACTCAGACAAGATGCTCCTAATCTTGGCAATATTATGCAAATGATAGAAGGCAGTCTTTGAAACGAATTTAATATGTGAATTGAAAAACAGATCTTGATCAAAAATAACTCCAAGGTTCCTCACAGAGCTATTAAGAGAAAGAGTAACAGCATCCAAACTAAAAGTTTGATTTGGAAAGGTATTTCTAAGGTTTTTTGGACCAACAAGAATGACTTCAGTCTTATCTGAATTTAATAGCAGGAAATTACAAGTCATCCAAGCTTTGATTTCCTGAAGACAGGCTTCTAACTTGGCTAATTGATTACTACCCTCTGGCTTCATTGGCAGGTATAATTGTGTGTCATCTGCATAACAATGAAAATGTATACAGTGCTTCCTAATAATGTTGTCTAACGGAAGCATATATAAACTAAAAAGAGTAGGGCCTAGCACAGATCCCTGTGGAACTCCATGGCTGAGCTTTGAGTTGAAAGAAAACTCATTATTGACATGAACAAACTGGAACCTATCAGATAAATAAGATCTAAACCACTGCAACGAAGTTCCATTAAGTCCAACATGGTGTTCTAATCTATCCAGTAGAATATTATGATCAATAGTATCAAAAGCTGCACTAAGGTCTAAAAGGACAAGTATAGAAACAAGTCCATTATCAAATGTGATCAGGAGGTCATTATTGACCTTCACTAAGGCTGTTTCAGTACTATGATGGATTCTAAACCCAGATTGAAACTCTTCAAATAAACCATTTCCCTGCAAGTGGTCAAATAATTGCGTAGCAACAACTCTTTCTAAGATTTTTGAAATGAAAGGGAGATTAGAGATTGGTCTATAGTTAGCTAAAACTCCTGGATCCAGCATTGGCTTTTTGAGTAAGGGTTTAATTACAGCAGTTTTAAAAGCCTGCGGTACATGGCCTAATGTTAATGAAGAATTGATTATTTGAAGAATAAAGCTACCAATAAATTGGAAGTCTTCTTTAAATAACCTGGTAGGAATAGGGTCTAAAAGACAAGTTGAAGGCTTGGATGAGGAAACTATTTTGTCTAACTCTAAAAGGTCAATTGGAGTAAACTGATCCAAACAGATGTCAATTGAAGGAGTTGTAGTAGTCACTGAATTTAAATTAAAGGTGGGAAGAATCTGACTGATTTTGTCTCTGATAGATGAAATTTTATTATTGAAAAAGTTCATGAAGTCCTGACTAGTAAGCTCTAAGGGAATGCTAGGATTGACAGAGTCCCAACTCTTTGTCAGCCTGTCTACAGTGCTGAAAAGAAACCTGGGATTACTCTTGTTCTCTTCTATTAATGTAGAATAATAACTCGTTCTAGCTTTTCTCAGAGATTTCTTATAAATTAAGATGATTTCTCCAAGCTAAATAGATTTCATGTAAATTAGTGGAGTGCCATATTCTTTCTAACTGACGAGTCTTCTGTTTTAAGCTACGAGTTTCTGTGTTGAACCAAGGAGTTAGAAATCTCTGATCAGACTTTTTTTTTAAAGGGGCTACCATGTCTAGAGTCTGATGCAGAGAGGCTGTAACACTATCTACCATGCTATCAATTACAGAAGGAGTAAGCTGTCTATAGCTTATTTCCATTGTGTTGACACATGGCATAGAGGAAACAATCTACATAAATTTGGTAACAACATCATCTGAGAGGCATCTACTGTAGTAATATTTTTCCTTAGGAGCCAAATAGTCAGAAATAGTAAAATCAAAGGTTAACAGACAATGGTCTGACAGTACAGGTTTGTGAGGAGACACTACCAGTTTTTCTATTTCTATGCCATATGTCAGAAAAAGGTCCAACGTATGGTGGAGATAATGGGTAGAATTTCCTACTTTCTGAGAAAACCCCATCGAGTCTAAAATTGAATTAAATGCCAAATTAAGGCAATCACTATCTACAGCTACATGTATATTAAAGTCCCTTACTATAATTATTCTGATTTCAGCACTAAATCAGCTAAGAATTCGGCAAATTCGGATAAAAACTGAGTAGGTTGATGGGGGACGATAAACTATGGCAAATGAAATTGGGTTTAACTAAAATTGCTAAAATGCCCAATACTGAGGACCAGGCCCTCAAAGGAATGATAACGTGTTTTTTGCGTTACATTAACTAGTAATTTGGAATGGTAAATTGTTGCTACTCCTCCTCCATGACCAGAACCTCTGGGATTTTGACAGTTTAAATAACCAGAGAGAGATGAATCATTTAAACCAACATAATCCTCTTGCCCTAACCAAGTCTCTATAAGTGATATTAAATCAATCTGATGATCAATTAACAGATCATGGACTAGCAGAGACTTGGGAGTTAGAGACCTAATATTTAACAAACCACATTTAATTTTTAAATTATGAGGAGGAACAGAGGCTAAATCGTTCAATTTAGAAGCTTCATGTTTAGAGTTTTACCAACTTTTTGTTTAATCACTTTGGGATGCTTATACATTATATTTTTATTTACTTTGGAGCGAGCAGACAATGATTCTCTGATGGGGAAGACAGGGGCTAAGTTGAGGGGCGGCGGATGAAGAGGAGCTGCAGAGAGGCGTGTAAGACTGCAACTCTGCTTCCTGGTCCCAACTCTGAGTTGTCAAGATTTTGGAAATTTGGATAAAAATGATGCCAGATTGTTAGATAAATGAGACGCACCATCCAAAGTGGGATGGACGCCGTCTCGTCTAATAAGACTAGGTTTTCCCCAAAATGAGCTCCAATTGTCAATGTAGCCCACATCGTTTGCAGGACACCACACAGACACCATACACAGTCAGCCACCGGTTGAAGGATGACAGGCAGCTAAACATGTCATCACTGGTCAGATTGGGGAGAGGCCCAGAGAATACTACAGAGGCAGACATTGTTTTGGCAAAGTCACACACCGATTCCACATTAATTTTTGTGACTTCCGACTGCCGGAGTCGGACGTCATTAATGCCGGCGTGGATAACAATTGTGGAGTATTTACAGTTACTTTTAGCCAGCATTTTCAAATTTGACTTGATGTCGCCTGCTCTGGCCCCAGGAATGCATTTGACTATGGCTGCTGGAGTCTCTAGGTTCACGTTTCTGACTACAGAGTTGCCAATGATCAGAGGTTTTTTTTCCCCTTAGCAGGTGTGTCACTGAGCGGGGAAAAATGATTAGAAACATGAACAGGTTGGTGGTTAACTGGGGCTTTGCGGCTAGGCTTCCTTCTCACCGTCACCCACCCAGTCTCCTCGCTACTGAGGAGGACTGGAGGACCGCTAACAGGGTGTATGCTAGGGAGCTCCACTGCAGCTAGGGGACGTCCGTCAAGATTAACTGGCGCAGACAGTGTTTCAATGCAGCGGAGCCGGGATTCCAAATCAGACAACCTCACCTCGAGCGCCTCAAAAAGACAACATTTATTACATTTACCGTTATCACTAAAAGAGACAGAGGTGTAGCTAAACATCTGACAGAGAGAGCACACCAGAGGAGAAGGGGAAGGAGAGCTAGTAGCCACAGCTAGTGGCTAACCCAAAGCTAACAAAAACACCGATGAAAGGTGAACAGAAGGCTAAAGAGGGTGATTAGATGACACCGAGTGCGCACACAGGTGCAAGAGGCTTGATAAACAGATGTGAGAGCTAACGGTAGATGGAAAAAGGTGATTATACAATTAAAGGCAAAATCCTTGGGAGAACGAGGAGCGCAAACCACAGACAGTCAGCAACACAGGAAGTGACGATACGTTACCACAGGACGGTAACCACAGGAAGGCTACTGTGGTAAACTGTGGTAGGAAGGTCCTGCTGCACAAATACAAACAAAGCCCTTGGTGGAGGTATGCACTCTCAGATCATCACCAAAATATAATCATCTGTTCCCCGTGCCATTACACACCTTTCCTGAAAATTTTGCCAAAATCTGTTCATAACTTTTTGAGTTATGTTGGTAACAGACAGACAGACAAACCCCGGTAAAAACATAACCTCCTTGGAGGACGTAATTAAAAGCAGCTAGGACAGCATGATCTATAACAGTCCAGAAAATGATCAGGGGTGAACATCAAATTCCAGATTTTCAACTAAAACAATGCTGATGGTGTTATGTATGAAATAAGTGAGCCGTGAGCCATCTTATGCCGCACAACCAACTGAACTTTATTACAGAAGAGATGGATATATTTACAGCGGCCGCAGCCCGCCTGACATCATCCCGTCAGATGTCCGATGTCAGCTACGGCAAGCCCCAGCAACCAAACTCACATATCACATCCCCTCCCCCCATTCAGAAAAATGTAGAACACATAATTTAACAAGTCAATCCCCCTTATATCTTAAAGAACACTTTTTTTTTTTAAACTTAGAACTAGGGTCCGCGGGTGGACCACGACTGGACCCAGTGGGCTAAGTGAATTATTCTGCCACTTTCTTTTTTTAGCTGCGCTCCTAACTAAACGGTCATTCATGTTTTTTTCTCTTACAGTGTATGAATGTATGTGTGATTGGGTGGATTGCAGGATCTGTAAAGTGCCTTGGTCATCCTAGACGAGAAGAAAAGCGCTATATAAGTGAATGCCATTTACCATTTACAGTCTTCCATGGGAGGAACAATTCTGTCTGAGGGGTTTTGTGGTGGGCCCATGGCGGCCTCGTCTCTGGAGCTTTGAAGCAGGCCCGTGGCGGCCACTTCCCTGGAGCTGTCGGACCCCCGGGGTCAATCTTCGTGACGCTGGGGCCCAGGTCCCACACTGCGGCAGCTGACTTCTGTGGAGCCTCGCTGTCTGGAGCAGCCACCTGGACACGCCAGTTGGTTTGTGTGTCGAACCGTCTGTCAGCCGAAAGCACGCTGTTCCCAGCTTCGCCATGATCCTCAGCGGTGCTCGTTGTTTCACTGGCTGCGGCCCAGTCAGTCACCGTCCTGGTCTGTCACCGGTGCAAACCCAAACTCAGTCCATGACTTGGAGCGATGCTTTACTTGGTTTCATGCATTGTTGTTGTGCTCCCGGTGGCTCTGTGAGCTCATTCGGCTTGGGATCTCAGTTGTGCTGAGGCAGTTCCATAGTCACCGTGTTCGTTGCGGACCCTTCACCCATTGTCTCCGTCGTCAGTTGAGGCTCGTCGTGGGCACGGAAGGTGTCCGGTGCCTCTCCGGAGTCGCTCGTTGAAGCGGACTCTTCACCCGTCAGCTTGGTCGTAACTTCCGTAGCTTGAGTGAGGGTACGGAAGTAGTCTGGCTCTTCCTCTCTGCCGTCTGAAGTGCTCTGCTGTGCCACATCATGCATTGTGTCTATGCCCAGCTGCTGCACTTCAGGGCTTTCTGCATGCTCGGGCTCCCCCTCCCGCAGCTCCAATTCTTGCTGAGAGGGGAACAGAGGCGAGTCTAGTCACTGTTCTCTCTCTGTGTCCTCTTCGTTCTCGATGTTGTGTTCACCCACCGTGCTGTGGTCACTCTCAGTATTGTGTTCTTCAGCTGGCTTGTCATGGATTAGCTCGTCGTCGTCATTCTCGATGGGCACGGGCTGTCTCTCCTCCAGCTGAGTGAGGAACGGAGGAAAGCCCGGCTGCTACACCCCTGCCGGACAGCTCTTATCCTGAGCGCATGTGGTGGATTGAGTGCTGTCGGTGCCGTCCTTAAGTACCTCATCCTACACCACAACATCGTCATCCAGGTCCACTGTGCCCCAACTGCGGCATCCGGACCATTCGAACCCAGCGCTGTCTCTGATAGCAAAGCCCAGTCTGTAGAAAAGGCCACATCCCATAATGTCACCGTATGCTGTCACCTGGAATGTGAAGTCGTACACAATTATGGGCTTGCAGCAAATGGTCAGTTCCACTGTTCCAACATTGCACAGTCTGTGACCACCATATCCATACATATCCCTTCTTGATTTTTGTGGTTGGGGAAAAATTTCTTCACCGTGGCCCAGTTTAACATCGACCGCACCACTGCCGTGTCGAGCAGGAGTGGTACCACTACTCCATCTCATTCAACCATGCCATCCGAATAACCACTGACATTGGAGCTTACCAAATGAATGGTCGTTGTTGCCAGGCGGGCTGGCTTACTTGGCGGGCCCCACGGTGCTGTCGACAGGCACACTCTGGCAAAATGGTTCAGGTGCCCACAAATGTTGCACCGCTGTTCTCTTGCATTGCAAAACCATGCTGTGGCCTGGTGCGTCAGGGACCCACAGCCCCCACAGACGGGGCCTCTCGGTGCAGACCTTCGACTCGTTGCGATCGTCTCACACTCTGTCATGTTCTCTTCTTCCTCCGTGTTCACCATGCTAGCTAGTGTCGTGCATCTGGGTAACCTCTGTATTTGGTGCCCATTTAGCTCCATGGCAAACTTCCCTGTTGCTTCTGGCTGGAACGCTAGCTCTACCGTGCTAGATAGTACCCTGTCGTTTGGCACCATTAGCTTCTTAACCCACAGCCTCATGTTACATTTGTGTTCAGCAAAGTAGCTAGCAAGAAGTTCGACAGCATCCGCATAGGACTCCGTAGGTCCTAACGTGTGGAAAACTCTCCAACCCTCTACGCCGAGTCTGTGTCAAGTCGTCAACTTCACCCAGGCCCAATGCTGCAACGTAGGTCTCGAATGCATCCAGCCACCATGGCCACAGGACTGCTGGTTCCCCTGGGTGCTCAAGAAAAAGCTGTAGTGGTCTCAAGTACGCCGCTATGCTTTAATCTTTCGTCGCCAAATGTTTTGTATGAAATAAGCAAGCCGTCTTATGCCGAACAACCAACTGAACTTTATTACAGAAGAGATGTATATATGTACAGCGGCCGCAGCCTGCCTGATGTCATCCTGTCAGACGTCCGACACTGGCTATGGCAACCCTCAGCAGCCAAACTCACATATCACAGATGGTACATCAACCTTTGACCAGGCGAATGTCATTTCCACCACAGTCTGAGTGGACCTTCATGTAACCTTTCACTTTCCTGTTCCTGGTAAGAACAAGTGAGTCTCATTACTCAAAGTGTGACTTCAGCCACCCTACTCTGGCTCATTTGATTTATTAATGTCTAATGTTTATGATGTACAGTGGATATAAAAAGTCTACACATCCCTGTTCAAATGCCAGGTTTTGTGATGTAAAAAATGAGACCAAGAAAAATCATTTCAAAACTTTTTCACCATTAATGTGACCTATAACCTGTACGACCCAAATGAAAACAAACTGAAATCTTTTTTTTTTTGGTGGGGGGGACTTACAATAACCTGTTTGCATAAATATGCACACCCCTAAGCTAACACTTTGTTGCAGCACCTTTGACTTTTATTACAGCACTCAGTCTTTTTGGGTAGGAGTCTATCAGTGTGGCACATCTTTATGTATCAATTTGTCCACTCTTCCTTACAAAAATACTCCAAATCTGTCAGATTGTGAGGACATCTGTGCACAGTCCTCCTCAGATCACCTTACAGATGTTCAATCGGATTCAGGTCTGGACTCTGGCTGGGCCATTCCAAAACCTTAATCTTCTTTTGGTGAAGCCATTCTTTTGTTGATTTGGATGTGTGCTTTGGGTCATTGTCGTGCTGAAAGATGAAGTTCTTCTTCATCTTTCTAGCAGAAGCCTGAAGGTTTTATGCCAACACTGACTTGTATTTGGAACTGTTCATAATTTCCTCCACCTTGACTAAGGCTCCAGTTCCAGCTGAAGGAAAAAAAAGCCCCAAAGCATGATGCTGCCACCACCATGCTTCACTGTAGGTATGGTGTTCTTTTGATGATGAGCAGTGTTGTGTTTGCGCCAAATATACCTTTTGGAATTATGGCCATAAAATTCAACCTTGGTTACACATTTTCCCACATGCGTTTGGGAGATTTCAAATGCATTTTTGCAAAATGTAACTGGGCTTGGATGATTTTCTTCGGAAGATCAGGCTTCTGTCTTGCCACCCTACCCCACAGCCCAGACATATGAAGAAGATGGAAGATTGTTGTCACATGAACTAAACAGCCAGTACTTGCCAGAAATTCCTGCAGCTCCTTCAATGTTGCTGTCAACCTCTTGGCAGCAACATACTTTGGTATGTTGACATACATTGGTGTGAAAAAGTGTTTGCCCCTTCCTGATTTCTCATTTTTTTGTATTTTTGTCACACTTAAATGTTTCAGATCATCAAACAAATTTAAATATTAGACAAAGATAACACAAGTAAACACAAAATGCAGTTTTTAAATGAAGGTGTTTATTATTAAGAGGAAAAAAAATCCAAACCTTAATAGCCGTGTGAAAAAGTGATTGCCCCCTAAACCTAATAACTGGTTGGGCCATCCTTTACAGCAACAACTGCAATCAAGTGTTTGTGGCAACTGGCAATGAGTCTTTTACAGCACTGTGGAGGAATTTTGGCACACTCATCTTTGCAGAATTGTTGTAATTCACCCACACTGAAGGGTTTTTGAGCATGAACCACCTTTTTAAGGTCATGCTACAGCATCTCAATCGGATTCAGGTCAGGACTTTGACTGGGCCACTCCAAAGTCTTCATTTTGTTTTTCTTAAGCCATTCAGAGTTGGATTTGCTGGTGTGTTTTAGATCATTGTCCTGCTGCAGAACCCAAGTGCGCTTCAGCTTGAGGTCACAAACAGATGGTCGGACATTCTCCTTCAGGATTTTTTGGTAGACAGCAGAATTCATGGTTCCATTTACCACAGCAAGTCTTCCAGGTCCTGAAGCAGCAAAACAGCCCCAGACCATCACACTACCACCACCATATTTCACTGTTGGTATTGTTGCATCTAAAATGCTTTCACCCCCAGTTCTTTTATACGAAGGCCAAATAACCAGACTGAGAGATGAAATATATTTTCACTTATTTTACTGAAATTGAGGTATGGTACAAGCAGTGCTGGAACCCAACTCTTAAACCATTTTTTAAGAGTGACCTCCAGAATTCTGGAACATACAGCTTTTTTATAAGACCTCACTGCACCCCTAAGCTCACCCCCTCTTTCACACAAAGAGGAAGGGTTTGTCCCTCATTGTATCTACATTCATTCATCTATGTGTTTGGGTCAGCTCGCAGCTGTTCCATTCTATTTGATCTCAGCAAATGTTATGTAGTGTGTGTGTGAATGTGTGACCTCAAAGGTGTAGCATACAAAGCAAGCGGTAAAGAGTGTGAAAAGCAATTAAGGAAACGAGCAATAAAGGAAGTGTGATAACAAAGCAAGAAAGAAACAGACATCCTAAGAAAGAGACAGATGCAGTTAAAGATTTTAACCGACAGTATGATGTTCCTTTTCTGAAATGCTGTGTTACTTCTACGTCAGATACTGTATAATGGGACACACACCTTCCAAAAAGTTCAACTTTTGTCTCGTCAGTCCACAGAGTATTTTCCCAAAAGTCTTGGGGATCATCAAGGTGTTTTTCTGGCAAAACTGAGATGAGCCTTTATGTTTTTTGCTCAGCAGTGGTTTTCGTCCTGGAACTCTGCCATGCAGGCTCATTTTTGCCTAGTCTCTTTCTTATGGTGGAGTCATGAACATTGACCTTAACCCTTTAACTTTCTGGCTGTCATAAAACATGTGCGTCACCTGCTGCCTATGTCGCAGGTCCGCACCGGTCACGTGATGTGTCCCAAAAGCACAGAAAACCCAGTTGTAACAAGCATTTCACAGCACAAGATGTCAGACATGTATAGCTTACTGCTCTTCACTGGAAGACTTCACCCAAACAAACCGCCTCAAAACATCATTTCTGGAAACGCGAAGAAGAGAATGTAAACAAAGGGTCCATCCCAACATATATTTCCACACAGAGGAAGCGTTTGCTCCGAATTTTGCCAACTATGATTCTAAAAAGAGATTATTTGGCTTCTGAAGGGAAATATTTCTATTTTGTGATGGTAGAAGATGGTCTGGAGTATGTACACTTTTGTCTGCCATTGACGGAGCTGCATGTGACGATAGAATAGCGCCGGTTCAGCGGCGTAATGTAACCAAAATTGAGGTGCAATAAATTATAAGATAAATGTGAGTTTCTGGATGTGGAAGAGAAAGTGAAAATGACTGGCAGAAGACAAAATAAGGACCGTGGATGACAAAAATTGACAAATGAAGACACAACGAGCGGTAGGTGTGATTGGTTTTTATACATTCTACTGATTTTCTGGTTCATATACTTTGAAGATAAAAAAAAAAACAACAAAAATGGTGACAAAAAAACAAAACCATCCTCTGTGTAAATATGTTCAAAGTCCACTTTTTACCGAAAGTTATCTAATTCAATACGGCTGCAAATTAGATGCATTGATTTACTCCCATCTCAAACTTTGGATCATATTCTATATCTTTCTAATTCACAGTAAGCAATTATCTCTTATCATATTCAAGTTAGAGCCTTTGGAATTTGTAATATCGAAACTGAATATTTTCTTGATAATAAACTTGACTGCCAGAGGGAGCTGACGGGAGCACTGCTGCGCCGTAGACAAATAACGGGTTAACTGAGGCAAGTGAGGCCTGCAGTTCTCTGGATGTTGTTGTGGGGTCTTTTGTGACTTCTTGGATGAGTCGTTGCTGCGCTCTTGGGGTAATCTTGGTCTACCAGCCACTCCTGGGAAGGTTCACCACTGTTCCATATTTTCGCCATTTGTGGATATTGGCTCTCATTGTGGTTTGCTGGATTCCCAAAGCTTTAGAAATGGCTTTATAACCTTTTCCAGACTGATAGATCTCAATTACTTTGTTTCTCATTTGTTCCTGAATTTCTTTGGATCGCAGCATGATGTCTAGCTTTTGATGATCTTTTGGTCTACTTCACTTTGTCAGGCAGGTCTTATTTAAGTGATTTTTTGATTGAGAACACGTGTGGCAGTAATCAGGCCTGGGTGTGCCTAGAGAAATTGAACTCAGTTTTCCAAAGATGTGATAAACCAAAATTAATTTGTTTTAACGGGGGGGGGGGGCAATCACTTTTTCCACACAGGGCCATGTAGGTTTGGATTTTATTTTTTTTACCCTTGATAATAAACACCTTCATTTAAAAACTGCATTTTGTGTTTACTTGTGTTATCTTTGTCTAATATTTAAATTTGGTGATGATTTGAAACATTTAACTGTGACACAAAAAAATGAGAACTCAGGAAGGGGCAAAGACTTTCACACCACTGTATTTACTTGGGGGGGAAAGGTTTCAAAAGGTCATGAATTCATCACAAAAGCCACAAATTATAATAACAAGCAATACATTTATTAGTAAAAAAAAAAAAAGAGCTAAATTTATGAAGAAAAATGCTAATTTAGCAGAAAGCATCTAAATTTACAAGAAAAGTAACAGGTTTATGAGGAAAAAACTTACAATTTACTGATAAACTCGCAACTATGAGCAGAAAAAAAAATACAGTTTTTGTAAGAAAAAAGTTACAAATTTCTGAGGAGAAAAAAAAAGAAATTTCTGAAAGGAGATTCAACTGTAAGAGGAAAAAAAGTGTAAAATTAATATTCACTAGTCAAGTAACTCATACCAGCTCGGACATCGCCCGGGCTTACAAGGTCCGCGCTGATCTGTTCACACTCCGACAGGCAGCGAAAAGTAAGTTAAGAGCAAGAAGACAAAAGAAGAGGAAAACATCAGCCTTGTGTGTAGCAGAATGGAATGTACGCACTCTGTTGGACAGAACAACATCACAGTGCCCAGAAAGACAGACCGCGCTTGTGGCCCTGGAAATGAACAGGTACAATGTAGACATAGCTGCACTTAGTGAAACAAGATTGCCTGGATATGACAGCTTGGAAGACCATGAGTACAGCTTCTTTTGGAGTGGGAGATCAACTCAAGAAAGGAGAGAAGCAGGAGTGGGCTTTGCAGTTAGAAAGGAGATAACGGCAATGCTTGATGAGGAACCGGTGCCAATCAATGGCAGGATAATGACTGAGACTCCCACTACAGCGGAAGATGTATGCCACACTCATCAGTGTATATGCCCCAACAATAACCAACACAGAGGAGGTGAAGGAAGAGTTCTACAGTGATTTACGTGAGACTATCAGGCATGTACCAACTGATGACAGGCTGATACTTGTTGGAGATTTTAATGCCAGAGTTGGTTCAGACACTGAGAAATGGAAAGGAGTGCTAGGCAGTCATGGAGTAGGCAAGTGCAATGCTACTGGAGAACTTCTACTTGCACTATGTTCAGAGTACAACCTTGTGATAACCAACACTCTATTTACGCACAAGGACACACACAAGAAGACATGGATGCACCCAAGATCCAAGCACTGGCACTTATTAGACTACATCATAGTCAGGCAGAGAGACATTAGGGATGAATTGGACACCAGAGTAATGAGAGGCGCAGACTGTGGTACTGATCATGTTATGCTGAGATCTAGACTAAGGATTTGTAGATGAAAACAGCACTGCAGGACGGGTGCGAAGCCACCACGGAAGCTAAACACTAGTGCACTGAAAGGCTAAAAGAAGCAGGAAGAAATTACACAGGAAATGGATGAAAACTTGAAGGACTGGGACAGCAACAACTCAGAGAATGACATAGAAGAGAAATGGGCAACACTGAAGGATACGGTGTATCAGACTGCGAGTGATGTATTAGGCCACCCTGAGAGGAAACATTAAGATTGGTTTGATGAGCATGATGAACACCTGAAAAAACTACTAGAAGCGAGGAATACAGCTAGGTAGGAAAACCTACAGTGTAACACAAGGTCAAAGAAGAAGAAATACTCAAAGGCTCAGCGTGAGCTACAGAAGTACACCAGAGAGATGAAGTCCAACTGGTTGGATGAAAAAGTGGAGGAACTTCAAACTGCTGCAGACAGAAAGGACATGAAAACATTCTTCACAGGTTTGAGAGAAATCTACGGCCCTAAACCAAGAGGATTGATCCAACTAAAGGATATGGATGGTGAAACGGTTTTGCAGGAGAAAGACACGATCCTGGACAGATTTGCAGACCACTTTGACCAACTACTAAACAACCCTGGAGATCTCACTGAAGAGGCTAAAGAAGCTCTAGGGCAGCAACCAGCTGTATCAAGTCTGGATGAACCACCAAATTTTGATGAACTAATGGCAGCTATCAGGTCAACACAGGATGGTAAAGCTCCAGGAAGGGATGGAATTCCAGCAGAAGTGTGGAAATTTGGTGGTGTTCAGCTGACCAACTGCCTGCACAAGCTCATCCAAGAGATATGGGATGCCCAGAAAGTACCTCAAGACTGGAAGGATGCAAGTATTGTGCCTTTGTTCAAGAAAGGTGACAGGAAAGATTGTGGAAATTACCGAGGTATATCACTGTTAGCCACTGTTGGTAAGATTCTCTCACGTGTACTACTGAACAGACTCAATGAACACATCTCGCAGAATATACTACCAGAAACCCAGTGCAGCTTTAGAAGTGGAAGAAGCACAATGGACACGATTTTCTGCTTGAAACAGGTTCAAGAAAAGTGTATCGAACAGAACATGCCGCTTTGTGTAGTCTTCATAGACTTCAGTAAAGCCTTCGATACTGTTTCGCGACAAGGACTTTGGCAGGTACTCAAGAAATATGGCTGTACAGAGAAGTTTGTCAGCCTGATCGAGGCACTCCATACAGGTATGCAAGCAAACGTGGCAATGAGTGGTTCAGTATCTAAAGACTTTTCAGTAAGCAACGGGGTGAGACAAGGGTATGTGCTGGCACCTACACTCTTCTCGCTATATCTGTCAGTCATGCTTGAGGTGGCCTTCAAAGACACTTCAGAAGGAGTATACATTCGAACAAGGAAAGAAGCAGACTTGTTCAATGTGGCACAGTTTAAAGCCAAGAGTAAGACATCGATAAAGGTAGTAAGAGAAATGCTGTTTGTCAACGACAGTGCTCTAGTTGCACACAGCGTGGAAGATATGCAATCTTTAGCGGAGAAATTTGCAAGAGCAGCTAACCAATTCAGCCTCCAAATCAACATCAAGAAGACAGTGCCTTTATCAACCACCAAAGTTCCAGTTATCAACATCACTACCAGAAGAGATCAGCACTGGTACAGAGCCACTAGTCAAGTGCAAGACTTTCAAGTACCTAGGGAGTACTGTTTCAGAGAATGCTAGGCTGGAGGATGAACTATCTCTCAGAATGGGAAGAGTGAGCGCTGTGTTTGGAAACTTGAGGGAGAGACTGTGGAACAATCAACATGTGTCTGTGTGAAATGCAAAGTGTACAGAGCGACAGTACTGGCTACTCTATTGTACGGTGCTGAATCTTGGACTGTCTACAGAGTGCAGGTGAAGAAACTCCACGCGTACATGATGAGACACCTTCGAGTCATAATGAACATCTCATGGAAAGACAAGATAACCAACATAGAAGTGTTGAAACGAGCTGGTCTACCATCAATGGAGGACATGCCAATACAGATGAACCTGAGATGGCTCGGATATTGAGACGGACATATTGAGAGGATGGACCACCAGCATCTCCCTCGGCAGTTACTCTACTCGCAGTTATGCGAGGGCAAACGCAATCAGGGTAGGCCAAGGCTCAGATTTAAAGACACTATAAAAAGAAACTTGAAGTTGGACATAGACAGGAGTTCCTGGCAGCGGAAGGCTAAGGACAGAGCTGTGTGGAGGAATCTGATCAGACCTAAATGAAACAGTCATTGTCGCCCACAACAGGCTGCTATGATGAGTCACGTAATTTTTTAACGCATACTTTGGTAACACTTTTTAGGCTTCTAGCGCCACCCAAGTCAACAGCCCTTTGCAACAAGGGCTCAATTCTGAGTTTATTTCTCGTTTTTATTTACCGTTTTTTTGGGGGGGTTTTCTTTGCCACAACTTTTCTGATCCTGTTACCCCGTATCTATCACGGACGCCAAGGACATAAATATCGCCGCACTGACATTGATATTAGCCATTTTTCTACTTATATTGCCAATGACTACTGACCTGGTGAGTGGAGGAGCTATTGTTTACAGTAGGAGTCAATTGTTAGCACTGAGCTGCTCCACAGTGCTAATGGAAAGACCAGATATCCCACAAGAAATCAGATGAAAATGATGGGGATGTCGAGCTGGAGCGAAGCGACGCACGAGGAAAACAAGGTACAGACCCGTACTACCATCCGTTATTATGGGAAGTGTGAGATTGCTGATTGACAAGACAGACAAACTAGCGGCTGTGTCCCGGTATGAGAGTGTCTTCAGAGAGATTAGCATCATGTTGTTAACTGAAATGTGGCATAATGTTTGTGAACAACAGATGGTGAAATCCTGGACACATCACGATTAAAGAACAACACTGTAGCAAAGACACTGAGCTGCTAGCCATTAGCATGTACCTGACATATCTTTCCAGAGAGTTCTTACATGTCATCATCATCGCCATTTATGTACCCCCCTCAGCAAGCACTGAGGCAGCGTGTGACCTCATCCACTCAGTCACCAGCAGGCTGCAGACTCAGCACCCAAATGCTCTCCTGCTCATCTCTGGTGATTTTAACCATACTTCCCTGTCCTCCATTCTGCCCACTTTCACCCAGTATGTCATGTGACACACCAGAGACAATATAACACTGGATTTATTTTATGCAAACACCAAGGACGCTTACACCTCATCACCACTGCCCCCCTTGGAAGATTTGACCACAACCTGGTTCACCTCCTGCCTGTGTACAAACCGCGGTACACAGACAACCTCCTGTTACCCGCACAGTTAAGATATGGTCTGAGGAGGTGGAGGACACTCTGAAGGACTGTTTTGAATCTCACTTCCGCCTCCCAAAGAGAGGAGACGCTTTTTTCTTCTCTCCAGCTCTGACTTTTCATCTCCTCCCTCCTCTAACTAACTGGATCCCAGCTTGCTATCGTCTGTCTGCGTGTCTCTACTGCTGATTATCGAACGAAATTATGGATTTAATAAGCTGGGCTTTGAACGCAATTGACACTATTTTTTCAACGAGGAAAAGTGCCCCGGGGGAGGTTGTTTGCCCCGCAGGAACGGCTGCTGCGGGCTATTTGAGGACACAAGTAATTGGAAACTCTTGTGCCTGTCTGATCTTTCCATCGAAGATTTGTACGTCTTCATAGTAATGGTCATCGGGATCGTTCTGATTGGATCTGGGATTGTCCTGGTGTACCGTAAATTGATGAAGATGGACATAGCCTATCAAAATGCTGGCCAGGCGAGGCTTAACCATCAAATTGAAAAAATGGAGAGGACTCTGACAGCGGCAAATGGAGAACTGTTAGGAAAATGGATTACATCATGATCACGCTGAGAGCCGTCCATGAAGGATTCAACGTCCAGCACTGAAGGATTAAAGTACTGAATCTTTAAGAGAATATAAAGTTTCTTTCTCTAGGATCAGTACTATTCGACTAATCTGACCCCCTCACACAAGTCCTCCAGATTATCTGCAGTTTTTTGTTTCCAAAACATTTGAGCTGCATTGACTCTACAGACAGTCAGCTGCATGGCTCAAGGACAAATGCCAGCAGCTAAGACAAAACATCTCCTGCCAAAGAGACTCTGTTGTTCTTAACTGATACAACACCTACACTCAACACTACACCCACACTGACTCAAAAACTGATGAAAAAGATCACTCACTCACTGCTCTCTTTGTGTCCTTGTGTACATTCTTGTCTGCTAACTGTGCATTGAGGGCTTTTTTTCTTGTAATCATAATATTGATCATATATGACCGGTATTCTGACAATGGTTTTTTGCTCTTTCCTATTGTGTTATCCTTTTCCTCCCTATGCATCCTGTACCCATCTGATGACAGGCGCGTTTTTCAGATGCTGCCGCGTCACCGGAAATGCAGGTCGTTTTCTGTGTCAAGTCAAATCCCTCGTATGTTATCAGTTGTTTACTGTTAATGTACTTGGCAATAAATCTTTCTGAGTTTCTGAATCCACTGCGTGGGAGCAGCTCTGTGATCCACATGGTGAGGACATCAATGGCCTCACACACACCATCACATACTACATCAACTTCTGTGTAGAGAGCATCATACCCACCAAGACTATACGGTGTTTCACAAACAACAAACCCTGGATCAACCCCGAGATAAAGTCACTGCTGAAGGAGAAAAAAAGGATCTTCAGGTCGGGAAACAAGGAGGAGCTGAAATCCATACAGAGGAAGCTAATGAAGAAGATCAGAGAGGGGAAGGACAGCTACAGGAAGAAGATGGAGGACAAGCTGCAGCAGAGTGATGTCAGCGGTGTCTGGAGAAGCCTCAAAATCATCTCTAGGCACCAGAATACCTCCGTCCAGGCCACAGGGGGTAGGGAGTGGGTGAACACCCTGAACCTCTTTTTAACAGGTTTGACCAACCGTGCTCTTCTCCGCCCACCCACCAACCACTGCTGCCTCCACCTTCACCTAGTCCCACTGTCCACAGCCCTCCCACCACCTCCCCTCATACATCCCTGTTGTTTATCCCCTCACAGACCCAACATTCCCCCCTCTCAGCACACAGCCCGCCTGCCCAAACCTGACTCTCAATAAGACCCAGGTGAGAGCTGAGCTGAAGAAGATCAAGGCGATGAAGACTGCAGGTCCAGACGGCATCAGCTCAAGGCTCCTCAAGTCCTGTGCAGACCAGCTGTGCAGAATCGTGGAGCACATCTTCAGTCTGAGCCTGGAGCTGAGGAGTATCACAGCTCTGGAAAACATCCTGTGTGGTACTGGTACCAAAAACTCCGCACCCCAAGGACCTGAACAGCTACAGACCAGTGGCCCTCACATCACACCTAATTAAGACCCTGGAGAGGCTGCTCCTCACCCACCTTCACCCCCTGGTGGGACCAGCGATGGATCCACTTCAGTTTGCCTACCAGCATGGCATCAGGGTGGAGGATGCAGTGATCTTCCTCCTACATTGTTCCCTGTCCCACCTGGAGAAGCCTGGGAGCACTGTGAGGATTATGTTCTTTGATTTCAATTCAATTCAATTCAATTCAACTATATTTATATAGCGCCATTTCACAACAACAGTCATCTCATAGCACTATCAACTGTAGGGGGGACCCCCACAGTTGCAGAAAGACCCCAGCAATCAGGCGATCCCCTGTGAGCAAGCACTTGGTGACGGTGGAGAGGAAAAACTCCCTATAACAGGAAGAAACCTCCAGCAGAACCAGGCTCAGGGAGGGGCAGTCATCTGCTGCGACTGGCTGGGGGGTGAGGGGATAGAGAAGAAGAAAAGAACAGACATGTAGAGAGCAAACAGCACGATGGGGACTCAATCTATGGGAGAGAACAAACAAATGTTAATGACCAGCAAAAAAAAATATTTCATAGAGAGTGAGGAAAGGAGTGAGGCCCAGTGCATTACTGGAGGTCCCCCGGCTGACTAAACCTATTAGCAGCATAACTAAGGGAGGGTTCAGAAACACATGATCCCTCCCTAATTGTAGGCTATATCAAAAAGGTAGGTTTTAGCCCTATTCTTAAAAACAGAGATCGAGTCTGACTCCCGAATCCAGATTGGCAGCTGATTCCACAGGAGAGGAGCTTGATAACTGAAGGCTCTGCCTCCCATTGTACTTTTGGAGATTCTAGGTATTACAAGTAATCCTGCATTTTGGGAGCGTAGTGCTCTGTTAGGATGATACAGTAGTATCAGATCTTTTAAATAAAAAGGAGCCTGATTGTTTAGAGCTTTGTAAGTAAGAAGAAGGATTTTAAACTTAATTCTAAACTCTATGGGAAGCCAATGAAGGGAGGCCAGAACCGGAGAGATATGATCTCTCTTTCTAGTACCTGTTAAAACTCTTGCTGCAGCATTTTGGATCAGCTGAAGACTTTTTAAAGATGTTTTAGGACAGCCTGATAATAAAGAATTACAATAATCTAATCTCGAGCTAACAAAAGCGTGGATCAGCTTCTCAGCATCACTCTGAGACAAGATGCTCCTAATCTTGGCAATATTACGCAAATGATAGAAGGCAGTCTTAGAAACAAATTTAATATGTGAATTGAAGGACAAATCCTGATCAAAAATAACTCCAAGGTTCCTCACAGAGCTATTAAGAGAAAGAGTAACTGCATCCAAACTGAAAGTTTGATTTGGAAAGGAATTTCTAAGGTTTTTTGGACCAACAAGAATGACTTCAGTCTTATCTGAATTTAATAGCAGGAAATTACAAGTCATCCAAGCTTTGATTTCCTTAAGACAGGCTTCTAACTTGGCTAATTGATTAGTATCATCTGGCTTCATTGACAGGTATAATTGTGTGTCATCTGCATAACAGTGAAAATGTATACACTGCTTTCTAATAATGTTGCCTAACGGAAGCATATATAAACTAAAAAGAGTAGGGCCAAGCACAGATCCCTGTGGAACTCCATGACTAAGCTTTGAGCTGAGAGAAAACTCATCATTTACATGAACAAACTGGAACCTATCAGATAAATAAGATCTAAACCACTGCAACGAAGTTCCATTAAGTCCAACATAGTGTTCTAATCTATCAAGTAGAATATTATGATCAATAGTATCAAAAGCTGCACTAAGATCTAAAAGGACAAGTACAGAAACTAGTCCATTATCAGATGCAATGAGGAGGTCGTTAGTGACCTTCGCTAAGGCTGTTTCAGTACTATGATGGATTCTAAACCCAGATTGAAACTCCTCAAGTAAACCATTTCCCTGCAGGTGGTCAAATAATTGCGTAGCGACAACTCTTTCTAAGATTTTTGAAATTTCTCCAGTACTTTCAACATCAACCAACCAGTGATCCTGAAAGACAAGCTGCTGTGTGCAGGGGTGGACCAGCACCTGTCATCGTGGATCCTGGACTACTTCACAAATTAACCACAGTTTGTGAAAACCCAGGACTGTGTGTCTGACACCATCATCTGCAGTACGGGGGCCCCCCAGGGAACAGTTCTGGCTCCTTACTGTTCACCCTCTGCACTGCTGACTTTACACACAACACACCACACTGCCATCTACAGAAGTTCTCTGACGACTCTGATCGTCAGCCTCATCTCTGATGGCGATGATGTGGAGTACAGAGGGCTTATCCAGGACTTCGTGGACTGGGGCCTGCGGAACTGCCTCCAGATCAATGCAAGGAAAACCAAGCAACTGATGGTGGACTGCCACAGGCGAGGACAACCCCCCCACAGCACTAGTAAACATCCAGGGAACAGACATTGAGATTGTGACATCTTACAGGTACCTGGGTGTTCAGGTGAACAATAAACTGGACTGGTCACAAAACACCAACATTCTCTACAAGAAGGGGCAGAGCAGGTTGTTCCTCCTGAGGAGACTCATGTCTACTGGAGTGCAAGGGGCAGTCCTGAAGACCTTCTACAATTCGGTGGTGGCATCAGCCATCACATTTGGAGTGGTCTGCTGGGGCAGTGGCATCATGGCAGCCGACAGGAAGAGACTGAGCAGGCTGATCAAAAAAGCTAGCTCTGTTCTGGGGCAACGCCGCGACCCAGTGGAGGAGATGGGAGAGAGGAGGACAGTGGCTAAACTGTCATCTCTGCTGGAGTCCAAATCCCAACCAATGCAGAACATGCTGAACACATGGAGGAGCTCATTTAGTGGTAAGCCGTGCCATCGTAGGTGCATGACGGAGAGGTTCCGCAGGTCCTTCCTACCTACGGCTGTCAGACTTTGTAACCTAACCAGAGCTGCTCATACAGGTCGTATTAAATGTACTAAACATAACTTTGCACAATAGAGATCGTTCCCTCCAATACACAATAACAATCATTACTGAGGGTGGCAACAACACTGTTGACTCAAATGCGAAAGATACTGTCTGGGTACATATTCATATTCTGCAGGGTAATTTAACAAACCACAATGCTGTTTATACCATCTAGCTGCAATGCTCCTGCACTCTGTATACACCTGTGTACATATGTATGTTCATCTGCTGCTTTGGCTAACTAGTTCTTATCTTATTACCTTATTTACTGTTGCTCTGAGTGCTGCTATCCCTTTGCTGCTGCAATCCTGGAATTTCCCCGCTGTGGGACTAATAAAGGTTTATTTTTCTAATAACTGCACATTATTAAGCATCAGTTAAGCACAAGTAAAAACTTAGTTCAAGTATTGCTCCTACATTAATAAGCATTAGCAAGCAGTTTATAAATGTTATAAAAGTTTTATTCTTGATCAAAAAGTGTAGCTATAATGTGTTCAATGATTGTGTTTACATACTTCATTTGTGAACAATTTAGCATTTCTAAATTAGGTATTATTTATAAACCAGTAATTTAGAGGTTGTCGGTGATTCATAAGCTCGTTTAAGTAAATGATTAATAAACTAAATGTATATTTATAAATCTAAATGTTTAGACATGCATTGTTACTGTGTTAATAGATGTGTTATAAACCCAAATTTCTACTGTAAATGGTGATTCATTCAGGTAGTTGTAAAACATTTAGTACTTGTTAGTTAACTATTGTGAGCTCATCTAAAGTGAGTACTATCTGTGCCTTGTAAAGAATTTACAAAGGAGATTTAAAAGCTACATCATCTTCTCCACAGAAAAGAACAAAACAGCGATACAGAATACAAGACATTTATGTCAGGAAGCAAAGAATGAACTGTAAAAATGTACACTTTCAAAATGAAGTGCAGTTATTATAAAGTGTTACCCATACTTTTTATTCTTATTCAAGTGATTTTGTTTTTATGACTCCTCCTCCTCATACTTGAGTAATTAATATCATAATGTAGCGCTAGTTTTACTTGGGACCACTTTGTTGTCCCTCCTCTCACCTCTGAGCAGGTAGTTGTGTATACATAACAGGATTACACTCACAGGAGATTAACTCTGTCGCTTAGCCACTGAAGCGGATCACATATGGCTGCCTGCCATGTTGGAAACCTTGATCCAAGTATGGCTTCTGCACATTACCTGCATATGTTCCATCTAAACAGGGGTGTGCTACAGTACATCAGTCTAGATGGGTAAAATATGAGTTACAATGAGTCCACAGTGCTAAAACATCATCAAAAAGCCAGCAGGTGGAGCAACTTTCATAAACAAGCGGCCCAGATCTCTATGGTGGTGCCAGCACTCTGAAAAACATCCAGCTCCATTTGTGCTACAGTGTTCTATAGCAGACCCTACAGTGACCTTTCACCTCATCTTCTGGGGGCTCTGACCCACCTGCCTGTCACGTTTTGGCCCCATTATTCAACCACACGCTGTGCTCTTAGCAAAGCTGGGAATAAGAACCTGTGATTATGGTACTTTTCTTCAAAGGCAGAGTTCAAAAACATCATCAAAGGGAAGAAAAGAGCAACATGGCATCCTCAAAAAGCCTCATCAAAAGAGAGGATGAAGAGTCTGAATGGTAAAAATAGTGGTTCTCATATCAAAATGGTACACAAAAATTAAAAGTAAGGACACAGAAAAAAGTGAAGCCCACCAAGCTTTCATCATTGCACCATCTCAGCTTTTTTATGTCCTATAACAGACTAAACGCCCTGACAGGATGCTGTGCTGTTCATGTGGGAAAAGAAAAACCATGTCTCGCAGCACTATATGACAGTATTGCTGATGCTGCATCGTTGCAGGTGAAATTCTGTAATTGTTCGGGCTTGGGCTTGATAACTGCTTTTGCATGCTGGTTGGTTTGGGGATTTTGGCATATTGCATAAGAGTCCACCAAAGGTGATACTTTGACAAGGTGTTTGTCAAGTTTAAGTAATTCAGCAATCATAAAGTAAACACTAAAAACCTACTGTCCCTAAATGATGCCTCTTATGAATAGTGCAAAGTAAAAAAGATTTATCTATGCTTGTCTTAAAATCACTTAAATTTGCCTCGAGAAGAGGAGGCAAACGAGGTCTAGGATCAAGCAGAAATACAAAGCAGTCATGGGAATAAGGGGAAGATTAAATAAGAGGAGGGTGTCTCAACCTGGATATTGACAGTAGCATCTGAAGATGATGTTTTGGAAGGGGGTCGTCGGGAAAGATTGTTTAGTTGAGCTCTTTTTCACTACAGGGAGGAGAAGGAAGCAAAACAGATACTGAAGACTGCTTGGGATGAAGAAGAAAGCATCAAGGCTGTGTAGGTAGGATCTACTTCTGAATTCTGAAAGCGGATCTCTGCTACAAGAGGAATGAGGTCTGGGGCTTCCAGTGGTCTACGTGTAATTTCCCACCTCTGCCAGAAGGGGTCATTCTCCTCACTGTCTTTGAGGGCAGGCCTGGGTGAAAACAAACGCTCCAGTCGTGCGCTCAAGTAGCTCGAGTAGAATAACTGTGCTGCAAAGTTCATCCTGGTCAGTGAAGTCTCTTACAGTCCAACGGGCGCCTGTACATCAATCCCTCTCCTGCTTCTGCTGTGCCCAAGGGATGCAGGGATACTGGCTGCTGCCGTTCCCTCACTGTGACGTCCCTTTCTATTCCTGCTCAGGGGTTCTTTAAGAAGGGATTACCCCTGGACACATGCATGGTGGCTGTGAAGTGTGCCTCTGGTGGCCTTGCCCCTTACAGAGGGCTATTTCTGGGCCCAGACCGGGATTACTTCCACTTTCTGTAATGCAATGCTAATCAGACAGTCTAAGGAGACTTAGGGGTTATCTAGGGAGCACTGATCTGCAGGCTTAACCACACCGAGGAGACAACAATGGGTGGGGATCAGAAATGAAGACTCATAGAACGTCAGGGTGCAATGAAATGTAAAAGGGACTAGATTTCGTCCATAACACACCTGAATAGAATTTCTCTACCACTGATACTTACCAATACTTCTATATTCAAACTGCAAAACAGTGCCTGATATCAGCATGAAACTGGAAAAAAAAAAAAAAAAGACTGAAATGGAACACAAAAGCTACTAAGTGAAGACCACATATGGCTGAGAAAGAGACAGGCTACCACCTAAGCAGACACCAGACACTCTGGGGAAGTGAAGAAGGGGTAAATTGGCTGCTGCTAGCTTCCAGCAGGCAGCACTGATTGTGTGCTGCTCCAATTAGGTGTCTAACATGTTCCACAATTCTAAACCAAGGAGCCACAGTGATACTGGAATCACTGAAAGGGTTTCTGCCTGTCGAAGGAACATAATGAAAGCTTCAACCGAGATCACAGCATTAATGTGTCTAATCAGAGGCTTTAACAGGCTTAAACGGTAGTGAATGGAGCACACAGGCAGCCCTGGTGAGTGTTGATGATGCCGTGTGGCAGTCGATGAGAAGGCAACCTACTGTTTTTCTCTGATGTCTCAATTCTGATGGGCTGTAAGCTGAACTGGAATCAGTTTGTGTTATTACAGTAACGTATAGACAGTGATCAGTTTTAGATGGGGTGGCAAAAGGTCTAGGCAGGGTGGCACTGGACGTCCTCAGTGCAGTATATGAAAATCCCCTATATGTAAACGGGCTCAACAAAAGATCCTCAAAATCACTTTAAAACTTTGCCATTATCCCTTCTAAGAAAACAAAGACAATATTTAGGCTCAAATAAAACAAAAGTTCCTCAAAATAAGTACAGAAAAGGAACATAAATTACAGTACAGGACTGAGATCACCCCTTTTAGGAAGGCTTAAGATGACGAATATTGTGCTGTGCAGCCAAGGGCGGATATTTCATTCCGCTGTTGGGGGGACAATAAACAGAACATTTTCTCAAGAGAAAATGTATAGGGGGGCACTAGTATTACATTACCATTATATTAGTATTATGACCATTACATAGAATCAAAATTTAACCAGCATCCATGTGAATGAAGTTAGTTGCAAATTTGCAAATAATAATGGATTGCATTTACATAGCGCCTTTCAAGATACTCAAACTGCTTTATAATGAGTCCATTATTCATTCACTCCACAAACAGACAATGGTAGTGGCAAGCTACTACTGTAGCCACAGCTGCCCTGGGGCAGGCTGACCGAAACATGGCTGCCAATCCACACCAACAGCCTCTCCGACCACTACCGAACATTTATACACATTCATACCCGGTGTCATGGACACTGGAGGCAAGGTGGGTAAAGTGTCTTGCCCAGGGACACAACAGCAGCGGGATTCAAACTGCCAACCCTCTGGTTATTGGATGGCCTGCTCCACCTCCTGAGTCACTGCCGCCCTCATTTCCCTCCTCCATTCCATTTTTGTTGAGCACCAAGCTGGAGGGCAAGAAGTTCCACTTCTATATATAGTCTTTGGCATGACCCGGCTGGGACTTGAACCCCAACCTCCCGGTTGTTGCAAATTAATGAGAAAAAAGTTTCATATTAGTGACAAAAAAGTTCTAAATTAAGACAAAAAAGTTGTATATTAACGAGGAAAAAAGTTGTAATTTTGCATGAAAAAATTGCAAATTAACAAGAAAAAAATGCTAATTTATATGCAAAAAGTTCCACATTAACGGCTGCAGAAGGCCAGCAGTTCTGTCTGATTATAGTCACAATAATGGTCTGTTAACTAGCTAATTGGCAACCTGCCTCTACATGTTACACATACAAGGTTTAGGCAAAAGTTCCCAAGATGTATTAGCCTTTCTAAACATACCTGAAGCCATGCATGAGCCCGAATCTTGGAGCTTTTTCGTCTTTTTTTTCTCCACCCGACTCCTGCTGTAGTTTAACACCATTCTCAAAGTTTTGCAACTGTTTAGCTGCAACAGTTGGAGGTCTTTATTTTTTACAGTGTGCAAAGACTAAACCATAGGGACATGTGATGGGGGTGGAGGCCACAATAGCCAAATTATTATTGTTTTGGACAAGTATGTAGTTTAGATTGTATACAGTGGTTTAATATTGAATATTACAAGGGTGTTTTGGTTTTTTTTCTAAAATTTGAACAATTAATCAATGATTATTATGATTATGTTGATCATTTTGGTGCCCCCCCCCCCCAAGCACTTGGTGCCCCACACACAGTGCGTGGTGCATGTAATTAAGTAAAATTTTTTGGACATTAAAGCTGGGGGGGCAGCTGGGGTGAAGGCTCTACAGTAGGGGGGCAGTTGCCTCCTGTAGATCCGCCCCCGATAGTGATATCACCTGTGAAATAGATCATATACACACCATTCTTTCACGCAAAGCTTAATCAAACAACAAAAATAAATGTAAACTAGAAAAGCACTGAGTGCATGCCTCTGCCAAGGCTCCTTCCGTCCCTCATGGATCACCTCCAAAATGTAATGGGTTTGTGTGTAGGCCTAGAGTCCAGGGACAAGAGTTGCAAATTAGCTAATAGCTATACACTCTTTGTGCAACACATCAGATTGATTGTCATTTGATTAATTGTCTATGTTTATTGCACTGTCCCTGTCAAATAAACAAATAATCTCGAGCAGCTTCTGATGAAAATTGCATGAAAGTCTGTCCACTAGTTTTGGAGTATTGTTGCTAACACTCTGTGAGAGATGAGAGCCTTGGCTGAGGTATGCATTCTCACATCATCACCAAAATGTAATGGATTCATCTGTAGCCCACGAACCACCTCTGGTGAAAATTTCATCCACATCCATCCAGTAGTTTTTGCATAATCCTGCTGCACAAATACCAACAAAGCCCTTGGTGGAGGTATGCACTCTCAGATCGTCACCAAAATCTAATCATCTGTTCCTCATGCCATTACACACCTTTCCTGAAAATGTCATCAAAATCCATTCATAACTTTTTGAGTTATGTTGCCAACAGACAAACAAACAAAAAAAAAAAAAAAAAAAATGCCACTAAAAACATCACCTCCTCCCTTGGCGGAGGTAATAAGTGTGTATAATGAGAGTCCGTCTTTCCCGACCATTGTTGCATGGAGGCAGATCACAGCTGGTATGCTGATAGAACTTCAGACACCCGTGTCCACAGAGAAAACTGCAAGTCTCCATTTAGAGAGCTACTTCATGCAGACTCTGCCCTACAATGTCAGCCCAAGGCACACCTGTACAACAAAAAAATCATGCTGTTTAATGTCCATCTTGACATGCGAGATCAATCAGGTGGATGGGATGAAATTAATAAAATGTGATGTGATAAGCATATAGAGTTTGCTCAAGAGAACAAAGAGAGGCCACACCTTTACTAAAGTAGATCCAAAGGCTAAGACTACACACAGGAGATTTTTGTAAGTGGCAAATTATAGTGTTGGCCTGTGGGCTATTCATGGAATTAAAGCCAAAATGACTGCTGTAAAAATATTAGATTGATGGTTTGGAAAAGATGATTTGATTTTTGATTGTTGTGAAGCTATGTTTAATATTTTGATGTATTAACAGCTAGTAGAGAGTACACAGTCAAAGGTTCAAGACCCCTTCTAAGCATTTTAAACATTGATTAGGGCCATCCTTTCCACTAAGCACTTTTTCTGTCAGGACATTAAACAGACAATAGGATTGGGAACCAAGGGCAACCAGAGGTCAAATAATGACTTTTCGGTTTTAAACAGGGAGGCTGTGCATTGGACTCATCCAATTGTAATAAATCCACGTTGCGGTGTAGTGGACTGAATAAAATGATCCTTATCTGGGCCCCCTCAATCTCCCATGCTTGTTGTGACATCTGGTCGTTATAGCTGCTGGCAGGAGCAGCAGCCAACGAAACAGAGACGTACGGACAACAGGGCAGAAATAGACGACAAGAAGGTGACAGCGCTCCCAGCAGTCTGTCACACCACAGCTCAGCGTGACGCCACCTGTGATCCCCGGCTGCAGGTCCATGCAGAGGTCATCTTTACATTGTGTCTGCTGGCAAGAGGAGCCAAGTTTACGTTAATGAGAAGGATCACAAGATGAACTATAGCACTTTGATATGATAAGTAAATATTTCCTTAATGACTAGAACAGCAAAAAGAAAAACTCATTCTTCTATCAATTTGACAAAAAAATCTAATAAACCTTCTGCATATAGAAAGTCATTTGTTCCTTGTATGATGTTTAGTGTATCAAATTCATTCTGACAGCATGAATTATTGTTCTTTCACTTGTGCCCCTTCAATTTTTTTTTTAACACTTTTTCCCCCCTTTGAAGAAGTTTAAGCTTTCACTGACTTTGGTTAAGGCTCTAGATAGAATGCACAATAGCTTTTGCTTTTTCTGTGTCCTTGGCCTATCTGTCTTTAATCTACCAACCGACAGATGTCAACTGCCTGTTTTTGTTTTCTGCTGCTTAACCTGTAGATCTGCTTAAGCTGCAGAAAAAAGAAAGGGCAGAGCATGAGGTTGGAAACAGTCCAGCTTAGTGAAGATAGATGGTATGCAAAAGTCTTAACGGGAAGACGTATGAGTCACACATGGAGAAAAAGAAGAGGGAAGCCAGTCGGTTGAGAATAACGGGAACCAATCAATGTGATTATAAAGGCCATTGTCTGCTGCTGCCGAGTTGATTTTGGTTTCTCATCTTCCTGCTGAACTGAAATGGCCTTCTGTTTGATTTTCTCTGACAAGTTCTTGTGGATTTCTTCAAAAATACAGTTTAAATAATGAAACAAAAATAAATAAGCCGTCTACTTCAATCTCACCACGAACACAGATAGATGCATAATATTTGCTGCTTTGGACCCTAGTGATGCGAGTCAATGTAATCTACACAGATGGTGACTGAAAGCTGGGAACCATTTAAAGGGATCATTGACTGCACTTTTTCCACATTTTAACAGCGCACTCATGTCTTAATAAAGTGTTTGTGACATGTTTTGTTCACATTTTCTTTAATTTTTTTAATTACTGAAGCAAATTTGTTTTGTATTTTCCCAGGCTTTCTTGAAACACTCTGATTTAAAGCCTATCACTTTAAGAAACATCCTTCACCTATTCAACTCGGCCCTCCCTCTTATATCAGTTAGCCATTAGCTGACTAGCTTCTGTCCTTTAACTTTTAGCCTCTTTCTAGCTCAAATGAGCAGCACTGCTTCACTGATCCACAATTGATGGTGTATCTCGTGTCATTCCAGCCCATCTCCTAATAATTTTGCCGTGATTCCACAACAAATCTCTAGCACCGCGCAGCCCCCTGATCACTGCAATCGACCTGGCCCGGGACCCAAGGCTGCTGGCTGAGCTGCCAAGCCACAGGATTTCAAAGGGCAGCTTCTCGTTCTGCAGGATGCTGCTCCACTCCCACAGCCAGTGGCTCCCCTACGCTGCTCGCGAGAGTCACATGGAACCCCGGAGGATGGTGGGGGAGCTGGCTGTGACAGCCAGCAGCCTTGAGTCCCAGTGTAGGTACCACACACACAGCCTAGACACTAGGGCCCTGTTCCAGACTCCCCCCTCCTGGACGGTGTGTCCTCATATCCCCGTATCTGGCCATTCTGCTCTACAGCCATGTCAGTATCAACTTTACGTTTTGGATATTACAGCGGCCAAGACTCACGGTGTGCCGTTTACAGGGGAAAAAGGAATTTGCAGCGTCCAGTAAATGTGCCGTTACTGTGTGCCTGCTTGTCTGACGGTTTCAATGTTAAGTTTCAGATACAATATATTGTACAGTATATAACTCATTTATCAAATGTTTGTTGTACTGTTATCCGCAGGGCTTTTATTGGGAAAGCGAGCAGAAGGTGGGGGAGCGGATATGTTTTTTGTTTTTTTTCTCTTCGGGGTTCTCCTGTGACTTTGTGGTCGGCAATAAAGGTGCAAGTAGGCATACCGAGTGTGTTGTTCTTATCGTCTTTCAATGGTAGCAGAGGATGGTTACCAACTATAGAGTCCTGCCAACGTTTGATGAGGGGAAGCCCTATGAAAGTTGGAAAAATGAAGTCACGATTTGGACCCGAGTCACAGAGCTGGGAAAAAAAGAAACAAGCGCTCGCTGTGGCTTTGGCACTATCGGGAAGAGCGCGGGAAGTGGCGATGGAGATACCGATAGATGACCTGAATGGAGACACTGGTATGGACACTTTGCTTTTGAATCTTGATAACTTATTCTTGAAAGAAGAAAAAGACCGAGTTTATGAGGCCTACTTCAATTTTGACCGGATAAAGAAAGACAGCGGTGTGTCTATGGCAGACTATATAATAGACTTTGAGCAGCGATACTCCCGCATGCGTAAATATAAGATGGAGCTTCCCGATGCTGTGTTAGCATTTAAGTTGTTACACACTGCATGCCTGGATGTTAAAGATCGGCAGCTCGCCTTGACTGCGTGTACAGACTTAACTTTTGCCTCGATGAAATCAGCACTCAAGCGAATATTTAGTAAAAATTCATCTGTTTTAACCACGGGCATTAATCAGGAAACGGCCTATATCACAGAACAAAACCAGCAAACAAGAAAGTCTTCCTCCTGGAATAGTAAACAAAAAACACCACAAGCAGGCACCAACCCCCTGGACAGGTATGGCCGGAGATCAAGATGTGCCATCTGCCAAAGCACATTTCACTGGGCTAAAGACTGTCCACACAGAAGTGAACAAGTCAAACTTATAGAAGCGAGTGAAGTAAGTAACACAGAGGAGTGTAACTTTACCCTGTTTACTAAAGAGTCACCCAATGAAGCAGAAATCTTTATGACTGAATGTTTTGATTCTGCAATAATCAACACCACATGCACTCAGACTGTGTTTGGACAAGAATGGCTCGATAATTATATGACAAGGCTGAGTCTGAGTGAGATAAATAATGAGAAAAACGGAGAAGCAGAGTAACAAACCATTTAAATTTGGTGATGGAAAAGTGATTCATTCCACAAAAAGGTTGAAAATACCTGCAAAGACTGGACAGACAAGATGCAGTATTGAAACTGAGGTTGTTCCTGTAAAAATCCCACTTCTTCTGAGCAAAACATCCTTGAAAAGAGAAGGAACAGTGTTGGACATGGAAAATGACAGTGCAGTTATTTTTCAGCGACCAGTGAAACTTGACTTTACCAGCTCTGGTCATTACTGTGTGAACATTATGGACAGAAAAAACAGACACAGAGTGATGATCGGATTTTGACAACTGATGATGTCACAAAACATGAAAATGGAGATGAGAATCAAGAGCAATGGGATGAGGAGATAATGACAATCACGGACAATTTGAACGTGGCTGAAAAACACAAAATCTTGGTGAAGCTTCACAAACAGTTTGGCCATGCTTCTGCTGACAAATTGCAGAAGCTGCTCGAGAGCACTGGAAATAAAGACACAGAATGCAACATGATCCTAAAAAAAAAATAAATCAGTGAATGTGACATTTGCCAAAGGTACAGTAAGACCAAACCAAGGCCTGCAGTTGGGTTGCCACTAGCATCTCAGTATAATGAAACTGTGGCAGTTGATCTACATGAACTGAAGCCAGGCCTGTGGTATCTTCACATTATTGATCAATTCACGAGATTCAGTGCAGGCAGCATTCTCACTACAAAAAAGGCCTCAGAAATAGTGAAGCACTTCATTCATGTGTGGGTAAGTGTACATGGACCACCACAGAAACTGTTTAGTGACAATGGAGGAGAGTTCAATAATGATGAGATGAGAGATATGGCAGAGAATTTCAACATAGAAGTTAAGACAACAGCTGCCTACAGCCCGTGGAGCAATGGACTTCTAGAGAGACATAATCAAACACTCACAGAGATCATAATGAAAATAAAAGCCGGTAACTGCTGTGACTGGAGCACTGCTCTAGACTGGGCACTCATGGCAAAAAACACTATGCACAATGTTCATGGATACAGCCCATATCAACTGGTGTTTGGACAGAATCCCAACCTGCCCTCTGTGTTAAATGATAAACTCCCAGCCTTAGAGAGCACTACAAAGAGTGAATGGGCTGCAAAACACATCTCTGCTTTGCATGCTGCAAGAAGAGCTTTCACAGAAGCAGAATGTTCTGAAAGAACACGGAGAGCACTACGCAAACAAATCCGTCACACAGATGAAACATATGAAGTGGGTGATAAAGTCTACTATAAAAGAGTGGACTGTCCAGAGTGGAAAAGGCCAGCAGTTGTTATTGGCCAGGATGGTGCAGTGGTGTTTGTTCGACACGGAGGAACCTGCATAAGAGTGCATCATCTCAGACTGAGAAAAGTGAATCCTAAAAGTAGTGAACATCAGACAACAAATGGAAATCCAGAAAACAATACAGACATTGGTGAAAAACAAGGAATGACAGGAACTGCTGAAAACATAGAGAACACAGAAAATGAAATGGAGGTTCAGGAAAACATGCTTCAGCCCCATTGCAACGGAGAAGCTACTGGAGTTCAGAGTGAGACTTCATTTTCCACGAATGGTGACAGAGGGATTCATGAAACACAACCCGAAATGTCTAACAGAGAAACAAACACAGTTGAAACATCTGGTGTTTGTTTGAAAATGGGGCAGGTCCTGAAATACATAGACAAAGACAGTGGGGTTAAACACACAGCCAAAGTTTTGGGGCGTGCAGGCAAAGCAACAGGGAAATATAAAAATTGGTATAACTTGCTTTTTATGGAGCCTGATCGTCTAGATGGTAACACAAAATCTGTTGATCTAACACAGGTACAGAGTCTTGAGATAGAACCTGCTGTCACTGATGTTAACACTAATGAAGATGTGTTCGTGGCTAATGATTTATCATTTGATAAAGCCAAACAAGAAGAAATAGAATGCTGGAGGGATAACAGCGTGTTTGTAGAAATGAAGGATGAGGGACAAAAGTGTATTTCAACAAGGTGGGTGTGTATTCTCAAAGAAACCATTTCAGGATTAGTGCCAAAAACTTGTCTGGTGGCAAGAGGTTTTGAGGAGATGGAGATGTGTGAGCTGCAAAAGGACTCACCCACCTGTGCTTCAGAGTCCTTACGACTACTGACAGCAGTTATTTGTCAAAAACAATGGTCACTTCATTCTATGGACATAAAATCAGCATTTCTTCAGGGAATGGAGGTGTCACGTGACATTTACATTAGACCACGTCCTGAAGCCAACTGTAATGGAATATTATGGAAGCTCAAAAAGTGTGTATATGGCTTAGCAGATGCATCATTGTACTGGTACAACAGAGTCAAAGAGATGGTGCTGAAAGCAGGTGGACAAAAGTCAAAGGTTGATCAGGCTGTTTTCTATTGGTTAGATCAAGACTGCACCGTGTCTGGGGTGCTCGCCTGTCATGTAGATGATTTCATATGGGGAGGCACACAAAAATTCACCACAACAGTCATACCTCACCTGAAATCTATTTTTCAGGTTGGGCGTGAGGCACACAAACACTTTTCTTATGTGGGAGTAGACTTTGTGACTCTCAATGGAAAGGTACAAATGCACCAGGAGAAATGCATTCAGCACATGAAGCCCATACACATTGACCCATCGTGAGCAGTACAGCAAGATTCGCCTCTCTGTGAGGAGGAAAAAGATCAACTCGGATCAAAGATTGGTCAGATTCTCTGGGTTGCCTGGCAGAGTAGACCAGATGTGATGTTTGATGCTAGTAACCTGGCATCAACACTGAAAGATGCAACTGTACACACGATCCATGAAGCAAACAGAATAGTGTGCAAGATAAAGTCAAAGAAGGATGTGTTAAATGTTTCACATTTGGGACAAGACAGTGCACTAAAAATAACTGTTTAGTGATGCCTCATTTGGAAACCTGTCTGATGGAGGCACTCAAGGAGGACATTTCATTGTTCTCATGGGAGAAAAGGGAAAGTTTTCACCTCTTTCTGGGCAATCAAAGAGTAAAAAGGGTAGTGAGAAGTACACTAGCTGGTGAAACCCTGGCTATGTCTGAGGGAGTTGACAATGGACTTTTTCTAGCTACACTGTTTTCTGAGTTGACCGCAGGAGACAAAACATGCCCCTCCAATAATCTGTGTAACAGACAACCATTCGCTGATGCACTAAAATCCACAAAGTCAGTTTCTCAGAAAAGACTTCGTTTGGAGATTAGTAGCATCAAAGAGCTTATTTAGATGCAGAAAGTTGAACAAATACTGTGGCAGAGCACAAAAGAACAACTCGCAGACTGCCTCACAAAAAGGGGAGCATCAGCTCACCAGTTGCTCAAGGCGCTGAGTGAAGGGCGATGGACTGTTGCTTAACAGGGGGTCAGAGGATTACTAAAAAAAAAAAATGAAAACTTGAGAACATACAGTTCTATTCATATTTAAGCTTTGTTTAACAGTTATGTTCTGTCTTCAAGCTCAGGGTTTATTTGAGCACGTGTATATGTTTATGTTGTTGGACTTAATGGGTTTGAATATGACTGATTCAAAAAAAAAGACAGGGAGATTGTTAAGTTTCAGATACAATATGTTGTATATAACTGTCATTTATCAAGTGTTTGTTGTGCTGTTATCCGCAGGGCTATTATGAAAGCGAGGGTGGGGGAGCGGATATGTTTTTTTTCTCTTCGGGGTTCTCCTGTGACTTTGTGGTCGGCAATAAAGGTGCAAGTAGGCATACCGAGTGTGTTGTTCTTATCGTCTTTCATCAACCCCTCCCCCCTCCCCCCACTGAAATCTGAAGTTGTTGTGTAGTCAGAGCCGACAAAATTACAATACAGTGGTAAAGGAAAGAAGACGATTGATTAAAAAAAGAGCACAAATCATCTGTGTGCAATGCCTGCACTGACCTGTTCAGTCTCTTATGGAACAGAAATAAGTTCTGCTGCAGATCCTCCGTCTTCAAACAACACAGTCACATACTGATGCTTGGCATATACTGTATTGTCCATATAGTTTAGTGGACCCTCTGGACCCTCCATGTCCACTTCTGTCACAGCTGATGCTGTCTCCTCTTCAGCCTTTTCATCGCATTAACAGTCTTATGGCCTTTGGCCTAATGAAGGATAACACAGGGTTAAAAAAATATTTTTTTTGTCAGTTGTCTGTGGTTTTTTTCAACTGATTTAAGACAATTTTGCACCGCTGAATCTGAAAATGACATCTGTTTCTCTTAATCAGGTCAAAAAAAAAAAAAAAAAATCTGATCTTCTGACTAAATAGATTACATTTTTGTGACATTATTGGTTGATTTTTGTTAATATTTCTCATCCGAAACAGATTTTTAAGAGAAAAAAATCATTTTCTAACACAATTTATTGATTAAATGTTACAAACTTCGATTACTGTAAATTGAATAGTAGACATTGGTAAAGGTAAGTACATGTAAATTGAATGTTGCGTCATCATTGTTCAAAATTCTGAGCTTCAACTTCCGTTTATTCGAACCTCTAGAATGCTCAGCGGCAGGGATGTCTCTTCAGAGTCCAACAATAATCAGCCAACATGACAATGTCAAATTGTCATGGCATGATGTCATGACAATTTATGACATCATGTCATGAATTGGCGCATGCAAACTCTTCAGAGTTCAAGAAATTTCAAGAAATACAGAATTTTGCATCATATAAAGCGAAAATACCCGTACATGAAAACAAAAACGTAAAAAACATGTGGCCATACTTCAAAAAGTTGACCTGATTGAGTAAAATCAATGTGACTTTTGGATTCAGCACATCAAAATTGTCCTAAATCAGCTTAAAAAAAACTTAAGACAATAAATTTGGAGTTGACCAGTGTAATTTGTCGAAAAAGGGGGAAAAAAAAACTTTAGATTACAAGACAAGGACACCATCTTGGACTGTGAAGGTGATAAATTGTAAAAAAAAAAAAAAGTTAAAATAAAAAGCCCACATTCATTCAATGAAAAAAGAAGCTTGTGAGAGAAATTGGTTGAATAGAAAACCCCTTAAAAAGGTTTGTATAAATTAATACAACAGCAATGCTTGCATAGTGATGCCTTATCGTCATTGCAATATGGGGAAAAAATTAAATCCATACTGTCTAATCTGATTAACTAGGTCTGTGGGGAAAGTTAAAAAGCCTTAACAGAGCTTCACAAAATAAACAATGAAGGACGGAATCAGACTTTATTACATTTTACCAGGGCAGAACCCACATATTCTCTCATCTGGAGATCTGTTTATGACAGTGGGATTCATTTATCTATAAATGCAAGGAATCTGTGTGTGTGTGTCTGTCTGTCTGTTCCAGCCATATCTCTTGAACCATTCCTGACTGACCTCAGATGTTATCTGTTTTGCTGAGGTTACAAGGGTGTGCATCCCCAAGTATGGAGTCACTCAGTCAAAATATGTCATTTTTATCAATAAAAGTTTAGCCACCACACTGTCATCATTTTGTCTCTTCATGCCCTGGCTTCAGGAAGTGTGGGTGGGGTTTTGGACAGACTGTGCTGATTGGATAATACACGGCATCACAGCCATGCTAATTGGATAACACACAGCATCACAACCATGCTGACTGGATAATACGCGGCATCACGACCTGTCAGTCACCACTGTGCTTTGCAAAGATTTTATAAGTGCTTTGCTGAGGTTTGACTCTGACGCCCAGGTGGCCCTTGTGTACCATGGTCAGGATGCGGCCTTTTAGCACCTCTGGAATCACCGTGCAGTGCCCTCTTGCCATGCAGACATTGTTCCAGCATGATAAATCATCCTTGACTCTGTGGAAGGGTGCCAGTTCCCCTGGCACGTTGGAAGGCCAGCCCTCGTGAATAAAGGTGCGCGTTGGATCAGTGTTAAGTCCTGTTCAGATGCCGCCTGAAGCTCTTGCAGGGAGACAGCATTTTGGAGTGGCCCATGCAGCATGTGGATCAGCTACGGCTCCAGGGGGTCTCGGTCACCGTTCGGAGTGTGGCTAGGCATGGCCCTGGACAAGATGTCCGCTACTACGTTTTCTCTGCCCGGCGTGGACTGGGTATTAAAGTCATATGCCAGAAGTCTTTTTGTCTACCTGTAGATGCACAAAGGTTTGTGCTCCGACCCCAATGTTTCCAGCAGTGCCGTGAGGGCTCTGTGGTCTGTTTGCAGCGGGAAGCATCATCCATATAGGTACAAGTGCCAACGTTCACACACCCAAATGCATGCCAGTGCCTCTCTTTCTCCCAGTGAGTACTTCTGCTCAGCCAAAGTGAGTGACCTCGAGGCAAACGACACTGGGCGCTCGGTTCCTCCTTGCAGTTGCAACAAAACAGCCCTTACTGATGTGTTGGAAGCATTGCACATCATGACTGTGGGGCTTTGTGGGTTGAAGTGGGCGAGTACTGGTGGAGAGGTGAGCTGGTTTCTTCAATTGGCTGATGGCGGCGGAGGATGCCAAGGTCCACACCCAGGGTGCATCTTGCTTTAGGAGGGCGTGTAATGGCTCTATCATCTTCACGTAACGGGGAATAAAGTGTCCATAAAAATTTGCCATGCCCAAAAAGGATGAGAGCTGTGTGGGACATGATGGTTTGGGTAGCTGCAGTACTGCCTCGACGTTTGAGTGCAGGGTGCTCAGACCCTCGGCAGACAGGCGGAAACCTACGAACTTGATGGTCGTTGCTCCAAAAACGCACTTTTCCCCATTGAGTATGAGGCCATGTTTTGTTAGCACCTCCATAACCTTATCAAGGCGGGCATCTTGGGAGGCTGATGTTGTGCTATGCACCACTATGTCAGTCCTCATACATTGTGTTTGCAGGGCCCAGGGAGTGACGCATATGTTGCCCTTCAGCTCCAAGACTGTGGGCTAGCATCTCCTTTAGTGTCCCATTGCTTGCATTGTTTAAGCTGGCAGCAGCGATAAAAGTCTGGAGTAACTCATACCAGTAGGGCCAGGGGATCGGTGGTTCACGTGGGGTCGCGAGAAACTGTAGTGGAGGTGTCAAACACGCTTCCATCTTCAGGAAAATTTCCCATTTTCCTCCAGAAGAATAAGTTTTTCACTTCGTCGCCACTGTTGTGTCTGGAAATGAGGTGCTGACAACGGACATGAAATGAACTCTCCTTTATTCAACACGCATCTGATTCTGTATAGAAGGGCGGCGCCATATGGCGCCACGGCCAGTTCACCACGTGATGACGTCACCCACGGTGAGCCACCACATCCAAACACCACACATTGCAAGGCAGTAGGCTATTTTACAACCTTTATTATTGCATGCAGATATCATGGCTTTTGCTATAAACATTTTTTCCATGTTAATTTGTACCTTTAAGTCTAAGTTGAGAGCCCTTTTTCATGTAATTTTGCAGTTTTTTATAGTAAATTTCCGTGTGATCTGAAATCATTTTCCAAAAGTTTTTTTTTTCAGATTCTGTTGTAAATATAAATTTCTGTTCATAAATTTGCAATTTTTGTCACGTGAATTTGAGGTTTTTTTCTTTATACATTTCTAAATTTATTCAGGTAATTTTGTGACCTTTTTTGTAAATTTAGTAAATCAGAATTAGCACAGTTAAAATTGAGCAGTTTGGGTGAAGGAGCAAATATCCAAATACCAAATTTAAAAACTGAATCCCACTGTCATGAACAGATATCCAGATGAGAGAATATTAAGATAAAGATAACATAACATAACATAACATAACATAACATAAGCCTTTATTAGTCCCACAATGGGGAAATTTCAGGATTGCAACAGCACAGGGATAGCAACACTCAGAGCAATAATTTAGAAGATAAGAAAATAAGAGCAGTGAATATACATATGTACAAATAAATATATATACACAGTGCAGAGCATTGTAGCTAGATGGAATAAACAGCATAACCGTCTATTTAGTTACCCTACATCAGGGGTCACCAACCTTTTTGAAACCAAGAGCTACTTCATGGGTATCGAGTCATGTGAAGGGCACCAGCTTGACACTCCTCTAAAATAACAAATTGTGTGTGTGTGTGTGTGTGTGTGTGTATATATATATATATATATATACTGTATACATACATACATACATATATACATAAATAAATAATTATCAATAACTTCGAGTGGGTAACAGACAAGATCAATATTCAACACTTTATTTTTATTAATCTCAGCAATTGTTCAGATGATCCCTTCTACATTTCATAAAAAAATGTCCAGTTTTCACCAGTCCCTTTTAACCATAAAAAACTAAACCCTTTTAATTCATGAACTATGTTGAACCATGTTTGAAAAAGTTAAGCAACATTTAAGAAAAATCAACTTTCATATTAAATAAATCTTATCACATTTTTAAGTGAACAAATCTGCTGCAATTCTGCTCAAAATCTGTTACATTTAATAAACACACTTTTGTGTTCTTCTTCACTGGAATTATATCCATACAGTTCTTGCCAAGAATCATGCTTGAGCAACCAGCACTGTCCTTTCATGAGAAGAAACTAAACAGCACTGAGAGTGCTTATATGCACGGTGGCGCAGTGGTTAGCACCGCGGCAGCAGTTTACCCTCGGCCGGGGGATCGTGGGTTCGATCCCTGCCCCCAGCCAACAGTGATCTGTGTGGAGTTTGCATGTTCTGGTGGTGCATGTTCTCGTTTTTCATGCAAAAACATGCAGGTTAGGGAGTTAAGGGGCGCTTGCGCACGTAGCGGCTGGTGGCTTGTCACCGGACTGCAGAACAAATCTACCTACGGGTACAAGATAAGTCCAAAAAAAAAAAAAAAGAGTGGGTAGTGAAGTGGCGCTTCGCCATCGCCCCGCAAATGAAATACACGCAGCTTCCTTTCACGGTAGTAAAAAAGAACTCTTCCTCCCGCTCACTTTGAAAATGATAAATTTTCTGTCTTTTTTTTGCCATGTTTTTGGGCTTGGAAACCTCACTGCGCTCACCATCTTAACTGCCCGCTAGCTTACGCTCCACAAGTGCGAAGGTTTTGTCATGCGCACAATACTGACCTTTGAACTAGGTCAGAGTTCACCTTAACTTTACGTATAATAAACATATTTTCACTTTTTTTATTTTTAAGACATTGTCATTTTAAAATCTATATAAATGCAAGTGTGATTTTAAAAAATATAAAAAATAAAAAATAGCGGCAGAAAAAATTACATCTGCAGCTCACTTGCGAGTTGTGCTATTTTTAGAACAGGCCTGCGGGCGACACATGTGGTCCCTGCGGGCGACATGGTGCCCGCGGGCACCGCGTTGGTGACCCCTGCCCTACATGGTATGAATATGTACCCATATATATTGTCACCCTCCGTAGCGATTGATATTGTCCTAGTTGTATACTGGAGGGGACCATGTGTGTAAGTCTGTTGCGTCTTTTGCATTCAATACTATTAGGTTGTCACGTTTTTTGCTATCTCTGCGAGCAGCCCTGCTTAGATTATACAGTCTGACAGCCGTAGGTAGGACCTGCGAAACCTCTCGGTTGCGGACCTAGGATGATGTAGTCTACTGCTAAATGAGCTCCTCAGTGCGTTCAATACGTTCATGGGGTGGGACTCGGACTCCAGCAGAGATGACAGTTTAGCCACCATCCTTCTCTCTCTCTCTCCTCCCTATCTCCTCCACTGGGTCAAGGCGTTGCCCCAGGACAGAGCTAGCTTTCTTGATTAGTTTGTTCAGTCTCTTCCTATCGGCTGCTGGAATGCCGTTGCCCCAGCAGACCATTCCAAAAGTGATGGCTGATGCCACCACCGTGTCGTAGAATGTCTTCAAGAGCACCCCTTGTACACCAAAAGACCTGAGCCTCCTCAGTAGGAACAGCCTGCGCTGTCCCTTCTTGTAGAGTGCATCGATATTGTGTGACCAGTCTAGTTTATTGTTCAGATGAACACCCAGGTACTTGAAGGATGTCACCATCTCAAAGTCTGTCCCCTGGATGTTTACTGGTGCTGTGAGGGGTTGTCCTTGCCTGCGGCAGTCCACCACCAGCTCCTTAGTTTTCCTCGCGTTGATCTGGAGGCAGTTCCAATGGCACCATTCCACAAAGTCCTGGATAAGTCCTCTGTACTCAGCTTCATCTCCGTTGGAGATGAGGCCGACAATCGCAGATTCATCAGAGAACTTCTGTAGATGGCAGTGTGTTGTGTTGTGTGAGAAGTCCACAGTATAAAGGGTGAGCAGAAAGGGAGCCAAAACCGTTCCCTGGGGGCCCCCCGTGCTACCAATGATCATATTGGACACACAATCCCGGGTTCTCACAAACTGTGGCCGGTTAGTGACGTAGTCCAGGATCCATGATGACAGGTGCTGGTCCACCCCTGCGCACAGCAGCTTGTCCTTCAGGATCATCAGTTGGATGGTGTTGAAAGCACTGGAGAAGTCAAAGAACATGATCCTCACTGCGTTCCAGGACTTCTCCAGGTGGGACAGGGAACGGTGAAGGAGGAAGATCACTGCATCCTCCACCCCAATGCCATGCTGGTAGGCGAACTGGAGTGGATCCATCGCTGGTCCCACCAGGGGGCGGAGGTGAACAAGGAGCAGTCTCTCCAGGATCTTCATCATGTGAGACGTCAGGGCCACTGGCCTGTAGCTGTTTGGGTCTCTGGGGTGGGAAGTCTTTGGTACAGGTACCACACAAGATGTTTTCCACAACTGTAGTACCCTCCCCAGCTTCAGGCTCAGGTTGAAGATGTGCTCCACAATCCCACACAGCTGGTCTGGTCTGGTCGCGCTGATGCCATCCAGTCCCGAAGCCTTCCTCGCCTTGATCTTCCTCAGCTCCGTCCTCACCTGGGTCTTAGTGAGGGTCAGGTTGGGGGGCTGTGTGCTGGGAGTGGGGGGGTGTTGGTGGAGTGGGGTGTGGACAGCAGGTCTCGATGACTTTAGAGGCAGCAGTGGTTGGTGTGCAGTCGCGGGTGAGGGCGGTTGGTCAAACCTATTAAAAAACAGGTTCAGATTGTTCACCCACTCCCTGCCCCCTGTGGCCTGGGAGGAGGTATTCTGGAGCCCAGAGATGGTTTTAAGGTTTCTCCAGACCCCGCCGATGTTGCTCTGTTGCAGCTTGTCCTCCATCTTCTTCCTGAAGCTGTCCTTGCCTTCTGTGATCTTCCTCCTCAGCTCTCTCTGTACGGACTTCAGCATCTCCCTGTTCCCCGACCTGAAGATCCTCTTCTTCTCTCTCAGAAGTGTTTTTATCTCAGGGTTGATCCAGGGTTTGTTGTTCGAGCAACACCGTATGGTCTTGGTGGGTACGGTGTTGTCCACACAGAAGTTGATGTAGTCCGTTATGGTGTAAACAACATCATGCTAATCTCTCTGAAGACACTCTGGTAACGAGCCATAGCCGCTAGCTCATCTGTCTTATTGAGGAGCAATCGTACATTCCGCATAATAACGGATGGAAGGACGGGTCTGTACCTTATATTTCTCGCCCGCCGTCTTGCTCCAGCACGGCAATCCACGTCGTTTCTGTCTTATTTCACCCGGTTTGTCGAAGTCTTGCGCTAGCATCTTGGTCCGGTTAAGTGCTAACAGCTGGTCTCTGCTGTAACGTATCCTGCTAAAAACAGTGGCTTCGCCTGCCGGCTCAGGAGACATTTGGGCAATGTGTCTGTCCGTGATGGATAAGGTGTCGCTGGATCAGCAAGATTAGCAAGAGAAGCCAGATAGTAAATAGAAATAGGAAGAAATTGATCCGCTGTTGAAAAAAGGCAGCCTACTCGTGTGGTGCCGGAAGTAGTAGAGATTTGAGTTCTGCCCTGGTAAAATGTAAGAAAGTCTGATGATTCTGTCCTTCATTATTTATTTTGTGAAGCTCTGCTAAGGCTTTTTAACTTTCCCCACAGATTTAGTTCATCAGATTATACAGTATGGATTTTAATTTTTTCCCATATTGCAATTACAATAAGGCATCACTATGTAAGCATTGCTGTTGTGTTAATTTATACAAACCTTTTTAAGGGGTTTTCTATTCAACCAATTTCTCTCACAGGCCTCTTTTTTATTGAATGAATGTGGACTTTTTATTTTAACTTTTTACAATTTTATCACCTTCACAGTCCAAGATAGTGTCCTAGTCTTGTAATCTAAATATAGTTTTTTCCCCCTTTTTGACAAATTATCCTTCATTAGGCAAAAGGCCATAAGACTGTCAATACAATTAAAAGGCTGAAGAGGAGACAGCATCAGCTGTGACAGAAGTGGGCATGGAGGGTCCACTAAACTGCAGTATATGGACAATATATGCCAAGCATCAGTATGTGACTGTGGTGTTTGAAGACGGAGGATTTGCAGCAGAACTTATTTCTGTTCCATAAGAGACTGAACAGGTCAGTAGTGTAGTGGATCCTCCTCCAACATCTGTGCAGCAATTTGACAAAGTAAGAAAATGATTTTATTGCTCTTAATGTGAGACAAATTACTGCTAAACAGAAATAAATATTTTACCTTTAAGATCACTAAATGCAAGAATTTCACTGCAGTTGCCAGCAAAAGCTCTGTACAAAATCTCTCTGAATAGACAAAAAAAAATAAATTAGGTGATGAAGATGGAAGGGAAATGATGTTTGTTCGGGAAATAAAGAAGGCACATTAAAAACAAACTGGTGATGGTGTGTTTTATTGAAAGTGATTTTGAATGACCCGAAAAGGATTAAGCGGAAGAAGATGGATGGATGGATGGCTCCGATTCTCTGCCATCACACTTCTGTTTGTGGATGGGGATCTTCTTAAGATTAAATATCCTAAACATACCCCAAACATAACCTAGTCAGGAGCAGCTTATGTTCACAGCCTTTGTTACCATAGTCAAACAAACTTTAACTTCTTGGAACTGAAAACTCAGAGTTACCACAAACTCTGAGTTACGGTAACACCCAGGTAAGCCACTAAACCCATTTTCTGGAATACCCCCCTGATCTCCTTCTCTCAGCTTGTCTTCTCCACTGGTCCGCTATCTTTCAGCAGGATCTGGTGGTGCCTGGTCTTCTCCTCCAGGTGAGTGCTTTAATGGCCCACCTGTCTCCTCGTGCAGTAATTAGCAGATCCACCTCCACTTGTTGCTTCAGCTTAGAAAAATCCTTTACGCTTCAGGATTTTTTGAGCAATTTGTTTTTCTGAAGCTCTTTTCCTCTCAATAATTTTATGAGCACCACAAACTTTTTCCTGGACATTTTGACCTAGCTAATTACTTCTTCCCTCTCACTGGTGCTTGCATAGTCACATGTCAAAACAATTCTTCTGATAGGCTGTCATTAGTGGTACCACGTGGCGCATTTGTAAATTGGACCAATCAGCCACACACAAATGTCAAGTGATGGACATAGAATTTGACCAATTAACAACAGGGTGATCTTTTTCATGATAAGCCCAGATCTTCGTAGGCCCCTGGACTTCAGCCCAGCCTAGCCCGTTCATTAAGGAGGCCTGGACAAAGCAGTGTTATTTAATCCTAGGCAGGATTCCTACCTGTATATAAATTGTAAAGTCAGTCAGTAGCTATCTAACCTACATATCTAACCTGGAAGCAACAATCTGGACTCTAAAAACTTCACAGGAGGAGGACTTCCGGTCTGGACACCATGGTGATAGCAGCTTAACACTGAAGCTCCCAGACCCGATCCGTGAAAATACCTTGAAAATTAGATTTAACGGATTTTTGGAAGAGTGAAAATCAAAAGACAAAGTCATTATGCCTAAAGGAAAATGGAAGAGATCGACATTTACCAGACCAAGACACGCATCGGCTGAAGAATCTGACCCGGAGGACATCCCCTCTGAAATGGAGGAGCTGAATGAAGCTAGCAACAAGGTTAGCTTAAAAATGGTACTTCAAGAACTAAGACAATTTCGCCGAGAGTGTTGGGCCGAATTTCAAGACGAAATAAAAAGGACAAACAGCAGAGTGGACCAGGCTGAGGAACGAATCATGGAAGCAGAGGAAAGAATAAAAGGGCTGGAAGACACCGTGCTGGATTTACTTAAACGACAGTCAAGACTGGAGGCTAAGCTAACCGACCAAGAAGGAAGACTAAGAAGAGACAACATAAGAATTCATGGTCTGAAAGAAGGAGTCGAGGACGGTTTCACCACAATGGCTGCATGCGTGGAATCCATACTGAGAGAGAAGTTGGAAATTCCCCAATCCACTGACTTGAAGATAGAAAGGGCACACCGTACATTAGCCCCAAGGCCGTCGGCGGAAGCACCACCAAGATCGGTGGTGGTGAAGTTCTCCAACTCCAGAATAAAAGAAGAGGTTGTGAGACTGGCTTGGCAGAAAAAAGGATTTATGCACCAAGAGAGAAAAGTTTGTGGAGCACGACTACGCCCTGGAGGTCCTTAAAAAGCGTCGGGAATACAACGACGCTAAAAAGGTACTACGAGAGAAGAAACTGCGCTTTCAGACTCCATTTCCGGCGAAGCTGAGGGTGTTTTACGGGGATGAGACGTGTCTCTACAACTCGGCGGAAGAAGCAACCACGGATATGGCGAGAAGAGGGCTCCCGGTAACGGTGTATAAACCCACAGCAGACCCGATCGAAAGAATCAAGGCTCAAACGTGGTCCACACAGAGACCCTCAAAATCCACGAGCCAGCAGCAGGAAACCCAGCGCCAGAGCTATAAGGAAAAACTGAGCGTTTACAGGAGGGAATAACGATATTTTTAGTCAATCTGCGCATCCAACCCCCCTCCTACAAGGTAATAAACATTAAAGTAGATGCAGAATCAGCAAGTATCAAGTGGTAAAACATTTCATGGAACAAACATAATATTAGAAACAAATAAGTATCTAAAAAAAAAAAAAACTTGTTAAAATAGAAATGTGACAGTGAACCACATGATCTTTCCACACAAACAAATACTGTATTAACGTGACTGTTTGCTATGATGGTAGTGGGAGGTTGCACACAATTTCATAGGGTATAGGCATAAAAAAAAAAAGAAAATAAAAGAAAATCATTACAAGTTCGGATTGGGATCTGAAATTCATGTTAAAAACATGGGACAACTTACAGGAGTAAGAGAGGGCCCTCAGCACGTAACAGAGTTTGAGGAATTTCCCTCAGAGCCAACACACCATCAAGGCTCTTCTAAGGTCACTAAAAAGACCTCAGCTCAGGAAGATCTTTTGTCAGTTTTTTGTTTTAAAGTTTTATATACTATGTTCTTAATGTTTTTTATGTTCTTAATGTTCTTTCAGTTTCTGAGTAGCATAAAAGAGGGCCACTACACTGTTATACCAAATAAGACAACACAATGGAGAAACAGGGTGTAACCAAAATAATCTCATATAATGCAAAAGGGATCTTGTATCCAGTTAAAAGATCCAAGATTCTAGGCAAAATGAAAAAAGACAAAGCAGGAATAATATTTTTACAGGAAACCCACCTAACAGACGTGGAGCACACTAAACTTAATAGACAAGGGTTTAAAATGATCGCTTCATCTTCATATAAGTCAGGGAGGAGGAGGGGGGTTGCGACATTGATCTCAGCCAAAATTATATTTGAAAAAAAAAATCAGAACACAAAGATAAAGAAGGGAGATTCAGCATGGTACTTGGTCGGCAGTGAAAACATGTAAAATAGGACTGATGGATCTCTCTGACCACAGTCCGATCTATATGGACTTAAGTAGCCAAAAATACACAAATAATACATTTTCTTGGAGGTTAAATTCAAATGTGCTGAAAGGTCCACTGAAAGATGAATTGGAATCAGATATTCTCAGATATTTGGAAGAAAATGATAATGGAGAAGTATCCCCTTTAATACTGTGGGATGCATGCAAAGGGGAAAGATTATCGCAAAACTGGCAATCCAAAAGAAACTGAGACAAGAAAAACTAATCACATTAGAGTCAGAACTTAAGAAACTAGAAAAAGAGCACAAATCAACACATTCTAATGACTCGCTCAAAATTAAGGAAATTAAAAAACAAATAAATGAGATCTACACAATAGAAATCCAGAAGAAACTTACATTTCTGAAACAAAAATACTATGAAACAGGTAGCAAATCGGCAAAATTACTAGCCTATAAATTGAGGAAACAACAAATGGAGAGAGCAATCTACAAAATCAGAGACCCAGTATCAAAGGAAATAAAATTTAGAATTCAGGAAATTCTTAAAAGCTTCGAGAACTACTACAAGAACTTGTACTCCCTCAAAAAACATCACGCATCCGAAGCCTTCCTAAATACATTAAACCTTCCCCAACTTACTGAGTCACAAAATAAAACACTATTGTCAGAAATACAACCTGAAGAATTAGAAAAAGCAATTATGAAACTTAAAGCTAACAAATCCCCAGGAGCAGATGGCTTTACAGCAGAGTGGTACAAAACCTTTAAACAGCAACTATCTCCTCTCCTCCTGAAAACATTTAACTATGTCCTCCACACAGGGGAAATCCCCCCTCCTGGAGAGAAGGGGTCATTGCAGTCATACCTAAACCGGAAAATGATAAACTAGACTGCTCCAACTACAGACCAATCAGTGTGTTAAATCAGGACTATAAGCTTTTTACCACTATCCTTGCCAAAAGGTTAGAAAATATACTGACAGACTTAATTCATTTAGACCAAACAGGTTTTATAAGACAAAGACAGACACAAGATAACATTAGACGCACTTCACACATAATTCATCATATAAAAAAATATCATTTAAATGCAGCCATATTGGGATTAGATGCTGAAAAAGCATTTGATTCGGTTCACTGGTCTTTCCTATATAGAATCTTATCCAGTTTCAATTTTCATAACAACTTCATTAGAACTATCCAGGCATTATATAAAAAACCAACAGCTAAAATAAGGATTAACGGTAAATTATCATCTTTTGAACTGGAAAGAGGATGTCGTCAGGGCTGCCCCTTGTCTCCACTGCTCTTTGCAATCTTCATAGAACCTCTGAGCCAATGGATAAGACAGAATCAAAAAATTCAAGGTATTACACTTGGTCAGAACTAATCTCAGTTTTTTCAGAGTATGGAGAGTTATCGGGGTATGAATTAAACATGCATAAAACCCAAATTTTAACATTCAACAATGACCCAAATCAATATTTACTAAGCAAACTCAAAACTAACTGGGAGATGGAATCTATGAAATATCTGGGGGTCAATATCCCGAAACAATTCAACAAAATTATAACACTAAACTATGATCCAGTGATGGCAAAAATAAAGTCTGATCTAGCAAGATGGAATATGATACCATTCTTGGGTAGTGCACAAAGAATTGAAGCAGTCAAAATGAATATACTTCCACGTCTTCTATACCTTTTCCACAATCCAAAGACATGCATGTTAGGTTAATTGGTTGTTCTAAATTGTCCCTAGATATCTGTTTCCTATAGGCCCTTAGAGTAGAGGGTTAGTATTAGTGAAAGCGCTTTGAGTGGTCTTTGTGACTAGAAAAGCGCTATATAAGTGCAGGTTAGTTAGTTAGTTAGTTAGTTTTCCAAACAATACCGGTAGAACCTCCCAAAAAAACATGGCAAGAACTGGACAGAAGGATCTCAAGATTCATATGGCAGGGCAAGAGACCTAGAATCAGAATCAGATATAGAACCCTACAGCTAAACAAAGACAAAGGTGGGCTCGCGCTGCCAAATATCAGGGACTGTTTTAAAGCCGCACAAATTAAAACTTTAGTGGAGATATGTAATCCAGTCTACACTGCACAATGGAAGGAGATGGAATGCCAAATAAGTGACATTCCCCTACAGGCAATAATAGGGAACAATGCCTTACCTAAACTTTTGAATAACACTAACCCGTGGATAGAGAACCCACTAAAAATTTGGTTTAAGATAGTCAGAGAGAATCAAACAAAAGAACCCTATCGATTACTGCAATGGATTGCCTATGATCAAGACTTTACTCCTAATAAAACAGACACTAGATTTAAAAAGTGGAAAGAGAATGGACTGATAAAGTATTACGATTTTTTTAAAGGGCAAACTTTAAGAAGTTTTGAAGATTTGAAAAAACAAGGTCTAATAAATCAAGACCTTTACAGGTTCTTTCAGCTTAGACACCACATAAACAAAATACTTAAAAAGGAGGATTTGGAAAGGGCCCAGTCAGGTGTTCTGAAGGTCTTCTTAATGGCATATAAAGGGATCCCAGGGATCCGATACATTTCTAAAATATACCAAGGTCTTCAAGACTTAAAAGGAGACAGCACATCATATATAAAAGAGAGATGGGAAAAAGAGGGGAATTTCACTTTACAACTGGAAATATGGGAAAAGCTAAATAAACAACAATGGAAAAGTACCTCATCCCTGCAGTGGAGAGAATTTGGATGGAAAAATTTGGTAAGATTTTTCAGAACACCTGCACAAAACAAATTTCCTCGTAAGGGGTTGAATTGTTGGCGCTTGTGTGGTGAAGAGACTGCAAATCATTTTCATGTGTTTTGGTCATGCCCAGTTATCCACCAATATTGGACCAATGTACAGACAATATTGGGGAAAATATTCAAAATAACGGTTCCCTTTTCTTTTGTAACTTTGTATTTGGGTTTACTACCGGAATCACTGGAAAGATGAGGAGAAAAATACTTATTCAATGTTTTAATATTGGCAAGTAAAAAAAGCTCTAACAAAAAAATGGATGTTGAAGGATTGTCCAACACCTGAAGATTGGATTAATGTGATTCAAGACATTTATTCGATGGAAAAGTTGACATTAGCACTGAGAGAGGACATGGATGGGTTCTTGAACTTTTGGCAACCCTGGAACGCATATGCGTCTTCCATTAGATCTAATCTTTGACAAATACCATTTCAATAATGGCACCGCTCTTTGTTACAAAGCTACTCAGATACTCTTTTTTTTTCTTCTCTTTTGTTTTTTTTTCTTGTTTTGTTTTTTTTTGTTCTCTTTAATTTCTCTTTTTCTTTCACTTAAAAAAAGGGTGTTGTAATAGTTATTTTTCCAATGTTGTCAAAAAACAAAAAAAGGGAACATGATCAGAGATGTGATTTTGATGTTAGTCTATATTTCATGAAGCTCTGGAACACAAACATCTTCCTCTTAGCTCCTTATCTGCAGAAAAAAAAGCTCCAACATTCAAAAATATTAATATATTTTGTAATTCATTATGTTATTTAGACTGATGAAATACAATTACCGCAAGACAAACAAACATGATCTTCACAGAGGGAGAGAGCAGCTGCAGCAGGTCAGCAGTTATGCCTGGACACAGTCACAATAATAGTTTGATAATTGCCTCTGCGTGCTACACATACAAGGTTTAAGCGAAATTTAACAGAATTTATTAAGGTTTCTAAACGCACCAGAAAACCATGCACAAGCCCCAGTCACAGAGTGTTTTCTTCTTTTTTTCTCCCCAGACCCCTGCTGTATTTTAATGCCAGTCTCAAGTTTTGCCACAGTTTAGATGCAAGTCAGAGGTCTATTACTTGTTTTTTCGAGGAATGCAAAAAATAAACTACCAGAAGATGTGATGGGGCAGTGGTGCCTCCAGAAATTTTCCATAGGGAAGGCCACTGAAAATCTTATGGCAGCACATCAAAATCAAAAGCCAAAACTCAAAGTCCAGAAATGCTCTAATGTTGTTGTCATAGGCTTATATAGACTAGTTGAAAACTAATTACTACCTTTTATGAAATGCATAGACTAATAACAGTACACTTACATTTTTGAGCTCCACAACAAAGCAGTTGTCATAGTGATGCACCTGTACATGAAGGTATCAGATGCATGTTTTCCTGAACAGCTTTAGACAGAGGGGAACGTGCAGAAAAAACCTTCAGCTGTGACTTGATGCAGCGTGGAAACCGGCCTGTCTTCCCGCAGATCAAACCAATGCAACACTGGGGTTAGGGAAATAACAACAGTCAGTCACATTATCTAGTAAAAATAAATCACTTTTTAACCCATTTACATAAGAAAAGCCAGCCCACTATAATTTCTTGCAGTTATTGAAGAAGTTATGACAGTGTGGCTATAGATTGGTAAACAGTAATAAACAAATCCAACAGCAGCCATAAAAAAGAAGTGTGACTGTCCCAAATGCTGTAGTATGATTTTTGAGAATATATACATTTACATTATAACCAAGATTCAATAAGGCTTTGTTCCTTAGAGAAAAGGTATCTGTCATTGGAGTTATCAGGTTTCCTACGTTCATGAAACCCCTTTTTAAGCCTTTTTTAAGGAGAAAACCACATATGAATTACTGTTTTCTCTCCATTTAGATTATACACGTCATAAACTCTCCGTGGCTTTACCATAGCACACGGAGGAAGAGAAGGATAGAAGGATTTAAGCTCAGGAGTTCACAGTACACACATTTATTGACAAACACAGTTCACAAATACAGACGGACAAATAGCTTGCAATACCATATGAATGCACTCGGGAGAGCGGGGAAGACTATGGGGAGTTCAACTTCCTCAGGGAAATGAAAACTGGGCAACAGCCTAAGCGTAGCAGTTATGCTGCAGGAAGAAACACCACCAGAACCGTAGCAGAATTACTGCAAGGGGGGAAATGCTTCTCGTCCAGCATAGCAGCAACCGCACGGAGAAACGCAAATGGTTTACTCACAAGTAGGAACAGTCCAGAAAGTCCAATTCTCTCCGCGAGCATAATCCAAGTTCTTCCCGACGTCACGGTCACACCATGGAGACCAAAAGTGACTCGGTCTCCATGGCCCAGCGGCATTTGTCTAGCGAAGAGCCGCTAAAATACAAACGCCGCTGGCCACACAAATTGGGAACACCTGGGCGAGGTGCGGGAAAGATAATTACCAGGGCTGGGAACAGCTGATGGAACTAAGGAGAGCGAGGGGGCGTGGTTGGACCAGCAGACTGTCAGCAGCGTGGGAGAAAATAGATCACAGATGCTGACTAACAGCTGTCGGTCAGCCAGTGGCTATGGTAATAGAATAAGTACAGAAATACACAAAATGCACATAAACAGTGAAAACAAACCCACAGAGAGATCGAGCCCGAGTCGGGGAAAGCCAAGCTGGCTCGGCTCGTGACAATACAGCTCAGGAAAAAATTAAGAGACCACTACAATATCTTTCCCAAATTATCATCTCTACATGTATGGTGGCCATTCAATTTGAGTATCTGTTGAATTCCAACACAAGGACACCTCAGTCTGATTAAGCAGGAACTGATTACGAGATCATCTAAGAATGGTAAGACGTGTAAGCTGGGAATAATAGTCAGTTATTTCACAAATGCAGATTCGAGTTCTTCCTAATTTAAAACTTAAGTATTGTAGTTTTTAAGGATGAACATTAACCAGGCAAGAGCAAAGATCAGGATGGCCCTAATGAAGAAACTGTCAGGAACAGACTGGGGTGCAGACCAGGGTGTCCTGAAGAAGCTCTATGTGGGGAGGATTCGGCCTGTTCTGGAGTATGGCATGGCAGCAACCTCAACAGCTGCCAAAAGCAACACTGAGAAGCTGGACAGACTCCAAAACCAAGCCATGCGAATGATGACAGGAGCCATGTGCAGTACACCTATCAAAGCGCTGGAGACAACAACAGGCCTTGCACCACTGGAAGACAGAAGAAACGTCAAGGTACTGACCCAGGCCGCCAAATTCAAAAGACTGGAAAACCATCCCATGAAGGACAGACTGAACAAGCCAACAAAAGGGAGACTTAAGAGATCGAGCTTCATCCACCAGAGCAGGACACTTGAAAGGAGAGACCCAGAACTGATGGACCACATACCCACACCAATACCACCCATAGCATCTGTTCCCTCCTGGAACCGACAGAACTTCCCAGCCATACGCACAGTCATATCGGGCATTGGGAAGAAAGGAACACAGTCAGACCAAGAGAGGAAGTCGCTGGCCCTGGAGTTCATTCAGTCTGCCTACCCTAAAGAGCAGTGGACTCACGTCTACACAGACGGCTCTGCCATGGAAGCAACCAGGAATGGCGGAGGCGGCGTGTACATCAGGTACGCTGACGAGGAGACCCATATTCCCATTGCGACTGGAAAGTACGCCACCAATTTCAGGGCTGAGGTAGAGGCCCTGAGAACAGCAGCGGCCCACGTCAGGGAACATCAAGACAAGGCACACAAGCGGGTCGTCATCTTCACTGATGCCCTCTCTGTCTTGGATGCACTTCAGGACCCCCGACGCAAAGAACTGAATGAACTCGCCCTCACTCTGTCTCAACTAGCAACACAGGTGAACGTATCACTCCAATGGATTCCTGCCCACTGTGGAATCTATGGAAATGAGACGGCTGACAGACTTGCTAAGGAGGGTGGACAGCAAGACCAGGAAGACAGGCAGGTCTCTTACAGTGAGGAGAAAACCATTATTAAGGCCCTGTCTCACAAGAAGTGGCAGCAGCAACACCCAAACTTCTGCAAGGATGACAACTACTATAGTCTGAGCAGGGCTGACCAAGTCGTTCTGTTCAGACTCCGAACTGGACATAACAGAATGCATGCTCACATACACCAGAAACTTAAAGTTGGACAATCGGACAGATGCCTATGTGGTACTGCCCAAATGACCAGCGAACACCTCCTCCAAGACTGCCCAGACCACGCTGCACTCAGACGAGCTACGTGGCCTGACCCCACATCGCTGAACCAAAAGCTGCACGGGGACCTCGGGGACCTCCGCAGGACGGCAGCATTCGTCAGGGCAGCTGGTGTGACCATCTAGTGATCGACGAAGAAGAAGAAGAAGAAGAACTTGTTTTCCTTGTATTATTTGATCAAAAGGCAATATCATTTTGTTGTTTTGGTCAGTTGTCCTTTTCTGTAAATAAATGTCGATATTTTGACTTGGAATTTGGGTGAGCTGTTTTCAGTAGGTTAGAGAATAAAACTAGATTCTTCATTTTACTCAAACACATGCATATAAATACTAAACAAAAACAAGAGCTAGCAAGCTAATGCTACTAGCGATAGCTTAGCAGAAAATAGAACACCGCCACAAACAAGACAAAACCAGAAAACAAGACAAAACCAGAAAAAGCACAAATGAATGAATGAATGAATGAACCTTTATTTCGGATAGATTAAAAGTAAAGATTAAAAGAAACAGAATAATATAACAAAGGGGAAAAAAGAAAAAAAATCCAACAAGGTCAAATTAGACAATAACTCCTCTGATTATACAGTTCAACATAAGTTATCCGAAATGGGTGATGGCTGAAGCCGCAGCTTATATTGCCCACCCATATTCCATCCAAGAATTCAAAAGAAAAACAAAACAAAAGCGATTACAATTCGGAACAAAGCTAAGACAAAATGTGACAAAAAAAAAACTTAAGCAACAACACAACACAGACTGGATATGACAATCCTTATATGATTTTACATGTCTTCTTGTATATATGTTTGGAGTATTTCTTCCTTTAGTTCATGTTTAAACTGTCCAAGCGTTGTACATGATTTTAATTCAGGTCCAAAATCGTTCCATAATCTGACTCCTTGCACTGAAACACAGTGTTGCTTGGTGGTAGTTCTCACTGAAGGTTTTTGAAATATACATGTTCCTCTGAAATGATATTGTTTCTCCCTTATTTGAAACAGCTTTTGGATATTTGCGGGCAGTGATAGATTCTTCACTTTAAACATTATTACTGCAGTTTTAAAGTCAACCAGATCTTTCAACTTGAGAGCTTTTAATTTAAGAAAAAGTGGGTTTGTTGGTTCCCTGTAAGCAGCTTTATTATTCTAATAGCTCTCTTCTGAAGCATAAAGACTGGATATATGTTTGTTTTATATGTATTTCCCCATACTTCAGTACAATATGTCATGTATGGGAGTATTAATGAATGATACAAAGTATATAGTGTGGGTTGATTCAGCAAATATTTCACTCTGTGTAGTATTGCAATTGATTTAGATATTTTACCTTTAATATAATTAATATGTGACTTCCAACACAGTTTATTATCAATTATTACTCCAAGAAATTTAGTTTCGGATACCCTTTCAATCTCTACACCATTTACACTGAGTTTAGATACTAAGTTGCTGTGATGGTTGTTAAAAACTATAAATTTTGTCTTACTTAAATTGAGCATTAATTTGTTTGAATCAAACCACAGTTTAAGCTTTCCTAATTCCTTTCCGAGTGTATCCAGAAGTTGTTCCAAATTGCTTCCACTGCATAATAGATTAGTGTCATTGGCAAACAATATTAAATCCATTTTTTCCGAAACTTTACATATATCATTTATATACATATTGAATAACAGTGGCCCCAAAACTGAACCCTGTGGGACTCCACAAGTAACCTTCAGTAACTGTGAGTTTTTGTTACCAACACATACAGTACATACTGATATCTATTCTTTAAGTAACTACATAACCAGGACATGCTACCCCCCTAGTACCACAATTTTGTAGTTTCTTTAATAATAAATTATGATCCACTGTATCAAATGCTTTTTTAAGATCCAGGAATACCCCAACTGAGCACTCTTTATTTCAAACAGCAGTTGATATTTTTTCTATAAATTCCATTAGAACAAATGCACTTGTCCTCTAAAGATTGATTGATTGATTGATTGATTGATTGATTGATTGATTGATTGATTGATTGATTGATTGATTGATTGAATAAGGGTGACAGATCCCTGTTCTGTTTGCCGAGCTGCCTGACAGGACAAGGGGAGGAAAAAAAAAAAAAGAAAACTGTGGGTGTTAAAACGCCAACATCCGCCACGGGTGCGATGCCCATGCACACGGGACACACTGAATGCACTGATGAGCTCATTTAGCGGTAGGCTGTGCCATCCTAAGTGCTTCAGGGGGAGGTTCCACAGGTCCTTCCTACCTATGGCTGTCAGACTTTATAATCTAACCAGCACTGCTCATCGAGGCTGTATTAAACGTCACAACTTTGCGCAATAGAGATTGTCCCCTCCGATATACAACTAAAGCAGTTACAATTATTATCAAGGGTTGCAACATCACTGTTTATTCAAATGTGAAATATACTGTCTGGGTCCATATTTATATTCTGCCAGATAATTTAACTTAACTAATGCTGTTGATACCATCTAGCTGCAATGCTCATGCACTGTGTATATAACTGTGTATATACACTACCGTTCAAAAGTTTGGGGTTACTTAGAAATTTCCTTATTTTTGAAAGAAAAGCACTTTTTTTCAATGAAGATAAATTTAAACTAATCAGAAATACACTCTATACATTGCTAATGTGGTAAATTACTATTATAGCTGCAAATGTCTGGTTTTTGGTGCAATATCTACATAGGTGTATAGAGGCCCATTTCCAGCAACTATCACTCCAGTGTTCTAATGGTACAATGTGTTTGCTCATTGCGTCAGAAGGCTAATGGATGATTAGAAAACCCTTGTGCAATCATGTTAGGTCTGCAATGCTGTAATTGCTGCAAATGGAGGATTCTTTGACGAAAGCAAAGTTTGAAGGAAAAAATTATTATTTCAAATACAAATCATTATTTCTAACCTTGTCAATGTCTTGACTATATTTTCTATTCATTTTACAACTCATGGTGGTAAATAAGTGTGACTTTTCATGGAAAACACAAAATAATTGTCTGGGTGTCCCCAAACTTTTGAACAGTAGTGTATGTATACAGTATCTATTTACTGCTTGGGCTAACCAGTTCTTATCTTATTTACTATTGCTCTGAGTGCTGCTATCCCTTTGCTGCTGTAATCCTGGAATTTCCCCATTATGGGACTAATAAAGGCTTATCTTATCTTATCTTATCTAAAGTGGCTTCTGATCATGATGGTTTAAGATGGATTTTGCACTGGCCAAAGCCTGTGCGTGTGAGCAAAAATGCATGCGATAGTAATGCTGCTTGGTAACAAGGAACACATCAATCACAGATGATGCCAAGTTAGTTATTTTAGAGAAAACAAATGGGTAAGAATGGGCTGAAAAGCTGTTGCTGTTACCACTTAACCGGCCCACGATGCTAACGCAAAAACTCGACATACTGGGAGAGATAAGACGGAAACGGCGTGGTTGTCAAGCTGGGGCAAGACGGCGGGTGAGGAATATAAGGTACAGACCCACCCTCGCATCCATTGTTATGGGGAATGTACGATCGATACTAGGAAAAACAGATGAGCTAGCGGCTATCTCCCGCTACAAGAGTATATACCGGGAGTGCTGCCTTATGCTATTCACGGAGACGTGGCTAACAGAACTAGCAACAGATGCTAACATTGAACTGGAGGGTTTCCACACAATACGGGCAGACCGAACACCAGACAGTGGGAAGGCAAGGGGCGGTGGAGTGATGATGTATGTTAATAACAACTGGTGCAGACCGGGACATATCACGGTTAAACAACAACACTGCAACAAAGACATGGAGTTGCTAGCTGTTAGCATGCGGCCTACATATCTCCCGAGGGAATACTCACACCTGATCTGCATTGTTATTTATGCAAATCCGACAGCGAACGCTGGGACAGCGCGTGACGTCATCCACTCAGTAACTGGCAGGCTGCAGACAGAATACCCAGATGCACTTCTCCTCATCTCAGGCGATTTCAACCATGTTTCACTGTCTCCCATTCTACCCACGTTCACCCAGTATGTCACATGCCACACTAGAGACAATAAAACACTGGACTTATTCTACGCAAACACTAAGGAGGCGTACACCTCATCACCACTCCCCCCACTTGGGAGATTGGATCACAACTTGGTTCATCTCCGGCCGGTGTACAAACCCCTAGTGCACAGACAACCTCCGGTCATGCGCACAGTGAAGTTATGGTCTGAGGAGGCAATGGACGCTCCAAAGGACTGTTTTGAAACCATTGCCTGGGAGCAGCTCTGCGATCCACATGGTGAGGACATCGATGGCGTCACTCACACCATTATGGACTACATCAGCTTCTGTGTGAACAACACCGTACCCACCAAGACCATACGGTGTTGCTCGAACAACAAACCCTGGATCAACCCTGAGATAAAAACACTTCTGAGAGAGAAGAAGAGGATCTTCAGGTCGGGGAACAGGGAGATGCTGAAGTCCGTACAGAGGGAGCTGAGGAGGAAGATCAGAGAAGGCAAGGACAGCTTCAGGAAGAAGATGGAGGACAAGCTGCAACAGAGCAACATCAGTGGGGTCTGGAGAAACCTTAAAACCATCGCTGGGCTCCAGAATACCTCCCCCCAGGCCACGGGGGGGGGGGGGCAGGGAGTGGGTGAACAATCTGAACCTGTTTTTTAATAGGTTTGACCAACCACCCTCCCCCCTGACTGCACAACAACCACTGCTGCCTCTGAAGATATCGAGTCCTGCTGCCCACACCCCACTCCACCAACACCCCCCACTCCCAACACACAGCCCCCCAATATGACCCTCACTAAGACCCAGGTGAGGACAGAGCTGAGGAAGATCAAGGCGAGGAAGGCGTGGGGACCGGACGGCATCAGCGTAAAGCTCCTCAAGTCCTGTGCAGACCAGCTGTGTGGGATTGTGGAGGTCATCTTCAACCTGAGCCTGAAGCTGGGGAGGGTACCACAGTTGTGGAAAACATCTTGTGTGGTACCTGTACCAAAGACTTCCCACCCCAAAGATCTGAACAGCTACAGAGCAGTGGCCCTGACGTCCCACATGATGAAGACCCTGGAGAGACTGCTTCTTGCTCAACTCCGCCCCCTGGTGGGACCAGCAATGGATCCACTCCAGTTCGCCTACCAGCATGGCATTGGGGTGGAGGATGCGGTCATCTTCCTCCTTCAACGTTCTCTGTCCCACCTGGAGAAGCCCGGGAATGCGGTGAGGATCATGTTCTTTGACTTCTCCAGTGCTTTCAACACCATCCAACCGATGATCCTGAAGGACAAGCTGCTGTGCGCAGGGGTGGACCAGCACCTGTCATCATGGATCCTGGACTACCTCACTAACAGGCCACAGTTTGTGAGAACCTGGGACTGTGTGTCCGACACGATCATTGGTAGCACGGGGGCCCCCCAGGGAACGGTTTTGGCTCCCTTCCTGTTCACCCTTTATACTGCGGACTTCTTACACAACACAACACACTGTCATCTACAGAAGTTCTCTGACGACTCTGCGATCGTTGGCCTCATCTTCAACGGAGATGAAGCTGAGTACAGAGGACTTATCCAGGACTTCGTTGACTGGTGCCATCGGAACTGCCTCCAGATCAACGCGAGGAAAACTAAGGAGCTGGTGGTGGACTGCTGCAGGCAAGGACAACCCCTCACAGCACCAGTAAACATACAGGGAACAGACATCGAGATGGTGACATCCTACAAGTACCTGGGTGTTCATCTGAACAAAAAACTAGACTGGTCACACAATACTGACGCACTCTACAAGAAGGGACAGCACAGGCTGTTCCTACTGAGGAGACTCAGGTCTTTTGGTGTACAAGGGGCGCTGCTGAAGACATTCTATGACACGGTGGTGGCATCAGCCATCACTTTTGGAGTGATCTGCTGGGGCAGTGGCGTTACAGCAGCCGATAGGAAGAGACTGAACAAACTAATCAAGAAAGCTAGCTCTGTCCTGGGGCAACGCCTTGACCCAGTGGAGGAGATGGGAGAGAGAAGGATGGTGGCTAAACTGTCATTTCTGCTGGAGTCCGAGTCCCACCCTATGCAGGACGTACTGAACGCACTGAGGAGCTCATTTAGCAGCAGACTGCATCATCCTAGGTGCGCAACCGAGAGGTTTCGCAGGTCCTTCCTACCTACGGCTGTCAGACTGTATAACCTAAGCAGGGCTGCTTGCAGAGATACCAAAAAAACGTGACAGCCTAATAGTATTGAATGCAAAAGACGCAATAGACTTACACAATGGTCCCCTCCGGTATACAACTAGGACAATACCGGTCGCTACGAAGGGTGACAATATGTATGGGTACATAATCATACCATGTATGATTATGTATGATATGCCATCTTTGCGCAAGATGGCGCCCACAGTGGTCACCATGGTGCTTCGCTGCGCCCTTTGTTTGTTTTTGTTTGTCAATTGTGTGTCTGCCAGCTCTTATACCCGTGAAGAGCTTCTAAATATCAGGACTTTCACTCCCACGGACCTACTCCCAGTTTTTTTAGCTCCTGCCGCCGATCTGGTTCATTGCTTAGCTCGAAAAGTGAGACGGCGAAAGAGAGGAAGACGAGCGGGCGCTCTCGTCCGGCTCCGCAGGAGAGGCACGCGCACGGCTTTGCCTGGCATATTTCTGTCCAATACCAATTCTCTCTCTAACAAGGTAGATGAACTGAGACTGCTGATGCGTTTTAAGGACCTCTCTTCCTCGGCTGCCCTCTGTTTTACCGAGACCTGGCTCAGGGAAAATACACCGGACAGCGCGCTGCGCCTCAAGGGATTTCAGCTGTTTCGTGCTGATCGTGACACAGAGCTCTCCGGTAAATCCTCAGGAGGTGGAGTCTGCTTCTACATCAACAGCAGCTGGTGCTCTGATGTAACGGTAATTTCCAAACACTGTTCTCCCGCCCTGGAATTTCTTTTTATTAACTGCAAGCCATTTTATTCCCCGCGGGAGTTCGCCTCATTCATCCTCGTCGCTGTGTACGTCCCTCCCGACGCGGACACGCGCGAAGCTCAGCGCGTGCTCACGGATCATATCCAACACACGGAGCGGATTTTTCCAGACTCTCTGGTTATTGTGGTTGGCAACTTTAACCAGAGCAATCTGAGCCACGATCTCCCCCGCTACAAACAGTTTATTAAATGCCCCACCAGAGGAATAAACACGCTGGACCACTGTTACACCACAGTGAAAGACGCATATCGCGCTGTTCCCCGCGCTGCGCTCGGACTATCTGATCACGTGATGGTCCACCTCATTCCCACATACAGACAGAGATTAAAGCTCACTAAACCTGTTGTGAGCACTACGAAGAAATGGACCAGTGAAGCTGAGGAGAAGCTGGAAACGTGCATGGAAATAACTGATTGGGGCATGTTTAAAGGAGCCACGCATGATCTGGATGAGTACACGGACACTGTGAACTCATATATCAACTTTTGTGAGGAGAGCATTCTTCCATCGCGCACCAGGGTGAGGTACTCTAATGACAAGCCCTGGTTCACTGCTAAGTTCAGACAGATCAGGAAGGAGAAGGAAGCAGCGCTGAAAAGTGGAGACAGGGGCTGCTACAGGGAGGTTAAATATCGGTTTAACAGAGAGCTGAGGAGAGCTAAATCTGTGTATACTGAGAGACTTCAGCAGCAGTTCACTGCTAATGACTCGGCTTCTGTGTGGAGAGGACTGAGGCAAATCACCAATTATCGGCCTCAGGCTCCTAAAGGTCAGGATGACAAAGCCCTTTGTCAAAGACTGTCCCAGCACTATGCCCGTTTTGACACCTCGTCATCTGTGTCCAACTCCCCCCTCCCTCCAGCTCCACAGCCTCCACGATCCCTACTTCATCAAAGGCACCCCCCCTCCTCCCCCCCTGCCCTTGTCATCAGTGAGCAGGACGTGCACATGCAGTTCTCCAGACTGAACCCGCGCAAGGCCCCCGGCCCGGACGGCGTGTCTTCCTCCACCCTGAGACACTGTGCGAAAGAGCTGGCTCCTGTCTTCACAGACATTTTTAACACCTCCCTTAAGCTATGCCACGTGCCGTCCTGCCTCAAATCCTCCACCATCATCCCTTTCCCCAAGAAGCCACGGATCACTGGACTTAACGACTACAGACCTGTAGCGCTCACCTCTGTAGTCATGAAGTCCTTTGAGCGCCTGGTCCTGCCCCACCTCAAGTCCATCACCACCCCCCTCCTGGACCCGCTGCAGTTTGCCTACCAAGCCAACAGGTCTGTAGACGACGCAGTCAACCTGGCCCTCCACTCCATCCTGCAGCACCTGGACTCCCCGGGAACCTACGCCAGGATCCTGTTTGTGGACTTCAGCTCCGCATTCAACACCATCCGCCCCGCTCTGCTCCGGGACAAGCTGTCCCTGCTCAACGTGCCTGACTCCCTCTGCAGGTGGATCACCGACTTCCTGACGGACCGGAGGCAGCATGTGCGGCTGGGAAAGACTGTCTCAGACTCTGCTAGCATCAGCACCGGATCACCCCAGGGCTGTGTACTTTCCCCCCTACTCTTCTCCCTTTATACCAACTCCTGCACCTCCAGCCACCAGTCTGTCAAGTTGATCAAGTTTGCGGACGACACCACCCTCATCGGGCTCATCTCCAACGGCGACGAGTCGGCCTACAGGAGAGAGGTGGCCCAGCTGGCGTCCTGGTGCAACAACAACAACCTGCAGCTGAACGCTCTGAAGACAGTGGAGATGATTGTGGACTTCAGGAAAGTCACAACCCCTCTGCCCCCCCTCACCCTCACAGGCTCTCCCATCACCACTGCTGATTCCTTCCGCTTCCTAGGCACCACCATCACCAGGGACCTCAAGTGGGAGCCGACCATCAGCTCCCTCATCAAAAAGGCCCAGCAGAGCATGTTCTTCCTGCAGCAGCTGAGGAAGCTCAAGCTACCCACCAAGATGTTGGTGCAGTTCTACACGGCCATCATCGAGTCCATCCTCACCACCTCCATAACCGTGTGGTACGCAGGAGCCACTGCCAGGGACAGACTAAGGCTGCAACGCATCGTGCGCACTGCTGAGAAGGTGATCGGCTGCAAGCTCCCATCTCTCCAGGATCTGTACATCTCCAGGACCCGGAGGCATGCTGGCCGGATCATAGTCGATCCCTCACACCCTGGTCACGTACTGTTTGCCCCTCTCCCCTCAGGTAGAAGACTTCGGTCCATCCAGACTAAAACCTCCCGTCACATGAATAGCTTCTTCCCCTCTGCCATCAGACTGCTGAACACTAAGTGACTTATTGACTCTCGTGCACTATGTACAGCAGCTCAACCAGACTCATGTCAATCATTACTGTTTTCTTCCTGCATTACCGACTGCACTATATGGTTCTCCACATTATCTGCTGCTCGCTAATATATTTAAACTGCTGACTAGTATTACTCACTCTTATTCTACACTTTATTGCATGTATAGTTTATTTCTTTTATTTTATCATGTTTAATGTTGCAGCATTGCACCGAGACAAATTCCTAGTTTGTGTACTACATGAACAATGGCAATAAATCTGATTCTGATTCTGATTCTGATTCTGATGTAGGATAACTAAGTAGACGGTTATGCTGTTCATTCCATCTAGCTACAATGCTCCGCACTGTGTGTGTTTATATATTTATATATTTATTCCATCTAGCTACAATGCTCCGCACTGTGTGTTTATATATTTATATGTACATATGTATATTCGCTGCTCTTGTTTTTTCTTGTCTTCTTGATTGTTGCTCTGAGAGTTGCTATCCCTGTGCTGTTGCAATCCTGGAATTTCCCCATTGTGGGACTAATAAAGGCTTATCTTATCTTATCTTAAAAATCAGCTGAATGGTTTAATGTAGTGCGCATGGATGCAAGAAACAGACATGATTGGGTTTGAAACTTCAGGAAAAGAGGATGATGTCTGTGCAAACTTTCATAAACTTTCATTAATGGTGGCGCGGAAGACGCTCCTGGCCCATCGCTAGGCAGGCACACTGTCTACTAGTAATTAGATGGCATGACACAAAGCATAAAAAAACAGACAGTGTGCTGAAAGAAGCTAACAAAAACACTGGTGTACGGTGGAAAGTCTATCAGAAAAGTCCCCTGATGACCATCAAAATAGGGCCCAATATCCCCGTTTAGACATGTTTTGTTCTAATATGGCCAGGATGTCTTTTTTGTCTTTATTAGAGCAATTAATCTTGAATAACAATACAAATTCCAGGTTGTGAAGACTGTCTCTTTTCAAACTGTGTTTCACTGTGGAAAATAAGGTATACAGCACGTTACAGTTTCCACATGCTCAGTCAGAGTTACTAACTGTAAATATTGTATAAGTAATAGGTAATCTACAAACCATATCAAACTTTCAAGCATCATAGTACATATAAAGGTAACTTTAAAATTTCAGTCTGAAATGAGATTCAAACTGAAGTCAAATTCCATTTATTCTATAGTTCATTATAAATATAAAGAACTGTATTTACTGCTGTACTTACTGCTGTACCAAATAAATTAAGCCAGAGCCCCTTCTTTGAAAGCAGCCTGTGTATAGTTGTGCTGAAAAATGAGTCCCCTCCCCAGTACAGCCCACCCGCCCCTTCCCGGTTACAGACCTTTTTGCTAGGCTTTTAATGTTTTCATTAGAAAACAGGGTGCAACCAAATCTAGGGAGGAAGGCTTAGACAGGGAGAGAGCGAGTACAGGGCAGAGAGATAGAGGAGAAGAGTTCAGCAGGAAAAGAAGCTGAGGAGTTTTAGTCTGGTTTTGAATTTAAGAAGATCTTGGACTCTGTTATTTCTAGTTTCTCATCATGATCAGACCCTCCATCTTTTTGATTGGACTCCTCTTCCTACTGATTGGCTACGCAGCAGCAGGTAAGGGATGGAGTTAGGTGTGGTTTGTAGTGGGATCACAGGTCACACAGGAAGAGAACACAGACAGTGAGGCAGCCAAGCGGAACTGCTGGCGTGCCAGTTTACTACAGCAGATGTTTCAGAGATCGTCCCAGTGAGGACGCGTCTTCTGACATTGATCATACTAATTATGCTCAATATATCTCTGTTGCATGGTACAATACATTCAAGACATTTCACAGACGTGTTTGAGGCTTTGGCTGGATGAACACACATGAAACTGATCTGACATCATACATGTCAGTGTGTTCAGCTAGCACATCTGTTACTAATTTGACTGCAGTTCTGGCTACACTGGGTCTAATACGCTGAAAGCATAGTTCCCAACAGTCACTTCATCTATCATGTTCATCTGCCTGCCTGCAGCCAGTGTTCTGAGCTGTGTTTACTTAAGTTACTACAATCCAATGGAAACTCACAAAAATGTGGGCCAGTCCTCCAGAGCCAGATCTCAGAGCAGCAGCCTTGAGTGTGAATTATGCTGACTTCATACTGAAAGAATGGCCAACTGCAGGAAGAAAACTGAACACACGCACTTTCTGTGGTGTGGGTATATATGTGGCAGAAACTTTGTCCCCTTACTAACTCAGAGGCCACTTGACCATGGGCTCTCATCTCTTGCATGGCGATGCCCCAACACTTGAAGAGCACATCTGACATGGTTTCACTAACTGCGTGACCATAAAAGAGATCAAAGGTGGAGGTGCATACTGGGAGAGGAATCAAGTGCATCTGATATGGCTGACAGAGTTTAGGATACTCGGGTCTCTCTCCACAGTACAGGAGTTATGGACTGATGGGACGACGGAGGTACAGGTTACCGCTGGGTGCTGGGACACTGAAACTATACTTACATTTAACTGTATCCACATTTATTTACTTTAATCCGCTCATACAACCCCCATTGAGATGCAGGCTAGTGATAGAATCAAGTGCACACTGACAGGGAGTGATGAAGAGACAAAAACCGGTAGTTGGGAAACTGGCTCATTTTGGGTTTCTGCTGTGAGCAGTAATTTGTGTTCAAATTGTGTCTTTTTGTTTATTAAATAGGAAGACACTGAATTCCAGCATAAGAACCTTACCTCATCTGTGAAACATGGTGGTGGCATCATCATGGTTTGGGCCTGTTTTGCTGCATCTGGGCCAAGGCGGCTTGCCATCATTGATGGAACAATGAATTCTGAATTACACCAGCAGATGCTAAAGGAAAATGTCAGGACACCTGTCCATGAACTGAATCTCAAGAGAAAGTGGGTCATGCAGCAAGACAATGATCTTAAGCACACAAGTCGTTCTACCAAAGAATGGTTAAAAAAGAATAAAGTTAATATTTTGGAATGGCCAAGTCAAAGTACTGACCTTAATCCAACTGAGATGTTGTGGAAGGGCCTGAAGTGAGAAGTTCATGTGAGGAAACCCACCAACATCCCAGAGTTGAAGCTGTTCTGTATGGAGGAATGGGCTAAAATTCCTCCCAGCCGATGTACAGGACTGATCAACAGTTACAGGATATGTTTAGTTGCAGTTATTGTTTCAAAAGGGGATCACACCAGATACTGAAATCAAAGGTTAAATGTTTGTCACTCACAGATATGTAATATTGGATCATTTATCTCATTTATTTAACTAGGTTCTTTTTTACCTACTTTTAGGACTTGTGTGAAAATCTGATGATGTTTTAGGTCATATTTATGCAGACGTAGAAAATTCTAAAGGGTTCACAAACTTTCAAGCACCAATGTATATTGTTGCTTGTTTCTATCATAATCCAGTTAATTCTGGTCATTTTACATTTAAACAATGTATCTGCCGACACATATTCTAAATATTTACCTAATATGGCTAAAAAAAAATGCTGTTAATAACACAGATTGTCACTGCTGCTATCCATACACCATTACAGGAAGGCGGTTGTTTGGAACTATTTGGAGCTCCATGAACCATGTGACCGGGCATCAGCAAGATCAATGAGTGTCACAACTCTCATATTATGGGGCGCTGGTTAATGTGTTCTTGAGATGTTCGCTGTGTCATCCTGCAAGCTTCAGATAGATAAGATAAGCCTTTATTAGTCCCACAATGGGGAAATTCCAGATAGATGGATAGATGCACTTTATTGATCCCAAACTGGGAAATTATAGTGTAACAGCAGCATGACAGTAGACGACCAAAACGACAGAAACACACAGCATAATAGACAAAGGGATTACCCATGGAAAGTAAAACTGCTAAAAACTTCTATACATCATCGATGAATAGATGGTGACCCATATAGGTACATGAATCATACCCACTGCACAATGCAGGACTATCAAGTGCAGAGTGAAATGTGAGGCGCAAATTAGACTGTAAGAATACAACATTAGAGTGAGATGTTTACTTTAAAACAATATAGTCAGCCATTCAGAGAAGTTTGTATTCACCCTGTACATGATATACAGAGAAAAAGGCCTGACCATCTGTCAAGATAGGGTAGTGGCCTAATGGTAGAGCATCTGCTCTTCAGCCAGGAGGTTGTGGGTTCAAGCTCCAGCCAGGTCATGCCAAAGACCATATAAAAATGGTACTCCCTGCATTGTAGCTTGGTGCTCAGCATAATAGAATAGGGGGGCAAAAAGTGGGTCATGGCAGTGGTCCCTCTGATTCTAGTGGCCCTCTCTCACTAGCACCTACTCGACTTGGTTTGTAGGGTTTTCCATTAGTACTAGGTACTTTTTTTAGTACCTAGTCAGCTGGGGTTCCAAGCGAGCTAAGTTGAAAATGTGATGTCAACAGACTGCAGGTCACTGATTGGCCAGAGCATAATGTCACTGGATGAGTCATGAGAGCGATTTCTTCACAAGACTCAAACCCACCATTTGTAAAATTCTGCAACAGCGACCGTGAGTTTTTATTATTTCTGTGATAATCAGTGAGATAAATGGCTAAACACAAATCAACACCAATGTCCAACAGTGAGGTGCAGACTTTTCTGTGCTTGGTGGCTGACAAGAGAATCCAGAGGGAGCTAGACGGAGCGACCCGAAATGAAAACGTATACCAGGAAGTCTCCAAACTGATGGCCACTCATGGGTACCACCAGACATTAAAACGATGTTGGGAAAACCTTAAGAAACTAAAAAGTGATTACTGGAACGTCAAGGACCACAACGGTCAAAGTGGTTCAACCAAATGGACGCCATTTACAGGCAACCACCAGCGAGTAACTGGAGGGAGAGTGGCCTTGACTCGGCCACGGCATCGTTGAAAACCGTGATAGAGGGTGGTGTGTGTTTTGTGATTTTAAGCATCATTTACGTTATTTATTCCATTGGTGGCAAGCTCACTTTGAACAAAATACAAGAATAACGTCATTGTCTCCTCTATGCAGACAATGAGCTAGCTAGTTAGCCATCAATGCTAACTCCGTACTTTGCTTGTATTTTGTACTTGCTGTCTCTTAAGTATTCGCTTCTGAGAGCAAAACTTAAAGTCAGCATGTCAACAGCATCTGAGGAATGGGCCCACCTTGCTTTAATGACCCCATCCACTATGAGGTGGTACTCAATTGTAATGGAAAACAACTAAAACCATGGCAAGGTGAGTTGAGCTGAGTAGGTGCTAGTGGAAAAGGGCCATAGATGTGATTGACATTGTAGAAAAAAAAGCTATGGTACAGTGGGGAAAAAAGTATTTAGTCAGCCACCAATTGTGCAAGTTCCCCCACTTAAAAGATGAGAGAGGTCTCCAATTTTCATCATAGGTATACCTCAACTATGAGAGACAAAATGAGAAAAAAAATCCAGAAAATCACATTGAAGGATTTTTAATGAATTAATTGCTAAATTCCTCAGTAAAATAAGTATTTGGTCACCTACAAACAAGCAAAATTTCTGGCTCTCACAGACCTGTAACTTCTTCTTTAAGAGGCTCCTCTGTCCTCCACTCGTTACCTGTATTAATGGCACCTGTTTGAACTCGTTATCAGTATAAAAGACACCTGTCCACAACCTCAAACAGTCAGACTCCTAACTCCACTATGGCCAAGACCAAAGAGCTGTCAAAGAACACCAGAAACAAAATTGTAGACCTGCACCAGGCTGGGAAGACTGAATCTGCAATAGGTAAGCAGCTTGGTGTGAAGAAATCAACTGTGGGAGCAATTATTAGAAAATGGAAGACATACTGTACAAGACCACTGATAATCTCCCTCAATCTGGGGTTCCATGCAAGATCTCACCCCGTGGGGTCAAAATTATCACTAGAACGGTGAGCAAAAATCCCAGAACCACATGGAGGGACCTAGTGAATGACCTGCAGAGAGCTGGGACCAAAGTAACAAAGGCTACATCAGAAACACACTACGCCGCCAGGGACTCAAATCCTGCAGTGCCAGACGTGTCCCCCTGCTTAAGCCAGTATATGTCCAGGCCCATCTGAAGTTTGCTAGAGAGCATTTGGATGATCCAGAAGAGGATTGGGAGAATGTCATATGGTCAGATGAAACCAAAATAGAACTTTTTGGTAAAAACTCAACTTGTCGTGTTTAGAGGAGAAAGAACACCATACCTACTGTGAAGCATGGGCGTGGAAACATCATGCTTTGGGGCTGTTTTTCTGCAAAGGAACCAGGACAACTGATCCGTGTAAAGGAAAGAATGAATGGGGTCATGTATCGTGAAATTTTGAGTGAAAACCTCCTTCCATCAGCAAGGGCATTGAAGATGAAACGTGGCTGGGTCTTTCAGCATGACAATGATCCCAAACACACCGCCTGGGCAACGAAGGAGTGGCTTTGTAAGAAGGATTTCGAGGTCCTGGAGTGGCCTAGCCAGTCTCCAGATCTCAACCCCATAGAAAATCTTTGGAGGGAGTTGGAAGTCTGTGTTGCCCAGCAACAGCCCCAAAACGTCACTGCTCTAGAGGAGATCTGCATGGAGGAATGGGCCAAAATACCAGCAACAGTGTGTGAAAACCTTGTGAAAACTTACAGAAAACGTTTGACCTCTGTCATTGCCAACAAAGGGTATATAACAAAGTATCGAGATGAACTTTTGTTATTGACCAAATACTTATTTTACCGAGGAATTCATTAAAAATCCTTCAATGTGATTTTCTAGATTTTTTTTTTCTTATTTTGTCTCTCATAGTTGAGGTATACCTATGATGAAAATTGGAGACCTCTCTCATCTTTTAAGTGGGAGAACTTGCACAATTGGTGGCTGACTAAATACTTTTTTACCCCACTGTACATGCTTGGCTGTATCGATTGAATGACAGTTAAGATGGCTTTCTTTCTTTCATTTTCTTTCGCTGCAAACTTTTGGCTAACCTTGTTGCTGCTACACTCATGGTTCATGTCCACCTAGGTGTCTTTTGATGCTAAGGCATCAGGATGCCTCTGAAGTTCAGAGGCAGTAGAACCATGCAAGGGGACAAAACCTCATTGATTTAAAGCAAGAAAAACAAAACAAGTAAGCATCTGGGTAAATGACAAAACTTATCCAACCTTTAAGGTATTTAGTCCCCTATACTCAACAGTTCTCGTAGTTCTAATATGCCCAAGAATAATTCCATGACTTTTTGCTGTGTAGCCACCTCTTGGTGCACACCTGCCAGCCACACCTTAGCTGGCTTCTTCACTCCTGTCTTCAGATGGGCACTCAAAACCTCTACTACCACCTAAAGTCCACATCCCTGTTAAAATCCCGATTCTTTGATTGAAAGATCCAAGAATAAGCCGGAGAATTCTTCAATTTGAAGATGCAACATTTATTCAGAGGTGAATCGGGATTATAACATCCCCTTTTTGCAAGACAGCTAGATTAGCCTGCTGGGTGCAAACATAGGCGTGACAAACTCAGATGAAGGGGCAGTTGGAAAGCAAAAGGTAAAACAGGTTGAAATGTGAGCTGAACTGTGTCCAGGACTGAAAACCAGTGAAGTGACTGTGAGTGCTGGCCTTCACTGATCTTGCAGTTTGGAACTCACCTGAAACATTTCTCTCCTACAGTTGAGACACTGTTAGATCATTGTGTTTCTGTTTGCTTTTTTCTGTTTGTTCCCTTGGAGTGAGTGAGGATTTCTCAACCTCCTGCAACAGCTCTGACAAGGGAACAAAGTCTTCTTTCAGAGTGGGACAAAGCACAAACAGAAACAAATGCCAAAACAATTCTAGCAAGTCAGCTACTTCACATCAACCACATTAATCACATCTGCAGTTTATTGCACACAACACAGACATTCATCACAAACTGCAGCATGTAAAGCTTTGCTACAAGTTTTTTTCCCATCCTGGAGAGCAGGCTGTGCCGTGTACACGATGGTGCCTGGATGGAAGCACAGCTGTGGTTTGGAAGGATTTCAGATGGCCCCACTTCCACTTCCCACCCCAAAACCAGCCCACCATCTTCCTCTCTGGTTGATTGCGAAACCAGCGGCACATTCTGCCACAGTAGAAGGTTGGGGCTGTTGTGAAATGAAGCTTCACACACACACAAAAATGCACTTTGATGAATTTGCACACATCCAAATCTGCCATAGGAACACTATGGCCCTCATTTATGAAAAGCGCGTAGAAATCATCACACGTTTGGGTGTACTGTAAATTGTACGAAAAGGTCTACATGGTACTTATGAAACTGTGCATATCTGGTCTATCTCATGTTATGATCGTTTACTCTTTGATAAATCTGACGGATGGATCTGAGCGTCATTTGAATTCCACACTCACCAGTTATATAGTATAGTTTGTTAACCCCAAAAATCGCTTTAAATGGAAAAGAACCACATTATGGAGGAAACTGGTGCTGCACAGCACCTTTGGTGTGATCAGCTGATCTCCAGCTGAGGATTATAAAATACATCTGGAGCCTATTGTTTGACTTAGATGACTGACTAAATTTTTTTTTTTTTTTTTATTTTGTATACTTTATTAATTCCAGAAGTAAAAATTCAGGACATCCACGGTGCAGCGCCAATCCCTTCACCATTCATGCCTAGGGCCACTTTAGAGTCTCCAATTAACCTAACTTGCATGTTTTTGGCCTGTGGGAGAAAACCCACACAGGCACAGGGAGAATATGCAAACTCCACACAGAAGGGTCACTGATGGTCAGGGGGTGGGATTGAACCCACAACCTTCTTACTGTACTGCCACAGTCCTAACCACTGTGCCACTGCTGTCATTTTAAAGCACCAGCAGTACTGCAACTTGTTTGATTCAATTTTCAATTCAACTTTATTTATAAAGCGCCATTTCACAACAACAGTCATAGCACTTTCAACTGTAGGGGAAACCCCCACATTTGCAGAAAGACCTCAGCAATCAGGTGATGCCCTGTGAGCAAGTGCTTGGCCATGGTGGAGAGGAAAAGCTCCCTTTTAACAGGAAGAAACCTCCAGCAGAACCAGGCTCAGGGAGGGGCAGTCATCTGCTGCGACTGGCTGGGGGGCGAGGGGATAGAGAAGATGAAAAGAACAGACATGTAGAGAGCAAACAGCATGATGGGGACTCAATCTATGGGAGAGAACAAACAGATGTTAATGACCAGCAAAAAAAAATAAATAAATAAATCATTGAGAGTGAAGAAAGGAGTGAAGCCCAGTGCATTATTGGAGGTCCCCCGGCTGTCTAAACCTATTAACAGCATAACTAAGGGAGGGTTCAGCGACACATGATCCCTACCTAATTGTAGGCTATATCAAAAAGGAAGGTTTTAACCCTATTCTTAAAAACAGAGCTCGAGTCTGACTCCCAAATCCAGATTGGCAGCTGGTTCCACAGGAGGGGAGCTTGATAACTGAAGGCTCTGCCTCCCATTGTACTTTTGGAGATTCTAGGTATTACAAGTAATCCAGCATTTTGGGAGCATAGTGCTCTGTTAGGATAATAGGGTAGTATCAGATCTTTTAAATAAAAAGAGGCCTGATTGTTTAGAGCTTTGTAAGTAAGAAGAAGGATTTTAAACTTAATTTTAAACTCTATGGGAAACCAGTGAAGGGAGGCCAGAATCGGAGAGATATGATCTCTCTTTTCAGTACCTGTTAAAACTCTTGCTGCAGCATTTTGAATCAAATGAAGACTTTTTAGAGATGTTTTAGGATAACCTGATAATAAAGAGTTACAATAATCTAATCTAGAGCTAACAAAAGCGTGGATCAGTTTCTCAGTATCACTCTGAGACAAGATTCTCCTAATCTTGGCAATATTATGCAAATGATAGAAGGCAGTCTTAGAAAGGAATTTAATATGTGAATTGAAAGACAGATCTTGATCAAAAATAACTCTAAGGTTCCTCACAGAGCTATTAAGAGAAAAAGTAACAGCATCCAAACTAAAAGTTTGATTTGGAAAGGTATTTCTAAGGTTTTTTGGACCAACAAGAATGACTTTAGTCTTATCTGAATTTAATAGCAGGAAATTACAAGTCATCCAAGCTTTGATTTCCTTAAGACAGGCTTCAAACTTGACTAATTGATTACTATCATCTGGCTTCATTGACAGGTATAATTGTGTGTCATCTGCATAACAATGAAAATGTATACAGTGCTTTCTAATAATGTTGCCTAACGGAAGCGTATATAAATTAAAAAGAGTAGGGCCTGGCACAGATCCCTGTGGAATTCCATGACTGAGCTTTGAGTTGAAAGAAAACTCATTATTGACATGAACAAACTGGAACCTATCAGATAAATAAGATCTAAACCACTGCAATGAAGTTCCATTAAGTCCAACATAGTGTTCTAATCTATCAAGTAGAATATTATCATCGATAGTATCAAAAGCTGCACTAAGGTCTAAAAGGACAAGTACAGAAACAAGTCCATTATCAGATGCCATCAGGAGGTCATTAGTGACCTTCACTAAGGCTGTTTCAGTACTATGATGGATTCTAAGCCCAGACTGAAACTCTTCAGTAAATCATTTCCCTGCAAGTGGTCAAATAATTGCGTAGCAACAACTCTTTCTAAGATTTTTTTAAATGAAAGGGAGATTAGAGATTGGTCTATAGTTAGCTAAAACTCCTGGATCCAGCGTTGGCTTTTTGAGTAAGGGTTTAACTACAGCAGATTTAAAAGCCTGCGGTACATGGCCTAAAGTTAATGAAGAATTGATTATTTGAAGAATAAAGCTACCAATAAATTTGAACACTTCTTTAAATAACCTGGTAGGAATAGGTTCTAAAAGACAAGCTGAAGGCTTGGATGAGGAAATTATTTTGTCTAACTCTAAAAGGTCAATTGGAGTAAAGTCATCCAAACAGATATCAGTTGAAGGAGCTGTAGTAGTTACTGTATTTAAGTTAACGGTGGGAAGAATCTGATTGATTTTATCTCTGATAGATGAAATTTTATTATTGAAAAAGTTCATAAAGTCCTGCCTAGTAAGCTCTAAGGGAATGCTAGGATTGACAGAGTCCTGACTCTTTGTCAGCCTGGCTACAATGCTGAAAAGAAACCTGGGATTATTCTTGTTCTCTTCTATTAATGCAGAATAATAACTCATCCTAGCTTTTCTAAGATATTTTTTATAAATTAAAAGATGATTTCTCCAAGCTAAATAGATTTCATCTAAATTAGTGCAGCACCATTTTCTTTCTAATTGACGAGTCTTCTGTTTTAAGCTATGAGTTTCTGTGTTAAACCAAGGGGTTAGAAATCTCTGGTTAGACTTTTTCTTTTTTAAAGGGGCCACCAAATCTAGAGTCTGATGCAGAGAGGCTGTAACACTATCTACTGTCATAACTCTGGCTCTCACGAGCCAGGAAAGGAGATACGAGGGCGACCAGTGAGTTAGCGTAGTTTATTAACAAAGCACACACTACACTAAATAACGAACAGAAAAGTAAAGAGCCACGTGGGGCTAAAACACACACAGAACTAAGGGTAACATACCACCCAGGGAGAAAGGCTAGAGAGGCGGCGAGGGAAAAATACACGCCGAGTCGCAACACTTACTTTGGGTGAAGCGCCGAGGTAACGGCGGACTGAAGCTAGTCGTAGGAGCTAACAGTCGTGGGAAACACAAGGAACGTCTTCCCATAGCGAGGTCGCAGCGACGAGTAACTCTCGGCAGCTCGCTTAAATGGGGGAGATGATTGGGAATGGGAGACAGCTGTCCCAGCGCAGCTGAACAGACAGCTGGCAATCAGCTGGGCGCTGTCAAAGAGCGGGCCGTGGAAGACCCGGCACGGACTACCCCGGAGCAGGAGCGACACTGGACAACCTGAACGCAGAGAAAGAGCGTTCAGGGCGTGACAGTACTCCTCCCCCGAGCCGCGCCTCCTGGAGCGGGCTAACCCCCCCCCCCCCTCCAAGGGAAGACCAGGGAGGGCGGTGGGGGCCAGATCTGGGAGAAAGGGAGGGACCAGACAAAGGAGGCAGGGAAGGAAAAAAAAAAACCTAGATACAGTATAGGGTCAGATACCACAATAATTTCAAACACAAAAGAAAACCATCACCCCCTCCTCTGCAGAGGCCAGACGGTCTGTGCAGGTGACCACAGGAGGTGGGGAGAACAACCTGCAGAAAAACAACGACATAATCATGGAGAAAAAAAAAAAAAGGTTCACAACAACTCAGGGCGAGGACAATGCAAAACTCATGTCCCGGCGACCAAAAAGACTACAAAACTCAGTAAACATAAAGTTGCAGAAGACTACACATGTAACCCCGGTCAAAAACAGAAAGTATAAAGGGACAAACCGGGCACAAGACCTAAAAACAAAGCCTGAGGCCACTAACTGGTATAAGGATACAAAAAAAAATCAACTCCTCAAACATGAATTAACGCAACACAGAAAATCAAACAGTCTGGAGGAGGATATAAATGCAGAAGAACAAACTATTCTGAATAAGGCCAGGCAATGTGAGGCGGAAGCAACTTAAAGGACAGATTATAATAAGGATCCATACAGGGACCGTAAAACATAGAAAATTGTCTAAGGAAAAATTCTTCGTCTAAATGACATCACAATAAGGACTCTAGCAAAGAAAGTTCCTTGATGTCCTGAATGAAACTAAATAATGGAGGGCATACAAAATACAAGGCTATATACAGTCAGACAATGTCAGGAACGACAGCAGGTGGAGCAGGCGATGAGAGCTTGTCCGGCGGGCGGCCCGAACTCCACCAGGCCAGGAACCACAACACCAGTTCGGGTGGCCTACCCGAGTCCCAGGCTAGGAGACACAGTTTCTCCGGAGGCCGACCCAGATCACCGAACCAGCCAGATGGCTTCCCAGGCGGTCGTCCCGTGACCTCAGACCACGGAGAGCTGAGGGAGAAGTCTTGGTGCAGCTTCCTCCCTGAGGGAAAAGGCAGGAGGAAACTGACCCAGGTGAGAAAAACCCCTACAGTAGTAGGGGGAGAAGAGATGGAGGCCAGGGGCAAAGTTAGCCTGCCATCTAATGGCAACAAGGGTAGGGGGAAACTGGCCCGGGTGAGAGGAACCCCAACAGCGGCAGGAGGAGAAATGATGGAGGCAAGGGACGAAGTCAGCCTGATGTCAGGCGAACACAATCCTCCAGCTCCCACACTAACTGTTACCCGGGCCGGCGCAGCACCCCCGGTGGACCCCGATCGGGCCGGCGCAGCACCCCCGGTGGACCCCGATCGGGCCGGCGCAGCACCCCCGGTGGACCCCGATCGGGCCGGCGAAACACTCCCGGTGGACTCCAGCTGGACCGGCGAAACACTCCCGGTGGACTCCAGCTGGACCGGCGAAACCGAGACAGCACTCCCGGTGGACTCCAGCTGGACCGAGACAGCACTCCCGATGGCCCTGGGGAGAGGCTCAGAGGGACAAAAGGAACCGGGATCAGGATCACCGGCAGCGGCAGAGCCCGGCGGAACAGGCTCGAGCGCAGCAGACGGCTGCACCCGGCCCGCCCCCCCGAGAGACAGGCAATAATGCTCCAGAATAGAGAAGAGAAAAACAAAATAGAGCACTTGCCTGATCTCGGGTTCTACCGCCATCCAGGACTTCGATGCTCCGGGCTCAGCGTGCAGGACTCCGTCCTCCGGCTCCAACTCGACTGCGAATGGCTCCGCAGCCGGCATGATGGTTTCCACAGTCAAACGACCTCCAAACGCCGAAGACCGCGTCGACAGCCCACCTGGCGTGGAGGCAGGAGATCTGGACTCTGCTGGGCCGAACCATTCCTCCGTGGAGACCCGGGGACGCTTAATCGTCGGCGCTGGCTCCAACAGGCAGTTCGACCTTCTCCTCTGCCCATAACGTGGCTGCGGGGCTGGGGCAAAACCCTCCAGGGCCGCAGGCCGCCTCCTCCTCGCGCAGCGGTGTACACCTGGCACCGGGGCACACTCAAGGGGAAGAGACACAGAGGACGCAGGTTCATATTCAGTTTTTGCAGCGGGAGGAGAGAGCTCAGGGGACTGTGAACCCTGAACTCCTCCCCCAGGAATCAAACAAGGCAATTCACTCATAATGGGAGGAGAATGAAAGGACACTTGCCTGATTCCCGGAGGGCCGGTGGAACCCGCTACAAGGGACTCGAGTCTCTCTTCTCCCAACCGGATAGAAGTGGGGAACCCCCCGGACAGATGAGGCGGTGCTACCCGCACCGGATCGGGACCTGGAACACCTGGAGATGAATTTGCGCTTCTCCCAGCGGCCGGAGTGAATGACGAAGAGGGGGGTGAAACAGCTGAGGAGAGCTGGGGGCCCAAAGCTGACAGGACAGCGGGGAGAGCGGGCCCAGGAGTGGGAGCAGCTGATTCACTTCTTCAGCGAGACACGGGAGCAACAGCAGGCTGGGAGGCGGAATTCGTGTGGTTTCCTGGAGCAGGATCCGGACGGGACTCTTGCTGAGATGAGTGGGGAATTTGGGAGCGACGTCTTCTGAACGTGAGGTCGGGAAAACGCCGCTCCTGTGCGATGAGCAAAGCCAACAGGTCAGCGTATTCCGGATAATCGTTCAGCTCCGGGTTCTTCTCGACCAGCCTGACCGCCGCAATCACGTTCTTCATGGCTACGGGGGGAACGGCGGCGGAAGAAGCGGCTGCCACTCGATCCGCAATGCGCATCGCTGTCACTCTCATCTTCTCCGGGGGAAACCCGGTTGACGTCACTCTATCCTGGGGATCACCCCTGGGTGAGGCGAACTCCTGGACTGGATCGGCGGCAGGAGCGGGATTCCGAAGCGAGGAGCGAAGGCGTCCTGTCCTCGGCTTCCTGCCGGAGTTCTCCTCCAGCCTACGGAGCCTCTCCCAGGCCACAGAGATGTCTGCCCTCCTCGCCTTAACCTCGGGGAGAAGGAAGTAGCGAGAAAAGCAGTTAAGCATACCCTCGGCGAGCTCCAGGCGCCAGTGTATCTCGCTGGGGGCATCGTAGAGGTCCGTGGTGAACAACGTTCCGTCCACAAGGTCCAGAGTCTCCGAGAGATCGTGGCCTGGGTGCCGCATGAGTCTCTTGGAGGGAGACATGATACTGGCTCGCCCGTACCCAGAGGAAGAGAAAAAAAGGCGTCGAGTCCTTACAGCCAACTCACGGTCGCGGCCGTCTCACTATGGCTGCGACCTACTGTCATAACTCTGGCTCTCACGAGCCAGGAAAGGAGATACGAGGGCGACCAGTGAGTTAGCGTAGTTTATTAACAAAGCACACACTACACTAAATAACGAACAGAAAAGTAATGAGCCACGTGGGGCTAAAACACACACAGAACTAAGGGTAACATACCACCCAGGGAGAAAGGCTAGAGAGGCGGCGAGGGAAAAATACACGCCGAGTCGCAACACTTACTTTGGGTGAAGCGCCGAGGTAACGGCGGACTGAAGCTAGTCGTAGGAGCTAACAGTCGTGGGAAACACAAGGAACGTCTTCCCATAGCGAGGTCGCAGCGACGAGTAACTCTCGGCAGCTCGCTTAAATGGGGGAGATGATTGGGAATGGGAGACAGCTGTCCCAGCGCAGCTGAACAGACAGCTGGCAATCAGCTGGGCGCTGTCAAAGAGCGGGCCATGGAAGACCCGGCACGGACTACCCCGGAGCAGGAGCGACACTGGACAACCTGAACGCAGAGAAAGAGCGTTCAGGGCGTGACATCTACCATGCTATCAATTATGGAAGGAGCAGGCTCTCCATCTTTTATTTCCGTTGTGTTGACACATGGCATAGAGGAAACAATCTGCATAAATTTGGTTACAACATTATCTGAGAGGCATCTACTGTAGTAATATTTTTCTTTAGGAACCAAATAGTCAGAAATAGTAAAATCAGAGGTTAACAGACAATGGTCTGACAGTACAGGGTTATGAGGAGACACTACCAGATTTTCTATTTCTATGCCATATGTCAGGACAAGGTCCAACGTATGGTGAAGATAATGGGTAGAATTTCCTACTTTCTGAGAAAACCCCATCAAGTCTAATATTGAATTAAATGCCATATTAAGGCAATCACTATCTATATCTACATGTATATTAAAGTCCCCTACTATAATTATTCTATCTGATTTCAGTACTAAATCAGCTAAGAATTCGGCAAATTCAGATAAAAACTCTGAGTAGGTTGATGGATGATGATAAACTATGGCAAATAAAATTGGGTTTAGCCTAAAATTGCTAAAATGCCCAATACTGAGGACCAGGCCCTCAAAGGAATGATAACATATTTTTTGCTTTACAGTAACTAGTAATCTGGAATGGCACATTGTTGCTACTCCTCCTCCACGACCAGAACCTCTGGGATTTTGACAGTTTAAACAACCAGAGGGAGTTGATTCATTTAAACCAACATAATCCTCTTGCCCTAACCAAGTCTCTGTAAGGGATATTAAATCAATCTGATGATCAATTAACATATCATGGACTAGCAGAGACTTGGAAGTTAGAGACCTAATATTTAACAAACCACATTTAATTTTTAAATTATGAGGAGGAACAGAGGCCAAATCATTCAATTTAGAGGCTTCATGTTTAATTTGAGTTTTACCAACTTTTTGTTTAATCACTTTGGGATGCTTATACATTATATTTTTATTTACTTTGGAGGGAGCAGACAATGATTCTCTGATGGGAAAGACAGGGGCTAAGATGAGGGGTGGCGGATGAAGAGGAGCTGCAGAGAGGCGTGTAAGACTGCAACTCTGCTTCCTGGTCCTAACTCTGAGTTGTCAATGTTTTGAAAATTTGGATAAAAATGATGCCAGATTGTTAGATAAATGAGACGCTCCATCCAAAGTGGGATGGACGCCGTCTCGTCTAAGACCAGGTTTTCCCCAAAATGAGTTCCAGTTGTCTATGTAGCCCACGTTGTTTGCAGGACACCACACAGACAGCCAGCGGTTGAAGGATGACAAGCGGCTAAACACGTCATCACTGGTCAGATTGGGGAGGGACCCAGAGGATACTACAGAGGCAGACATTGTTTTTGCAAAGTCACACACCGATTCCACGTTAAGTTTTGAGACTTCTGACTGCCGGAGTCGGACGTCGTTAATGCCGGTGTGGATAACAATTGTGGAGTATTTACAGTTATTTTTAGCCAGCATTTTCAAATTTGACTTGATGTTGCCTGCTCTGGCTCCAGGAATGCATTTGACTTATGGCCGCTGGAGTCTCTAGGTTCACGTTTCTGACTACAGAGTCGCCAACGATCAGAGTTTTTTCCTCAGCAGGTGTGTCGCTGAATGGGGAAAAGCGATCAGAAACATGAACAGGTTGGTGGTGAACTGGGGCCTTGCAGCTAGGCTTCCTTCTCACCGTCACCCACCCAGTCTCCTCGCTGCTGAGGAAGACTGGAGGGCCACTAGCAGGCTGCCCTATGCTAAGGAGCTCCACTGCAGCTAAGGGGCATCCGTCATGATTAACTGGCGCAGATGGTGTTTCAATGCAGCGGAGCTGGGATTCCAAATCAGACAACCTTGCCTTGAGTGCCTCAAAAAGGCAACATTTATTACATTTACCGTTATCACTAAAAGAGGCAGAGGTGTAGCTAAACATCTGACAGAGAGTGCACACCAGAGGAGAAGGGGAAGGAGAGCTAGTAGCCACAGCTAGTGGCTAACCCGAAGCTAACAAAAGTGATTAAAATACAATTAAAGGCAAAAATCCTCAGGTGAATGAGGAGAGCTAACCACAGAGCAAGCCACACAGACAGCCAGCAACACAGGAAGTGACGATACGTTGCCACAGGAAGCCAAATATTTGATATTTGTTATGATCTAACAGATGTGCGCTTATGGTCAAATGAGTTATGTATGACCCCGTGTGGACTGGTGACATCATAGAAGTGATGTTGATCACCAAAGAATAGATGGCACCTATTAAGAACACCTGAGAAATTTTGAACTCCTTGTAAAGTCTTCGGGCGGCGCAGTGGCGGAGTGGTTAGCACTGCGGCAGCACAGCAACTCACCCTTGGCCAGGGGATCCTGGGTTCGATCCCAGCCCCCGACCAACAGTGATCTGTGTGGAGTTTGCATGTTCTCCCCGTGTCTGCGTGGGCTTACTCCGGGATTTCTCCGGTTTCCTCCCACATGCCAAAAACATGCAAGTTAGGTTAATTGGCATCAAAACTGGGGATTCTAAATTGTCCTTAGGTATGACTGTGAGAGTGAATGGTTGTCTCTCTCTCTGTGTTGGCCCTGCGATGGACTGGCGATCTGCCCAGGGTGTACCCTGCCTCTCGCCCAAAGATGCTGGGATAGGTTCCAGCCCCCCCGCAACCCGAAAAGGATTAAGCGGAAGAAGATGAATGAATGAATAAATAAAGTCTTCTAACGACCCAGTTCCGGAGCTCAGATTGGGCACAAATTTTTTATCTTTTTATTCCACCGGCCTCCAGAGCCTGCCCTGTGAATATCAGCCCCCAGCTCCCAATGGTTATACTTTTTCCACCTCTGTGTTCATTTAACCACTTGCGCTCCATTGTTCCGCGGGCGGGCAAGTCTCTGCGTCCTATGACGCACGAGGGCGCACGAGAGCGCCCTCGTGCACGCTTGGACGCATGACTCATGATGGTGGTGATGGTGATGTAGTGGCGTCCAAGCGCCACTCAAAAAAAAACTGCAGAGACAGCCGCGAACAGATTAGTTCATCTGATTGACCTCTCATTCGACTAATAAGAGCCTTGAATTGGGTTTCTGAAACCTTGAGGAGCCAATGAATGAAAATCTAGGAAGGAGGACCCACCTACTGTGAACGCAGGAGCCAATTGAAGCACAGAAATTCAGGCTGGGTGAAGCGATATTTACTGCTGCAGCAGATGAAAACAAAGGACGCTGGACGAATCTACTACAGACCCAGGCTCACCCAGCAGCATGGAGAACACCCACAAGTGGGACCTGCACTCATTCCAGCAGAATAGACGGAGGCCGACGACAAAAGTCGTAAATCATTCGCCAAAACGGCAATAATGGAATTATGTTGATCGGGATCCACGAGCGGAGCAGCGTCGCGTTGGGGGAAGAGATGTTCGCCACGACTCTGCTGCTTTGAAGAGGTAAGGTGTTATAAGCTAAATTATTATTTATCCCTGAAAACTGTAATCCAAAAATGACTTTTGACCGATCGGTAAATTACAACTGTACTGCGCACGAATTACGAAGTGCGTGCGCCGCGATAAACGGTTCATTTGCCGTGTTCGGACCGTGAACGCCCCCCCCCCCCCCGCTGCAGAAGAGGAGCGGGGGGGGGGCGTTCACGGTCCGAACGCCCCCCGGTCCGCGGGGGGAAGCATATCAGTCTGTTCCATCATGTAGCGATGGCCCTCTTCTGTAGCGAGGGGGGGGGGCATTCACGGTCCGTTCACGGTTTCCCCCCCCCACACACACACACAGTAGCGAGGGGGGGGGGGAAGCCGCTGTGAAAACATGCCAGGAGTGTAATCCGTCTGTAGCGAGGGCCGAAGTCGGTCCTTGGTAGCGGGGGGGGGGGAACGACCCCCCGCCCACACACACACACAGACACAGCCCTGAGTGTGACCTTTCATTAGAGCCTAAAATGAAGATTCTACATTGAATTATTCAAAAGTTACAGACGTTTTTCCAAACTGTGCCATTTGGCACAATTTGGCACAGTTCCAAAACGCCTGGGAACAGCCTGAGAACAAAGCTGTGTAAAATATTCATTTTTTGTGGTATTGTTACCAAATTTGGATCTCAGCTGGATAACACTTGGTTCTACATTTCTGTTGTGTTTTCCAGCCAGATCGGACAGCTGTGTGTTATTTACAAGCATTTGTATCCAAAAAAACACTGTGTCCAATTTTTTTTTCTTCAAGTTCAGTATGTTTAGATGACTGTAACTCAGTGGCCGGAGCACGTAGAGAGATTATGTTTTTTTTTGCCAAAAAATTCAAAGTGTTTTCTTTTAAATGAGACCAACCCCATGAAGATGCTGCAAAGGGTTGAATAACAGCTTTCGATTTACTTTGGGCATGTTATTTTTTGGCATTTTTAGGAAAATTGCCCGGAGTGCAAGTGGTTAATAGCTCCACTATGGACATTCAATAAAGACTTCCCCTCCTAAACTTCCACATATCGAGGGAGGCTGAAGTTTACGGGGTTATTGGGCTTAATATTATAGCCATCAATCCAAATTTTCAGACCCATCTCCTAGCGGTTATACTGTACCTTTTCCACCTCTGTGTTCATTTAATAGCTTCCCTATGCACATTCATTAAAGATTTCCCCTCATAAACTTCCACATATCTGGGGAGGCTGAAATTTGGGGATGCACACTCTCATAACCTCAGCAAAGCACATGTCAAATCTGAGGTCAGTCTGACAAACAGTTTGTGAGATATGTGAGGAACAGACAGATAGACAGAGAATCCTTACATTTACAGATTGATACTTGTCAAACATGAGAATTTATTACTTTCGATTTAGAAGTGCAGAAAGATGCACTGAGGCAGGCGTCTGCTGTGTTTTCTCACCAAGAAAGTCGTATGGACTTCCGGTTATGGCTGCCACGTAGGACGGACGTGTCTCGCTCTGCTCTGCTCCTGGAGAAAAAAAATCGGCAAATAACTCTCTCATTTGGGACAGAACGTATCCCAGCATTTGGGCGAGGATATGTCGGCGAAGCCTAAGGCTGGAAAACCAGGAAAAGGAAAAAGCGAGCCGCCGAAACAGTCCAAATTAACGGACTTTCAGGTCTGTGACGCAGCAAACAAAACTCCATATATGGTGGAGGAGGCTGGCAGCGGTGCGATATCTGCGGGGAATGGCGCAGATGCGCTGATGGCTGCCATGAGTTCAATGAGAGCGGACTTTTCCTCTAGATTTGATGGGATTATGACAGCGTTGGAAGGAATAAGAAAGGAATTGGGTGACTGTGTAGAACGAACGGCGCAGATGGAGCTCCGTCTCGCTAGTGCTGAAGATGACGTCACCCGTCTTCAATTAAAGGTGCGCACTTTGGAAAAAAAAAAAAATCTCTGGAAGATAATATTTTGGATTTGGAATCTCGGTCGAGACAGAATAATTTGAGGCTGGTGGGTCTTCCAGAGGAATCAGAAGGTCGGGACGTATGTTCCTTTCTGGAAAAGTGGATTCCGGAGGTGCTGGGCAGCGAGGAGTTGCAATCAGCAGTGGTTCTGGAAAAAGCACATCGTATTGGCCCACGGAGAGATAAGGGACCGCCGAGGACCTTAATTATGAAGTTTCTTAGCAACAGAGACAGGATGGAACTTCCGGTTATGGCTGCCACGTAGGACGGACGTGTCTCGCTCTGCTCTGCTCCTGGAGAAAAAAAAATCGGCAAATAACTCTCTCATTTGGGACAGAACGTATCCCAGCGTTTGGGCGAGGATATGTCGGCGAAGCCTAAGGCTGGAAAACCAGGAAAAGGAAAAAGCGAGCCGCCGAAACAGTCCAAATTAACGGACTTTCAGGTCTGTGACGCAGCAAACAGGGCTCCATATATGGCGGAGGAGGCTGGCAACGCTGCGATTTCTGCGGGGAATGGCGCAGATGCGCTGATGGCTGCCATGAGTTCAATGAGAGCGGACTTTTCCTCTAGATTTGATGGGATTATGACAGCGTTGGAAGGAATAAGAAAGGAATTGGGTGACTGTGTAGAACGAACGGCGCAGATGGAGCTCCGTCTCGCTAGTGCTGAAGATGACGTCACCCGTCTTCAATTAAAGGTGCGCACTTTGGAAAAAAAAAATAAATCTCTGGAAGATAATATTTTGGATTTGGAATCTCGGTCGAGACAGAATAATTTGAGGCTGGTGGGTCTTCCAGAGGAATCAGAAGGTCGGGACGTATGTTCCTTTCTGGAAAAGTGGATTCCGGAGGTGCTGGGCAGCGAGGAGTTGCAATCAGCAGTGGTTCTGGAAAAAGCACATCGCATTGGCCCACGGAGAGATAAGGGACCGCCGAGGACCTTAATTATGAAGTTTCTTAACAACAGAGACAGGATGAAGATCTTCAACGCTGCACGAGCTAAAAAAGGAGAGATTAAACACCAGGACCAGCAGGTGCGGTTCTACCCAGATTTGGCCACAGGAATCCAGCAATTGAGGAAGCAGTTTGATCCCGTACGTAAGGAGCTGCGCAACCTTGGGATTCGTCATGGTGTAATCTATCCTGCGAGACTGCTGACCACGTATGAGGGCAGAACCCACATCTTCAAGACCCCAGAGGAGGCGCAGGAGTTCATCAAGAAGATCAAAGAAGAAGAAGAGACTGGTGGGAGCTAAGCATGAACAAAATATAAGGTAGAATAATTAAGCATTTGCACAGGCATCTGACTGACTTGAAGTAAATAGTAAGTTTACAAAATATAGATTGTATTATATATTAAAAAAAAAACAAAACAAAAACAAAACAAACAAAAAAAAAAAAACTATGATGTACAAAGTTGTTAAAAATTTTGGAGTTAAGTTGGAAAACTACAGAGGAGAGTTAATGTTACGTCATTAAAAGCAGTAGAGTTAGGGTGATTGGGAGGATGAAGAAGGAGTGGCTTAGGCTGTTCCCCGTGGGTGTGGAACGGTCGATGGCTATATCGGGAGACAGAATTTTTCTTTTGATTTTGGGGGGTTTGCCACAAGTGTGGGAAGGGGAAATTTGTTTGTGTGTAGTTTGTAGGATGAATGTTCAACCACTCATGTTTTTGCTTCTCTGTATGAGCATGTTTACACTGCAAGGTAATCCCAAACTCTCTATTGATCATGGACCAAAGTGTTAATCTTAATTTAACTTCATGGAATTGCAGAGGTCTACAAAATTTAAAAAAACTTAAACAAGTTATGAATAAAATAAAGGACATGGGTTCAAGAATTGTGTTTTTACAAGAAACTCATCTGATAGAGGAGGATGTTAAAAGAATTAGGAGTAGATGGCAGGGAAGTGTATTCACCTCTTCATTTTCATCCCGAGCCAGGGGAGTTATGACTCTCATACATAAATCAGTTCCTTTTCAAGTGAAAAATGTAATTGGAGACAAATTTGGAAGATATGTAATCATTCAAGGTTCTTTGCTATTAGAAAATATAAATCTTGTGAACTTATATGGTCCCAATATAGATGATCAGAAGTTCTTTGCTAATTTATTTCTCATCTTATCATCACTTACAGGGCAACATATAATAGCAGGGGATTTTAATTGTACATTGAATCCAGGTGTGGATAGATCAACAGGACTGGATTGTACGCACATTGGATGTAGGATGACTATTAATCATTTTATGAAAGAATTGAGATTGTTAGATATATGGAGAGAAATGAAACCACAAGTTAAAGCCTATTCTTGTTATTCCAGTACCTACAAGACATTCTCACGTATTGATTATTTTTTGATTTCCACAGAATTAAGGTCCAAGATTCAAAACTGCTTTTATGATAACATCGTGATCTCTGATCATGCACCCTGTTGTCTAATATATGTAGATAAAAAATTGACAAAGGAATCAGGTAGATGGCAATTTCAGCATAAATGGCTTCAGGATGAGGAATTTGTCAAGTATATAGAAAAACAGATAGACGAGTTCTTTGACATCAATACTACACAAACATCAGCATGTGTAAAGTGGGAGGCTTTCAAAGCTTTTATTAGGGGGCATATTATTAGTTATACAGGATCAAAATCTAAGAAGACTCGAGAGGAGAGAGCTAAATTGGAACATAAAATAAAAAATCTTCAGGAAAAAGTGTATGCAGGAAGTGACCCAAGGTTGGAGAATGAATTACTGATTTTGAGAGCTGAATACGACAAAAAATCAGCGAATAGAGCTGCCTCGAGTCTTCTAAGATTGAAACAATCTTTTTATGAACAAGGTGAAAAATCAGGAAAATTATTAGCATGGCAGATTAAACAATTGGAAATTAAAACACCAATTACCAGTATTATAAGTAACGGACAGGTAGTTATAGATCCTTTAGAAATTAATAGAGCCTTTAGAGATTACTATGAAAAATTATATGATACCAAAAATGAACCTGATTTAACAAAACTAAATGGGTTTTTGAACGAACTATCTATACCGTGTATTCCAAATGAAAACAGGGAGATATTGGAGTCTAAAATTAGTCAAGAAGAAGTTGGGCTAGCCATTGATAATATGAAATCAGGAAAAAGTGCAGGACCAAATGGTCTTCCAGTTGACCTTTATAAAAAATTTAAGAATAAATTAATAAAACCTTTTTTGGAAATGGTTTTAGAAGCATTTCAAAATAATAATTTACCATCATACATAAATAATGCCTTAATTATACTGCTGCCAAAACCAGGTAAGCCCTCTAATAAATGTGAAAATATGAGACCAATAAGCCTATTAAACGCCGACCTTAAGATAATCTGTAAAATTTTAGCAAGACGAATACAAGAAATTTTACCAAATATTATTAATCGAGATCAGAATGGCTTTATAAAGGGTAGACAAGGCTTCCATAATGTAAGAAGACTATTTAATATTATCTATTTTAATAAAGAAGCACCGGATACAGCTCTCCTATCATTGGACGCCGAAAAGGCCTTTGATAGAGTTGAATGGCCCTTTCTTTTTGAAGTCCTACAAAGGTTTGGACTTGGAAATAATTTCATAAAATGGGTTCAAATAATATACAATAATGCTACAGCAGAAATCCTAACAAATAACAATATTTCAAAACCAATAAAAATCAATAGAGGATGTCGACAAGGCTGTCCACTCTCACCTTTACTGTTTACTATGGCAATTGAACCTTTAGCGATAGCGATACGTTTACATTCACAAATATATGGAATTAAAGTTGGACCAACAGAACATAAAATCTCCCTGTACGCCGATGATATAATTTTGTTTATGTCGAATCTAAAAAAATCAATTCCAACCTTGTTGAATTTAATAAAGAATTTTGGGGAAATATCAGGATATAAAATAAATAAAACTAAATCTTCAATATTAATGCTAAATGAGACCCAGAGAAATTACCCAGCCCCTGAGGTAAATCAATTCAATGTTGTAAATCAGTTTAAATATTTAGGAATCCAAATTATGCCTAAGCTAGAATCAGTCGCCAGTGTCAACTATGAAGCCTTAATGTCAGATATCAGTGAGTTAACTCAGAGATGGATGTCACTACCAATGTCGATGATCGGGAGAATCAATATACTTAAAAGTAATATTTTACCTAAAATACTTTATTTATTTCAATACATTCCCTTATCACCACCTTTAGATCTATTCTCAAGAATAAAAAAAAAGTTAGTGGAATTTATATGGAACAACAGGAGGGCTAGATTACGTCTGTCTTTATTATATTTACCATTTGATCGTGGAGGTCTGAAATGTCCAAATTTTATGTTGTATTATTGGTCGGCACAACTGAGGTCTATGACATATTATTTTTCATCAAATGATCTCCCTCACTGGACTGAAATGGAATCATACAATTTACCTTTACCTCTTCCCATATTCATATACTCAGATTCGGCAAAAAAATTACAAAAACAAGTTAAAAATCCATTTGTAAAGCATATGATCAAAATATGGTGTGAAGCTAAAAACTATTTAAAAGAACCACAGTTATTGTCACAATTTAGTCCAATATGGGGTAATCAATATTTTAAACCAGGGAGAGCGGACGCTGTATTTAAAGTATGGAATTTAAAAGGGATACAAAAGATTCAGGATTTATATTTGCCATGTGCAGACAACATAATGTCTTTTGAAGAGCTGAGGATCAAATTTAATCTCAATAGAACACATTTTTTTAAATATCTTCAACTTAGAAACTTTATTCGATCAAATCAAAATAAAGCTCTCACTCGACCTATTTATTCATCCTTGGAAAAAATGATGATGAAAGATAGTAAAAGAAAGGGTATTATTTCAGAGTTTTATAACTCATTGACACTATCTTCAAGTGAAAATTCACTGAAAAGATTAAACTACTGGAAAGAAGATCTGCAAATTGAAATTTCAGAGGAACAATGGGAATTGGCTTGTACAGAAGCTCAAACCAAATCAATAAATGCACGCCTTAAATTGATACATTTCAAATGGTTAATGCGGATGTATGTTACACCGGAGGAGTTAAATAGATATAACAAAAATATACCAGATACATGCACAAAATGCATGGAAAGTAAAGGAACCCTATTTCATTGTTTATGGGAATGTAGATTAATAAGAATGTTTTGGGAAGAGGTGAGGGTAACAATTGAAAAAATAATCTCAAAACAAATCATATTGAATCCTAAACTGGTTTTGTTGGGTCTGTACCCAGAAAAGCATAATTTCAATAAAAGTGAAAGAACTTTCATAGACCTCAGTTTGCTTAATGCCAAAAAATGTATTGCACTATTATGGAAAAAGACTCATAGACCAGATGTGACTCAGTGGTTAAGACAGATGTTAACAAACCTTCCATTAGAAAGAATAACATATATACTGAAATCAAAGGAAATTGTGTTTGAGAATATATGGAGACCTTTTATTGATTATGTAAAAAATTTAAACATAACTCTTGAAGAAGAAGGTGAATGATGTGTGTGGACCTTGTAAATTCCAAACTGGTGAACATAATATGTATACTTATGTATTGGATTGTCTAGACTAAACAGAGGAGCATTGTTGAAGACTTGATTTTGCTGGTGGTTGTTGGTGTTTTTAGTGCATTTTTTTTTTTTTGTAGTACTTTAGTGTTAGTGTTTGATTGTTTGTATCATGTTTGTTAAAAAAAAAAAAAAAAAAGGTTCAATAAAGATATTGTGGAAAAAACAGAGACAGGATGAAGATCTTCAACGCTGCACGTGCTAAAGGAGAGATTAAACACCAGGACCAGCAGGTGCGGTTCTACCCAGATTTGGCCACAGGAATCCAGCAATTGAGGAAGCAGTTTGATCCCGTACGTAAGGAGCTGCGCAACCTTGGGATTCGTCATGGTGTAATCTATCCTGCGAGACTGTTGACCACGTATGAGGGCAGAACCCACATCTTCAAGACCCCAGAGGAGGCGCAGGAGTTCATCAAGAAGATCAAAGAAGAAGAAGAGACTGGTGGGATCTAAGCATGAACAAAATATAAGGTAGAATAATTAAGCATTTGCACAGCCATCTGACTGACTTGAAGTAAATAGTAAGTTTACAAAATATAGATTGTATTATATATTAAAAAAACAAAACAAAAACAAAACAAACAAAAAAAACTATGATGTACAAAGTTGTTAAAAATTTTGGAGTTAAGTTGGAAAACTACAGAGGAGAGTTAATGTTATGTCATTAAAAGCAGTAGAGTTAGGGTGATTGGGAGGATGAAGAAGGAGTGGCTTAGGCTGTTCCCCGTGGGTGTGGAACGGTCGATGGCTATATCGGGAGACAGAATTTTTCTTTTGATTTTGGGGGGTTTGCCACAAGTGTGGGAAGGGGAAATTTGTTTGTGTGTAGTTTGTAGGATGAATGTTCAACCACTCATGTTTTTGCTTCTCTGTATGAGCATGTTTACACTGCAAGGTAATCCCAAACTCTCTATTGATCATGGACCAAAGTGTTAATCTTAATTTAACCTCATGGAATTGCAGAGGTCTACAAAATTTAAAAAAACTTAAACAAGTTATGAATAAAATAAAGGACATGGGTTCAAGAATTGTGTTTTTACAAGAAACTCATCTGATAGAGGAGGATGTTAAAAGAATTAGGAGTAGATGGCAGGGAAGTGTATTCACCTCTTCATTTTCATCCCGAGCCAGGGGAGTTATGACTCTCATACATAAATCAGTTCCTTTTCAAGTGAAAAATGTAATTGGAGACAAATTTGGAAGATATGTAATCATTCAAGGTTCTTTGCTATTAGAAAATATAAATCTTGTGAACTTATATGGTCCCAATATAGATGATCAGAAGTTCTTTGCTAATTTATTTCTCATCTTATCATCACTTACAGGGCAACATATAATAGCAGGGGATTTTAATTGTGCATTGAATCCAGGTGTGGATAGATCAACAGGACTGGATTGTACGCACATTGGATGTAGGATGACTATTAATCATTTTATGAAAGAACTGAGATTGTTAGATATATGGAGAGAAATGAAACCACAAGTTAAAGCCTATTCTTGTTATTCCAGTACCTACAAGACATTCTCACGTATTGATTATTTTTTGATTTCCACAGAATTAAGGTCCAAGATTCAAAACTGCTTTTATGATAACATCGTGATCTCTGATCATGCACCCTGTTGTCTAATATATGTAGATAAAAAATTGACAAAGGAATCAGGTAGATGGCAATTTCAGCATAAATGGCTTCAGGATGAGGAATTTGTCAAGTATATAGAAAAACAGATAGACGAGTTCTTTGACATCAATACTACACAAACATCAGCATGTGTAAAGTGGGAGGCTTTCAAAGCTTTTATTAGGGGACATATTATTAGTTATACAGGATCAAAATCTAAGAAGACTCGAGAGGAGAGAGCTAAATTGGAACATAAAATAAAAAGTCTTCAGGAAAAAGTGTATGCAGGAAGTGACCCAAGGTTGGAGAATGAATTACTGATTTTGAGAGCTGAATACGACAAAAAATCAGCGAATAGAGCTGCCTCGAGTCTTCTAAGATTGAAACAATCTTTTTATGAACAAGGTGAAAAATCAGGAAAATTATTAGCATGGCAGATTAAACAATTGGAAATTAAAACACCAATTACCAGTATTATAAGTAATGGACAGGTAGTTATAGATCCTTTAGAAATTAATAGAGCCTTTAGAGATTACTATGAAAAATTATATGATACCAAAAATGAACCTGATTTAACAAAACTAAATGGGTTTTTGAACGAACTATCTATACCGTGTATTCCAAATGAAAACAGGGAGATATTGGAGTCTAAAATTAGTCAAGAAGAAGTTGGGCTAGCCATTGATAATATGAAATCAGGAAAAAGTGCAGGACCAGATGGTCTTCCAGTTGACCTTTATAAAAAATTTAAGAATAAATTAATAAAACCTTTTTTGGAAATGGTTTTAGAAGCATTTCAAAATAATAATTTACCATCATACATAAATAATGCCTTAATTATACTGCTGCCAAAACCAGGTAAGCCCTCTAATAAATGTGAAAATATGAGACCAATAAGCCTATTAAACGCCGACCTTAAGATAATCTGTAAAATTTTAGCAAGACGAATACAAGAAATTTTACCAAATATTATTAATCGAGATCAGAATGGCTTTATAAAGGGTAGACAAGGCTTCCATAATGTAAGAAGACTATTTAATATTATTTATTTTAATAAAGAAGCACCGGATACAGCTCTCCTATCATTGGACGCCGAAAAGGCCTTTGATAGAGTTGAATGGCCCTTTCTTTTTGAAGTCCTACAAAGGTTTGGACTTGGAAATAATTTCATAAAATGGGTTCAAATAATATACAATAATGCTACAGCAGAAATCCTAACAAATAACAATATTTCAAAACCAATAAAAATCAATAGAGGATGTCGACAAGGCTGTCCACTTTCACCTTTACTGTTTACTATGGCAATTGAACCTTTAGCGATAGCGATACGTTTACATTCACAAATATATGGAATTAAAGTTGGACCAATAGAACATAAAATCTCCCTGTACGCCGATGATATAATTTTGTTTATGTCGAATCTAAAAAAATCAATTCCAACCTTGTTGAATTTAATAAAGAATTTTGGGGAAATATCAGGATATAAAATAAATAAAACTAAATCTTCAATATTAATGCTAAATGAGACCCAGAGAAATTACCCAGCCCCTGAGGTAAATCAATTCAATGTTGTAAATCAGTTTAAATATTTAGGAATCCAAATTATGCCTAAGCTAGAATCAGTCGCCAGTGTCAACTATGAAGCCTTAATGTCAGATATCAATGAGTTAACTCAGAGATGGATGTCACTACCAATGTCAATGATCGGGAGAATCAATATACTTAAAAGTAATATTTTACCTAAAATACTTTATTTATTTCAATACATTCCCTTATCACCACCTTTAGATCTATTCTCAAGAATAAAAAAAAAGTTAGTGGAATTTATATGGAACAACAGGAGGGCTAGATTACGTTTGTCTTTATTATATTTACCATTTGATCGTGGAGGTCTGAAATGTCCAAATTTTATGTTGTATTATTGGTCGGCACAACTGAGGTCTATGACATATTATTTTTCATCAAATGATCTCCCTCACTGGACTGAAATGGAATCATACAATTTACCTTTACCTCTTCCCATATTCATATACTCAGATTCGGCAAAAAAATTACAAAAACAAGTTAAAAATCCATTTGTAAAGCATATGATCAAAATATGGTGTGAAGCTAAAAACTATTTAAAGAACCACAGTTATTGTCACAATTTAGTCCAATATGGGGTAATCAATATTTTAAACCAGGGAGAGCGGACGCTGTATTTAAAGTATGGAATTTAAAAGGGATACAAAAGATTCAGGATTTATATTTGCCATGTGCAGACAACATAATGTCTTTTGAAGAGCTGAGGATCAAATTTAATCTCAATAGAATACATTTTTTTAAATATCTTCAACTTAGAAACTTTATTCGATCAAATCAAAATAAAGCTCTCACTCGACCTATTTATTCATCCTTGGAAAAAATGATGATGAAAGATAGTAAAAGAAAGGGTATTATTTCAGAGTTTTATAACTCATTGACACTATCTTCAAGTGAAAATTCACTGAAAAGATTAAACTACTGGAAAGAAGATCTGCAAATTGAAATTTCAGAGGAACAATGGGAATTGGCTTGTACAGAAGCTCAAACCAAATCAATAAATGTACGTCTTAAATTGATACATTTCAAATGGTTAATGCGGATGTATGTTACACCGGAGGAGTTAAATAGATATAACAAAAATATACCAGATACATGCACAAAATGCATGGAAAGTAAAGGAACCCTATTTCATTGTTTATGGGAATGTAGATTAATAAGAATGTTTTGGGAAGAGGTGAGGGTAACAATTGAAAAAATAATCTCAAAACAAATCATATTGAATCCTAAACTGTTTTTGTTGGGTCTGTACCCAGAAAAGCATAATTTTAATAAAAGTGAAAGAACATTCATAGACCTCAGTTTGCTTAATGCCAAAAAATGTATTGCACTATTATGGAAAAAGACTCATAGACCAGATGTGACTCAGTGGTTAAGACAGATGTTAACAAACCTTCCATTAGAAAGAATAACATATATACTGAAATCAAAGGAAATTGTGTTTGAGAATATAAGGAGACCTTTTATTGATTATGTAAAAAATTTAAACATAACTCTTGAAGAAGAAGGTGAATGATGTGTGTGGACCTTGTAAATTCCAAACTGGTGAACATAATATGTATACTTATGTATTGGATTGTCTAGACTAAACAGAGGAGCATTGTTGAAGACTTGATTTTGTTGGTGGTTGTTGGTGTTTTTAGTGCATTTTTTTTTTTTTGTAGTACTTTAGTGTTAGTGTTTGATTGTTTGTATCATGTTTGTTAAAAAAAAAAAAAGGTTCAATAAAGATATTGTGGAAAAAAAAAAAAAAGAAAGTCGTATGAACTTGATGTACCTTCCATCCGTTTTGTTTGAACTTGGCTCTCCCCTGGCTGCCATAAGAGAGTTTATAAAATGTCCCCATAGCCTTTGGCTGTCCATCGGAGTCAATGTTGACTGTGTACTTAGTGCAGGGACGCATGTGGGCCATAAGACCTGCTTTGCAGCGACAAGGTGTGTTGAGTCTGCATATTGGATACGTTTTAACCTTTGCAGCCTCCCGGAATCCAGCTGTAGAAGCAGATGTGGTTTACTTTACACATGCTCCTTTACATTTGTAACTCTCCAACTTCACATGTGATGCCTTTTAATTATGCTTTCAGCTGCATAGCTCAGTGCATCAGTGTGTGAAGGAAAGCAGCTCATTCTCGATTGGACCTGTTATGCAAAAATAGCCCTGACTGAACATCACCATATTAATTGCTGGATCAAGACTTTCTTTGAATAGAAAATTTTTGATTTACCAAGTATTTACCATTATGATGGGAAATGCTTGGGATTAACAAGAAGAGGGTAAATCCAGGTAGCACCCTCAAATAGCACTTCCACATTGGCTTCTTTTTTCAGCCATGGTGGTTGCCAGTGCTCATTGCAGCTTCGGTAGTCCCCAATAAGACTGAGGGTGTTTTTCCTCTCCACCGCTGCCAAGTCTTTGCTTTTATGGAATTTAATCATCATGAGATGACTCTTGTTGTGAATTGGTGCTATAAAAATAAATCTAAATTTAATGTGAATGTATTTCCCTAACCCTGAATAACAATGCATCGGGAAAGTATTCAGTGCTTCACTTTTTCCACATTTTGTTATGTTACAGCCTTATTCCAAAAGGAATTAAATTAATTTTTCCCCTCAAAATTCTACACACAATACCCCATAATGACAATGTGAAAAAAAGGTTTTTTTTGAGATTTTTGCAAATTTATTAAAAATAAAAAAAAACTGACTTCCGGTTATGGCAGCCATGTAGGAAGACATGTTTCACACTGCTCTGCTCGTAAAAATAAAAATTTTACTAAAACTCTCTTAATTGGAACAAAAACCCATCCCAGAGTTTTGGCGTGGATATGGTAAAGACCAAGGTTGGAAAATTAGGTGGAGGAAAAAGTAACTCGATAAAACAACCCAAGCTAACAGACTTCCACGATTGAGGCGAAACAGAGAAAACTCCAGAGACAATGGCGGAGGAGGGAGCCAGCGGTGGAGCGGGAACTGCTGAAGAGGGGACAAACGTAGTGCTCACTGTCATCAACTCCATGAGAACAGAGTTCGTCTAAATTTGATGGGATTATAGCAGCGATAGAAGGTATGAGAAAGGAAATAAACGACTGCAAGGAGCGAGTGTCGCAGGCGGAGCTCCGAATTTCAAGCGCTGAAGATGACGTCACCAGCCTACAATCTAAACTGCAAACATTGGAATTAAAATGCAAAAGTCTGGAAGATAACGTCCTAGACTTGGAATCCCGCTCGCAACGGAATAATTTGAGGCTGGTGGGCCTCCCGGAGGGAGCGGTGGGACGGGACCCATGTTTCTTTTTGGAAAAGTGGATTCCAGAAGCGCTGAATAACACGTATCTGCAGTCATCGGTCGTTTTAGAGAGAGCTAACCGAATCGGCCCACCGAGAGATAATAAGACACCACCGAGGACGTTGATTATGAAGTTCCTCAACTACAGAGACAAGATGACAATCACCAATGCGGCGCGAGCTAAAGGGGAAATTAAATACCAGGATCAACAGGTGCGGTTCTACCCAGACTTCGCCACAGGAATTCAACAATTAAGGAGGCAGTTCGACACAGCCCGCAACCTAGGGATTCGTCACAGAGTAATTCATCCGGCAAGACTGCTGGTCACATATAAAGGGCGAACCCACACCTTCAAGACCCCTCAAGAGGCGCAGGAGCTCATTAAGCAAATCCAAAAGGAAACTGGTGGGAGCTAAGCATGAACATGACAAAGGTAGAACATTTAAGCATTTGTACAGGCATCTGATTGATCTGAAACATGTAACATGTCTACAAAATACAGACTGTATTTAAAAAAAAAAAAGCTATGACGTACAAAGTTGCTATAAAACTTTGAAGTTATGTTGAAAAAACTACAGAAGAGAGTTAATGTCATAAGAATAGTAGTAGAGTCAGGGTGATTGAGAGGAGAAAGAGAGAGTGGTTTGACTGATCCTCGTAGGTGTAGAACAGTCACTAGCTATAACGGGAGACAGAATATTTTGATTTTGGGGAGATTACCACGAATGTGGGGAAAGGGAATTTGTTTTTGTTTAGTTTGTAGGATTAATGTTCCATCATCCATGTTTTTGCTTCTCTGTAAGAGTTTGTTCATATTGCAAGGTAATCTCAAACTCCTTATTGATCATAGATCAAACCGTTAATCTTAATTTAACTTCATAGAATTGCAGAGGTCTACAAAATCTTAAAAAACTTAAACAAGTTATGAATAAAATAAAAGACATAGATTCAAAAATTGTATTTTTACAAGAAACTCATCTATTAGAGGAGGATGTAAAAAGAATTAGGAGAAGATGGCAAGGTAACGTGTTCACCTCATCATTTTCATCCCGAGCTAGGGGAGTAATTATTCTCATACATAAAACAGTCCCATTTCAAATGAAAAATGTAATTAGAGACAAATTTGGAAGATATCTAATCATCCAAGGATCTTTGTTATTAAAAAATATAAATCTGGTGAACTTATAAGGCCCCAATATTGATGATCAAAACTTCTTTGTTAATTTATTCCTCACTTTATCATCACTTACAGGGCAACATATAATAGCAGGGGATTTTAATTGTGCATTGAATCCCAGTATAGATAGATCAACAGGACTGGACTGTACGCACAATGAATGTAGGATGACCATTAATCATTTTATGAAATTATTGAGATTGCTAGATATATGGAGAGAAATGAAACCACAAGTCAAAGCCTATTCTTGTTATTCTAATACCTATAAGACATTCTCACGTATTGACTACTTTTTGATCTCTACAGAATTAAGGTCCAAGATTCAAAACTGTTTCTATGATAACATTGTGATCTCTGATCATGCACCCTGCTGTCTAGTATATGTAGATAAGAAATTGACAAAGGACCCAGTTAGGTGGCATTTTCAACATAAATGGCTTCAGGATGAGGAATTTGTAAAGTACATAGAAAAACAAATAGATGAGTTCTTTGATATCAATACTACAGAAACAACGGCTTGTATAAAGAGGGAGGCTTTCAAAGCTTTTATTAGGGGGCATATTATTAGTTATACAGGTTCAAAATCTAAGAAGACCCGAGAGGAGAGAGTCCAATTGGAACGTAAAATAAAAATTCTTCAAGAAAAGGTGTGTGCAGGAAGTAACCCACAGTTAGAGAATGAATTACTGATTCTGAGAGCTGAATATGACAAAAAATCAGCAAATAGAGCTGCCTCGAGTCTTCTAAGATTGAAGCAAACTTTTTATGAACAAGAATCAGGAAAATTATTGGCATGGCAGATTAAACAATTAGACTCTAAAACACCAATTACCAGTATTATAAGTAACGGACAGGTAGTTATAGATCCTTTAGAAATTAATAGTGCCTTTAGAGAATATTATGAAAAACTATATGACACAAAAAATGAAACTGACTTAACAAAACTAAATGGGTTTTTGGGTGGATTATCTATACCATGTATTCCAAATGAAAACAGGGAGATACTGGAGTCTAAAATTAGTCAAGTAGAAGTTGGGCTAGCCATTGATAAGATAAGATAAGATAAGCCTTTATTAGTCCCACAATGGGGAAATTCCAGGATTGCAACAGCACAGGGATAGCAACACTCAGAGCAACAATCAGAAGGCAAGAAAAAAACAAAGCAAGAGCAGCTAATATACATATGTACATATTACTATAAATATATATATATACACAGACACACAGTGTAGAGCATTGTAGCTGGATGGAATAAATATGAGTATATAAACACACAGTGCGGAGCAATGTAGTTAGATGAAATAAATATGTAGATATATAAACACCCACAGTACGGAGCATTGCAGCTAGGTGGAATAAATATGTAAATATATAAACACACACAGTGCGGAGCATTGTAGCTAGATGGAATAATATGTAGATATATAAACACACAGTGCAGAGCATTGTAGCTAGATGGAATAAATATATAGATATATAAATATAAACACACCCAGTGCGGAGCATTGTAGCTAGATGGAATAAATATGTAAATATATAAACACACACAGTGCAGAGCATTGTTGCTAGATGGGATGAAACAGCACAACCGTCTACTTAGTTATCCTACATGGTATGATTATGTGCCCATACATATTCTCATCCTCCATAGTGACCGGTATTTTCCTAGTTGTATGCCGGAGGGGACCATTGTGTAAGTCTATTGCATCTTTTGCATTCAAAACTATTAGGTTGTTACGTCTTTTTGCTATCTCTGCGAGCAGCCCTGCTTAGGTTGTACAGTCTGACAGCCGTTGGTAGGAAGGACCTGCGAAACCTCTCGGTTATGCACCTGGGATGATGTAGTCTGCTGCTAAATGAGCTCCTCAGTGCATTCAGTATGTCCTGCATAGGGTGGAACTCGGATTCCAGCAGAGATGACAGTTTAGCCACCGTCCTTCTCTCTCCTATCTCCTCCACCGGGTCAAGGCGCTGCCCCAGGACAGAGCTAGCTTTCTTGATCAGTTTGTTCAGTCTGTTCCTATCGGCTGCGGTAATGCCACTGCCCCAGCAGACCACTCCAAAAGTGATGGCTGATGCCACCACCGTGTCATAGAATGTCTTCAGCAGTGCCCCTTGTACACCAAAAGACCTGAGTCTCCTCAGTAGGAACAGCCTGCGCTGTCCCTTCTTGTAGAGTGCGTCAGTATTGTGTGACCAGTCTAGTTTATTGTTCAGATGAACACCCAGGTACTTGTAGGATGTCACCATCTCGATGTCTGTTCCCTGTATATTTACTGGTGCTGTGAGGGGTTGTCCTTGCCTGCGGCAGTCCACCACCAGCTCCTTAGTTTTCCTCGCTTTGATCTGGAGGCAGTTCCGATGGCACCAGTCCACGAAGTCCTGGATAAGCCCTCTGTACTCAGCTTCATCTCCATTGGAGATGAGGCCAACGATCGCAGAGTCATCAGAGAACTTCTGTAGATGGCAGTGTGTTGTGTTGTGTGAGAAGTCCACAGTATAAAGAGTGAACAGGAAGGGAGCCAACACCGTTCCCTGGGGGGCCCCTGTGCTACCGATGATTGTGTCGGACACACAGTCCCGGGTTCTCACAAACTGAGGCCGGTTCGTGAGGAAGTCCAGGATCCATGATGACAGGTGCTGGTCCACCCCTGCGCACAGCAGCTTGTCCTTCAGGATCATCGGTTGGATGGTGTTGAAAGCACTGGAGAAGTCAAAGAACATGATCCTCACCGCATTCCCGGGCTTCTCCAGGTGGGACAGAGAACGGTGAAGGAGGAAGATCACCGCATCCTCCACCCCAATGCCATGCTGGTAAGCGAACTGGAGTGGATCCATTGCCATCCATCGACCTCCATAAAAAAAATTAAGAATAAATTAATAAAACCACTGTTGGAAATGGTTTTAGAAGCATTTCAAAATGGTAATTTACCACCATACATGAATAATGCCTTAATTATACTGTTGCCAAAACCAGGTAAACCCCCCTAATAAATGTGAAAACATGAGACCAATAACTCTATTAAATGCTGATCTTAAAATAATCTGTAAAATTTTAGCAAAACGACTACAAGAAATATTACCAAATATTATTAACCGAGATCAGAATGGCTTTATAATGGGAAGACAAGGCTTCCATAATGTAAGAAGGCTATTTAATATTATTTATTCCAATAAAGAAGCACCGGATACAGCTCTCCTATCATTGGACGCCGAAAAGGCCTTTGATAGGGTTGAATGGCCCTATCTTTTTTGAAGTCCTACAAAGGTTTGGACTTGGAAATAATTTCATAAAATGGGTCCAGATAGTATACAATAATGCTACAGCAGAAATCCTAACAAACAGTAATATCTCAAAATCAATAAAAATCAATAGAGGATGTCGACAAGGCTGTCCACTTTCACCCTTATTGTTTACTATGGCAATTGAACCTTTAGCAATTGCAGTACGTTTACATCCACAGATATATGGAATTAAAGTAGGACCAACAGAACATAAAATCTCCCTGTATGCCGATGACATAATTTTGTTTATGTCGAATTTTAAAAAATCAATTCCGACCTTGTTAAATTTAATAAAGAACTTTGGGGATGTATCAGGATATAAAATAAACAAAACTAAATCTTCAATATTAATGCTAAATGAGACCCAGAGAAATCATCCAGCTCCTGAGGTAAACCAATTCAATGTTGTAAATCAGTTTAAATATTTAGGAATTCAAATTTTGCCTAAGCTAGAATCAGTTGCCAATGCCAACTATGAAGCCTTAATGACAGATATTAATGAGTTACTTCAGAGATGGATGTCACTACCAATGTCGATGATCGGGAGAATTAATATTCTTAAAAGTAATATCTTACCAAAAATACTTTATTTATTTCAAAACATTCCTTTACCACCACCTTCAGAACAAGTTAAAAATCCAATTGTAAAGCACATGATCAAAATATGGTGTGAAACTAAAAAATATTTAAAAGAACCACACTCACTGTCACAATTTAGCCCAATATGGGGTAATCAATATTTTACACCAGGGAGAGCGGATACTGTATTTAAAATATGGAATTTAAAAGGGATTCAAAAGATTCAAGACTTATATTTGTCATGCTCAGATAACATAATGTCTTTTGACACACTTTTTTAAATATCTTCAGCTTAGAAATTTTATTTGTTCAAATCAAAATAATGCTCTCACCCAACCTACTTATTCATCTTTGGAAAAAATTTTGATGAAAGATAGTAAGAGAAAGGGTATTATTTCAGAGTTTAATAACTCATTGACACTATACTCAAGTGAAAACTCACAGAAAAGACTGAATTATTGGAAAGAAGACCTGCAAATTGAAATTTCAGAGGAACAATGGGAAATGACTTGTGCAGGAGCTCAAACCAAATCAATAAATGTACGTCTTAAACTGATACATTTTAAATGGTTAATGCGGATGTATGTTACACCAGTGGAGTTAAATAGATATAACAAAAACATACCAGATACATGCACAAAATGTATGGAAAGTAAAGGAACCCTATTTCACTGTTTATGGGAATGTAGAAAAATCAGAATGTTTTGGGAAGAGGTGAGGGTAACAATTGAAAAAATAATTTCAAAACAAATCACATTGAACCCTAAACTGTTTTTGTTGGGTCTGTATCCAGAAAAACATAACTTTAGTAAGCGTGAAAGAGCATTCATAGACCTCGGTTTGCTTAATGCCAAAAAATGTATTGCATTACTGTGGAAAAAGACTCATAGACCAGATGTGACTCAGTGGTTAAGACAGATGTTAACAAACCTTACACTAGAAAGAATAACATATATACTGAAATCAAAGGAAAATGTGTTTGAGAATATATGGAGACCTTTCATTGATTATGTAAAAAATTTAAACATAATGTCTGAAGAAGAAGGTGAATGATATGTGTGGACCTTGCAAATTCCAAGCTGGTGAATGTATATTATGTATTCTTATGTAATAGATTACCTAGACTAAACAGAGGAGCATTGTTGTTGACTTGGGTTTGTTAATGGCTGTTGTTGTTGTTTTTATTACACTTTTTTTTGCTATTGTTCTTTTTAATTTTTAAATTACTTTTGTGTTAGTGTCTGATTGTTTGTGCCATGTTTGTAAAAAAAAAGGTTCAATAAAAAATATTGTGGAAAAAAAAAACTAAGATATCACATGTACATACAGTGGGGCAAAAAAGTATTTAGTCAGCCACCAATTGTGCAAGTTCTCCCACTTAAAAGATGAGAGAGGTCTCCAATTTTCATCATAGGTATACCTCAACTATGAGAGACAAAATGAGAAAAAAAAATTCAGAAAATCACATTGTCTGATTTTTAAAGAATTTATTTGCACATTATGGTGGAAAATAAGTATTTGGTCAATAACAAAAGTTCATCTCAATACTTCGCTATATACCCTTTGTTGGCAATGACAGAGGTCAAACGTTTTCTGTAAGTCTTCACAAGGTTTTCTCACACATTGTTGCTGGTATTCTGACCCATTCCTCCATGCAGATCTCCTCTAGAGCAGTGATGTTTTGGGGCTGTCGCTGGACAACACAGACTTTCAACTCCCTCCAAAGATTTTCTATGGGGTTGAGATCTGGAGACTGGCTAGGCCACTCCAGGACCTTGAAATGCTTCTTACGAAGCCACTCCTTCATTGCCCGGGTGGTGTGTTTGGGATCATTGTCATGCTGAAAAGACCCAGCCACGTTTCATCTTCAATGCCCTTGCTGATGGAAGGAGGTTTTCACTCAAAATCTCACGATACATTGCCCCATTCATTCTTTCCTTTACACGGATCAGTCGTCCTGGTCCCTTTGCAGAAAAACAGCCCCAAAACATGATGTTTCCACCCCCATGCTTCACAGTAAGTATGGTGTTCTTTGGATGCAACTCAGCATTCTTTCTCCTCCAAACACGACAAGTTGAGTTTTTACCAAAAAGTTCTATTTTGGTTTCATTTGACCATATGACATTCTCCCAATCCTCTTCTGGATCATCCAAATGCTCTCTAGCAAACTTCAGACGGACCTGGACATGTACTGGCTTAAGCAGGGGGACATGTCTGGCACTGCAGGATTTGAGTCCCTGGCGGCGTAGTGTGTTACTGATGGTAGCCTTTGTTGCTTTGGTCCCAGCTCTCTGCAGGTCATTCACTAGGTCCCCCCATGTGGTTCTGGGATTTTTGCTCACCGTTCTTGTGATCATTTTGACCCCACAGGGTGAGATCCTGCGTGGAGCCCCAGATCGAGGAAGATTATCAGTGGTCTTGTATGTCTTCCATTTTCTAATAATTGCTCCCACAGTTGATTTCTTCACACCAAGCTGCTTACCTATTGCAGATTCAGTCTTCCCAGCCTGGTGCAGATCTACAATTTTGTTTCTGGTGTCCTTTGACAGCTCTTTGGTCTTGGCCATAGTGGAGTTTGGAGTCTGACTGTTTGAGGTTGTGGACAGGTGTCTTTTATACTGATAATGAGTTCAAACAGGTGCCATTAATACAGGTAACGAGTGGAGGACAGAGGAGCCTCTTAAAGAAAAAGTTACAGGTCTGTGAGAGCCAGAAATCTTGCTTGTTTGTAGGTGACCAAATACTTTTTTTCCACCATAATTTGCAAATAAATTCTTTAAAAATCAGACAATGTGATTTTCTGGATTTTTTTTTTCTCATTTTGTCTCTCATAGTTGAGGTATACCTATGATGAAAATTGGAGACCTCTCTCATCTTTTAAGTAGGAGAACTTGCACAATTGGTGGCTGATTAAATACTTTTTTGCCCCACTGTAAGTATTCATAGCCTTTGCCATGAAGCTCAAAATTGAGCTCAGGTGCATCCTGTTTCCACTAATCATCCTTGAGATGTTTCTACAGCTTAACTGGAGTCCACCTGTGGTAAATTCAGTTGATTGGACATGATTTGGAAAGGCACACACCTCTCTATACTGTATAAGGTCCCACAGTTGACAGTGCATGTCAGAGCACAAACAAAGCGTGAAGTCAAAGGAATTGTCTGTAGACCTCTGAGACAGGATTGTCTTGAGGCACAAACCTGAGGAAGGGTACAGAAAACTTTCTGCTGCTTTGAAGGTCCTAATGAGCACAGTGGCCTCCGTCATCCATAAATGGAAGAAGTTCGGAACCACCAGGACTCTTCTTAGAGCTGGTCAGCCGTCTAAACTGAGGGATTGCAGGAGAAGGGCCTTATTCATGGAGATGACCAAGAACCCATTGGTCACTCTGTCTGAGCTCCAGCGTTGCTCTGTGAAGACAGGAGAACTTTCCAGAAGGACAACCATCTCTGCAGCAATCCACCAATCAGGCCTGTATGGTAGAGTGGCCAGACGGAAGTCACTCCTTAGTAAAAGGCACATGGTAGCCCACCTGGAGTTTGCCAAAAGGCACCTGAAAGACTCTCAGACCATAATAAACAAAATTCTCTGGTCTGATGAGACAGAGATTGAACTCTTTGGCATGAATGCCAGGTGTCATGTTTGGAAGAAACCAGGCACCGTTCATTACCATGCCAATGTTGGTAGCAGCATCATGCTGTGGGGATGTTTTTCAGCGGCAGGAACTGGGAGACTAGTCAGGATAGAGGGAAAGATGACTGCAGCAATGTACAGAGACATCCTGGATGAAAACCTGCTCCAGAGAGCTCTTGACCTCAGACTGGGGCAACGGTTCATCTTTCAGCAGGACAACAACCCAAAGCACGCACCCAAGATATCAAAAGAGTGGCTTCAGGACAACTCTGTGAATGTCCTTGAGTACCCCAGCCAGAGCCCAGACTTGAATCCAGTGGCTGTATACCGACGCTTCCCATCCAACCTGATGGAGCTTGAGAGGTGCTACAAAGAGGAATGGGGGAAACTGCCCAAAGATAGGTGTGCCAAGCTTGTGGCATCATATTCAAAAAAACTTGAGGCTATAATTGCTACCAAAGATACATCAACGAAGTATTGAGCAAAGGTTGTGAATACTTATGAAATGTCATTTCTTAGTTTTTTTATTTTTAATAAATTTGCAGAAATCCAAAAAAACCCCACTTTTTTTTCACATTGTCATTATGGGGTATTGTGTGTAGAATTTTAAGGGAAAAATTAATTTAATTCCTTTTTGAATAAGGCTGTAACATAACAAAATATGGAAAAAGTGAAGCACTGTGAATACTTTCCGGATGCACTCTATACATCTATTTGAATTTCAGGCCCTGAGCATGACCTGCAGCCTCGAGTGGCACGTTCAAGTGCCTGTCAGGAGCACACCAATCTTCACCACCGCCTGGATGTAGTTGAGAAGGTGTGATTTACAATTTATCTTCACATTCAGCCTCCACTGACTTGAAACCATTAAGACTTTTTTTTTCTTCCTTTGGTGTTCTCAACTAAAGTTTAAAAGTCTGCATTCTTCTCACGAGGTTGCTGAAAAATAGCCACTTCCTTTTAACTGACCCATGAAAAGACAAGAAAATAAACATGACTTCTCACCTTCTCTCAGTCTCAATACAAGTCTCCACATTGATGTGACAAACCCCAGACCAGGGCTCGCAACTTGTACGACACAAAGAGTCACTGTGAGTGATTTTTGTGTTTAAAAAAAAATCTGCATGGAGCCACAAAAATATCTGAGCCTAAAAACTACTACTACAATCTGGCCTGACATCAGGATTAAGAGTTTTTTCAAATAAATTTGCAACTTTAATTGTAAATTTGTTACATTTTTCCTCACAAAAATCGCTGCTTTTTCTGGTAAATTTTTGATTATTTGCAAAAGTTTGCATCTTTTTTTTCTTGCAAAATTGTGTGGGTATTTTCTTCATTAAATTAATTGTTTTTTTTCCAAAATTTGTTATATTTTTGGCACTTTTTGCCTGTAATTTCCCAGTTTGGGATCAATAAAGTACATCTACTGTACCTATAAATGTGTTTTGTATTTTGTTCTAAATTTTTCTTTGCAAATTTAATGCCTTTATTGAGTAAAATTGAAGACTTTTTGTATGTAAATTTGTAACATTTTACCCAATAAAATTAATCTTTTTTCATAAATTTTGACGTTTCTGGCATAATCTTCTGCTTTTCTCATAAGATTGTCTTCTGTGATTGTTACCTTTTTCATTTTTCAATAAAACTGCAGCTTTTTCTTGTAAATTTGTGACTTTTTTCCCTTATAAATGTGCAAGATTTCCCCTAAATTTTGAGTGTTTTTCCAGTAAATGTATGATTTATTTTCCAGCATTTTTCTGATTTTTTTCTTGCAAATGTTTGGGATTTTTTCCCCCTCAGAAAATTACAGCATTTTCCCCTAAATTTGTGTTGTGATTTCTCTGCATACATTTTCAGATTTTCTGCTTTTTAGAATATTTTTCTCATGAATGTGCCACCTTTTTTCTTGTAAATGTATTTATTTATTCTCCTTACCTCAGAGAGCCACTCTCTATGGGCAAAAGAGCCACATGTGGCCCCCAGAGCTGCAGATTGCAGACCCCTGCGCCATACTAACCCAGACTTTGCTTTAACTGGCAGTTTTGGGTAGCTGTTTTATTCATGACTGATGATTCCATTATTCATACTACAACTTATTACTGCATTATTCATTGTCAACCACATATGCCTCTTCTTTGTCTTACAGCAAGTGGAGGACACAGTTGAGAAGTTGGAGGCTGAGCTGGCCGCTTTACTGGATATCGTCGATGCCCCGGAGTGGCGCCCCCTGATGGACAGCACGGGAAGGACAGCTGTGGACATCCTGGAAGATCCTAAGAGAGACTGGTCCTGAGCTGAGCAGATGGCCTCAGATAGCGGACTTTAGAAGACATCTGAACTTAAACTCTGAAGATTTTTAGAAACTGTAAACACTCGTGTGTATGTGGAGTCTGTGTCTTAACAGAAGGAGGCAACAAAGCCAAGCTTCTTTGTGTTATGTACTCTCTCCCTAGTCCCGTGGCAGCCTCATCTCTATTCTGGTCTCTGAGCGAGTCCCAGATTCGTCCCTCTCCGGTCAATAGCGGCGAGGCTCACGTTTGCCCTGCTGTTTAAAGAGATCAATTCACTCTGGACTCCCAGATCCTGCCGATACATACTCCCCACCCCTCTTCACCACCCTCTACCGGCTGTCCTTCAATCTATTAAAATAACACACAAGACACAACATTTACTGGAAGGAGATTTATTTCTTTATCAAAGCAGTTAAAGCAGCATGTTTTCTGAACACACGGAGCAGTTTCAATTGGTACAGCAATAAAGGCTTTTTCACCAAGTCCCTGGTTAAAAAAAAACAAAACAAAAAAAAAAACTCGCAACAAAGATCATTATGTGTAATAAGGTAACAAAGAGGAAAAATGTGTGTGATGGACCGAGCTTTTCAACTCCATTTTGTATTCTCACCTAAAAAGAATCTCACCAGGGAACAATTGAACAGGAGACATGCAGTTGGCAGTCAAACACTAGTATGATGGCAGAACATTTCCACAGAAGAGAAACAAGCACTGTCTGGTTAAAAATGACCACTGAGAGCAAGAAACAACAAAAAATGTTGATTAGAACTGGAATTTAGAGAGAAGCTACACTTAATCAAAATTATCCATTTATAAACAGTTAACAGATAATTACACTTATACTTGAGCCTGATGAGTCAGAGAAATAATCAAGCTTTCAGACACCATCAGTTTCTTCTCTTATAAGAAATAGCAAATTCTGTATTGAAGTGAAAATTTGCCCCAGTTCCAAATCTTCTTCATTTTCTGCAGAGAGAACAATGCAACACTTAAACCACAACAGAGTATCACACACAGCTGCTGGCCTCATTCCACCCATCCACCACGGGTATGAGCATGAGTAGTGGAACCAAGTATTAAGACAACCTACAGAATGCCAAAAAAATGGTACTGCGCATCATCTAAAAATATCATGCCTTCCATATAATACTGGGATTAGATGCATTTGTACAGTTCAAAGTTCACAATACTGTCCAGAAACAGTCACACAGGCCAGTTTGCACTCTGATTTTGGACTGTGTTGATAATCAGATGAGCAACGAGGTATTCTATTACCAAAAGCTTGTGCATGCACAAATCAGCCATGAGGGCTCAAGCTCCAGGCTTTGGCAAAAACAGGCTTATACTGTAAAGGTACATGCAGAAAAATAACTATTCATCGTATGTTTTGGCACACCTTGAAGATGCCACTTTAAAACCTTTTTAACAAAGCTTCCTAATCGAACCATAATGAAGAGTGTTTTAAAGGAATAGTTCCCCAGCAGCACACATACTGCAAATGTACAAAGTTTGTATTGGGAATACATCTTATAGAGGTCGCTGGCACATTGGCAAGACATTGGCTAGACGTCGGCATTACGTCTAGCCAATGTCTTGACAATGTGCAAATGACCTCCATAAGATGTATTCCCGATGCAAACTTGCTGACATTGGCCCAACGTATGTGTGCTGTTGGGGTTAGCTTTTACGGAAATGCACTTACTTGCTTACTGTACGGGAAATACCTGAGAAGACTGATACCATGAATGTCTGTCATGGGAATCTACAGTAAAGACAGTCTGAAGGCTTCTACATACTCCGCAAGATCAGAGAAATTTTCTTTTTCATGAGGTGGAAAGAACAAGAACAAAGTTCTTCCTGGTCAGGACATTTCATACTTGACAAGAAACTCAAGTGTAGAACTGCTGGGAAATTCAAATTTCTGACCAGTCACACAATAGTTGTCAGACACCACACAAGAAAAACACTCTGCCACGATGATGTGTCAAGAACAAGCTGCAAAAACTCCCAAACCAGGGCTGCAAGAGAGAACAAATTTCTCTGTTCTTGTGGAGTATGTAAAGGCTTTCACTTAGCATTAGCAAAGCAAACCTTTTACCTTTGCTAGATTTACAATGTGCTGCTAGTATTAAACATAGCTTCAACTCATTTTGTAGCCAAATTTGTTGTGGCAGTTTGCTCAATTTAGCATTAACAAACCTATGCTAACTTTCACACCACTGCTTGATTTTTTATATGCAGCTAGTAATAAATGCTTCAACTCATTTTGTAGCTGAATTTGTAGTGGCAGTTTGCCTAGCTTAGCATTATTAACAAACCTAGGCTAACGTCTACCTTTGCTAGATTTTTGATGTGTAGCTAGTGTGAAATACAGCAACAAACTAAGCTGTAGCTGCATTTGTGCAGTTGGAGCAGCAGCTAGCCTGGTTTAGGATTAGCAAGCTAGGATAACTTCTACCTTTTAGATTTTGTAAATGTAGCTAGTGTTAAATGTAGCTACAAAATAAGCTTGCAAAAAGTTTTAAAGCTCAAATGATTCCCATTTTTGTCATGAAATTTCCCCTCCATTTTAAAGCAATCCTGAAAAATTATATAGCACTTCATATATTTAACTGTAATTAACAGCAGATAATCCATGCTTTAGTTACAGAGGATCGTCCTCTAAAAGTTCAGCTTTCTTTTGATGTTCCATGAAATGCTTGTAGAAAAACAATGTATAAAGTTTCAAACTTTAAACACATTCTACTGAACTAAAGCGTGATGGTTGCTGCTAAAAGTGAAAAGATGGTAAGTATTTTTCATGAAAAAATTAGGAAGCTGATACCCATTCACCAATGGAACACCCATATAGCTGCATATGGCCCAAGCCATTTGGAATTCTTGTGCTAGATATTTCTCAACTCCCTATTCTGGACAGCACAACATATTGCTCTTATTTGTTGGTTCCAGCTGTTTACATGTTTAGGCTGTATTAATTAGGCTATTCTAGTGTTTAAGTTGTTATTTTTTTCCAGATTTAAATCCATATTTATTTTAAGCTAACTTTTACGGGATTATGGGAAAAAGTACTCAATGGATTTAGGTGAAATTTGCTACCACAGGAGGCCCTTGGGCTACAGATGAACCCATTAAATTTTGCCCGTAACGCAAAAACCACTGGATGGACTTGGACTAAATTTTCACAAGAGGTGGCCCTTGGGATGACAATCAACCAGTTAGAAAGATAAGGCTATTGTTGCAATTTAGCTAATATTTTTTAGATTTAAATTCATATTTAGAATTTTTAAGCTTTTTTTTCTGCAACTTTCTGCTTTTTATGCTGATGTTTTTAAATATTAGACTATTTTAATGCTCAACCTAGCACTTTTTAGGTTTAAGCATATACTGTATTTATCAATTCTTAGCTAAGATTCTAACATTTTTCAAGCTGTTAAAGGCCTTCAGGAACAGTGTGCATCCTTCTGCTTTTAAAGCTACTTCAGACCAGCATATCACTGCATTTTTAAGTATTTCTGGAAAGCATTTTCAGCCACCAGCATTCACACAACAGTTCTGCAGGAAATGCTATATTTCTGATTTAAAGTTATTTTTTAAAACAATGTTCCCCAAAACTGTGTGATCACTTCCATAACCAAAATGTTGTAAAACATGTACATCTATAATATACGCTGTAATGACAAAATAAAATGTTATGATTTAACTAACGTTAGCTCTGGTGACAGACTGCTGATTTTCAAATAGCCACTGGTACAATACCAAGTGTAATATCTAAAAGAAAAGACAGCATATATATATATATACAGTATATATATATATATATATATATATATATATACAGTATATATATATACATACACACACACACAGGTACATCTAAAAAAATTAGAATATCATGAAAAAGTTCAATATTTTTTGTCACTCATTTCAGAAAGTGAAACCCATATATTACATAGATTCATTACACAAAGAGTGTAATATTTCAAGTGTTTATTTATTTTAATTTTGATGATTACGGCTTACAGCCCATGAAAACCCCAAATTCAGTTTCTCAAAAAATTAGATTACATATTTAAAAAAAGTTTTTAAATAGAAATGTTGGCCGGCTGGAAAGTATGTCCATGTACACACTCAATACTTGGTCAGGGCTCCTTTTGGATTAATTACTGTATCAATGTGGTGTGGCATGGAGGTGATCAGCCTGTGGTACTGCTGAGGTGTTATGAAGGTCCAGGTTGCTTTGATAGTGACCTTCAGCTCGTCTGCATTGTTGGGTCTTGTGTCTCTCATCTTCCTCTTGACAATACTCCATAGATTCTCTATGGGGTTTAGGTCAGGAGAGTTTGCTGGCCAATCAAACACAGTGATGCCATGGTCATTAAACCAGGTTTTCATACTTTTGGCAGTGTGTGTGTGTGTGTGTGTGTGGGGGGGGGGGGGGGGGGGTCAAGTCCTGCTGGAAAATGAAATCCGCTTCTCCATAAAGCTTGTCAGCAGAGGGAAGCATGAAGTTTTCTAAAGTTTCCTGGTAGATGACTGCACTAACTTTGGTCTTGATAAAATACAGTGGACCAACACCAGCAGATGACATGGTTCCTCAAATCATCACTGACTGTGGAAACTTCACACTAAACCTCAGCAACTTAGATTCTGTGCCTCTCCACTCTTTCTCAAGACTCTGGGACTCTGATTTACAAATGAAATGGAAAATTTACTTTTATCTGAACAGAGGTCATCTGCTGGTGATTGTCCAGTGTTTTATCAAGACCAAAGTCAGTGCAGTAGTCAACCAGGAAATTTTAGAGCACTTCATGCTTCCCTCTGCTAACAAGCTTTATGGAGAAGCTGATTTCATTTTCCAGCAGGACTTGGCACCTGCCACACTGCCAAAGTATCAAAACCTGGTTTAATGGCCATGGCATCACTGTGTTTGACTGGCCAGCAAACTTTCCTGACCTAAACCCCATGGAGAATCGATGGAGTATTGTCAAGAGTAAGATGAGAGACACCAGACCCAACAATGCAGACAAGCTGAAGGTCACTATCAAAGCAACCTGGACCTTCATAACACCTCAGCAGTGCCACAGGCTGATCACCTCCATGCCACACCACATTGATACAGTAATTAATCCAAAAGGAGCCCTGACCAAGTATTTTTTTATTTTTTTTTTTTTTTTTTTTTTTTTTTTTTGTTACTTATTTGTACCCGTAGGTAGACTTGGTTTGCAGTCTGGTGACAAGCCACCGGCTGCTGGTCGCTGCGTGCGCGAGCGCCCTAAACCTACATGTTTTTGGTATAAGTATTGAGTGTGTACATGGACATACTTTTCAGTCGGCCAACATTTCTACCTTTTTTTTTTTATAATTAATTTTATGTAATACTCTAATTTTTTGAGAAACTGAATTTGGGGTTTTCATGGGCTGTAAGCCATAATCATCAAAATTAAAATAAACACTTGAAATATATCACTCTCTGTGTAACAAATCTATGTAATATATGGGTTTCACTTTCTGAAATGAGTGACAAAAAATATTGAACTTTTTCATGATATTCTAATTTTCTGAGATGTACCTGTATGTGTGTGTGTGTGTGTATATATATATATATATATATATATAAATTTATAAATGGTCCACACCAGTTGTGTAAATAGTTTGCTGTTTGTTTAACCTTAGTGGGCATAAGTAAGCCTTGTGGGACATGCCCGAAACACCTCAAGTGGGAGGCGTCCAGGAGGCATCCTCATCAGATGCCCAAACCACCTCAACTGGCTCCTTTCGATGTGGAGGAACAGAGGTTCTACACCGAGCCTCTTCCGGATGACTGAGCTCCTCACCCTATCTCTAAGGGCGAGTCCAGCAACCCAACAGAGAAAGCTCATTTCAGCCACTTGTATCAGTGATCTCATTCTTTCGGTCATTACTCAAAGCTCATGACCATAGGTGAGAGTAGGAATGTAGACTGAGCGGTAAATCGACAGCACTGACTTAAAGCACAGCTCCCTCTTCACCACAACAGACTGGTACAACATCCACATTATTGCAGATGCTGCACTGATCCGTCTGTCAATCTCTTGTTCTATTCTCCCCTCACTCGTGAATAAGACCCCAAGATACTTAAACTTGTCCACCTGGGGCAGGAGCTCGTCCCCGACCTGGAGAGGCCAATCCACCCTCTTCCAGTTGAGCACCATGGACTTGGACTTGGAAGTGCTGATTCTCATCCCAGCCGTTTCATACACAGTAGCAAACTGTCCCAGCAAGACCTGCAGGTCATTGCTTGATGAAGCCAACAGGACAACATCATCTGCAAACAGCAGAGATGAGATCCTGTGGTCACCAAACATGACACTCTCCGTTCCTTGGCTGTGCCTAGAAATCCTGTCCATAAACATTATGAACAGGATCGGTGACGAAGGGCAGCCCTGGCAGAATCCAACTCTCACTGGGAACAAGTCCAGCTGAGTGTTGGCAATACAAACCAAACTCTCGCAACGGTCATATAGAGACCGAATAGCTCATTGCAACAAGTCCAACACCCCATTCTTCCAAAGCACCCCCCACAAGAAACCATGAGGGATGCGGTTGAATGCTTTCGCCAAGTCCATAGAACAAATGTGGGCTGGTTGGGCAAACCTCCATGAACCCTCAAGGATTCTTGAGAGGGTAAAGAGTTGGTCCGATGTGCCACAGCCAGGACGAAAACCACATCATTCCTCCTGAGTCCAAGGTTTGACCAATGGCCGGACTCTCCTCTCCAGTCCCCTGGCATCGACCTTCCAGGGAGGCTGAGAAGTATGATCCCCCTAAAGTTGGAACACACCCTCCGGTCCCCCTTGTTAAAGAGAGGAACCACCACCCTGGTTTGCCATGCCAAAGCTACTGTCCCCGACTTCCACACAATGTTGCAGAGGCGTGTCAGCTATGACAGCCCTACAACATCCAGGGCCTTGAGGTACTCAGGGCAAATGTCATCCACCCCCCGGGGCTTGGGCACCAAAGAGTTTTTTAGCCACTTTGGCGACCACAGCCCCGTGATGGGTGAGTTGTCCCCCTCGTCCTCAAGTTCTGCTTCGTCTGTGGAAGGCATGTTAGTGGGTTTGAGGAGATCCTTGAAGTATGCCTTCCACTGCCTGAAGATGTCCCCAGTTGAAGTCAGCAGTGCCCCATCCGCACTATTTACAGTGTGGACAGGGTGCCGTTTCACCCTCCTGAGTGGCCGGACAGTTTGTCAGAATCTCTTTGAGGCTGACTGAACTCCTCCCACATTCAAGTTTTTGCTTCAGCAATCACCCGAGCTGTACTCTGCTTGGCCTGCCAGTACAACTCAGCCGCTTCGGGAGTTCCCCAAGCCAGCCAAGCTCAGTAGGACTCCTTCTTCAGTTTGATGGCCCTCCTCACCACTGGTGTCCACCACTTGGTTTGGGAGTTGCAACCATGAGATGCACAGACTACCTTGCGGCCGCAGCTCTGGGCAGCTACTTCAACAATGGAGGTGGAGAACATGGCCCATTCAGACTCCATGTCTCCAGACTCCCTCGGAAAGTGGTTGAAGTTCTTCCAGAGGTGGAAGTTGAAGACCTCTTGAACAGGGGCCTCAGCCAGATGTCCCCAGCACACCCTCACTGTATGTTTAGCTCTACTGGGTCTGAATGGCATTCTTCCACTCATCAGATCCAACTCCCTATCAAGTGGTGATCAGCTGACAGCTCTGCACCCCTCTTACCTAAGTGTCCAAGACATATATTCACAGGTCTGATGACACAATAACAAAATTGATCATCGACCTGCAACCTAAGGTGTCCTGGTGCCAGGTGCACATATGGACACCCTTATGCTTGAACATGGTGTTTGTTATGGACAAACTGTGGTTAGCACAGAAGTCCAATAACTGAACACCACTCAGGTTCAGATCAGGCAGGCCATTCCTCCCAATCCAGGTTTCATTGTCATTACACGTGCTCATTTAAGTCCCCCAGTAGGACAATGGAGTCTCCAAGAGTAGCACTTTCTTGTACCCCAGTCAGAAACTTCAAAAAGGGTGGGTACTCTGAACCATCATTTGGTGCATAGGCACAATTGAAGGTCAGGACCTGTTTCCCGACCCAAAAGCACAGGAAAACTACCCTTTCATCCACTGGGGAAAACTCCAGTATAGAGGCAGCAAGGTGGGGGATGCAAGAATACCCACCGCTGCTCGCCGCTTGTTGCCTAGGACAACTCCAGAGTAGGCCAAGCTCCAGCCACTCTCCAGGTGACTGGTTCCAGAACCGGAGCTGTGTGTTGAGGTGAGCCCGACTATATCTAGCCGGTATCTCTCAACCTTGTGCACCAGCTCAGGCTCCTTCTCCACCAGAGAGGTGATATTCCATGTTCCAAAAGCCAATTTAGAAAGCCAGTTATCAGACCACCTTGGTCTCTGCCTTCGACTGGCACATGATCCACATAGCACCAGATCCCCATGGTCCCTCTTGCAGGTGGTGAACCCACTGGATGGCAGACCCATGTAATTCCTTCAGGCTAAGCCTGGCCAGGTCCCATGGACAGAAACACAGCCACCAGACACTCACCCCGCCCTGGTAGCCCCCATACTGAGCAGGGAAGAGGGAATCCTTGGTTGTGCAGCCATTATGAGTCAGTGTGAAGCCATAGTTGTTAAAACAGAAGATTTCATTTTTCACAGACACAAAAACAACATCAATCTTCTTGCTGGTTTTTTCTTAAGGCAGCAAATAGGCGCATTTCCCAAGATGCCTTACTATTACTTTAAGGTCCTCCATTTACCTGAAAAAGACAGTTTATACATAATCACACAATGACTGTATAAATGATTTTCACTTGCAGACAGAGCTGATTTAATGCTATACAGAGGAGAGGACACATACATTCACACACTCAGAGTTCCTTAGAAATGGTTATGCAAATGGTAGAAAAGCTTTGGCATATTTTGCCTACAAGTTGTGCCTGCACACTTGGAAAAGAAGAGCAGAGCGAAGTGGTGTGGAACTTCGCACAGCACTTCCATTAAGTTTACATGCCGAGTTTGCAGTCCCACATAAAACTGTGGTGAATTTAATTACCTACACTGTATGATATTTACAAGGTTTCATTAGGCCTTCTGGATTTTCTTTCTTTTTTCCTAAGATGGTCTTTTGCTACATATTCTCAGGAGTTCAGACTGAGATTAAAAGGTGCCACCTTAGATGTACTGCTATCACTATGACAACCATAGACAAGCTCATCTATGCAGTTTTCAGTACCAATGGAGGCACGACTACACATTTAAGCACAGCCCCAAACCATGCTCTATAGGGAGATGATCCTTAGTCTAACCAAGCACTTAAAAAGGTGGTAAAGTCTATAGAAGCAAAAGGAGCTGTCTAAAAGATCTGTAAGGGATTGGTTGAAACACTCTTTGTATAAGAGCATGGTGTAGGGCTAAGATAGCATATCTTTATAACCATTATGGACACAGTGACAAGCAACACCTCCCTAAAAAAAGGCTAGGCAAAGGCTAACACTTAAAAGAGGAAAATCATCTGGACCTATAAAGAATCCATGATGATCAAATACTGATTATCATTGACAGGCACAACTTTGAACAGTTTTACAACAAGAAACTAGCCACGCTGTTGGAAAACGGCCTCAACACTTATTGGAAAACACGTCGTACAAAGGTGTTGCAATGGGAGGAAGGCTCTCCAGGAGGAAAACTGTTCTAAATTAGGGCACGTTACATGAAAGAGGCTGAGTGGGGAGAGTGAGTTGGAGACATGGGCAATAATATAACGTGAGCGCCTTCTTGAACTGAATTATTCAGTTGTCCCCATCAGATGTGGAATAGGAAGGCTAAGACAAAAAAATATCTCCATCCCTCCCTTCGCTTTATATGTGGAAAGCTATTGCTCATGATGTCATCATGCATGTGGAGCTTTCATCCTATGAACAACACCTCCCAGTAAGTGATACCTTATTTGTCATGCTATACTGTAACATTGCATAGAAGTTAGAGCTTACTCTAGGGTGGATAGGTACAGTAGGCAGGGACTCTCTGGCAGGGAATTGTGGATCATTCATGACTTATCAAAAGGATACCACAGGATGAAAAAACAAACAAAGCAAGGGAGCTATTTCAGGTCCTGCCATGTGTTCCACTCTCGCCGCTCTTGGCTACAAACAGAGGAGAGAGGTGAGAGCACATCAATTGACATGGCACAAGCACGGCAACGGCCAGAGAGATCCGTCACTGTGAGGTGACGTGGTGCTAGCTGCTGCCCGGGGAGGAGCACACCGAGCCGCACATGCTCAGTTTGGAGGCTGACTCGGGCACTGGCTCAGGATCAGGTACATCATCATCGGTGCCGGCGGCCTCTGGTTCCCCTTCTCCGTCTCCACTGGCATCATCTCCCCCAGCCTCTGACTGGCCCTCCTCCTGACGCTTTTTCAACCTGGCACAGAAGAAACACATAGATACACTACCGTTCAAAAGTTTGGGGTCACCCAGACAATTATTTTGTGTTTTCCATGAAAAGTCACACTTATTTACCACCATGAGTTGTAAAATGAATAGAAAATATAGTCAAGACATTGACAAGGTTAGAAATAATGATTTGTACTTGAAATAATAATTTTTTCCAGATACTCAACCTGCTCAAAGGAAGGTCAGTTTTATAGCTTCTCTAACCAGCTAAACTGTTTTCAGCTCTGCTAACATGATTGCACAAGGGTTTTCTAATCATCCATTAGACTTCTGATGCAATGAGCAAACACATTGTACCATTAGAACACTGGAGTGATAGTTGCTGGAAATGGGCCTCTATACAACTATGTAGATATTGCACCAAAAACCAGACACTTGCAGCTAGAATAGTCATTTACCACATTAGCAATGTATATTAGATATTAGAGTGTATTTCTGATTAGTTTAAAGTTATCTTCATTGAAAAAAACAGTGATTTTCTTTCAAAAATAAGGAAATTTCTAAGTGACCCCAAACTTTTGAACGGTAGTGTATGTGTACTTGGGGTGTGAGAGAAAAACTGACACAGTGTAGTACTGCTATACTTTGTGTGGTTAATAGTGTATCGGTTCAGTGACACCAGAATAGTAATACAAACTCAGCTTTTTGAGAGACAGAGTAATAGAAACCAGCTGACTTTTCAGTTCACTAGATAGGGCTAAGTGCTCACTATCTGGTGAGGTCAGCACAGCAAAGGAGTGACTCGTGAGCTCTAGCCAGGAGTTGGATTAAGCAACGTTAAGGACAGAAAATCGCAATATATGATACTGCAATCTTCCCAAGAATATAATAATATCACATTGTGGCTGAAGTATCAGAATAATTTCATGGCCTGGGCCCTCTAACAATTCCCACCTCTTATGTAAACACATGCAAAAACATTATTATGCAAAAGTTATTTACCACAAGCTTAGGCATTAACCACACATCATACTACCTAAATATACACTTATGTTGACTAAAGGCGTGGAAATATTTTCTAACATTAACCAGAAGCCCACATGAAGATGCACATTAATAATTGAGTATTGTGGCATACTGACGATGTGTTGGTTTTCTGGCTCTTCTATAGGGGTGTGAGCAGCATAGCAATAACCCTTACTGGTCATAAATTATGGGTCATGAGCACAGTTTGCAAAGGCTGCTGCTACTTCTTTTTTCGGCTGCTCCCTTTAGGGGTCTCCATAGTGGATCATCTGCCTCCATCTCACCCTATCCCTTGCATCTTCCTCTGTAACACCAACCCTCTCCATGTCCTCCTTCACTACATCCATTAATCTTCTCTGTGGTCTTCCTCTTTTCCTCCTGCCCGGCAGCTCCATCTTCAACATCCTTTGTCCAATATAGATTATCCCTCCTCTGCACATGGCCAAACCATCTCAGCCTTGACTTTCTTACTTTGTCTCCAAACTGCTCAACCTGAGCTGTCCCTCTGATATACTCATTTTTAATCCTGTCACTCCTAATGAGAATCTTAGCATTTTCAACTTTGCCACCTTGAGCGCTGTCTCCTGTCTTTTTGTCCTTTTCTCTCTCTGCCTCATACATGTCTTTCCCCCCTCCTTCACCTCAATCTTCAACCAACAGTAGCCCAATTTCCACCAGCACCCTGTTGGTTAACAGCACTGGTGGTGTTCGTTATTAACCCGGGCCTTGACCGATCCGATAAGGAAGTCTTATTCTTCATGATCTGCCTCTTTGATTTAGCAAAGATTTTGCATCAGACGCCCTTCCTGACACAACCCTCCCCATTTACCTGGCTTTGTGACTAGCACTAGCAATGCACTGGCTTGGGTTAGTAAATGCTGCTATGTTTCATTAAATATCCAAATTCTAAATACCACAGTCACAATAGACCAATTGTATGACCTAAGCATCCACAGGTAATGCTAAAGTCAAATTTAAGTCACACAAGAACTTTGTGTGTTATTATCAAAGCTGAGATAATGCACATTGCAATGCATCATCATATAAGGAGTATTAAGCACCAAATTGTCAAGTTAAACAGCATAGGAGCTGAAGATCCATCGAGGATTGTTTTGAATTGGAACATTTTGTATTTGGATGGTTACAGATCAATTAAGAATCAAATCACCACACCAGTAAAGGCCCTGTCACACCTTTAGGCAGCGTTTGCCAAACATATAAAAACTGATCTAAAACGCTGGCATATGCCGAAATGTTCACTTGTGGCCTTATGAACCGCATATCCATAATGAGTTTGATGTATACATAACGTATTAGTAATTTACACTACACACAAAAATTAGTGATATTCGGCTTTCAGGTGAAATTTCAGGATGCACTGAAAATACACGATAACCTTTACAGGTGAATTTAATTTGACCTTCTCTAACGTTTTGAATGCACATGTCCAGCTGTTCAGTGTTTCACTACTTTTTGCATAACTCGCTGTTCTCTAACAAGGTGCTTAACAGCAAAATTCACAACAGATTTTTGAGCCATGAATTGACCAATAAATTTTCTTGTTCAATTAGAATTGGTATTTAAACAGTCCTCTTCATCATGCTGCTCACATTTTGACATGAGACCAAGATGACACCTAACAATTGATCAACAGTACCTCGCCATTGTGAGGCTTCAAACAGGATGTTCTCAGAGGGAAGTGGCCACTGAGCTTAGAGGGTCGCAGAGTGTCATCAGCAGGTTCCAACAGAGACACAGAGAGACTGGAAGAGTCACAGAAAGGTATAGAAGTGGACGTCCTTTGGCCTCATCCCACGCTGATGACCGCTTCATTGTGAGCGGTGCATTGCAGAACCAGATGACGAATACCACTCAACTCTAAGCACATTTAAGGGAGGTGAGAGGCACCCAAGTGTCACGTCAGACCATTCGAAACCATTTAGATCAGCGTGATCTGCGTGCTAGATGACCTGCAAGGGTACCTGACCACACTACCAGGCACAGGCGTCATCGTCTTGCATGGGCCAGGCAGCATTTACGCTGGACAGAGGACCAGTGGACCTCAGTGCTGTTCTCTGATGAAAGTCGATTCACGCCGAGTAGAAATGATGGCCGCCAATAATGTTGAAGATGTCAAGGAGAGCACTATGCATCAGCCACTGTTGTCACCAGACGAGCCTTTGGTGGTGGTGGTGTTACAGTCTGGGCAGGTGTGTCTAGTCAATACAGAACTGCCCTACACCTTGTGAATGGTACAGTGACAAGCCTGAATAACATCATTAACTCAGTCATTGTGTCCCTGCATCAACACAAGCCTAATTTCATTTTCATGGACAGCAATGCTCCAGCTCATCAAGGTCGCATCATTAGGGAATGGCTGCAAGAGACTGGAGTACCTCAAATGGAGCGGCCTGCACTTTCTCCAGACCTACGAGAAGAGTGGAATGCCATGCCTCAGCAGACAATAAGTCAACCTGTGAACAGCATGAGACGTCATCGTCAAGCTGTAATTGATGCTCCAGGGCACATGACAAGTTATTGAGAAACTGACATTTTTTGCTGTGGTATACCCACCACTGTCGTTGGCTTTTGTTTCAATGAACTGTTTGAGATGAGGAAATCACCATTACATGCTTCTACTTAAATGCCCTACTTTCATGGTAAAATATCACTGTAGAGTGAACTGTTTGCATTTTCCATAAATTTCACCTGAAAGCCAAATATCCCTAACTTTTTGTGAGTATATATAGAATGCTTCAGTCAGTCAGTCTTCCGGCAAGCCGGTGATTTTATATAGCACGTTTCAATAACTTACAAATAACGTAAACCAATGAATGCTTAGTGTGTTGCCGGCGTTCACAACTTTTGCTCAACCATAGTCTAACTTATGCATAGCTTATCCTAACTTATGCATAGCGCGGTCATGCCAAACTGCCGTCGCCTCCCGAACAGCTGACCTCTGTGCTTCGGGCGATCAGGTGATTGGATCCACTTCCTCCAGTGTTCTGACATTTTGGCATAGCTATCAGAACAGCACTGGACAGCTGATGGTACAGACTGCAGTCAAAGGTATATAAAAAAAAACATGGCAAGGAGGGCTAAAAAGCGATTTGGATCTTTATCCTGTAGCTTGAAAGTGTCAAAGTTTGCTCGGACACATCCCCAACAGGTCCTATGATACAAAAAAGTACGTGTGTTTAGTTCTGTGTGTGTGTGTGTGTGTGTGTGTGTGTGTGTGTGTGTGTGTGTGTGTGTGTGTGTGTGTGTGTGTGTGTGTGCGCGCGTGCTGCAGGCAGCACGACAGCTGATATCAGTACGGGTCCTTCCTGTGAACCAGCGCTGCAAATACGTCATTATAGGGTAGCTGCAAGCTAGAAACCCATTCAGTAAGTTACACATCGGTTCAAAGAGAGTTACTCATATTATTAGAAATAAGTTTTGGGTACGCTAGACTTTTATCGCGACATATTTTGACTTATGAGTAACATGTGTCGCTTACAAGTAACGTGTGTGAATGAACACATAACTTACCTACAATTTATGCCCCGCTTATGCGGGACGTTTTAGCCATACGTTGAATACTTTGGAAAATTTTCAGCATGCTGAAAATTTTCAGAGGATCTTGGTGTACAACGCCATATACCAGCATGGTTCAGTGTGCTCTTAACTTATACAAAACTTACACATGACTGATTCGACGTACGCAAGCATATTCTCCAAATTTTTCATACGTTTGGCAAACGCTACCTAAATTGTCTAGATGTAACAGGGCCTTAAAGATTCACACCTCTAATGAAAACATTAAACATCTTTGAGGAAAACAAAAACCTATACAGCATCTTAAAAGAAGCCCGACACCTGATGATTTTGTGTTGCTGTTTAAAGAGGAGAGGTGAACCAAAAGGAACCAAGATTTTGACTTATGGACAAAAATTTTACATTCTATCACACAAATATTTCCTCTTAGGAAGTGTGATTATGAGATTCCCAGTTATACTCTCTACTCTCTGATGTGTGAAGTCAGCTGACTGATTACAGAAAATATATTTTAAGCCTTTTGTCATATTCTCACTTTTACTTGGATATAAACACCTGCTCAACAGTTGCTGAACAAAATAAAAATACATGCAGATTACAGCATCTTTAAAAGAAATTGTAGAGAATGCATACATACAGACGTGGACAAAATTGTTGGTACCCCTCTGTTAATGAAAGAAAAACCACAATGGTCACAGAAATAACTTGAATCTGACAAAAGTGGTAATAAATAAAAATTCTATGAAAATTAACCAATGAAAATCAGACAATGCTTTTGAATTGCGGTTCAACAGAATTATTTTAAAAAACAAACTCATGAAACAGGCCTGGACAAAAATGATGGTACCCCTAGAAAAGATTGAAAATAATGTGACCATAGGGACATGTTCAACCAAGATGTGTCCTCTAATTAACATCACAGGTGTCTACAAACTTGTAATCAGTCAGTCGGCCTATTTAAAGGGTGACAAGTAGTCACTGTGCTGTTTGGTGACATGGTGTTTACCACACTAAACATGGACCAGAGGAAGCAAAGGAGAGAGTTGTCTCAGGAGATTAGAAAGAAAATTATAGACAAGCATGTTAAAGGTAAAGGCTATAAGACCATCTCCAAGCAGCTTGATGTTCCTGTGACTACAGTTGCACATATTATTCAGAAATTTAAGATCCATGGGACTGTAGCCAACCTCCCTGGACATGGCCGCAGGAGGAGATGGATAATACGAATGGTAACAAAAGAGCCCAGAACAATCTCTAAACACATTCATGGTGAACTCCAAGGTCAAGGTACATCAGTGTCAGATCGCACCATCCGTCGTTGTTTGAGCCAAAGTGGACTTCATGGGAGATGACCAAGGAGGACACCACTGTTGAAAACAAATCATAAAAAAGCCAGACTGGAATTTGCCAAACTGCATGTTGACAAGCCACAAAGCTTCTGGGAGAATGTCCTATGGACAGACGAGACAAAACTGGAACTTATTGGCAAGGCACATCAGCTCTATGTTCACAGACGCAAAAATGAAGCACACCAAGAAAAGAACACTGTCCCTACTGTGAAACATGGAGGAGGTTCTGTTATGTTGTGGGGCTGCTTTGCTGCATCTGGCACAGGGTGTTTTGAATCTGTGCAGGGTACAATGAAATCTCAAGACTATCAAGGTATTCTAGAGAGAAATGTGCTGCCCAGTGTCAGACACCTTGGTCTCAGTCACAGGTCATGGGTCTTGCAACAGGATAATGACCCAAAACACACAGCTAAAAACACCCCAGAATGGCTAAGAGCGAAACATTGGACTATTCTAAAGTGGCCTTCTAATGAGCCCTGATCTAAATACTACTGAACATCTGTGAAAGGAGCTGAAACATGCCATATGGAGAAGGCACCCTTCAAACCTGAGACAACTGGAGCAGTTTGCTCATGAGGAGTGGGCCAAAATACCTGCTGAGAGGTGCAGAAGTCTCACTGACAGTTAGAGAAATCATTTGATTACAGTGATTGCCTCAAAAGGTTGTGCAAAAAAATATTAAGTTAAGGGTACCATCATTTTTGTCCAGGCCTGTTTCATGAGTTTGTTTTTAAAATAATTCTGTTGAACCACAATTCAAAAGCATTGTCTAATTTTCACTGGTTAATTTTCATAGAATTTTTATTTATTACCACTTTTGTCAGATTCATGTTATTTCTGTGACCATTGTGGGTTTTTCTTTCATTAACAGAGGGGTACCAACAATTTTGTCCACGTCTGTATTTTGTTATGCGCTCGTGTTGTACTAATTGAGCTATTAAAGAAATTCTTCATTTGTAATCTCTGACCCAAATGGCCACTATAAAGTGGAATGGTGGACTCTCATGCTATATTTATCATACAGTATCTCACAAAAGTGAGTGCACCCCTCACATTTTAGTAAATATTTTATTATATCTTTTCATGGGACAACACTGAAGATATGACACTTTGATACAATGTAAAGTAGACAGTGTACAGCTTATATAACAGTGTAAATTTGCTGTCCCCTCAAAATAACTCAATACACAGCCATTAATGCCTAAACCGCTGACAACAAAAGTGAATACACCCCTAAGTGAAAACGTCCAAATTGTGCCCAACTAACCATTTTCCCTCCCCGGTGTCATGTGTGTTACAAGGTCTCAGGTGTGAATAGGGAACAGGTGTGTTAAATTTGGTGTTATCACTCTCACACTCTCTCATACCGGTCACTGGAAGTTCAACATGGCACCTCATGGCAAAAAACTCTTGAGGATCTGAAAAAAAGAAATTGCTCTACATAAAGATGGCCTAGGCTATAAGAAGACTGCCAGCACCCTGAAACTGAGCTGCAGCATGGTGGCCAAGACCATACAGCAATTTAACAAGACAGGTTCCACTCAGAACAGGCCTCGCCATGGTCGACCAAAGAAGTTGAGTGCACATGCTCAGCGTCATATCCAGAGGTTGTCTTTTGAAAATAGATGTATGAGTGCTGACAGCATTGCTGCAGAGGTTGAGGGAGTGGGGGATCAGCCTGCCAGTGCTCAGATCATTCACCGCACACTGCATCAAATTGGTCTGCATGGCTGTCATCCCAGAAGGAAGCCCCTTTTAAAGATGATGCACAAGAAAGCCTGCAGGTTGCTGAAGGCAATCAGACAAAGGACATGGATTACTGGAACCACGTCCTGTGATCTGATGAGATCAAGATAAACTTATTTGGTTCAGATGGTGCCAAGTGTGTGTGGTGGCAACCAGGTGAGGAATGCAAAGATAAGTGTGTCTTGCCTAAAGTCAAGCATGGTGGTGGGAGTGTCATGGTTTGGGGCTGCATGAGTGCTGTCGGCACTGTGGAGCTATAGTTCATTCAGCGAACCATGAATGCCAACATGTACTGTGACATACTGAAGCAGAGCATGATCCCCTCCCTTCGGAAACTGGGCTGCAGGGCAGTATTCCAACATGATAACAACCCCAAACACACATCCAAGAAAACCACTGCCTTGCTAAAGAAACTGAGGTTAAATGTGATGGACTGGCCAAGCATGTCTCCAGACCTAAACCCTATTGAGCATCTGTGGGGCATCCTCAAATGGAAGGTGGAGGAGCACAAGGTCTCCAACATCCACCAACTCCGTGATGTTGTGAATGAATGAATGAATGAATCTTTATTTCGGATAGATTAAAAGTAAAGATTAAAAAAAAGAAACAGAATAATATAACAATGTGGAAAAATATTACAAGGTCAAATCAAACAATAACTCCTCTAATTATACAGTTCAGCATAAGTTATCCGAAATGGGTGATGGCTGAAGCCGCAGCTTATATTGCCCACCCATATTCCATCCAAGAATTCAGAAGAAAAACAAAACAAGAGCGATTACAATTCAGAACAAAGCTAAGACAAAACGTGACAAAAAACTAAGCAACAACACAACACAGACTGGATATGACAATCCTTATGTGATTTTACATGTCATCTTGTATATACAGTATGTTTGGAGTATTTCTTCCTTTAGTTTTTGTTTAAATTGCCAAGCGTTGTACATGATTTTAATTCAGGTCCAAAAGCATTCCACAATCTAACTCCTTGCACTGAGACACTGTGTTGCTTGGTGGTAGTTCTCACTGAAGGTTTTTGAAATATACATGTTCCTCTGAAATGATATTGTTTCTCCCTTATTTGGAACAACTTTTGGATATTTATAGGCAGTGATAGATTCTTCACTTTAAACATTATTACTGCAGTTTTAAAGTCAACCAGATCTTTCAACTTGAGAGCTTTTAATTTAAGAAAAAGTGGGTTTGTTGGCTCCCTGTAAGCAGCTTTGTTTATTATTCTAATAGCTCTCTTCTGAAGCATAAAGATTGGATATATGTTTGTTTTATATGTATTTCCCCATACTTCAGTACAATATGTCATGTATGGGAGTATTAATGAATGATACAAAGTATATAATGTGGGTTGATTCAGCAAATATTTCACTCTGTGTAGTATTGCAATTGATTTAGAGATATTTTACCTTTAATATAATTTATATGTGACTTCCAACACAGTTTATTATCAATTATTACTCCAAGAAATTTCATTTCAGATACCTTTTCAATCTCTACACCATTTACACTGAGTTTAGATACTAAGTTGTTGTGATGGTTATTAAAAACTATAAATTTTGTCTTACTTAAATTGAGCATTAATTTGTTTGAATCAAACCACAGTTTAAGCTTTCCTAATTCCTTTCCGAGTGTATCCAAAAGTTGTTCCAAATTGCTTCTACTGCATAATAAATTAGTGTCATCAGCAAACAATATTAAATCCATTTTTTTCCGAAACTTTACATATATCATTTATACACATATTGAATAACAGTGGCCCCAAAACTGAACCCTGTGGGACTCCACAAGTAACCTTCACTAACTGTGAGTTTTTGTTACCAACACATACAAACTGATATCTATTCTTTAAGTAACTACATAACCAGGACAGTGCTACCCCCCAATACCACAATTTTGTAGTTTCTTTAATAATAAATTATGATCCACTGTATCAAATGCTTTTTTAAGATCCAGGAATACCCCAACTGAATACTCTTTATTTTCAACGGCAGTTGATATTTTTTCTATAAATTCCATTAGAGCAAATGCACTTGTCCTTTTGCGTCTGAACCCATATTGCTGCTCACACAATAAATTATTCTTCATTATGAAATTGTCAATTCTCTCACAGAATATTTTTTCAAGTATCTTGGAAAATTGCGGCAATAGTGAAATTGGTCTATAGTTTGAAAATTCCCCTCTGTCACCCGTCTTGTACATCGGAATTACTTAAGCTATTTTCATTGCATTGGGGAATATACCTGTTTGGAAAGACAGGTTACAAATATACGTCAGTGGTTTCACTAAGCATTCAATAATAATTTTGACGAAGAGCATGTCAATACCATCATAGTCCGTAGATGTTTTACTTTTAAACGATTTAACAATTTCAATGACCTCTCCCTCGTCTGTGTTCTTTATGAAAATGGAGTCTTTTATAGCAATGTTTTTGCTTATTGTATCACCTGTAGGTGTTGTAATGGGTATTTCTCGAGCCAAATTAGGACCAATGTTAACAAAAAAGTTATTAAATTCATCTGCAGGTGAGACTGCATTCACACTCTGAGTCGTTTTATTATTTTTTTTTTTTGAAAGACTGGTTGGGTAGCTTCCATCCATCCATCCATCCATCCATCTTCTACCGCTTTTCTGGAGGTCCGGGTCATGGAGGCAGTAGTTCAAGCAGAGAAGCCCAGACTTCCCTCTCCCCAGCCACCTACTCCAGCTCTTCAGAGAGGATACCAAGGTGTTCCCAGACCAGCTGGGAGACATAGTCTCTCCACCGAGCCCTGGGTTTGCCCCGGGGTCTCCTCCCAGTGGGATGTACCCAAAACACCTCAAGTGGGAGGCGTCGAGGAGGCATCCTAATTAGATGCCCATACCACCTCAACTGACTCCTTTCAATGTGGAGGAGCAGCGGTTCTACTCTGAGCCTCTCCCGGATGACTGAGCTCCTCACCCTATCTCTGAGGGTGAGTCCAGCAATCCTACGGAGAAAGCTCATTTCAGCCGCTTGTATCCATGATCTAGTTCTTTCAGTCATTACCCAAAGCTCGTGACAATAGGTGAGAGTAGGAACGTAGATTGACTGGTAAATCAACAGCTTTGCCTTAGAACTCAGCTCCCTCTTCACCACAACAGACCGGTACAACGTCTGCATCACTGCAGATGCTGCTCCGATCCATCTGTCGATCTCTCGCTCCATTTTCTCCTCACTCGTGAACAAGACCCCAAGATACTTAAACTCCTCCACTTGGGGCAGGAGCCTGTCCCCAACCCAGAGAGGACAATCCACCTTTTTCCGGCTGAGGACCATGGACTCAGACTTGGAGGTGCTGATTCTCATCCCAGCCGCTTCACACTCAGCGGCAAATCGTCCCAGCAAGAGCTGTAGGTCATTGCTGGATGAAGCCAACAGGACAACATCATCTGCAAACAACAGAGATGAGATCCTGTGGTCACCAAGTGTGACGCCCTCCATTCCCTGGCTGCGCCTAGAAATCCTGTCCATAAAAATTATGAACAGGATCGGTGACAAAGGGCAGCCCTGGCGGAGTCCAACTCTCACTGGGAATGAGTCCGACCGAGTGTTGGCAATACGAACCAAACTCTCACAACGGTCATACAGAGACTGAATAGCTTGGAACAACAAGCCTGATACTCCATACTCCAGAAGCACCCCCCACAAAAAACCACGAGGGACACGGTCAAATGCCTTCTCCAAGTCCACAAAACACATGTAAACTGGTTGGGCAAACTCCCACAAACCCTCGAGAATTCTCGAGAGGGTAAAGAGCTGGTCCGAGGTGCCATGGCCAGGACGAAAACCACATTGCTGCTCCTGAATCTGAGGTTCGACCAACGGCCGGACTCTCCTCTCCAGTACCTTGGCATAGACCTTCCCAGGGAGCCTGAGGAGTGTGATCCCTCTAAAGTTGGAGCACACCCTCTGGTCCCCTTTTTTGAAGAGAGGAACCACCACCCCGGTTTGCCATGCCAAAGGCACTGCCCCCGACCTCCATGCAATGTTGCAGAGGCGTGGTTGGGTAGCTTGGCTTGTATTTCTGTTTTTATTTCCAAGAATATTGTTAAGTATTGTCCATGTATTTTAAATATTGTCTCTGTTTTTCTCCAGTTCTTTACTGTAATAGTCTCTTTTACTACATCTCATTATATCTGTTAACTTATTTTTGTATGTTTTATACCGCTGCTCTGCTTCTTTTGTTCTTTTCTTTAGAAAAGCTTTATATAATTAATTTTTCTTTTTACACGCCTTTTGTAATCCTTTGGTTATCCATGGCTTGTCGACAAATTTATGTTTTAGCTTCTTCTTTACTAATGGAGAATTTTTTTTTCATAAAGAGTGGTTACAATGTTCATAAATGTGTCATAGGCTTCATTTACATCTGATACATAGACTTTTGTCCAGTCTTGCTTCAGCAAGTCTTCTTTAAAAGAACTGATTGCATTTTGTGATTTGTATCTGAAAGATTTTAAAGTTTTTTCTGTATTGGCCCCCGTATGGCCATGGATAAGTGCAAAGATTGGCAAATGGTCACTTATATCATTTATCAATAATCCACTTTCTATTTTCTTATCAATAATATTAACAAACAGGTTATCAATAAGTGTAGCAGTGTGAACTGTGATTCTACTGGGATGTGTTTTTGTGGGATATAGATTCATACTGTACAAAGAATTCAAGAACTCTGTAATTACATTTTGTTGAAATGGATTTAGTAAATCAATATTGAAATCTCCACAAATTACAACCATTTTCTTACTAGTAATATTATTCTACAGCTCGACTAATTTATCTCTGAATGTCTCAATGCAAGTTCCCGACGTTCTATATATACAACTTATAATTAGATTTTTTTGTTTCATCTTGGCCAATCTCAACAGTAACACATTCCAGAATTCCTGGTAGTGCAAACGACATTCCATTTACAAGCTTACACCTATACAGGTCATCAATATACAGTGCAACACCACCACCCTTTTTTTGAGATCTGTTAATATGAAACATCTGGTATTCCTCTATTGCCATCAGAGGAGCCTGCTCTTCATTAAGCCAAGTTTCAGAGACTGTGATAGCTGTAAATTTTCTGTCTAGCTGTTTTAAATAGTCCTGAATCTGTGGAAAGTTTTTGTTAAGACTTCTGCTGTTGAAGTGTATTATTGATAGTTTACCATCTAATTGCACTTGACTTTTGAATTGCTTTTCAGTATAATATTCACAATGATTATGAATATTATTGAAAAAGTGGTTATCAGGATCAATATCATTCTCCATCTCTTGTAGTTTATGTTCAGCATAATGGCATATTTTCAGAGTTTGAATTTCTCATGGAGGAGTGGAGGAGGATTCCAGTGGCAACCTGTGAAGCTCTAGTGAACTCCATGCCCAAGAGAGTTAAGGCAGTGCTGGAAAATAATGGTGGCCACACAAAATATTGACACTTTGGGCACAATTTGGACATTTTAACTTAGGGGTGTACTCACTTTTGTTGCCAGCAGTTTAGACATTAATGGCCGTGTGTTGAGTTATTTTGAGGGGACAGCAAATTTACAGTTATACAAGCTGTACACTGACTACTTTACATTGTATCAAAGTGTCATATCTTCAGTGTTGTCCCATGAAAAGATATAATACTTACAAAAATGTGAGGGGTGTACTCACTTTTGTGAGATACTGTACATGAACAAAAATGTCGCCCAAAGGCCACAACTTAGCCTGAAAGCCATCTTATTCTAATCACTAGTGTCAGCAATGGAACAATCACCTATGGACAAATACAAACTTGGCACACCTGTGGATGTATTTTAAAGCACACCTCAAACACACTGCTTCCTTTTGTAACATCATCAGAAAATCAAAAGAAAGCAGCCAAGATATCAGGAAGAGAACTGTGGACCTCCACAAGTCTGGTTCATTCTTGGGTATGACTTCGAGATGAAGGTGCCACGTTCATCTGGTCAAAGAATCACACACAAGTATAAACACCATGGGAATGTCCAGCCATCAGACCGCTCAGGAAGGAGATGGGCTCTGTGTCCCAGAGATGAATGTGCTATGGTGCAAAATATGCATATCAACCCCAGAACAAAAGCAAAAGACCTTGTGAAGATGCCGGCTGAAGCTGGTAAGAGTGTCATAATCCACAGTGAAACAAGTCCTGTACCAACTAGAGCTGCAACTAACAATTATTTTGGTAGTCGACTAATCTAACAACTTTTTTTTGATTAGTTAACTAATCTGTAATTTCCCCATTGTGGGACTAATAAAGGCTTATCTTATCTTAATCACAACTATTTCTGTCATGTCCACCATCTCAGCTTCCTGCTGGCATGGCTCCTGTTCGGGGCTCTAGGTCATGTTTTATCTCACCTGTTTAAGCCTGCACACTTGTGAAAATCACTTTGTTGTCAGTCTCTGCCTTAATATAATGTAGCCTATTATAAAAAGTTCCCATAGCTAAATAAAATAATGGCCCATCAAACATGAGTTGGAAACTTGAACTTGACAGTTTAAGTGTTTGTAGCAACACTGTCATGACCCGAGCGCCGATCTCGTCCGCGCTCGGGTCATACATCATCTCTTTCAGGCTTTGACAGCAGTGTCTCCCTTCTGGCTCCCCGGGCTCTTATTGTGACAGCGCCCGGTGGAGCTTTCTGCTGTCAAGGCCGAAACAGCTGTGCTGCATTTGGGGTCATTAGCGACTGGCGTTAAAAGTGGACGCCGAATGCACCCCGATGCAGCAGTCTCTGTTTAACTCCCTATCAAAACTCCATGAAGACTTCTCGCTGTCTGTAGCATCGGGCATCCCCCGGCTCAGACGCCGTCTTCTCATCATCCTCAATTGTAAGTTATCCTGTTGTTATCCTACCCTCGTTGTAGTGTGTTTTAGCCCACCGTGGCTCTTTCCTTTGTTAGTGTGTGTTATCGCCTGTTCCCTCCCCTTTAATAATAAACACCTCTGCAAACTCACTGGTGACTGTTGGCGTCTTATGGTGGCTCGCGAGGGCCACCGTGACAGTAGACTGCTGCCCGAACGTCTAGAGAGAGGCGCCACACCGAGACGCCGTTCACCGTGAGTTTTTGCATAATTGGACTGTTGTTCTTCCCTGTCTGGGTGTCCACTCTGGAAGAATGCCGTCTCCCAGGAGTCGCGTTCGGCGCCTGGGTAATGAGCTAGCGAGTGCCCTGGAGTATGTTGATGGGATGCTCCTCGCCGCTACCTTTGACGACAACCCCAAAGACATGCGCTGGCACCTGGACTACGCTGAGGTTCTGCTGGACAATCTTCCTCGCTACGCCGACCACCCTGGAGTCAGCGCGAGGAGATATGACATCACCGCACAGCGCGAGATACTCCGTGGGCTGGAGGGAAATCCCGGCAGGAAGCCGAAGAGGAGGAATCGTCGCCCCTTGCTTCGGGATCCCGCTCCTGCCTCCGTTCCGGCCTGGGAGTTTGCACCATCCAGAGGTCTTTCCCCATCGGGCATGACGTCACTTGGGATTCCCCCAGAGGAGCTGCAGCTGACAGCAATCAAGATCTGGGACCGAGTGGCTGCTGCTCGCTCCGCTGTGCATCCTTCTGTAATTATGAAGCATGTGGCGGCGACAGTCAGACTGGGGGAGAGGAATCCTGGGTTAAGTGACTTTCCTGAGTTCTCCGACCTCCTCGCCTCAGTCTCTGCACAGGAGCGGCGATTCCCGGACCTCACCTTCACCTCGCCCTCTGCCAGAAACCGTCGTCACCTCTACAGACAACCTTGGCTTGAATCCCGTCCGGATCCAGTTCTGGGTCGCCGCAAGGGCTCAATCTCTCACACAGCTGTCACTCCTGCGCCTCGTCAGAGGGGAATCCCCGCAGCCTCATCCCCCGGGCCATCTTCTCCTGCTGTCCCATCAGCGCTCCGTGCCCTACTCGTCTCAGCTGTCGCCCCCTCCTCCTCGTCGCCTATCCCGGCTGCTGTGTGTCTCTGGAGTCCTGTTTCGGCAAGCCCCGTCCCGGAACCATCTCGAGCGGCTCCCCCTCGTCCTCCCAGGGGGCCCTCTGTTGCCGTCCGGCGGGGAAAGGGAGGAGCAACATCCGCCGCAGCAGGCACCATCCAGCCTCCAGGAGACAGGCAAGTCCAAACTCATCCATATTTTCATTATTGTGATTTGCCTTGTCAGACACCTGGGGTTGGAGTTCGGGGTTCGCAGTCCCCCGAGCTCCCACCACCTGCTGTGGCTTTAGTTTTTGATCCCGCATCCTCTGTGTCTTCCTCCGCTAAGCGGTCCTCGACACCAGGCCAACGTCGCCGGATGAGGAGGGGGCCTGCGGTTCTGGAGAGCTTGGTTCCGGTCCCACAGCCACGTCGTGGGCGAAGGAGGAGAGCGGACTGCAGCGTGGAACCTGCGCCGACGAGGAAGCGTCCCCGGGTCTCCACGGACGAGCGGTCCGGTCCAGCGGGTCGAGGATCCCCTGCCACCACGCCATGCAGGCCGTCGGCGTGGGCATCGGTGCCGTAGGATCCAGAGGCTGCGGACACGATCATGCCAGCTGCGGAGCCCGACGTAGCTGAGTGAGAGCCTGATGACGACCTCCTGCCATCTGAGCCCGGATCTTTGGAGCCCTGGATGGCGTCAGAACCCAAGATCAGGCAAGTGCTCTGTATTGTCTTTCTTCTTTCCTTTCTAGAGCATTTTTGCCTGTCTCTTGGGGAGATGAGCCGGGTGCAGCCGCCCACTGCGTCCGAGCTTGTCTCACTGGGTTCTGGCGCTGCCGGTGATCCTGATCCCGGTTCTTTTCGCTCTCCCGAGCCTTCTCCCAGGGTTGTCGGCGAGGAGCTGCTTTCGCCCGCTGTGCCAGAGGTTCCGGGTTCAGGGTTGGAGGTCGGTTCTGGTGCGGCGCCGACCCAGTCGGGGTCCGACGCGGGTGCAACCATGACCCAATCGGAGTCCGTCGCGGGTGCAGCCGTGACCCAATCGGTGTCCAACGGAGGTGCAGCACCAGCTGAATCCAGGTTCGGTGAGGGAGCTGCAGATCCCCTGCCACTGGACACTGGACCAGCTCATCTTCTCCCCCATCTTCACCATCGTCCTCATCTTCACCCTCATCATTCCCCCAAGCCTTCTCCACCAGGTGCCGTATGGTCCCCTCACTTTCGGCCCGGCTCGCCCTCGCTATTCCTCTCTACAGGGAAGCTGTTGCCTTTCTCTCCCCTGCGGTCCTGGTGACTGAGCGATGCGGGTCGGCCGCCAGAAGGACTGCCGCGCCCATTTGGCTCTCTGGACCGGCCACCCGACCCACTGGACTCTCTATTCGGCGGCCTGGTCCAGCCACCTGAAGCACTGTTTTTCCTGGCCTGGGATTCGGGTAGGCCGCCTGAACTCTTCCCGTTACCCCTGTTGGCGGCTTGGACGCTGGGTGCAGGGAGGCCCCCCGAACTGTGTAATTGTGCCTGTCATCCCTGTGTTTTTCCCCTCTGTTCCTTGGTAATTCTGTGGATGTACGGGTATGTCATTATGATTTCATGTTATCTCATCGCTGTTAGCGTATGTTTGTGTTTCTTGCACCTCATCTCTGTTGGTATGCCCTTGTTTTCTTTCTAGGCCCCCTCCTGTTGTTGCATTCCTTTTTCTTTAGGGCTTGGTCCATATATTGTCTGCATTTACGGAGTATTGTGATTTTTTTTTGTCTCTCTTCCCCATCATACTCTGTGATTGCTTCGTTTGTCCCCTGTCAGCGTCATGTTTTTTTTTCTCTTCTCCTTTTTCGCTCCCTCCTGGCCTGCGTCCCATCCGCCCACCCTAGGGGGGGTGGGGGGCTTGGGTGTTATTAGCCGTTCTGAGCCCGGCCTCAAGGGGGAGGAACTGTCATGACCCGAGCGCCGATCTCGTCCGCGCTCGGGTCATACATCATCTCTTTCAGGCTTTGACAGCAGTGTCTCCCTTCTGGCTCCCCGGGCTCTTATTGTGACAGCGCCTGGTGGAGCTTCCTGCTGTCAAGGCTGAAACAGCTGTGCTGCATTCGGGGTCATTAGTGACCGGCGTTAAAAGCGAACGCCGAATGCACCCCGATGCAGCAGTCTCTGTTTATCTCCCTATCAAAGCTCCGTGAAGACTCCTCGCTGTCTGTAGCATCGGGCATCCCCCGGCTCAGACGCCGTCTTCTCATCATCCTCTATTGTAAGTTATCCTGTTGTTATCCTACCCTCGTTGTAGTGTGTTTTAGCCCACCGTGGCGCTTTCCTTTGTTAGTGTGTGTTATCCCGTTCCCTCACGTTTAATAATAAACACCTCTGCAAACTCACTGGTGACTGTTGGCATCTTATGGTGGCTGGCGAGGGCCACCGTGACAAACACAATTAAATGATAGATGTTAAAGTGTAAAAACTCAAATAGCAGCTCTGCTACTCAATAAAGGTCTGTTGTAATGCTGTTTATTCAAAACAATTCCATTAAAGTACAAAAAGAAAATAACCAATAAGACAGTCCATCCTGTTTGAAACCTTGCTGGGTCTAGAAGTTTAAAAGTTTAATTAGGCTTCAGATGAAAATTAAAATAACTTCTTCCACTCCAAAATAATAAAAAAAAACACTTTAAATATCAGTGCAGGAATGTGAGCCTTCACTACACATACAGTGAAATATTTAAGCCATTTTAAATTTATTTGTGATGATTATGGTTATCTTTTTTAAATTAAATTACAAATCAAGATGTGCGCACGGTGGCGCAGTGGTTAGCACTGCGGCAGCACAGTTTACCCTTGGCCGGGGGATTGTGGGGATCGTGGAATCGTGGGTTCGATCCCAGCCCCCGACCAACAGTGATCTGTGTGGAGTTTGTATGTTCTCCCCGTGTTGTGTGGGTTTACTCCGGGATTTCTCCGGTTTCCTCCCACATGCCAAAAACATGCATGTTAGGTTAATTGGCTGTTCTAAATTGTCCCTAGATATCTGTTTCCTATAGGCCCTTAGAATAGAGGGTTAGTATTAATGAAAGCGCTTTGAGTGGTCGTTGTGACTAGAAAAGCGCTATATAAGTGTAGGTTAGTTAGTTAGTTAGTTAGTTTTAATTGGGCAGCGTGGTGGCGGACTGGTTAGCACTGCGGCAGCACAGCAACTCACCCTTGGCCGGGGGATCCTGGGTTTGATTCCAGCCCCCGACCAACAGTGATCTGTGTGGAGTTTGCATGTTCTCCCCGTGTCTTCGTGGGTTTACTCCGGGATTTCTCTGGTTTCCTCCCACATGCCAAAAACATGCAAGTTAGGTTAATTGGCATCAGAACTGGGGATTCTAAATTGTCCTTAGGGATGACTATGAGAGTGAATGGTTGTCTGTCTCTCTGTGTTGGCCCTGCGATGGACTGGCGATCTGTCCAGGGTGTACCCTGCCTCTCGCCCAAAGATGCTGGGATAGGCTCCATCCCCCCCACGACCCAAAAAGGATTAAAGATGGATGGATGGATGTTTTAATTTACCAAGATGCATTAATATTCAGAATGAGGGCTGATATTACGTTGACAATAACAGAGAATATGAAAAAGAGTAAGCTGCCCATGTAATTCACCCATTTACTGCAGTTAACATATTAGCCAGCATAACAGAAGCAGCTCAGCTGTCAGCAACCATTGTTAAAGAGAGATTATTGTCCGACAGCAGGTAAACTATTTAAACAGCATGTATTAATAGTGTGGTCAGTTTTCTAAAGCTGAGAGAGTCGCTCATTGAAAATAACAAGCGCCAACGTTACTTGCTAACCTTACCGGTGCAGTCCGCTGACAAGTGGCCAGAGACAGAGGAATGGAGAGGAGGAGGGAATGGATGCATCGCTGTAGTACAGCTGTGATATGGCAACACTGCTTTACAGTCTCCATTTAACTTGTTTCATTTATTTATTTTTGGTAAAATCCTCCCATACCTTGGAAAATTTTGGCCTTCTCTGTGATTTTCTCTCCGTGACACAATGATGCATTCCTCGAGTATGTTCATTTTGTCTTCTTTTTAATTATTAGTCTTTTGTTTTCTTAAAAACAAAGATAGAAAGGAGATGTTTTTACCTTGACATGTTTCGACTGTTTGAACGTGAGAGTGAATGGTTTGGGAGAATGGTCTGTTTGGGAGAATGGTCTGTCTCTCTGTGTTGGCCCTGTGATGGACTGGCAATCTGTCCAGGGTGTACCGTGACTCTCGCCCAAAGATGCTGGGATAGGCTCCAGCCCCCCCGCGACCCGAAAAGGATTAAGCGGAAGAAGATGGATGGATGGATGTTTCGACTGTCCACTGCAGTCTTCCCAGTATGTCTTCCCAGACACAACTATGACCCAACAATCAGAATCAGAATCAGAATCAGATTTATTGCCATTGTTCATGTAGTACACAAACTAGGAATTTGTCTCGGTGCCATGCTGCAACATTAAAAACATGATGAGATAAAGAGATAAACTAAAAAACTAAAAGACTAAAAACATGCAATAAGTGTAGAATAATAAGTAATAATAATAATAATAATAATAATAATGAGTAATACTAGTCAAGGCAGTTTTAAATAAATTAGCAAGTAGCAGATAATATGGGGTACCACAGTGCAGTCGATAATGCGACAGAAAAACAGTGATGAATGTCATGAGTCTGGTTAAGCTGCTGTATATAGTGCACGAGAGTCAATAAGTCACTTAATGTTCAGCAGTCTGATGGCGGAGGGGAAAAAGCTGTTCATGTGCCGGGAGGTTTTAGTCTGAATGGACCGAAGTCTTCTACCTGAGGGGAGGGGGGCAAACAGTACGTGACCAGGGTATGAAGGATCGGCTATGATCCGGCCTGCACGCCTCCGGGTCCTGGAGATGTACAGGTCCTGGAGAGATGGGAGCTTGCAGCCGATCACCTTCTCAGCAGTGCGCACGACGCGCTGCAGCCTTAGTCTGTCCCTGGCAGTGGCTCCTGCATACCACACGGTTATGGAGGAGGTGAGGATGGACTCGATGATGGCCGTGTAGAACTGCACTAACATCTTGGTGGGTAGCTTGAGCTTCCTCAGCTGCCGCAGAAAGAACGTCCTCTGCTGGGCCTTTCTGATGAGGGAGCTGATGGTTGGCTCCCATTTGAGGTCCCGGGTGATGGTGGTGCCCAAGAAGCGGAAGGAATCTACAATGGTGATGGGAGAGCCTGTGATGGTGAGGGGGGGCAGGGGGGTTGTGACTTTCCTGAAGTCCACGATCATCTCCGCTGTCTTCAGAGCGTTCAGCTGCAGGTTGTTGTGGCTGCACCAGGACACCAGCTGGGCCACCTCTTTCCTGTAGACGGACTCGTCGCCGTTGGAGATGAGCCCGATGAGGGTGGTGTCGTCCGCAAACTTGATCAGCTTAACAGACTGGTGGGAGGAGGTGCAGGAGTTGGTATAAAGGGAGAAGAGTAGGGGGGAAAGTACACAGCCCTGGGGTGATCCGATGCTGATGCTAACAGAGTCCGAGACAGACTTCCCCAGCCGCACATGCTGCCTCCGGTCCGTCAGGAAGTCGGTGATCCACCTGCAGAGGGAGTCAGGCACGCCGAGCAGGGACAGCTTGTCCTGGAGCAGAGCGGGGCGGATGGTGTTGAATGCAGAGCTGAAGTCCACAAACAGGATCCTGGCGTAGGTTCCCGGGGAGTCCAGGTGCTGCAGGATGGAGTGGAGGGCCAGGTTGACTGTGTCGTCCACAGACCTGTTGGCACGGCAGGCAAACTGCAGCGGGTCCAGGAGGGGAGTGGTGATGGACTTGAGGTGAGACAGGACCAGGCGCTCAAAGGACTTCATGACTACAGAGGTGAGCGCTACAGGTCTGTAGTCGTTAAGTCCAGTAATCCGTGGCTTCTTGGGGACAGGGATGATGGTGGAGGATTTGAGGCAGAACGGCACGTGGCATTGCTTAAGGGAGGTGTTAAAAATGTCTGTGAAGACAGGAGCCAGCTCTTTCGCACAGTGTCTCAGGGTGGAGGGAGACACACCGTCCGGCCCGGGGGCCTTGCGCGGGTTCAGTCTGGAGAACTGTCTGTGCACGTCCTGCTCACTGATGACAAGGGCAGGGGGGGAGGAGGAGGAGGGGGGACCGCTTTTGATGAATTAGGGGCCGAGGAGGCAGTGGAGCGGGGTGGAGTGGAGAAGTTGGACACAGCTGACGAGGTGTCAAAACGGGCGTAATGTTGGGACAGTTTTTGACAAAGGGCTTTGTCATCCTGACCTTTAGAAGCCTGAGGCCGATAGTTGGTGATTTGCCTCAGTCCTCTCCACACAGAAGCCGAGTCATTAGCAGTAAACTGCTGCTGGAGTCTCTCAGAATACACAGATTTAGCTTTCTTCAGCTCTCTGTTAAACCGATATTTGACCTCCCTGTAGCAGTCCCTGTCTCCACTTTTCAACGCTGCTTCCTTCTCCTTCCTGATCTGTCTGAGCTTGGCAGTGAACCAGGGCTTATCATTAGAGTACCTCACCCTGGTGTGCGATGGGAGAATGCTCTCCTCACAAAAGTTGATATATGAATTCACAGTGTCTGTGTACTCATTAAGCTCATGTGTGGCTCCTTTAAACATGTCCCAGTCAGTTATTTCCATGCATGTGTTCAGTTTCTCTCCAGCTTCACTGGTCAATTTCTTCGTGGTGGTCACAACAGGTTTAGTGAGTTTCAGTCTCTGTCTGTATGTGGGAATGAGGTGGACCATCACGTGATCAGATAGTCCGAGCGCAGCGCGGGGAACAGCGCGATATGCGTCCTTCACTGTAGTGTAACAGTGATCCAGCGTGTTTTTTCCTCTGGTTTGACATTTAATAAACTGTTTGTATCGGGGGAGCTCGTGACTCAGATTGCTCTGGTTAAAGTCGCCAACCACAATAACCAGAGAGTCTGGAAAAGTCCGCTCCGCATGTTGGATGTGATCTGCGAGCGCGCGCTGAGCCTCACGCGTGTCCGCTTCGGGAGGGGTGTACACAGCGATCAAAACGAATGATGCGAACTCCCGCGGGGAATAAAATGGCTTGCAGTTAATAGAGAGAAATTCTAGATCGGTAGAACAGTGTTGTGAAATCACTGTTACATCAGAGCACCAGCTGCTGTTAATGCAGAAGCCGACTCCTCCTCCAATAGACTTACCGGAGAGCTCTGTGATGCGATCAGCACGAAACAGCTGAAATCCCTCGAGGCTGATCGCGCTGTCCGGTATGTTCCCTTTAAGCCAGGTCTCAGAGAAACAGATGACAGACGAGGAAGCGAGGTCCTTAAATCGCATCAGCAGTCTTAATTCTGCTGAACAAATAACAATGAACAAATATGGATCAGCACTCCTGCAGCTATGTCGCTCACTAGGCCTGTACATCATCAACGGCAGAGTCAGAGGGGACTCTTATGGTAGGTACACCTATAGCTCACCCCTAGGTAACAGTACAATAGATTGTTTCATCACTGATCTCAACCTAGAGTCTCTCAGAGCATTCACTGTCAGCTCACTGACCCCCTTGTCTGACCACAATAAAACTACAATATACCTGAACAGAGCAGCTACCAATCAGGAAGCACAAATGCCAACTAAACTACATACTGTAAAATCAAAAAAAAAAATGACAAATGGAAAGAAAATAGTGCAGAAATATACTTAAATGCTGTGAAACAACAAGTCACAGCAACAACAACAAATTCTATTAGATAAGTTTCTAGAAGGTATCTTTCCTTCTAAGAGTGAGGGTGTAAACAGAGCAGTAAAACACCTTACAGCCTCCTTGTCTAGCCTAAAAGCCTCAAAGAGAAAACCTTAAAAAATGACCAAAAAGAGAAATGGTTTGATAGCGAATGCCAAAACATAAGAAAACAATTAAAGAACCTATCAAACCATAAACATAGAGACCCAGACAACCAGAACACATGGCTTCACTACAATGAAATATTAAAACACTATAAAGATACATTAAGGAACAAAAGGGTGCAAGACGTTAGAAACCAATTACACCTTATTGAAGAATCTATTCAAACAAACCACTTCTGGAAAAATTGGAAAACCTTAAACAAGCAACACCATGAGCACATACAAATCCAAAATGGAAACGTATACTTATTCTATGCTAACACTAAGGAGGCATGCACCTCATCACCACTCCCCCCACTAGGGAGATCGGATCACAACTTGGTTCATCTCCTGCCGGTGTACAAACCCCTAGTACACAGACAACCTCCGGTCATGCGCACGGTGAAGATATGGTCGGAGGAGGAAATGGACGCTTTAAAGGACTGTCTTGAAACCACTGCCTGGGAGCAGCTCTGTGATCCACATGGTGAGGACATCGATGGCCTCACTCACACCATAACGGACTACATCAACTTCTGTGTGGACAACACCGTACCCACCAAGACAATATGGTGTTGCTTGAACAACAAACCCTGGATCAACCCTGAGATAAAAACACTTCTGAGAGAGAAGAAGAGGATCTTCAGGTCGGGGAACAGGGAGATGCTGAAGTCCGTACAGAGGGAGCTGAGGAGAAAGATCAGAGAAGGCAAGGACAGCTGACAAGCTGCAACAGAGTGACATCAGTGGGGTCTGGAGAAACCTCAAAACCATCTCTGGGCTCCAGAATACCTCCTCCCAGGCCACGGGGGGGCAGGGAGTGGGCGAACAATCTGAACCTGTTTTTTAATAAGTTTGACCAACCACCCTCCCTGGCGACTGCACACCAACCACTGCTGCCTCTACCGTCATCGAGACCTGCTGTCCACACCCCACTCCACCAACACCCCCCCACTCCCAGCACACAGTCCCCCAACCTGACCCTCACTAAGACCCAGGTGAGGACGGAGCTGAGGAAGATCAAGGCGAGGAAGGCCTTGGGATCAGACGGCACCAGCACGAAGCTCCTCAAGTCCTGCGCAGACCAGCTGTGTGTGATTGTGGAGCACATCTTCAACCTGAGCCTGAAGCTAGGGAGGGTACCACAGTTGTGGAAAACATCTTGTGTGGTACCTGTACCAAAGACTTCCCACCCCAAAGACCTGAACAGCTACAGACCAGTGGCCCTGACGTCTCACCTGATGAAGACTCTGGAGAGACTGCTCCTTGCTCACTTCCGCCCCCTGGTGGGGCCAGTGATGGATCCACTTCAGTTCGCCTACCAGCATGGCATTGGGGTGGAGGATGCAGTGATCTTCCTCCTGGAGAAGCCTGGGAACGCGGTGAGGATCACGTTCTTTGATTTCTCCAGTGCTTTCAACACCATCCAACTGATGATCCTGAAGGACAAGCTGCTGTGCGCAGGGATGGACCAGCACCTGTCATCATGGATCCTGGACTACCTCACTAACCGGCCACAGTTTGTGAGAACCCGGGATTGTGTGTCGGACACGATCATTGGCAGCACGGGGGCCCCCCAGGGAACGGTTTTGGCTCCCTTCCTGTTCACCCTTTATACTGAGGACTTCTCACACAACACAACACACTGCCATCTACAGAAGTTCTTTGACGACTCTGCGATCGTCGGCCTCATCTCCAACAGAGATGAAGCTGAGTACAGAGGACTTATCCAGGACTTCGTGGACTGGTGCCATCGGAACTGCCTCCAGATCAACGCAAGGAAAACTAAGGGGCTGGTGGTGGACTGCCGCAGGCAAGGACAACCACTCACAGCACCATTGAACATCCAGGGAACAGACATTGAGATGGTGACATCCTACAAGTACCTGGGTGTTCATCTGAACAATAAACTAGACTGGTCACACAATACCGACGCACTCTACAAGAAGGGACAGCGCAGGCTATTCCTACTGAGGAGGCTCAGGTCTTCTGGTGTACAAGGGGTGCTCTTGAAGACATTCTACGACATGGTGGTGGCATCAGCCATCACTTATGGAGTGGTCTGCTGGGGCGACGGCATTACAGCAGCCGATACAAAGAAACTGAACAAACTAATCAAGAAAGCTAGCTCTGTCCTGAGGCAGCGTCTTGACCCAGTGGAGGAGATAGGAGAGAGAAGGATGGTGGCTAAACTGTCATCTCTGCTGGAGTCCGAGTCCCACCCTATGCAGGACATACTGAATGCACTGAGGAGCTCATTTAGCAGTAAACTACATCATCCTAGGTGCACAACCGAGAGGTTTCGCAGGTCCTTCCTACCTATGGCTGTCAGACTGTATAACCTAAGCAGGGCTGCTCACAGAGATAGCAAAAAACGTGACGACCTAATAGTATTGAATGCAAAAGATGCAAAAGACTTACCCAATGGTCCCCTCCGGTATACAACTAGGAAAATACCGGTCGCTACGGAGGGTGACAATATGTATGGGTACATAATCATACCATGTAGGATAACTAAGTAGACGGTTATGCTGTTTCATTCCATCTAGCTACAATGCTCCGCACTGTGTGTGTTTATATATCTATATATTTATTCCATCTAGCGACAATGCGCCACACTGTGTGTGTTTATATATTTACATATTTATTCCATCTAGCTACAATGCTCCGCACTGTGTGTGTTTATATATTCATATATTTATTCCATCTAGCTACAATGCTCCGCACTGTGTGTGTTTATATATTTATATATTTATTCCATCTAGCTACAATGCTCCGCACTGTGTGTCTATATATTTATATTTATATGTACATATGTATACTCGCTGCTCTTGTTTTTTCTTGCCTTCTGATTGTTGCTCTGAGTGTTGCTATCCCTGTGCTGTTGCAATCCTGGAATTTCCCCATTGTGGGACTAATAAAGGCTTATCTTATCTTATCTTATGTTTCGCTCTTAGCCATTCTTGGGTGTTTTTAGCTGTGTGTTTTGGGTCATTATCCTGTTGCAAGACCCATGACCTGAGACTGAGACCAAGCTGTCTGACACTGGGCAGCACATTTCTCTCTAGAATACCTTGATAGTCTTGAGATTTCATTGTACCCTGCACAGATTCAAGACACCCTGTGCCAGATGCAGCAAAGCAGCCCCACAACATAACAGAACCTCCTCCATGTTTCACAGTAGGGACAGTGTTCTTTTCTTGGTATGCTTCATTTTTGCGTCTGTGAACATAGAGCTGATGTACCTTGCCAAAAAGTTCCAGTTTTGTCTCGTCTGTCCATAGGACATTCTCCCAGAAGCTTTGTGGCTTGTCAACATGCAGTTTGGCAAATTCCAGTCTGGCTTTTTTATGATTTGTTTTCAACAGTGGTGTCCTCCTTGGTCGTCTCCCATGAAGTCCACTTTGGTTCAAACAACGACGGATGGTGTGATTTGACACTGATGTACCTTGACCTTGGAGTTCACCATGAATGTGTTTAGAGGTTGTTCTGGGCTCTTTTGTTACCATTTGTATTATCCGTCTCCTCCTGCGGCCACGTCCAGGGAGGTTGGCTACAGTCCCGTGGATCTTAAATTTCTGAATAATATATCCAACTGTAGTCACAGGAACATCAAGCTGCTTGGAGATGGTCTTATAGCCTTTACCTTTAACATGCTTGTCTATAATTTTCTTTCTAATCTCCTGAGACAACTCTCTCCTTTGCTTCCTCTGGTCCATGTTTAGTCTGGTACACACCATGTCAACAAACAGCACAGTGACTACTTGTCACCCTTTAAATAGGCCGACTGACTGATTACAAGTTTGTAGACACCTGTGATGTTAACTAGAGGACACATCTTGGTTGAACATGTCCCTATGATCACATTATTTTCAATCTTTTCTAGGGGTACCATCATTTTTGTCCAGGCCTGTTTCACTTACTCAACATGGCGGCTGGGATGGTCACACTTTTTCAGTGCTGAGACAAAGTTGCTGATTTTGCCACTAAAATAACTAACCAACAGTGATCGGCATTTGTGACGCACACACACGGGCTGAATTTCCACCTTGGTTGAAATACCCCTTTAATCGCCTTTCACCAGGCTCTGTGAGTAAACTGATTAACGTTTCTTTTTGTGGTTCGCTGCTACGCTTTACCCGAAGCGTTTGCTAAGCTAACGCTAGTCGTAGCACCTAACACCAACACGAAGCGACTCTGTCCCCGGTGATTGGGGCTCGCCGGAGGAACTAACCGAGGCAACAGTTGGACGGGAGCCGGATCGGAGTTCGGGGGCAGCGGTGGTGGGAGACGGGGACCAGTGGAGGACCACCGGGGCCCCAGCCAGACAAGAGCCTGAGTCGGAGCCCAGTTACAGCGGCGGGGCTCAGCGGAGGAACTACTGAGGCAGACGGCGGTAGGTGGCGGGGCTCAGCGGAGGATCTACCGGAACCCCAGCCAGACAGAAGCAGGATCGGAGCTCGGCTACAGCGGCGGTGTGCGGAGGGACTCGGTGGAGGAGCTGCCGGTACCCCGGCTGGACAGGAGCTCGGTTACGGTGGCGGTAAGCAGCGGAGGGGGCTAGCTGAGGCCCAGCTGGATTCGAGGTCGGTCAGATCGGATACCGGCGACACCAGCAGAGATTGTTTTACTATCCACAGGTCAGTAAAAATGCCACTAAAGAAGGAGGAAATGGAAGAGATCAAAAAATCTCTGAACTTCTTGTCAGAAGAAGTGACCAAAATGGTTAGCCAGCAGGCCAAAATATTAGGCCTAATGGAAGAAGTCCGAGAATTAAAATTAACAATTCAGGAAAAAGACAAAAAAATTACGGACTTGGAGCGACGCGTCGAGGATCTTGAACAATGTTCTCGTATGGATGATCTAATTATGAGTGGACTAGACATCAAATATCAATCATACGCTCATGCTACAACAGGACTGAGAGGTGAGGAGGCTCCCACAAGTGAATCAGTCTCCCTGGAAAACCAGGTGCTTCAGTTCCTTAATAGTAGAGATATAAAGGTCGAAGCAAATGCAATTTCAGCCTGTCATGCTTTACCCAGAAAAGATAATAAAACAAAGAAATCAATTGTGATGCGCTTTGTGAACAGAAGGGTAAAGAATGACATACTGAGGCAGGCCAGAAACCTCCGGGGAACAGAAGTTTACCTAAATGAACACCTAACAAAAACAAATGCTGAAATAGCACGGCAAGCACGGATGCTGAAAAGACAAAATAAGATACAGGCAACATGGACAAGAAATTGTAAAGTTTGGATCAAACTAAATGGAACACCTGAGTAAGCAAAGAGCATAATGATCAGAGATGTTACTGACTTAAATAAATACAGATGAACACTGATTAAGAAAATTAAGAGACAATGATAATCCATATCCACACACACGGCAAGAATAGTTCTTTTGACATACCATGTCAATGTACTTTAAAAAAAAATAAACAAAACAAACAAAAAAACTTATGACTGACTTGAGTAGACATCAATTATCCCCAGTTGGAGGAAGTCATTTGACACAGAGTGAGGGAATTCAAACTCTGAAAATATGCCATTATGCTGAACATAAACTAGAAGAGATGGAGAATGATATTGATCCTGATAACCACTTTTTCAATAATATTCATAACCATTGTGAATATTACACTGAAAAGCAATTCAAAAGTCAAGTGCAACTAGATGGTAAACTATCAATAATACACTTCAACAGCAGAAATCTTAACAAAACATTCCACAGATTCAGGACTATTTAAAACAGCTAGACAGAAAATTTACAGCTATCGCAGTCTCTGAAACTTGGCTAAATGAAGAGCAGGCTCCCCTGATGGCAATAGAGGGATATCAGATGTTTCATATTAACAGATCTCAAAAAAAGGGTGGTGGTGTTGCACTGTATATTGATGACCTGTATAGGTGTAAGCTTGTAAATGGAATGTCCTTTGCACTACCAGGGATTTTGGAATGTGTTACTGTTGAGATTGATTAAGATAATTCCCTTGAGCTGCTGCTTGTGTGTGGCGGTCCACACGTGCTGCAGTGAAACCATCATCCTGAGCTGTGCTGTGGTCATTCCTGCAGAACAAAGCCAGAACTGAGGGGCTTCATCTGGTGACCCTTTGGCGGGAGTGTGTCAGCCATGTTTGTCAGAGTGAAGCAGTGACGTCAGAAGGAGAAGAGAAGAAGTGCAGCAGATCTGCAGGAGTGGACTTCACCACAGCAGGAAAGGTGTGCAATGGCACGGGAAACAGATGATTACGAGTGCTGACCTGGTGAAGGTTCTGGCAGATCTGGCTCCGTTTCGCCCCGTTTCCGACCTCTAAAGGCTCGCCTCTGATGCTAACCCAGATGCTAACCCAGAGTAACTGCAGCAGTGAGAAGGTATTCTTTACATCTGGCCATCTGGAGCCGAGGAGAGAAGGATTTAAAAGGAGGACGAACCAACCGAGGCGGCGATTGGGAGCTCGGGCGCGGCGTTGGTGAGAGACGGGGGCCACCTGGATCCAGCAGGACAGTGGCCTGAACCGGTGCCCAATTGCGAGGCCCAGCCGAGGAACTACCAGACTGACGGCGGTCGGTGACGGGGCCTAGAGGGGGCCTAGAGGAGAAGCCACCCAGCCGGACGACAGCGAGCGACGGTGATCGGCCACCGATCGGCGGAGGTGATCGGTGGATTAGAGCTGCGCCGGCGGAGTGCGACATAACTGACGGGGACGGGGCCCAGCGGAGGAGCCGCCTAGCCAGACGGCGACGAGTGGCTGTGATCGGTGGATTCCGGCTGCGCCGGCGATGCACGACATAACTGGCCAGGTAGACGGAGGCAGGCGCCGGCGATAGACGGCGGTGATCTGCGGAGCTGAGCAGCGTCACTCGGCGGAGAAGCTGCGCAGGAGCGGCGGGTCCAGTAGCGACCGAGCTAGTTGAGGCCTAGCCGGATTCTCTGCTTATTTCTATCCACAGGTCAGTAAAATGCCACCCAAAAAAGAGGAAATGGAAGAAATTAAAAAAACTCTGAACTTTGTGTTAGAAGAATTGGCCAAAGTGACTAGCCAGCAGGACAAAATATTAGACCTAATACAGGAGGTACAAGCCCTACATTCAATAATAAAAGAAAAAGACAAAAAAATTATGGACCTGGAGCAACACGGGCGTCTTTTGGAGCAACGCGTCGAGGATCTTGAACAAGGTTCTCGCATTGATGACATAGTTATAAGTGGACTAGACATCAGATATCAGTCCTACGCCCATGCCGCTACAGGACTGAGTGGTGAACATGCTTCCATAAGTGAATCAATGTCCTTAGAAAACCAAGTGCTTCAGTTCCTTAATGATAAAGACATTAAGGTAGAAGCCAATGCGATCTCAGCCTGTTATGCTTTACCGAAGAAAGATAACAAAACAAAGAAATCAATTGTGATGCTACTAAATAGACGGTTATGCTGTTTCATCCCACCTAGCAACAATGCTCTGCACTGTGTGTGTTTATATATTTACATATTTATTCCATCTAGCTACAATGCTCTGCACTGGGTGTGTTTATATTTATATATCTATATATTTATTCCATCTAGCTACAATGCTCAGCACTGGGTGTGTTTATATTTATATATCTATATATTTATTCCATCTAGCTACAATGCTCCGCACTGTGTTTTTATATATCTACATATTATTCCATCTAGCTACATTGCTCCGCACTGTGTGTGTTTATATACTTGCATATTTATTCCACCTAGCTGCAATGCTCCGTACTGTGGGTGTTTATATATTTACATATTTATTCCATCTAGCTACAATGCTCTGCACTGTGTGTTCATATATTCATATATTTATTCCATCCAGCTACAATGCTCTGCACTGTGTGTCTGTGTGTGTGTGTGTGTATATACGTATATATTTTATAGTAATATGTACATATGTATATTAGCTGCTCTTGCTTGCTTGTTTTTTTTTTTTCTTGCCTTCTGATTGTTGCTCTGAGTGTTGCTATCCCTGTGCTGTTGCAATCCTGGAATTTCCCCGTTGTGGGACTAATAAAGGCTTATCTTATCTTATCTTATCTTATCTTTGTGAACAGGAGGGTGAAAAATGACATACTGAGGCAGGCCAAAAAACTAAAGGAAACTCAAGTTTACCTAAATGAACACCTGACAAAAAAAAACGCTGAATTAGCACGGCAGGCACGGATGCTAAAGAAACATAATAAGATACAGACAACCTGGACAAGAAATTGTAGAATTTGGATTAAACTAAATGGAACACCTGAGCAAGCAAAAAGTATACTGATCAGAGATGCTACTGACTTAGATAAATACAGATGAACACTGACTATGAAACACAGAGTGAGGAAACTCAAACTCTAAAAATATGCCACTATGCTGAACATAAACCACAAGAGATGGAGAATGATACTGATCCTGATAACCACTTTTTCAATAATATTCATAACCACTGTGAATATTACACTGAAAAGCAATTCAAAAGTCAAGTGCAATTAGATGGTAAACTGTCAATAATACACTTCAATAGCAGAAGTCTTAACAAAAACTTCTCACAGATTCAGGACTATTTAAAACAGCTAAACAGAAAATTCACAGCTATAGCAGTCTCTGAAACCTGGCTTAATGCAGACCAGGCTCCCCTGATGGCAATAGAGGGATATCAGATGTTTAACATTAACAGATCTCAAAAAAAGGGTGGTGGTGTTGCACTGTATATTGATGACCTATATAGATGTAAGCTTGTAAATGAAATGTCCTCAGCACTACCAGGGCTTCTGGAATGTGTTACTGTTGAGATTGACCTAGACAAAACAAAAAATCTAATCATAAGCTGCATATACAGAATGCCGGGAACTTGCATTGAGACATTCAGAGATAAATTAGTGGAGCTGTACAATAATATTACTAGTAAGAAAATGGTAGCAATTTGTGGAGATTTCAATATTGATCTACTTAATCCACATCAACAAAATGTAGTTACAGAGTTCATGAACTCTATGTACAGCATGAGTCTATATCCCACAATAACACATCCCAGTAGAATCACAGCTCACTCTGCTACACTTATTGACAACCTGTTTGTCAATGTTCTCGACAAGAAAATAGAAAGTGGATTATTGATAAATGATATAAGCGACCACTTGCCAATCTTTGCACTTATCCATGGCCACACGGGGCCCAACCCAGAAAAAATCTCAAAATCGTTCAGACACAAATCACCAAACGCAATCAGTTCTTTTAAAGAGGACTTGCTGAAGCAAGACTGGACAGAAGTCTATGTATCAGATGTAAATGAAGCCTATGACACATTTACAAACATTGTAATCACTCTTTATGAAAAAAACTGCCCATTAGTTAAAAAAAAGCTTAAACACAAATTTACTGACAAACCATGGCTAACCAAAGGACTACAAAAGGCGTGTAAAAAGAAAAATTTATTATATAAAGCTTTCATAAAGAAAAGGACAAAAGAAGCAGAGCAGCGGTATAAAACATACAAAAATAAGTTAACATATATAATAAGATGTAGTAAAAGAGACTATTACAGTAAAGAACTGGAAAAAAACAAAGACAATATTAAAAATACATGGACAATAATCAACAGTATCCTTGGAAATAAAAGCAGAAATACCAGCTACCCAACTAACATTCCAAAAAATAATAAATCGACTCCGAATGTGAATATAGCTTCACCTGCAGATGAATTTAATAATTTTTTTGTTAACATTGGACCTAAACTGGCCCGAGAAATACCCACTACGGTGCCAACAGGTGATTCAATATGCAATAACACTGCTGTAAAAGACACCATCTTCATAAAGAACACAGACGAAAGAGAGGTCATTGAAATTGTTAAATCGTTCAAAAGTAAAACATCTACTGACTGCGATGGTATTGATATGCTACTAGTCAAAACTGTTATCGAATGCATAGTGAAACCACTAACGTATATCTGTAACCTGTCTCTCCAATCAGGTATATTTCCCAATGCAATGAAAATAGCTAAAGTAATTCCGATTTACAAGACAGGCGACAGAGGGGAACTCTCCAACTACAGACCAATTTCACTATTACCGCAATTTTCCAAGATACTTGAAAAAATATTCTATGAGAGAATTGACAACTTCATACTGAAGAATGATTTATTGTGTGAGCAGCAATATGGGTTCAGACACAAAAGGACAACAGCATATGCCTTAATGGAATTTACAGAAAAAATATCAACAGCCATTGAAAATAAAGAGTATTCAGTTGGAGTATTCCTGGATCTTAAAAAAGCATTTGATACAGTAGATCACAATCTATTATTAAAGAAACTACAAAATTGTGGTATCAGAGGGGTAGCACTGTCCTGGTTAAGAAGTTACTTAAAGAATAGATATCAGTTTGTATGTGTTAACAACAAAAACTCAGAGCTACTGAAGGTCACCTGTGGAGTCCCACAGGGTTCAGTTTTGGGACCATTATTATTCAATATGTATATAAATGATATATGTAAAGTTTCAGAAAAAATGGACTTAATATTGTTTGCTGATGACACTAACCTGCTATGCAGTGGAAACAATTTGGAACAACTTCTGGATACACTCGGAAAGGAATTAGGAAAGCTGAAACTGTGGTTTGATTCAAACAAATTAACGCTCAATTTAAGCAAGACAAAATTTATAGTCTTTAACAACCATCACAACTACCCAGTACCCAAACTCAGTGTAAATGGTGTAGAGATTGAAAGGGTATCCGAAACTAAATTCCTTGGAGTAATAATTGATAACAAACTGTGTTGGAAGCCACATATTAATTATATAAAAGGTAAAGTATCCAAATCAATTGCAATATTACACAGAGTGAAAAATTTGCTGAATCAACCCACACTATACACCTTGTATCATTCATTAATACTCCCATACATGACATATTGTAATGAAGTATGGGGAAATACATATAAAACAAACATATATCCACTCTTTATGCTTCAAAAGAGAGCTATTAGAATAATCAACAAAGCAGCTTACAGGGAACCAACAAACCCACTTTTTCTTAAACAAAAAACTCTGAAGTTGAAAGATCTGATCGACTTTAAAACCGCAATAATAATGTTCAAAGTGAAGAATCTATCACTGCCCGCAAATATCCAAAAGTTGTTCCAAACAAGGGAGAAACGATATCACTTCAGAGGAACATGTATATTTCAAAAGCCTACAGTGAGAACAACTACCAAGCAACACTGTATTTCAGTGCAAGGTGTCAGATTATGGAACGATTTTGGACCTGAATTAAAATCATGTACAAAGCTTGGACAATTTAAACAAAAACTAAAGGAAGAAATACTCCAAACATATTTACAAGACGACATGTAAACTCACATAAGGATTGACATTTCCAGCCTGTGTTGTGTTATAGCTTAGTTTTTCTTTTTTCTCTGTGACACTATGTCTTAGATTTGTTTTTGAATAGTAACCGCTTAACTTAGACTAGCTCAGTTTTCTTTTCTCTCAGTCATATTTTGTCTTAGCCTTGTTTTAAATTGTAATCGCTCTTGTCTTGTTTTCTCCTTTTTCTCCTTTGAATTCTTGGATGGAATATGGGTGGGCAATATAAGCTGCGGCTTCAGCCATCACCCATTTCGGATAACTCACGTGGAATTGTATAGTAGAAGGAGTCTTTGTCTAATTTGACCTTGTTGTTATATTATACAGTTTCTTTTAACCTGTAATGTACTATCCGAAATAAATAAAACAAAAAATCTAATTATAAGTTGTATATATAGAATGCCGGGAACTTGCATTGAGACATTCAGAGATAAATTAGTCGAGCTGTACAATAATATTACTAGTAAGAAAACGGTAGTAATTTGTGGAGATTTCAATATTGATCTACTAAATCCATATCAACAAAATGTAATTACAGAGTTCAGATACAAATCACATAATGCAATCAGTTCTTTTAAAGAGGACTTGCTGAAGCAAGACTGGACAGAAGTCTATGTCTCAGATGTAAATGAAGCCTATGACACATTTATAAACATTGTAACCACTCTTTATGAAAAAAATTGTCCATTAGTAAAGAAAAAGCCTAAACATAAATTTGCCAATAAGCCATGGTTAACCAAAGGATTACAAAAGGCGTGTAAAAAGAAAAATTTATTATATAAAGCTTTCCTAAGGAAAAGGACAAAAGAAGCAGAGCAGCGGTATAAAACATACAAAAATAAGTTAACATATATAATAAGATGTAGTAAAAGAGACTATTACAATAAAGAACTGGAGAAAAACAGAGACAATATTAAAAATACATGGACAATACTTAACAGTATTCTTGGAAATAAAAACAGAAATACAAGCTACCCAACCGATTTTTCAAAAAATAATAAAACGACTCAGAGTGTGAATGCAGCTTCACCTGCAGATGAATTTAATAACTTTTTTGTTAACATTGGTCCTAATTTGGCTCGAGAAATACCCATTACGGCACCTACAGGTGATACAATAAGCAAAAACACTGCTATAAAAGACTCCATTTTCATAAAGAGCACAGACGAGAGAGAGGTCATTGAAATTGTTAAATCGTTTAAAAGTAAAACATCTACGGACTGTGATGGTATTGACATGCTCTTAGTCAAAACTATTATTGAATGCTTGGTGAAACCACTGATATATATCTGTAACCTGTCTCTCCAAACAGGTATATTTCCCAATGCAATGAAAATAGCTAAAGTAATTCCGATATACAAGACGGGTGACAGAGGGGAATTTTCAAACTATAGACCAATTTCACTATTGCCACAATTTTCCAAGATACTTGAAAAAATATTCTATGAGAGAATTGACAACTTCATACTGAAGAATAATTTATTGTGTGAGCAGCAATATGGGTTCAGACACAAGAGAACAACTGCATTTGCTCTAATGGAATTTATAGAAAAAATATCAACTGCCATTGAAAATAAAGAGTATTCAGCTGGGGTATTCCTGGATCTTAAAAAAACATTTGATACAGTGGATCATAATTTGTTATTAAAGAAACTACAAAATTGTGGTATTAGAGGGGTAGCACTGTCCTGGTTATGTAGTTACTTAAAGAATAGATATCAGTATGTATGTGTTGGTAACAAAAACTCACAGTTACTGAAGGTTACTTGTGGAGTCCCACAGGGTTCAGTTTTGGGGCCATTGTTATTCAATATGTATATAAATGATATATGTAAAGTTTCAGAAAAAATGGACTTAATATTGTTTGCCGATGACACTAATCTATTATGCAGTGGAAGCAATTTGGAACAACTTTTGGATACACTCGGAAAGGAATTAGGAAAGCTTAAACTGTGGTTTGATTCAAACAAATTAACGCTCAATTTAAGTAAGACAAAATTTATAGTTTTTAACAACCATCACAACAACTTAGTGTAATGTAGTAATGTGGTCTGCCACTACGGGCGCTGTTAAGTGTTGTATGCAGATTAAGAAAGAGAGTAAAAAACGGTTGTTGTTGACGTTACTGAAGACCTCGCTGTCCTGTCTGTTTTATTCCACTTGCTCTCCTTAAAAACACACTAAAATACATTACATGGTGTCAGAAGTGTCACTCATACGAAGATGGACCAACTAAAACCGCCAAACAGTCTGTCACTGGAAGGAAACCTCGCAGAAAACTGGCGTTCGTGGATCCAGAAGTTTGAGCTGTACCTGATTGCTAACGGCATAGCTGAAAAATCAGAGAAAATAAAATGTGCTACGTTTCTTCATGTGGCAGGTGACGAAGCTATTAAGGTATTTAATACCATGGACTTTGATGATGATGATGTGGATGATTTTGACATCCTAAAAGAAAGATTTAGGCAATATTGTGAGCCAAGAAAAAATATAACCTACCTGAGGCACATATTTTTCACAAGAGTACAAGGCAAGAGTGAACCTATCGATGCATATGTAACAGACCTGAAAAACAAGGCCAAAGACTGTGAGTTTGGACTGTTAACTGATTCACTCATAAGAGATCGTATTGTGTGTGGAGTCACCAATGACCAGGTGAGAGCAAGATTGCTTAGAGAACCAGACTTATCCCTGAGTAAAGCTGTGGATATATGCAGAGCTAATGAAGCCACACAAAGCCATATGAAAGCTTTACAAGAAGAAACAGAAGTTTCAGTAAACAAGCTAAGCAAAATAAAGCTAACTAAGAGGCCTAAAGAAAGTAATGTCCACGCAAAAAGAGAATGCAATAAATGTGGGTATAAACATGAGCCTCGCACGTGTCCTGCATATGGGCAAACGTGTAAAAACCATTTTGCTCGCGTGTGCCACACAAGGATGCACAAAGAAAGTAGAGAAAGTTCACACAGACTGGAGAAAAATGTGAATGAGATAGAACAAGAGGAAAAAGAAATGTTTATTGGAACCATTGAGCCAAAGAGAAGAGAAAATAAAAAGCCAGCTCATGTTGATACGATGAGTATCGAAGAAGCTGAAAAATCAAGATGGACAGAAGTTCTGACAATGAATGAGATGAGATGAGATGAGATTCAACTTTATTGTCATTACACATGTATGAATACAAGGTAACGAAACGTGACTTGGCATTTGGGCACGTTCTGCAGAGTGCATCCAAGGCCGGGGCAGCCGCTAGGCGCCAGTCGAATGGTGAACAAGTCATCTTCAGATTAGATACGGGTGCATGTTGCAATGTGCTACCTCTCAAAATCTTAAAGAAAGTGACCAAAGGAGATATGCTACTGTTTGAATCCAGAACAAAGTTAGTATCATATTCTTGCCACAAGATGGAACCAGTGGGTATGGCAAAGCTGAAATGTGAATACAAAACTCAAGAACAGGAGCTTGAATTTCAAGTTATAAAAGCTGATTTGCCAGCGATCCTCGGAGGGGATTCATGTGAACAACTGGGACTGATAACCAGAGTCCACAAGGTGGATAGAGAAGAGGAAACTAACATTCTGACAGAATACAAAGATGTGTTTACAGGACTGGGGTATGTACCGGGACTACATCACATTCAGGTCGACCCAGCTGTAACTCCAGTGATTCACCCAACCAGAAAGGTGCCTTTAGCACTGAAGGATGATATAAAAAAAGAACTAGAAAGAATGGAGACTCTGGGTGTGATTGAGAAGCAAACAGAGCCAACTGATTGGGTCAACAGCATGGTCATTGTCAAGAAAGCAAATAAAAGAATAAGAATATGCATAGATCCTCAAGATCTTAACAAAGCTATAAAAAGAGAGCACTATCCCCTATGAACAGTGGAAGAAGTCGTTGCAGAGATGCCGAATGCAAAGGTGTTTTCAGTGCTAGACGCAAACCATGGCTTCTGGCAAATACAGCTTGATGAAGAAAGCTCCAAGTTATGTGCCTTTAACACACCATTTGGTAGATACCGATTTAAGAGGCTTCCCTTTGGTGTGTCATCAGCCCCAGAAGTCTTCCAAAAGTACATTGCCCAGAGACTGGAGGACCTGGAAGGAGTTGAGAATGTTATGGATGACATCCTGGTGTGGGGTGTAAATAAAGAACAGCATGACAAAAGGCTGAAACAACTACTGGAAAGAGTGAAAAGCATTAATCTGAAACTGAACGAGGACAAATGTAAGATTGGCATGACTGAAATACGATATATTGGACACATTTTGAGTGCAGAAGGCCTGAAGCCAGACCAAGAAAAAGTCAGAGCAATAGTTAACATGCCTCAACCAGAAGATGTGGCTGCACTCAGAAGATTTCTCGGTATGGTGCAGTACCTTGCAAAGTTCATACCAAACCTGTCAGAGGTAAGTGCACCACTCAGAAAACTTCTGGAAGGAGAAGTTGCATGGCACTGGGAGTCACAGCAACAAAAGAGCTTTGAACAGCTGAAGTCACTTGTCAGTGAAACCCCTGTGCTGAGATTTTATGACATAAATAAACCAGTTACATTGTCTGTGGATGCAAGCTCTGAAGGATTGGGAGCTGTGATATTGCAAGAGGGTCAGCCAGTGGCTTATGGTTCAAGATCGCTAACAGACACACAGAAAAGACATGCACAAATTGAAAAGGAACTTTTGGCTATTGTGTATGGCTGTGAGAAATTCAAGCAGTATCTGTATGGAAGACCAGTACAGGTTGAGTCAGACCATAAACCACTGGAAGCTGTGTTCAAAAAAGGGTTGCATAAAGCACCACCCAGACTACAACGTATGCTGATGAGTCTGCAGCCTTTCAACCTGCAGGTTACATATAAACCAGGCAAAGACTTGTACATTGCAGACACTCTAAGCAGAGCTTTTCTTAAAGAGCAGACAGAAAAACTATTGGAGGAGGAACTTGAAGTTAATCTCCTTACAGCACACCTACCTGTCTCAGAGGAAAAGCTGAAGTTATTCCAGAAAGCAACAGCAGCAGATGAGGAACTGCAAATGTTAATGAAAGCAGTTCAGTCAGGATGGCCAGCACAAGTCAGTCAAGTTCCAGCTGAGATAAGGAAGTATTGGACATTCAGAGAGGAACTCGCATGCTCAGAAGGACTAATATTCAAGAACTCCAGACTTGTGGTGCCTCAAAGTCTGTGAAAGGAAATGCTTCAGAAAATCCATGAAGCACATCTTGGCGTTGTTAAATGCAAAGAAAGAGCAAGAGATGTTTTGTTTTGGCCCAGTATGTCTAAACAGATAGAAGAAACAGTGCTAAGGTGTTCTATCTGTAACACACACAAGAGGAACAATGTCAAAGAACCACTTCAGAGTCATGACATTCCCAGCAGAGCTTGGGCAAAAGTTGGTGTTGATCTTTTCCATTTTGACCAAGGTGATTATCTACTGTGTGTAGATTATTACTCAAAATATCCTGAAATTGCCAAATTGCCACAAACAACAAGCAAACATGTCATTGTAGCTCTTAAATCTATGTTTGCCAGACATGGAATTCCAGACGAGCTCATGTCAGACAATGGACCACAGTTTTCAAGTGCAGAGTTCAGACAGTTTGCAGAAACGTGGGAGTTTAAACACACCACATCGAGCCCGGGATACCCACAATCAAATGGGCAAAGTGAACGTGCAATTCAAACAATAAAAAACCTACTGAAGAAGGCACAAGAGAGCCAAGGAGATCCTTATATTGCTCTTCTTGAATACAGAAATTCGCCCTTGGATGGAGTCAAATTGTCTCCAGCACAATGGTTGACGTTACTGAAGACCTCGCTGTCCTGTCTGTTTTATTCCACTTGCTCTCCTTAAAAACACACTAAAATACATTACACTTAGTATCTAAACTCAGTGTAAATGGTGTAGAGATTGAATGGGTATCCGAAACGAAATTTCTTGGAGTAATAATTGAAAATAAACTGTGTTGGAAGTCACATATTAATTATATTAAAGGTAAAATATCTAAATCAATTGCAATACTACACAGAGTGAAATATTTGCTGAATCAACCCACACTATATACCTTGTATCATTCATTAATAGTCCCATACATGACATATTGTACTGAAGTATGGGGAAATACATATAAAACAAACATATATCCAGTCTTTATGCTTCAGAAGAGAGCTATTAGAATAATAAACAAAGCTGCTTACAGGGAACCAACAAACCCACTTTTTCTTAAATTAAAAGCTCTCAAGTTGAAAGATCTGGTTGACTTTAAAACTGCAGTAATAATGTTTAAAGTGAAGAATCTATCACTGCCCGCAAATATCCAAAAGTTGTTCCAACTAAGGGAGAAATAATATCATTTCAGAGGAACATGTATATTTCAAAAACCTTCAGTGAGAACTACCACCAAGCAACACTGTGTTTCAGTGCAAGGAGTCAGATTATGGAACGATTTTGGACCTGAATTAAAATCATGTACAACGATTGGACAATTTAAACAAAAACTAAAGGAAGAAATACTCCAAACATATATACAAGATGACATGTAAAATCACATAAGGATTGTCATATCCAGTCTGCGTTGTGTTGTAGCTTAGTTTTTTGTCACATTTTGTCTTAGCTTTGTTCTGAATCGTAATCGCTCTTGTTTTGTTTTTCTTTTGAGTTCTTGGATGGAATATGGGTGGGCAATATAAGCTGCGGCTTCAGCCATTACCCATTTCGGATAACTTATGCTGAACTGTATAATCAGAGGAGTTATTGTCTAATTTGACCTTGTTGGATTTTCTTTCCCCCTTTGTTATATTATTCAGTTTCTTTTAATCTGTACTTTTAATCTATCCGAAATAAAGATTCATTCATTCATGAGTTTGTTTTTTAAAATAATTCTGTTAAAAGTGAAAGAACATTCATAGATCTCAGTTTGCTTAATGCCAAAAAATGTATTGCAGTACTGTGGAAAAAGACTCATAGACCAGATGTGACTCAGTGGTTAAGACAGATGTTAACAAACCTTCCATTAGAAAGAATAACATACATACTGAAATCAAAGGAAATTGTGTTTGAGAATATATGGAGACCTTTTATTGATTATGTAAAAAATTTAAACATAACTCTTGAAGAAGAAGGTGAATGATGTGTGTGGACCTTGTAAATTCCAAACTGGTGAACATAATATATATACTTATGTAATGGATTGTCTAGACTAAACAGAGGAGCATTGTTGAAGACTTGATTTTGTTGGTGGTTGTGGGCGTTTTTAGTGCATTTTTTTTGTAGTACTTTAGTGTTAGTGTTTGATTGTTTGTGTCATGTTTGTTAAAAAAAAAGGTTCAATAAAGATATTGTGGAAAAAAAAATAATTCTGTTGAACAACAATTCAAAAGCATTGTCTGATTTTCACTGGTTAATTTTCATAGAATTTTTATTTATTACCACTTTTGTCAGATTCAAGTTATTTCTGTGACCAGTGTGGGTTTTTCTTTCATTAACAGAGGGGTACCATCAATTTTGTCCATGTCTGTATATAGAGCACCAGAATCTGATATGGAAAAATTTAGAAATGGTATGGAAAAGATGTGTACAAAAATAAGACAAAAAGATTTCTTTATTTGTGGTGACTTTAGTACAGATTTAATGAAAACAAAACAACATAAACTAACGGAAGATTTCTTAAATACAATGGTGTAGCCACACATGTGACTTACTTAATGCCTTACATAATGCCTCACATCTTAGATTAGAACAAAGTGCAGAGTTTCCTTGGAGATAACAGGAAGCTGTGAAAGTGTAATCTTTTGTATGAGAGAGACTGCTTGGAGGATCCTTTGTGTGCCAAGAGACTGCTTGGAGGATTCTTTGTGTGCCAAAGATTGTGAGGGGGATGCTATGGGATTAAAGAGGAAATGCAACGTTACCTTTGATGTGAATGCAATGTGACTTGTGAACGGTGGGGAGACCTGGGTATATAAGGGACGAGTTTTTTCTGAGATGTTCTCTTTTTACTATGCTCATGTTGGAGACGTGTAATAAACTGCCTTGAGACAAACTTGCCTCGTCAATTACACACTCCACACTGGTGACCCAAGACGTAGCATGCAGCAGGAAGAGAATTCCCCGGGGCCAGCCTTGTTGGGAGCCCCCAGCCAAGCGTATGCCGTTACGGTCCAGCTACCGGACTTTTGGCAGCACAACCCGCGCTCCTGGTTCCACCTGGTTGAGGCATAGTTCGCCCTCCGGGGAATATCGGTAGATGACACGAAATTCTACCATGTGACCGCAAAGCTCGACAACCACACGGCTCAGCATGTGGAGAGCCTTCTGGAGCAGCCACCAGCCAGCGACAAATACGTTGCGTTGAAGGCTGCAGTCATCCAGCACTACACATTCTCGGTTGAGGAGAGAGCAGAGAGACTCCTGGCGTGGACCGGGTTGGGAGATTGCACGCCCAATGACCTGATGGAGAAGATGCTGAGGTTGAAAGGCTTGGACGATGACCACTTCATCTTTACCCACCTATTCCTCAGGAACCTTTCATCAGCGACAAGAGCGGCCCTGGCCAGTTCGCCGTTGTTGGCCAAACAGGACTACCGTGCGCTGGCCCGGGAGGCGCATCGGACTGTCATGGCCAGCAGAGAGTTTGCGGCCACGGCAGCAGCGACGGAGCTCGGCGCGACGGCCGGAGATGGCGGGGAGCCATTGACAGCGGCAGCAGAGCCACCGACGACGGCAGTGGCGGGGGCCAAGGAACGCGGAGTTTGTTTTTGTCAGACACGATGCACATCGACCCCCACTGCGACCGCCTTATGATGGACCGTTCAGAGTGCTGGAAACAGGGGACAAGCATTTTTTGCTAGATTTGGGGGGTAGGAGGGAAAAGGTTGGCTTAAACAGACTCAAACCCGCTTTTGTGGTGGCGGACGAGCAAGTGCTGGTGGCGAGGGCCCCTCGGCGTGGAAGACCCCCACGAGCAGCAGTTCCCAGAGTAAAATTTCCCCAGAACACCCGCAGGGACTGACAAAAGGTGTTCACCCCCAGACAGCAGCTCCCCAGCACGACAGCGCCGCGGAGGCGGTGAATCCTGGTTACAGCAGATACGGGAGAAGACTGAAGCCCAAGCAGCATGTGGATTAATGTGTAATGATTCTATCATAGCATGCAGACTGTTATTCTTTTGTTCGATCTAAAATGTTTGGAGGGGGGTGGTGTAGCCACACATGTGACTTACTTAATGCCTTACATAATGCCTCACATCTTAGATAAGAACAAAGTGCAGAGTTTCCTTGGAGATAACAGGAAGCTGTGAAAGTGTAATCTTTTGTATGAGAGAGACTGCTTGGAGGATCCTTTGTGTGCCAAGAGACTGCTTGGAAGATCCTTTGTGTGCCAAAGACTGTGAGGGGGATGCTATGGGATTAAAGAGGAAATGCAATGTTACCTTTGATGTGAATGCAATGTGACTTGTGAACGGTGGGGAGACCTGGGTATATAAGGGACAAGTTTTTTCTGAGATGTTCTCTTTTTACTATGCTCATGTTGGAGACGTGTAATAAACTGCCTTGAGACAAACTTGCCTCGTCAATTACACACTCCACACTGGTGACCCAAGACGTAGCATGCAGCAGGAAGAGAATTCCCCGGGGCCAGCCTCGTTGGGAGCCCCCAGCCAAGCGTATGCCGTTACGGTCCAGCTACCGGACTTTTGGCAGCACAACCCGCGCTCCTGGTTCCACCTGGTTGAGGCACAGTTCGCCCTCTGGGGAATATCGGTAGATGACACGAAATTCTACCATGTGACCGCAAAGCTCGACAACCACACGGCTCAGCATGTGGAGAGCCTTCTGGAGCAGCCACCAGCCAGCGACAAATACGTCGCGTTGAAGGCTGCAGTCATCCAGCACTACACACTCTCGGTTGAGGAGAGAGCAGAGAGACTCCTGGCGTGGACCGGGTTGGGAGATTGCACGCCCATTGACCTGATGGAGAAGATGCTGAGGTTGAAAGGCTCGGACGATGACCACTTCATCTTTACCCACCTATTCCTCAGGAACCTTCCATCAGCGACGAGAGCGGCCCTGGCCAGTTCGCCATTGTTGGCCAAACAGGACTACCGTGCGCTGGCCCGGGAGGCGCATCGGATTGTCATGGCCAGCAGAGAGCTTGCGGCCACGGCAGCAGCGACGGAGCTTGGCGCGACGGCCGGAGATGGCGGGGAGCCATTGACAGCGGCAGCAGAGCCACCGACGACGGCAGCAGCGGGGGCCAAGGAACGCGGAGTTTGTTTTTGTCAGACACGATGCACATCGACCCCCACTGCGACCGCCTTATGATGGACCGTTCAGAGTGCTGGAAACAGGGGACAAGCATTTTTTGCTAGATTTGGGGGGTAGGAGGGAAAAGGTTGGCTTAAACAGACTCAAACCCGCTTTTGTGGTGGCGGACGAGCAAGTGCTGGTGGCGAGGGCCCCTCGGCGTGGAAGACCCCCACGAGGAGCTTCCCAGAGTAAAATTTCCCCAGAACACCCGCAGGGACTGGCAAAAGGTGTTCACCCCCAGACAGCAGCTCCCCAGCATGACAGCGCCGCGGAGGCGGTGAATCCTGGTTACAGCAGATACGGGAGAAGACTGAAGCCCAAGCAGCATGTGGATTAATGTGTAATGATTCTATCATAGCATGCAGACTGTTATTCTTTTGTTAGATCTAAAATGTTTGGAGGAGGGTGGTGTAGCCACACATGTGACTTACTTAATGCCTTACATAATGCCTCACATCTTAGATAAGAACAAAGTGCAGAGTTTCCTTGGAGATAACAGGAAGCTGTGAAAGTGTAATCTTTTGTATGAGAGAGACTGCTTGGAGGATCCTTTGTGTGCCAAGAGACTGCTTGGAAGATCCTTTGTGTGCCAAAGACTGTGAGGGGGATGCTATGGGATTAAAGAGGAAATGCAATGTTACCTTTGATGTGAATGCAATGTGACTTGTGAATGGTGGGGAGACCTGGGTATATAAGGGACGAGTTTTTTCTGAGATGTTCTCTTTTTACTATGCTCATGTTGGAGACGTGTAATAAACTGCCTTGAGACAAACTTGCCTCGTCAATTACACACTCCACAATGTATAGCTTAACTTTATTTCCAAAGATTACAAAACCTACGAAAATAACGATACACCTGTGCTACCTTGATAGGCAACATTTTTACCAATGTTATTGAATGTAATATGGTGAGTGGTATACTAATAAATGACATTAGTGACCACTTGCCAGTATTTCTTCTTCTTCTTTTAGATTTGATTGGCGGCTGGCAACCAGCCCACAGGTGTATTACTGCCACGCACTTTCACTCTACAACATCCTTCTGTGCTCATCTCTGTCTGTGTGTCTGTCAGGAGCTGTATACTTGCCTGTATTTGTTTCTTTAGATGTTAATTATGGGGTTAATGAGAGTAATAATAATGCTAATAAACCATTTTAAAAAGTTATTTATAAAAGAATATGAACAGAAGATACAATCAGTGCTTTAAAAGGTGATTTAATGTTACAGAATTGGGATGTGGTCTATACAGAGAAAGAAGTGGACATGGCATACGATAAATTTTTTGATATATTTAAATCATTATATGATAAAAACTGTCCAATTAAAGAAATTAATAAAAAAAAATATAAATACAAAAATTGCCTGTGGTTAACCAGGGAGCTACAAAATGCTTGTAAAAAGAAAAATTATCTCTATAAAAATTTTATTAAATTAAGAACTACAGAATCTGAAAAAAGATATAAAACATATAAAAATAAATTAACTGAAATAATACGAACTAGTAAAAAATTATACTATAGGAAAATGTTAAATGAAAATAAGAATGATATAAAAGGAATCTGGGATATATTAAATAAATTAAGGAAAAATGGGAACTAAGAAAACGATATATCCAGAGTATTTTATTGATAATTGTGGTGATAATTATGATAAGAACATGGTAGTAAATAGAATTAATATTTTTTTTGTAAATGCTGGACCAGAGTTGGCAGCAAAAATTCCAAACCAAGGAAGAGACACCGTGAGTGAGACACTGATTGGAAATAACCCTCGGTCAATCTTTCTCTCAGCAGTGGATGAAGTAGAGGTAAAATCTGTTGTTGAAAAGTGTAAAAATAAATTATCTGCTGATTGTGGTGGTATTGATATGGCACTAGTAAAAAGAACTGTTGATGGCATATTAAAACCATTTACATATATTTGCAATCTATCATTTCAAACTGGCTCATTCCCTCAGAAAATGAAAATAACAAAAGTAATACTATTATTCAAGCAAGGAAATAAACACCACTACACAAACTACAGACCAGTATCGCTCCTCCCACAATTTTCAAAGATTCTGGAAAAACTTTTCAACAACAGATTAGAAAACTTTTTTAAATAAACACGATGTGCTTAATCAGAATCAATATGGATTTAGAGCAAAGAGTACAACATCATTAGCAATAATGGAAGCAACAGAAGAAATAATAAATGCATTTGATTAAGGAAAATATGCAATTGATGTATTTATAGATTTTAGAAAAGCATTTGATACAATAAATCATTCAATACTTCTTGATAAACTGCAATTGTATGGTATTAGGGGAGTGGCACTGAATTGGGTTACAAGCTATTTGCCTGAGAGATAACAGTTTGTGAAGATGGGATAACATCTGTCTGGGTGTATGGGAATTGCCTGTATTGGGCCCCAAATTATTTAACATATATATAAATGATATATTCCAAGTTTCTAAATTATTAAAAATAATAGTATTTGCTGATGATACTAATATATTTTATTCTGGAAATAATTACAAGGAACTTATCCATACTCTAAATAATGAATTAAATAAGCTTAAAAAATGGATGGATAGTAATAAATTATCACTAAATATAGATAAAACTAAGGTAATGATATTTGGTAATTGTAAAAATAAAGAAGATATACATATTCATATAGATAATGTAATTACTGAAAATGTTAATGAGATCAAATTTTTGGGTGTAATACTAGATGATAAAATTAGTTGGAAACCACACATCAGAGACATACAAAACAATGTTGCAAAAAATACTGCAATTATAAATAAAATTAAGCAAGTCCTAGATTACAAATTGCTTCATATCTTGTATTGCTCATTAGTACTTCCATACTTGACCTATTGTATAGAGGTCTGGGGTAACAATTATAAAAGTACACTTAATTTATTGATAACACAACTAAAATAATTTTTTTGTAAGTTGTCTGTGTTTTTTCAACTGATTTAAGACAATTTTGCACCGCTGAATCCGAAAATGACATCCATTTCTCTTGATTGGATCAGGTTTTTATGCTAAGTTGTAAGCAGTTGTACAGCAGTTGTACAGTTGTACTGTAAATTGAATAGTAGACACTGATAAAGGTAAGTACTGTAAATTGAATGTTACATCATCATTATTCTAAATTCAGGGAATTTCAAGAAATAAAAAAGAATTTTGCATCATATAAACCGAAAATATCCATACATGTAAACAAAAACGTAAAAAAACATGTGGCCATAGTTCAAAAAGTTGACCTGATTGAGCAAAACCAATGTGATTTTTGGATTCAGCACATCAAAATGGCCCTAAATCAGCTAAAAAAAAACTTAGACAATAAATTTGGTGTTGACCAGTGTAATATTACAAAAAAGGGCAGTCCGTGTTAGACACAAAGTCGGGTATCTTGAACATACTAATTTATTGTTTTTACATTCAAAATGATTGAAATTACAGAATCTGGTTGATTATTATATATATTATCATATATTAATGTTTAAAGTCAGTAAAAACTTTTTGCCACACAATACACAAAATCTTTTTAGTCAGAGAGAAGGGAAATACAATTTACGGGGGAATACAAAATTTAAAATGGACCTAGTAAGATCTACTAGGAAAAGTTTTTGTGTGTCTGTGTGTAGGGTAAAATTGTGGAACAGGTTGGGGGAGAAACACAAGCAATGTCCAAACATCCATATATTTAAAGAAACATATAAAGAAATGATTTTTGAACAATATAAAAATAAAGGACAGTAATATTACAATGTGTCTTTAATGAAGAAATGTTGTTATTGTTGAGTATATATGCTTAGTACTATTATTATTGATATCATTATTACTAGAATTTTACAATGGTATTATAGTATTATTATTGTTGTTGTTTAGGATGGATTTAAAGTATTATATAGGCCAGGTGGTATTATTATTATTATTGTTGTTATTGTAACTACTATATGGCTACCTATTGGTTGCCATATAGTAACCTTGGTTCCAAGGTTGGAACCTACCAACATGTACATGTACAAGGTTGGAACCTACCAACCTTGGTTCCAAGGTTGTCATAGCCAGGAGCGGCACTGGGGTTAAGCTCCCAGTGCTCATAAAATGCTCCTTATTTTATGAGCCAGTCGCAGCCGCTAGACTGGCGCCTAGCGGCTGCGACTGGCACCTAGTGGCTGCCCCGGCCTTGGATGCGCTCTGCAGAGCGTGCCCAAATGCCAAGTCACGTTTCGTTACCTTGTATTCATACATGTGTAATGACAATAAAGTTGAATCTCATCTCATCTCATCATCTTATGGCGTGCGTCTCGAAAAGCCTCTGACAACTAAATCCAACTCCTAGCCTGCCCGTGTGGTTTAGTCTCTAAGCCCGGCGGAACTGCTTTTACTAATAGGAGAAGGGGCGAGGGTGGATCTCTGGCGCCTTAAAACCAGATGCTTCGGGTAGATGGTGGCTCGTTAACCTGGGAAGGTAGCCCATCTAGGGGAAGGTAAACCCTGATTTCAAACCTCTGCTGCCTTGCGGCATACCCGGTCACGGGAAAGGCTTCGGGAGTCAACCCTGAGGAAAAATCTGGAGTTGGAACCCCTAAGGCAGTTCTATGTTGTGCTCAACATCATTCTGGCAGCTCCTGCAACGGCGCTGGTGCCAAACTGTAGCAGCCCTGCTGTTCCTTTGGATTCATCAGTGACGTGGAGAGGGGGGACATGCTGCATGGGCAACATCTTGTCCTCCATATCTTCCTGCCCAGGCTTGAATCCTACCAACGCCCAACGCTGGAAGGTAGAACACTGGATCACTGGAGAGGACACTTCAGCTTCGCCTTTGGCGTAGACAAAACACAGGGAATGACAGTTACTGGTTAGAAGCCACCGCTCAATTGGCGTAGAGCGCGGCGCCAGGGGTTGTTCCCGACGGTGGGAGGGATCATCGGATCTCACTGGACAGCTATCGCCCGCCTCAAGCTGGGCAGCCCCCAGCCAATAAGGTGTTGTCCTGCCACAGCTTGCTTTCCTCATTGGGTGCATGGGGAAGAGGAGAAATCCGAACAGCAGGCTGAGAACCTTCGCACCAGGCAAGACAATAAAACAAAAGAGACCAACTCTAAAACTGGGAACTTGGAAAGTCCGCACTATGATGACAGGGCTCGCTGCTAACTTCAAGGACATCAACGACACCAGGAAGACTGCCATCATCAATAATGAGCTGAAGAGACTGGGAGTGGATATCGCCACTCTCCAGGAAACACGGTTGGCTGACGCAGGCACACTGAGAGAGAAGGACTACACGTTCTACTGGCAGGGAAAGGGCAGTGACGAACACAGGGAACACGGAGTGGGCTTCGCAGTGAAGAACACCTTGCTGAAGATGGTGGAACCGGGCAGCACTGGCTCTGCACGACTCCTCACCCTCCGCCTGAACACCACTCAAGGCCCAGTCACCCTCGTCAGTGTGTATGCCCCAACACTGACAGCCACACCAGAGGCAAAAGACGAGTTCTACGAGAATCTCGCAACAACTGTCAGGATCATCCCCAGCTCTGAACAACTCATTCTCCTTGGAGACTTCAATGCCAGAGTGGGTGCTGACCACGACTCCTGGCCCTCCTGTCTTGGACCTTTTGGCGTGGGCAGAATGAACGACAACGGACAGCGGCTGCTCGAGTTCTGCACATATCACGATCTGTGCATCACAAACTCGTTCTTCAAGACCAAGCCCCAACACAAGGTTTCCTGGCAACATCCGCGCTCAAAGCACTGGCACCAGCTGGACTTGATCCTGACCAGGCGCACCTCACTGAAGAACGTGCTAATCACCCGTTTGTTCCAGAGTGCAGATTGCGACACAGACCATTCATTGGTGTGTTGCAAGGTCAAGCTGCAGCTGAAGAAATTCCATCGTGCTAGACAGCCTGGAAAGGCACGGATTGACACCAGCAAGATGGCTCAACCAGAACTTGTTGAGCAGTTTGCCTCCACCTTTGAGAAGGAACTTGGTGTACCACAAGAAGGAGAATCTGCAAAGCAGAAGTGGGAAGAGCTGCGAAACACCATCCACCACACAGCCTTGGCTACCTTTGGGAGGAAGACCTCGAAGTCACAGGACTGGTTTGATGCCAAGTTGACCGAGATGACCCCCATCATTGAAGCCAAGCGCTCAGCACTTGCTGAGTACAAGAAGTACCCAAACGAGAAGAATCTCCAGATTCTCAGGGCTGCGAGAAGCAAAGTTCAGCAGACTGCTCGGCGCTGTGCCAACGAGTCTGGACTCAGCTCAGCCAAGACATTCAAACCGCTGCCATAACAGGGAACATCCGTGGTATGTACGATGGCATCAAGAAAGCACTTGGTCCGGCTCAGAGCAAGACGGCCCCCCTCAAATCCTCCACTGGGGAGATGATCACAGAAAAGAACAAGCAGATGGAGAGATGGGTGGAACACTACTCCGACCTCTACTCCAGACAGAACACCGTGACACTGTCAGCCCTTGATGCCATCGACTGCCTGCCATCCATGGACAAACTTGACGCCGAGCCAACCATCGACGAACTCAGCAAGGCCATTGATAGCTTGGCCGCTGGCAAGGCACCCGGCAACGACGGCATACCCCCTGACCTGATCAAGCACTGCAAGACCGCCCTACTGCTGCCATTGCATGACGTCCTCTGCCAGTGTTGGAAGGAAGGTGCCATACCACAGGACATGAGGGACACCAAGATCAATCACCCTCTACAAAAACAAAGGGGAGAGAAGTGACTGCAACAACTACAGGGGCATCTCCTTCCGCAGCGTTGTTGGCAAAGTCTACGCACGAGTTGTTCTCGTTCGTCTACAGAAGCTTGCCGAACGTGTCTACCCCGAGTCTCAGTGTGGCTTCCGTGCTGAGCGATCGACGGTAGACATGATATTCTCCATCCGCCAACTCCAGGAGAAATGCAGAGAACAGAACATGCCCCTATACGTCACCTTCATCAACCTCACCAAAGCGTTCGATCTGGTCAGAAGAGAGGGCCTTTTCAAGATCCTGCCAAAGATAGGATGCCCACCAAAGTTGCAAAACCTCATCGAATCGTTTCACACCAACATGCAGGGGATAGTGCAGCACGATGGCAACGTCTCAGAGCCATTCAACATACACAGCGGAGTGAAACAGGGCTGTGTACTTGCGCCAACCCTCTTTGGGATTTTCTTTGCTATGCTCCTGAGGCATGCCTTCAGCACAGCAACAGAGGGAATCTATCTGCACACAAGATCTGACGGCAGGCTTTTCAACCTCGCCCGCCTGAAAGCCAGAACCAAAGTACGCGAGGCTCTAATCAGAGACATGCTGTTTGCAGACGACGCTGCAGTCGCAACCCACACACAGCAGGAGCTTCAGACCCTGATGGACCGCTTCTCCCAGGCATGCAAGGACTTCGGGCTTACCATCAGCCTGAAGAAGACTAACGTCTTGGCGCAAGGCACGGAAGCACCACCAACCATCACCATCGACGACTACAAGCTGGAGGTCGTGAATCAGTTCACGTACCTGGGGTCCACAATCAGCAACAACCTCTCCCTTGATACAGAGACCAACAAGAGGATTGGAAAATCAGCCTTCACACTCGCTCGCCTCACCACACGAGTGTGGGAGAATCCCAAACTCTCTGTCAAGACGAAGATGGCAGTGTACAACGCCTGCGTCATCAGCACACTGCTCTATGGGAGTGAGACGTGGACAACATACGCCCGGCAGGAAAAGAGACTGAACTCCTTCCACTTGTGCTGCATTCGCCACATCCTGGACATATCCTGGCAGGACAAAGTGCCCAACACAGAAGTTCTGTCCCGCGCCGGCCTTCCCTCCATGTTCACTCTACTCAGGCAGCGCAGGCTCCGCTGGCTAGGCCACGTTCACCGTATGGAGGACGGCAGAATCCCCAAAGACGTCCTCTACGGAGAACTGGCAACTGGCAGGAGAGACGTTGGCTGCCCACAGCTGCGCTTTAGAGACGTCTGCAAGAGAGACATGAAGGCCCTGGAGATCAACACAGAGCGCTGGGAAGACCTTGCAACGGACCGCTCCAAATGGAGAGGCACCCTGACCAGACAGCTCAAGGTGGGTGAAGAGAGACTGACTGCTGCAGCAGATGAAAAAAGGACCCGCAGGAAGAACCGCCACAGACCCAGCAGCACGGAGACCACCCACAAGTGCGACCTGTGTGACAGGGACTGCCATTCGCGCATGGGCCTGTTCAGCCACAGGCGGTGCTGTTCCAGCAGAGTAGACGTTTAGGATTCTCTTCCATGGTCATCATAGACCGATGGAGGCCGACGAATATATGGCTACCTATTATGGTTATTATTATTATATGGTTACTTATTGCGCCTAGGTATTGTAAGCCATGTGGGGGTATATGGTGGTATATATGGTGATTATGATGATGATGATAATATTGTCTATAATTACACTCACCGGCCACTTTATTAGGTACACCATGCTAGTAACGGGTTGCACCCCCTTTTGCCTTCAGAACTGCCTCAATTCTTCGGGGCATAGATTCAACAAGGTGCTGGAAGCATTCCTCAGAGAGTTTGACATGATGGCATCACACAGTTGGCGCAGATTTGTCGGCTGCACATCCATGATGCGAATCTCCCGTTCCACCACATCCCAAAGATGCTCTATTGGATTGAGATCTGGTGACTGTGGAGGCCATTTGAGTACAGTGAACTCATTGTCATGTTCAAGAAACCAGTCTGAGATGATTCCAGCTTTATGACATGGCGCATTATCCTGCTGAAAGTAGCCATCAGAAGTTGGGTACATTGTGGTCATAAAGGGATGGACATGGTCAGCAACAATACTCAGGTAGGCTGTAGCGTTGCAACGATGCTCAATTGGTACCAAGGGGCCCAAAGAGTGCCAAGAAAATATTCCCCACACCATTACACCACCACCACCAGCCTGAACCATTGATACAAGGCAGGATGGATCCATGCTTTCATGTTGTTGACGCCAAATTCTGACCCTACCATCCGAATGTCGCAGCAGAAATCGAGACTCATCAGACCAGGCAACGTTTTTCCAATCTTCTATTGTCCAATTTCGATGAGCTTGTGCAAATTGTAGCCTCAGTTTCCTGTTCTTAGCTGAAAGGAGTGGCACCCGGCGTGGTCTTCTGCTGCTGTAGCCCATCTGCCTCAAAGTTCGACGTACTGTGCCTTCAGAGATGCTCTTCTGCCTACCTTGGTTGTAACGGGTGGTTATTTGAGTCACTGTTGCCTTTCTATCAGCTCGAACCAGTCTGGCCATTCTCCTCTGACCTCTGGCATCAACAAGGCATTTCCGCCCACAGAACTGCCGCTCACTGGATATTTTTTCTTTTTCGGACCATTCTCTGTAAACCCTAGAGATGGTTGTGCGTGAAAATCCCAGTAGATCAGCAGTTTCTGAAATACTCAGACCAGCCCTTCTGGCACCAACAACCATGCCACGTTCAAAGTCACTCAAATCACCTTTCTTCCCCATACTGATACTCGGTTTGAACTGCAGGAGATTGTCTTGACCATGTCTACATGCCTAAATGCACTGAGTTGCCGCCATGTGATTGGCTGATTAGAAATTAAGTGTTAACGAGCAGTTGGACAGGTGTACCTAATAAAGTGGCCGGTGAGTGTATATTAAACATACCAGAAGTATTTACTTATTATTATTACAATTCCCAACAGACTGCTATGATGATGATGATGATGATGATGGTGATAATGATGATTAGATGTTGGAATTAATGTCACTATAAACTATCATTGTTGTATTATTTCTATTGTATAATTTAATTATAAGATGTATTATATTTTATGGTATTATACAATGAATGTAATTATGTGATGGATAATGACTAGAATGATATTATAATTAATTGGTAATGGAGAAGGGGTGGGGCTACATAAGTGTTGGCTTCTTCCCACTCCTTTTGAAAAAGGCATTTTTTTTGTTATGTTTATTTTTTTTTTTTTGGTTTTGATTCCTTGTTTTTAATTTTTTTTGTCTTGATGTTCAAATCAATCAATCAATCAATCAATCAAATAAATTAAATCCATGTACAGTAACAACAAATATGCTGTAAAAATTGGCAGAAATCATAGACTTTTTCTCCCAGAGGCGTGGGGTTAGAAAAAGATGCAGCTTATCAATGAGTTGGCAACGTCATTAGAAGAGTCTGCAGCACCTGGTGTCACCCTGTTAGACACCAAGGTCAAATGCCTACTGTTCGCAGACAACTTGGTGCTCCTATCTCCAACCAAGAAGGGTCTTCAGCAGCACCTGGACCTCCTGCACAGGTTCTGTCACACCTGGGCCCTGACAGTGAACCTATCTAACTAACTAACTAACTAACTAACCTGCACTTATATAGCGCTTTTCTAGTCACAAAGACCACTCAAAGCGCTTTCATTAATACTAACCCTCTATTCTAAGGGCCTATAGGAAACAGATATCTAGGGGACAATTTAGAACAGCCAATTAACCTAACATGCATGTCTTTGGCATGTGGGAGGAAACCGGAGAAATCCCGGAGTAAACCCACGCAACATGGGGAGAACATGCAAACTCCACACAGATCACTGTTGGTCGGGGGCTGGGATCGAACCCACGATCCCCACAATCCCCCGGCCAAGGGTAAACTGTGCTGCCGCAGTGCTAACCACTGCGCCACCGTGCAGCCTAAAACCAAGATCATGATATTCCAAAAAAGGAACAATCTCCAACACCAAAAACTCAATATTCTTTTTAGATACAGTTGAAATTGAACACACAAATAACTACACTTACCTCGGTGAAAACATTAGTAGCACAAGGAACTTTAACCAAGTTGTAAATGAGCTGAGAGACAAGGCAAAAAGGGCTTTCTACTTCATCAAAAATATCAAATTAGACATCCCGATTCATTTCTCTTTACGGTTGCGAGGTCTGGGGTCCTCTCACAAACCAAGATTTTGCAAAACGGGATAAAAACCGAATTGAGACCCTGCATACAGAATTCTGTAAATCCATCCTCAGAGTCCAAAGGAAAACACTAAACAATGCATGCAGAGCAGAATTAGGACGATACCGATTTAATACTAAAATCCAAAAGAGAGTATTAAAATTCTATAAACATTTAAAAGAAAGTGACCCTGACCTCCAGAGAGTCCTCAGAGATCTGCCCCCTCACAGACCTGGTTCTGAGTCTCCACTCACAAGCAGAGCCCCCAGACAACCAGTCAATTGGAATCAACCAAATTATTAAACACCAAAAACAAAAATACATCACACATTGACAGGAAACAACCAAAACACAGAGCAAATTAAAATGCTATCTGGCCCTAAATAGAGATTACACAGTAGCAAAATACCTCAGCACTGTGACTGATCCAAAACTGAGGAAATGTTAGCCCAGGTACAGACTCAGTGAGCACGACCTCGCCATCAAGAGAGGACGCCACCGACAGATGTGGCTTCCCAGAGAGGACAGACTATGCACCCACTCCACCCAACAAGAAGTGGAAACAGAGCTCCACTTCCTAACCAACTGTCCTCTCTATCAGGACCTAAGAGAAAAATACTTTCCTGTCTTCCACACCTTAGACCATGGATTCAGGGACACAGATGATCAGGACAAACTGGCATACCTTCTGGGTGAGGGAAACCAACAGTGCACAGTCACAGCAGCACGCTACAGGAGCTGCTGTGACCGAAGAAGAGGACAAGCTGCAGCAAAAATTTAAGATGTACATACTTGTAATGTTGTTGTTTTTGTTTTCTGTTTTTTCTTTCCTTTCCTTGTTGTTTTCATGTATACATTTTTTATTGCTTTGGCAATGAAGAAGGAATTTTTTCCATGCCAAAAAACCAAATTGAAATTGAAAAAATTGAGAGAGAGAGAGAGAGAGAGAGAGAGAGAGAGAGAGAGAGAGAGAGAGAGAGAGAGGCTAGCTCTACCCACTTCAAGCCAGATCTCAAGGACCCATATCTTGAAACATCTGAACTCGAATGAACTCTGATCTGTGGAATAGAAACAAATGAAATGCAACAATATTTTGCAATAACTCTCCATCAACTTACCAGTTGAAGGACATGCCCACTTGTATGCACTGTGGCCCAGGATAATGACTGAAACTGCATCAGTCCTTAAAAAAACAGTTTAATGGTAAAACCCATCTTAATTTGTGTCAAGTTTTCAAAGCAGCTGGTTGAAAAATGCTAACTAGCCTGGTGGCTAACTTCACTTAGGCCAAAGAGTCCTGATTGGTTCAACACTACCGACATGTCAGCGCCATGCATAGTTACATCACCAAAAACGCTCCATTGCAACTTGTCTTTTTTCAGGAGGGGGGCTTAAGTGAAACTTTAAAGCAAAAAAAAAAAAGCCAGACACGAGACATTTGACCAATTTCATTCTTGATATGTCTTGTAAGCCATAAAAACATCTTACAGACATGTTAACAAGTAAAAAACTTGATTTTTGGTGGAGTGTCACTTTAAGAATTGAAGATCACCAAGTGTGTGGCTAACAATGAACATGTACAACAAACTGTGTGTAATTTACAGGCTAGAAGTGAAAAAAGTGGCTTCTCTAGTAATGATGTGACTTCTGCTTGTAATAAATATTAATTTAATAAATATATCTCTTTTTTTAATAAAGAGGCCCTTTATCATTAAATTTCAAGCTTGTCTCATGATTTTTTCCCTCTTAAATTTTCATTTTTATACAACTGTACCAAAAAAAAGTTTGTAAGGTAAAAAAAAAAAATCCTCACAAATGTGCACTTCACAACTTGCTATAAACATCATGTCAAAATGTTGATTTTGCCATTTTATAATTCAATTCAACTTTATTTATACAGTGCCATTTCACAGCAAGAGTTGTCTCATAGCACTCTCTAACTAGAGGAATGCCCCACAATTATATAATGGGGTTTAAAACACAGTACTGATTTAAAAATGTGAATTTAAAACATTTCTCAGGATCCTAGAAATTACTCCATCTTCCTGTGGATAGTACCTTATTTCCGAAAACAGGCATCTGCTTTTGTTTCTGCCAGTACAGAAACCCTCAGGTTTTTTGGTTGGGAAATATGGAAGCTCAGAGTTATTTTCCACTTCAGTCAATGATATCAGAGAACTATTTCTCCATACAGTGTGGCTGGGAACTTAAAGCAACACTGTGGAAGATTTTCACCTTAAAATGAAGGCTGCAAAATAAAATTATTTTAACCATACATGGGTGAACATCACTTCCCCCATAACCGGAGTGGGCCCAGATTGTCTGAAACTGCTCTGCTCTTGTGCTCTTGGCAGGAACACTGAAAATATACGGGGGGGGGGGGGGTGTTGAAATTTGGTCAAATTTGACCAAATGTGGTTTATTTTTCAACACAGTCTCCCCTTCAGTCCACACACTTCTTCCATTGATGTTGCAGTGCTTGGATCCCTGCGGTTGAAAAATAAACCACATCTGGTCAAATTTGACCACTGTGAACTTTTCAGCCCCCCCTCGTACAACTATGGCGACTATGATCTCAGTCTCAACAGCCAATCAGAGGACACAGCTTCAGCCACCAACCAGTAAGCAACCTGTGATTAGCTGTTGGGACTGAGGACACAGTGGCCATAGTTGTAGTCTCTTCTTAATTTGTGACTTCCCCCTAGTATATTTGACACCCCCACCCCAGTAAAGTCGCACTTTTCTTCTCACAAATTTGCCCACTTTTTTACCCAGTCTCGTAAATGTGCAATTCCACTCCCTCAAACATTTTTCAACTAGAAAAAAAAGACATAATTAAAGCTGCGGTCACAGATACCCTTACGAATGGCTGCAAACACCATACAAATGACTTTTGGACCATTTCATATGGCCTTCTTAAGGTGACTGTAAGAGAATCCAGCGCTCGTAGACCGTTTGTAAGTTCATAGCCAGGTCGATGGTCTTGTTCAAGATTTCTACAAACGCCCCACGAAAACCCCTCATCGTAGGGCAGCTGTACAAATGCCTTATGAACAATGTAAGAACTACGCAAGATGTTGGCCATAAGTATGCCTCAAGAACACCTTAAGTTGTTCTTGAGTTCCCCTTACAGTGGTCGTAGGAAATGCCGTACAAATCCCCGTTCGTACGGAGATTCGTACAGTGTGTGTAAGGCAGTAGTGAGGTGCTCATAAGGCAGAAGTACGTCAGTCGTGCGACATTTGTGCTGACAAAATGTCGCCGTAAAGCCGTAAGATCTGCCTACCAATGACTTGAGAGTGCCGTGAGTTGCACAAAAAAAATTTGTAAAATGGCAGTAAGTATGCCGTAGGAAGATCCCAAGGCACCCTTACGAAGAACATAAGAACTCTAGGGCCATCATACGACAGAAAAGCACCTCATTTCTCAAGAATGCCTCAAGTTGCTCTTGCAAATTGAATGGCAGCCGTAAGAAAGTATGCCCCCCCCCCCCCCCCCACGAATGCTTGCGAACTCCAGAATTCATAGAAACTGGGAGATTCTTATGAACCCATTGGTCGTAAGAATCTTTGTGACCATAGCTTAAAATGAATGTCACCCAGCCTGGCCCCTGCTTTATTCAGTCCCCACTTACTCCCCTTAGAAAGATCGAATTTGACACCCCCTCCTTCAAATAACCAAACAGAAACCTCTGCTTTTAGCTCATGTTATACGTAGATGCTCTGCTGCTCTCGTGTTCTCTTACTTCTCTCGGTTGAAGATCATGAACTCCTGCTGCAACACTTCAAGGCACTCCTGTAGGTAGTCGTTCTCCTGCAGGCAGTCAACAGACAAAACATCCTGCTCATCATCATCATCATCATCATCATCATCATCATCATCATCGTCATCATACACTTTGGCATCAACATTGTTATCCTCATTAGGAGCTAAATAAAGAATGAAAAAAAATGCTGTCAGCTAGAATCACTGAAGCGCGTGACCTTGGAGCTAAAAATGTGTTTTTTCCTCATTTCTACCCCCTCCCCGCCTCTTTGCTGCTCTTTTTAAACAAGTCATGAATTGTTTGTGAGCCCTGCTCAAATTGGATGTTTGGCCCGAGACAAAAATAGAAGCTCATATTTCCGAAAGCACTTGGGGCCATGACAACGGCATCGAAAGGCTTCATAATTTAATAATCTCTGTAATAACGCTATATGGGCACACGCAAGCAGGCACACACGTGTGTATGCTGCACACAGAAACACCAAGATTCCTATAGCTGTTGTAGAGGGAGATGCTCTCTGAAGCCGTGAAAACACATGACACACACGTTGATGTTACGGTTATGGTGATGGTCTGATGGGAACAGACTTAAACAGACAGAATATCTCCCATGTGGGCTGAATTATGCCTCAGTGGAACATCACACTGAGGCAAAGACGCTCCAGCTTTTGAAGACACGGTGCATCACAAATAAGACCACAGGAGTTATGTTTATCAATTACATCATTCTACCATAGTTCCACAAAATACAGTGAATTTTGCTGCATTCAGGTAACTTGTTCTTCAGTCTTAAAATTAATATTAAAAATTCTGACTAACTTGATTTAATCAAGACATCCATGGGACATTCAAATCCTGCAGTAAAGTAAAGCATGAATAACAGTGTTCTGGTTTATTCTTTTGAATAACGAATTATCCAGTGTTCAGTGTTCCATGTCGAAAGGAGCCAATTGAGGTGGTTTGGGCATCTGATGAGGATGCCTCCTGGAAGCCTCCCATTTGAGGTGTTCCGGGCACGTCCCACTGGCAGGAGATCCTGGGGCAGATGCTGGGCACGCTGGAGAGACTATGTCTCCCAGCTGGTCTGGGAATGCCTTGGTGGCTCCTCTAAAACGTTGAAGGAGGTGGCCGGGGAGAGGGATGTCTGGGCTTCTCTGCTTCAACTGGTGCCTCCACAACCCGAATCCCCAGAGAAGTGGTAGAAAATAGATGGATGATGTTCATCTCAAGAAAATAAAATGCAAACAAGCCAAACATATCTGATAAAACCTGAAGTGTATCATATAACGAAAAAAATTAAAAGTAATAAATCTGTTGAGCCAAAATACTAAACAATTACTGATTCCGATTGACTAAAATTATAATAAACTAGAAAGCACTCAGAGAGCACATACCTCCGCCAAGGCTCCTTCCTCCCTACAGATGCAAATTAGCAGTACATGCTAAATCTGGCATACTTACACTACCGTTCAAAAGTTTGGGGTCACCCAGACAATTATTTTGTGTTTTCCATTAAAAGTCACACTTATTTACTACCATGAGTTGTAAAATGAATAGAAAATATAGTCAAGACATTGACAAGGTTAGAAATAATGATTTGTATTTGAAATAATAATTTTTTCCTTCAAACTTTGCTTTCGTCAAAGAATCCTCCATTTGCAGTAATTACAGCATTGCAGACCTAACATGATTGCACAGGGGTTTTCTAATCATCCATTAGCCTTCTGACGTAATGAGCAAACACATTGTACCATTAGAACACTGGAGTGATAGTTGCTGGAAATGGGCCTCTATACACCTATCTAGATATTGCACCAAAAACCAGACATTTGCAGCTAGAATAGTCATTTACCACATTAGCAATGTATAGAGTGTATTTCTGATTAGTTTAAAGTTATCTTCATTGAAAAAAAGTGCTTTTCTTTCAAAAATAAGGAAATTTCTAAGTGACCCCAAACTTTTGAACGGTAGTGTACATTTTTATTAATGTTCATTAGTATGTAATGTCCCTTTCAAATAAATATTAATCTAAACTCCCTCCCCTTGTCCATCCATCTGTCTGTACCTCCCTGCTTTCATCCCTCCATACATTGCAAGATAGTCCCCTGGTGGAGGTGTGCGCTTATGGATCATCTCCAAAATGTAATGGGTTCGTGTGTAGCACAAGAGCCACCTCTGGTAAAAATTGCATCAAACTCTGTCCAGTAGTTTTGGAGTATTCTTACTAACACACTGAGAAGATAAGAGCCTTGGTGGAGGTATGCATTCTCAAATCATCACCAGTATGTAATGGGTTCCTTTCTAGGCCAAGGACCACCTCTGGTGAAAATTTCATCCAAATCCATCCAGTAGTTTTTGTGTAATTCTGCTGCACAAATAAAAACAAGGGCCTTGATGGAGGTATGTACTCTCAGATCATCACCAAAATCTAATGGTTTCATCCTTAAGCTAAGGGACACCTTTGGTGAAAATTCCATCCAAATCTGTCCAGTAGTTTTTGCGTAATCCTGCTGAAAGACAAAAACAAACCAACATTACTTTCTTGGCGGAGGCAAAAAGAAAAAAAAAAAAAGAAAGGACAAAGGATAAAGGATGCGGCCATTTCTGGTGAGCATTAGCACTGAGGTGTTCTGGGCACGTCCCACTGGGAGTAGATTCCCACTGGGAGTAGACCACGGGGCAAACCCAAGAGACGCTGGAGAGACTATGTCTATATTTTTATTCAATTTATTTCAATGTGTGAAGCACTTTGTGCTACAAATTTTTGTATCAAAAGTGCTATATAAATAAAGCTTTGATTGATTGATTGATTGATTGATTTCAGTAGCCATAATAACCATAATGGTTTAATGTGATGGAGAAAGGCACATTTCAGTGTTATGTTTAAATTATTTAATAAACTATGTAAGCTGAGTGCGTCACAGAGGTTTCTTTAGAATTTATAATGTGAACAACACCAAGTACGTGGCAGTAATGCACCTGTAAGCTGGTTGCCAACTGCCAATCAAATCTAAAAGAAGAAGAACTATGTAAGTTTACAAACCCAGACTTCTAAGCTCTTTAAGGAAGTTATGATATGCTACTGTAGATGTTTGAGAACATTTAAATCAGTGAATTCAAAAGTAGCTCAAAAATACACCCAAACTTACTTAAATAAAGTTGATTTAAAAAAAAAAAAGCTTAAAGCTACGTAAGTAGGATCCCCCAGTTTAACTACTCAGTAAAACACAATTTTGTGAAAAAGCTACTAGAGTACACAGGTAAAGGTAACTCATTACGACCCACCTCTGCATTTGGGTTCGGCCATATCCTTCCATCATTCTTATGTGTCTTTATCAGGTCAGGTTTAGTTCTGTGGGTTAGTTTGTAAGTCAATGAGCTACTGTATTTTGAAGAACCCTTCATCACATTCTTGGCATACAGCACATGTTTGAGCTCCATGTGACAGGCAGCTAACAGCTGTTTAGTGAAACAAATGTGTTTTGGACCATCCATCTATCCATCCATCCATTTTCTACCATTTTTCCAGAGGTCTGGTACGCGGAGGCAGCAGTTCAAGCAGAGAAGCACAGACTTCCCTCTCCCCAGCCACTTGCTCCAGCTCTTCAGAGAGGATACCAAGGTGTTCCCAGACCATCTGGGAGACGTAGTCTCTCCAGCGTGTCTTGGGTCTGTCCCAGGGTCTCCTCCCAGTGGGACATGCCCGAAACACCTCAAGTGGGAGGCGTCTAGGAGGCATCCTGATGAGATGCCCAAACCACCTCAACTGGTTCCTTTCGATATAGAGGAGCAGGGGTTCTACTCTGAGCCTCTCCCTGATGACTGAGCTCCTCACCCTATCTCTGAGGGATACGTTTCTGCTATGATCCACTTTCTAGGCTAAGACCAGAACTGCCTTTCTTCCAGCCTGGGAAACCAAGTCCACCTCAACCCCGCATCAAGGTGGACCAATTCACTGTCGCCCTTACTCACTGGCAAGGAAGACTAACACTTACATGGTCTCTTTCGCACACAGCAGGCAGACCTACACCTACATCTCAGGCTGGGATTCAAACCCATGACACCGTGATCTAAATCCTCCCACTCCTACCACTGAGCCAAAGAGGAATTCCACACTAGCTCTCGGCTAGTAACAGAGGCTTACTCGATGGTGTCGGGACCCGCATCACTGACCAATTACTCATGGAGGGGTCCGTCACAACTACCCCCTTAAGGAAATGGTGCAGGTGTCAAATCTTGACGAGCCCCCACTTTCTGTTACAACCCATTTTCTGGGCCAAGGCCAGAACCGTCTTTCTCAAAGCCCAGGAACATCAAGTCCACCTCGACCTCACATCAAGGTGGACCAATTCACTGTCACCCTTACTCACTGACAAGGGGTTGCCACCTTATCGTGGTGGAGGGTTTGTGTGCCCTAGTGATCCCAGGAGCTATGTTGTCTGGGGCAATTTGCCTCTGGTAGGGTCTCCCAAGACAAACTGGTCCTGGGTGAAGGGCCAGACTAAGAGTGATCCAACAGACTCCAATGATCGATAAAAAATCAAGGATTCAGTGTACCCCACCTGGTATGGGGTTACTGGGGTCCCGCCCTGAAGCCAGGCCTGGGGAAGGGGCTCGATGGCTAGCACCTGGCAGCCAGGTTTCTGCCCATGGGACCCAGCCAGGCTCAGCCCGAAGGAGTTATATGGGTCCACCCTCGGTTCGGTGCTATGCGGATCAAGTGGCAGGCGAAGGCAGAGACCTTTGTGGTCTGATCCCTGGCTTTCGTGCTTTGGACATTAAGCATAAATCATAAAAAAACAAACATAAATCTGTGTTTGGAATACCTGATCTGAAAAAGTTAGAGAATAAATCTAGCAAAGGCTTAAGCTATGGTAAGAAAGATTCTTACGAACGATGGGTTCATAACAACTTAAGGTGTCCTTTGAGGCATACTTACAGCCAACATCTTGCGTAGTTCTTAGGTTGTTCCTATGGCATTGTATGGCTGCCCTATGAAAAGGGTTTTTTGTGGGGCGTTTGTAGAAATCTTGGACAAGACCATCAACCTGGCCACGAACTTATGAACGGTCTATGAATGCTGGATTCTCCTACGGCCGCCTTAAGAAGGTCGTACAAAATGATCCAAAAATCATTTGTACGGTGTTTGCCCTGTTTGTAAGGGTATTTGTGACTGTAGCTTCAACCAAATCATTTTTGAGAAATACATTTCTTCAGCAAGATTGTTTATTTCCAAGCTGATATACATATGTACTGTATCACCATTAAAGACAGATTATTGCTGCTTTGTCAATGACAATACAAGTGAGCAGGAGATGACTCCCGCAGCTAGTCTGCCTGTACAGTTAGTCTCTTTATCCATACCACTGTATCAGAGCTGAGAATAGAGGGAACTCACAACAGATTAAAAAAAAAGATTCTGGGCTCTGTGCCAATCTAAAAATATGCAGTTCTGACAGAAACTGACAGAGCAGAAAGCTGAGTTGCTTTCCCAGACTGGCTCAGTTTCTGTGAGTGTAGAATATCCATGAGTAATGCAGCAGGTAAAAATAATTTGCATGAGTGTCAGGGTGTTCTCCTAATCATTTCCTTTGAGTGCCTGGAGACTAAAAACAACACTGAGCTGGTTTAGATGAGGCTACAAAGATCAAATTAATGGAAATAGCAAATAGGAACATTCGGTAAAGACAATTAACCCTTTCAGATGAGTAAAGTTAGCTCCAACTATCAAAAGGAACACAGGTTGTTTTTTTCTTAAACAAATGCAGTGGCATTGTGAATGCCACCTTCGTCATCACAACTCCCAAATCCTCATGCTGCTGTGAAAGCTGATCTTACACCCCAGTGTTTAAATAATGAAGCAGATTAACAAGCTATTGGGTAAATGAGGCTGTTTATAAATTAGATTTGTTTGAATCTTTCGTACTCTGAATTGTTATTTGTCCTGTTTTTTTTAGTTCTGGGGTTTTCCAGTACTTTTAGGTCAAGCTCTTTGGTTTTATTTTGCCACAACACCTTAAAAATCTTTACTGTTTTGAAATATTTTCATTTGAATAGTGTCGACAAACTGATGCAGCCCTCATACTGAAGCTCTTGTTCCTCTAGACTAAAACCTTCAGCCGCCCAATCATCATTCCTCAGAGAACAGGGTTACTCCGGAGTGGTGGCTCAGTTAGTAGAGCATCCGCCCCACACCCAGGAGGCAGGGGTTCAAATCCCGGCCGGGTCATGCCGAAGACCATATAAAAGCGGAACTTCCTGCCATCCAGCTTGGTGCTCAGCAAATAATGGAATGGAGGAGGGAAATCTGTGGCGGCGCCTTGCAAAAGACGCAATAGACTTACACAATGGTCCCCTCCGGTATACAATTAGGAAAATACCGGTCGCTACGGAGGGTGACAATATGTATGGGTACATAATCATATCATGTAGGATAACTAAATAGACGGTTATGCTGTTCATTCCATCTAGCTACAATGCGCCGCACTGTGTGTGTTTATATATTTATATATTTATTCCATCTAGCTACAATGCCCCGCACTGTGTTTATATATTTATATATTTATTCCATCTAGCTACAATGCTCCGCACTGTGTGTTTATATATTTATATGTACATATGTATATTCACTGCTCTTGTTTTTTTTCTTGTCTTCTGATTGTTGCTCTGAGTGTTGCTATCCCTGTGCTGTTGCAATCCTGGAACTTCCCCATTGTGGGACTAATAAAGGCTTATCTTATTTTATCTTATCTTATTAACATGTCCTCCATTGATGGTAGACCAGCTCGTTTCAACACTTCTATGTTGGTTTATCTTGTCTTTCCATGAGATATTCATTATGATTCAAAGGTGTCTCATCATGTACGTGTGGAGTTTCTTTACCTGCACCCTACAGACAGTCCAAGTTTCAGCACCGTACAATAGAGTAGCCAGTACTGTCGCTCTATACACTTTGCATTTCACACGGATAGACACACGTCGATTGCTCCACAGTCTCTCCCTCAATTTTCCAAACACAGCACTCGCTCTTCCCATTCTGAGAAACAGTTCATCCTCCAGCCTAGCATTCTCTGAAACAGTACTCCCGAGATACTTGAAGGTCTTACAGTTGACTAGTGGCTCTGTACCAATGCTGATCTCTTCTGGTAGTGATGCTGATAACTGGAACTATGGCGGCTGATAAAGGCACTCTGTTTTCTTGATGTTGATTTTGAGGCTGAATTGGCTAGCTGCTCTTGCAAATTTCTCCACTAAAGATTGCGTATCTTCTGCACTGTGAGCAACTAGAGCGCTGTCATCGTCAAAGGGCATTTCTCTTACTACGTTTATCGATGTGTTACTCTTGGCTTTAAACTGTGCCACATTGGGGAGACTTCTGGCTTGGCGAACATGGAGTGAGACGCATGTGAGGGAGCTCCTGCAGAACTAATTTATTTTTTCTTTCAAACAGCACCATTTACATCACTTCTACGGTTTAAGCTTGCACTAATGCTTTTGTGACTTGGTCACCTTGGCTTTTTTATTACGAAAATGCCTCCAAAACATAATAAGCCAGGAAACATCTCTCACGCCTAGCCTGCCGCCTGTCGCGCATGCAGCCTCACCGCCCCACAGTGATTCTGCTCCACCTGTTAACACCTGCATCATGTCACCTCTGACTGCAGACATCGCTGCGCTTAAAACAAAGATTCTTTCCGACCTTCGTTATAAGGTTGCAGCAATATCTAAGACCAAGCTTCGAGCAGCACTGAGTGACAATTTAACGTCTAACAAGTCCAAACTGCTCACTCTGAAAACAGAACTGTCCGTTAGTATTTCCTTCATGAAGTCAGACATCGCGGGGCTTAAAGTTACAGTTACTGAGATAGCGCACTCTCTCTACTTGCTCCGACGACATTGGTGCTCTTCAGCATAAAGTGGAACATCTATCTAAAGAATGTATGAGGCTGGAGAACAAATGTGAAGATCTGGAGTCAAGAGCTCGTCGTCAGAATATAAGGATTATTGGTGTCCCGGAGGATGACCCCCACCCCCCTCTCCGCGGCCAGTGTATCCAAACTACTGCGGGAGGCTTTCGGTTTGGATGAGGAGCCACTTGTGGATCATGCCCACCACTCTCGTATGCCGAAGCCAAAAGCTGTTGGTCACCCCCGCACTATTGTGGTAAAGCTTCACTACTACACGGACTGTGTCGATATCCTCAAGAGAACCAGAGAGCTGCAGTGGATAAAACTCCATAACATGACCATTTCCGTCTTCCCAGACCATACTCTAAGATGGCGTGAGCCCGCACCGCCTTCAATGATGCTCGCTGCCAGCTGCGTGAGATTGAGGGAGTCAGATTTGGTCTGTTATATCCTGCCCAGTTGCGCATAACCTACAGAGGCCAGCAGCAAGAGTTTACATCGCCAGAGGAAGCCATGGCATTTGTCAAGAACTCATCCAATGAGACTGCATCTTAGTTTCCTTTGTGAGTGAGTAAATTAAACAAACATGATTCCATATCATAATTCACTCCAGAACATTGCTTGCCTAAATGAACAATACTGTTAACTACTGGAGGCTTACAATATTTTTTCTACTCATGTCATTCCAGGTTAAATATATCACATTATTTTTTCTCCTTGATTACTGCAGCCATGCTATGCTGTAAAATACCATAATTTTTTTCTCTTGTTTTTATTTTTATACTCTGCCTTTTCAGCAGCTTATAGCCATCATATTATTTCAGACTGTCGATTACTGTGTGCCATATATTTCATACTTAAGTTCTGTCTCTGCAGGCACTTGTAAGTTAGCTTAGCTACTTAGTCAAAAGCAACTCTTTATAAGTATGGCTCCTTTTGGAGTCCGCAAAGTTGTTGTTATCGTTTGGAGATGGGAACACGATATGTGCAGTTACAGTTAGGCCCAAAAATATTTGGACAGTGACATAAGTTTTGTTATTTTAGCTGTTTACAAAAACATATTCAGGATACAATTATATAATCAATATGGGCTCTAAGTGCAGACTTTCAGCTGTAATTTGAGAGTATTCACATCGAAATTGGAGCAAGGGTTTAGGAATTACAGCTCTTTAATACGTAGCTGCCTCTTTTTCAAGGGACCAAAAGTAATTGGACAACTGACTCAGAAAGCTGCAAAAAAAAAAAAAATAACAAGGCTGCATGGGCTCTTCCCTCGTTAACCTGTCATCAATTAAGCAGTTAAAAGGTCTGGAGTTGATTCCAGGTGTGGCGTTTGCATTTGGAAGCTGTTGCTGTGAACACACAACATGCGGTCAAAGGAGCTCTCAATGGAGGTGAAACAGACCATCCTGAGGCTGAAAAAAAAAGAAGAAATCCATCAGAGAGATAGCAAAAATGTTAGGAGTGGCCAAATCAACAGTTTGGTACATTCTGAGAAAAAAAGAGTGCACTGGTGAGCTTGGGAACTCAAAAAGGCCTGGACGTCCATGGAAGACAACAGTGGTGGATGATCGCAGAATCCTTTCACAACCCCTTCACAACATCCACTCAAGTGAAGAACACTCTCCAGGAAGTAGGTGTATCACTATCTAAGTCTACCATAAAGAGAAGACTTCATGAGAGTAAATACAAAGGATTCACCACAAGGTGCAAACCATTAATCAGCCTCAAAAATAGAAAGGCCAGAATTGACTTTGCCAAAAAACACCTGAAGAAGCCAGCCCAGTTCTGGAACAGCATTCTTTGGACAGATGAGACTAAGATCAACCTGTACCAGAATGATGGGAAGAAGTAAGTTTGGAGAAGAATTGGAACAGCTCATGATCTAAAGCACTACATCTTCTGTAAAACATGGTGGAGGCAGTGTGATGGCATGGGCATGCATGGCTTCCAATGGCACTAGGTATATATATATATATATACACCCAGTATATATATATTTATATACCCAATATATATATATATTTATTGATGATGTGACAAAAGACAGAAGCAGCCGGATGAATTCTGAAGTGTATAGGGATATACTTTCTGCTCAGATTCAGCCAAATGCAGCAAAGTTGATTGGACGGCGCTTCACCAATGATCCAAAACATACTGCAAAAGCAACCCAGGAGTTTTTTTTAAAGTAAATAAGTAGAATATTCTGCAATGGCCAAGTCAATCACCAGATCTCAACCCAATCAAGCATGCATTTCACTTGCTCAAGACAAAACTTAAGGCAGAAAGACCCACAAACAAGCAACAACTGAAGACAGCTGCAGTAAAGGCCTGGCAAAGCATCACAAAGGAGGAAACCCAGCATTTGGTGATGTCCATGGGTTCCAGACTTCAGGCAGTCATTGCCTGCAAAGGATTCTCAACAAAATATTGAAAAGTAACATTTTACTTAGGGTTAAGTTTATTTGTCCTTTTGAGACCCTGAAATGAGGAGCGTTTGTATAAAAATAGCTACAGTTCCTACATGTTTAATCATATATTTTTGTTCAACCCCTTGAAATAACCTTAAAGTCTACATTTCAATTCCGTTGTAGTTGTTTCATTTCAAATCCAATGTGGTGGCATGCAGAGCCCAAATCATGAAGATCGTGTCACTGTCCAAATATTTCTGGGCCTAACTGTATGTGGGGGGGGGGGTGGGGGGGGTGTTGGTTCTTGGGTTTTGTCTCTGTGTGTATGGAAGCTCCTTTGTTTTTATTTTGTTTCCTTTTTTCCCCCCTTATTCCCCTTACCCCAGTCATGAGGGGCAAGACAGTCACCTTTGTCATACTGCTGATGGTTAATACAATTCACATAACATTCATACTGGATTGAGCATTAGCTTCTTAAGCTGGAATGTTAAAGGCATGAATAATCCATTTAAGCGATCAAAAATATTTTCACATATTAATCGTTTAGACATTGATATAGCTTTCCTTCAGGAGACTCATTTGAGTAATAGAGACCAATTCAGACTCAGATGCCCTTGGGTTGGGGACATGTTTCATTCAAATTTTGATTTAAAGGCTAGAGGGGTTGCAATTTTGATCAATAAGAAGAGTCCATTTTTCCCCCTCTAAGATAACTGACAAAAATGGAAGATACTTAATTGTTGCAGGTATGCTGCACCACAACCCTGTATTGTTGGTAAATGTTTATGAGCCCAATTTCGATGACCCAAATTTTGCCGATAGGTTATTTAGTACCCTTCCGGTCTTGAACACCCATCTTTTGATACTGGGTGGCGATCTGAATTGTGTTATTAATCCTTCTCTAGCCCGTTCAAACCCCTGCACTTTGACCCAATCCTCCACGTCCAAGTCAATTTCTGATTTCATGTTCAAAAATGGATTTGTTGATCCCTGGAGGTTCTGTAACCCTCAAGCTAAGGAGTTTTCTTTTTTCACAAGTACATCAAACATATTCTCACATTGATTACTTTTTTGTTGAGAGTTCTCTTTTTTCTAAGGTAACCTCTTCTAAATACCATCCAATTGTTTCAGATCATGCCCCCCCCCCCTAACTTTACACATAAGACTTCTTGAAAAGCCTCGTTTTTCTTCACCCTGGAGGTTTAATTCACAATTGTTATTTGATGACTTCTTTGATGCCTTTATATCCTCCTCAATGGATGATTTCATAGCCCTAAACAAATCAGACTTATCAGTTTTTCATTATTATGGGAGTCACTCAAAGCATATATGCATGGACAAATCATTTCTTATTCAGCGTATACTAATAAAGTTTGCAAGGCAAAAGTGCAAGAGCTCACATCAAAAATTTCAGCTATAGACAAATTAAATTCAGTTAACCCAAGCACCGACCTTGTTGAAGTGTCAGCTCAATTTACAGTCGGAGCTCGATCTGATAACAACAGCAGATGTTGAATGTCTTTTATTATGCTCCCGTGTCAATTATTATGAATATGGCGATAAATCGAGCAGGTTGTTGGCTCATCATTTAAAAAGACAAGCCACATCTCAACTGATCCCCAGAATTAGAGACTCTACCAGTTCAATCACTTCTGACCCAAATACTATCAATACAGTTTTTTAAGTCCTTTTATGCCTCTCTTTATGACTCTGAATCTCCACCCGAAACAGCAGAAATGACTTCCTTTTTCAAAAATCTCGGTGTACCTAGTGTTGACCCGGATGTGGCTAGTGAGCTTGATGCTCCCTTTAGTTTGCAAGAAATTACAGCAGCCATTAAAGCAATGCAAAGTAATAAGGCCCCTGGCCCCGATGGATATGGTGTTGAGTTTTTTAAAAAATACACAGGTAAACTTGCCCCTCTACTCATTTCAGTGTACAAGTCCTTTGAACGAGGTTCACTGCCACCAACCTTGACTCAGGCCTCCATAACCCTTCTTTTGAAGCGGGACAAGGACCATGAATTATGCACCTCTTACAGACCCTTGTCCCTATTGAACATTGATGCCAAAATTTTAGCTAAAATTATTAGCAATTCGTCTTGAAAAGATTCTTCCTAATATCATATCAGAAGAACAAAATGGGTTTATCAAAGGCTGACAGCTCTTTTATAATGTTTGCACATTTGTGAATGTGATTTTTTCCCCAAAATTCCTCTTCGGTCCCTGAGGTTGTTATCTCGATCAATGCCGAAAAAGCATTTGATAGAGTTGAGTGGAATTATCTTTTTACAACACTCCATAAGTTTGGATTTGGTGACAGATTCATATCATGGATTAGACTTCTTTACACTTCCCCCCAGGCTAGCATTTATACTAACGAAACTCACGCCACTTATTTTACATTATCGCGTGGCACTAGACAAGGGTATCCTCTTTCTCCTTCGCTTTATGCCTAAGCCACTGAACCACTGTCAATTGCTCTGAAATCTCTTCCACTCTTTCATGGTGTCTCTCGATCTGGTATTGAACTGAAATTGTCCCTTTATGCAGATGACTTGCTGCTGTATGTATCAGATCCACTGACTAGTATTACACAAATATTATCCCTCTTAAAGCAGTTTGGCGCTTTCTCCGGCTATAAAGTCAATCTTTCTAAGAGTGAATGCTATCCCATTCCTCTGCTCTGTTACTTAAACAATCTCAGATACCTTTTAAACTTAGCTTGTCAGGGTTTAGATATCTGGGGATCAACGTGGCCTGCACTCCAACCTCTCTTTTTGCTGCAAATTTTTCTCCACTGATGAGTCAGGTCAAGGCAGACTTGCAGAGGTGGAATTCTCTACCACTGTCTTTGATAGGTAGAATTAATGCAGTGAAAATGACCTTATTGCCTAAATTTCTATTTTTGTTTCAGTGTATTTGTTTTTACCTAAAAAGTTTTTCAAATCCCTTGATCAAATTGTTACAAACTGTTACAAATTGTTTACCACCCCACAAGGTGGTAAAACTCCTAGAGGTAAGTATTCACTCTTGCAAAAACTTAAACTTGACGGTGGTCTTGCATTACCTAATTTTCTGTTTTATTATTGGTCAGCGCATATTCACAAATTGATCCATTGGTTTCAATGTCCGGGGTTATTATGGTGTAGGCTGGAGGCTCGGTCATTTTTCTTCTTCTTCCCTATTGGCTCTAGTCTCCTCCTCCCTACCTTTGAATCCATCCAACTTTACAAGTAACCCCGTGGTGCTCTCCACCCTTAAGATTTGGGCTCAGTTTAGATGTCATTTTAAACTTTTGTCACCACCAACTCTTACACCTGTAACACAAAATCATCTATTTCCTCCATCCCTTATTGATACCACTTTCACGATTTGACAGAGTTGCGGCCTTAAGCATTTCAGGGATCTATACAAAGATGGTATTTTTTTCCACATTTTCAAATGTGATGTCAACTTATAACTTGCCCGCATCTCATCTGTTTCATTACTTTCAACTTAGGCATTGTGCCGCTTCTCTGTTTTCAAGCTTCCATTGCCTCCCCAATAGCCAAACATGGGATGATCTCCTAAATCTGAAACCAAGCCAGAAATCTCTTATATCTGAAATATATGCACAGCTATTCACATTTGATGGTCAATCAGTTGCAAAAGCGCAAAAGAAGATTGCCAATACCCTGAAACTGAGCTGCAGCACGGTGGCCAAGACCATACAGCAGTTTAACAGGACAGATTCCACTCAGAACAGGTCTCGCCATGGTCAACCAAAGAAGTTGAGTGCACGTGCTCAGCATCATATCCAGAGGTTGTCTTTTGAAAATAGACGTATGAGTGCTGCCAGCATTGCTGCAGAGGTTGAAGGGGTGGGGGGGTCAGCCTGTCAGTGCTCAGACCATACGCCGCACACTGCATCAAATTGGTCTGCATGGCTGTCATCCCAGAAGGAAGTCACTTTTAAAGATGATGCACAAGAAAGCCTGCAAACAGTTTGCTGAAGACAAGCAGACTAAGGACATGGATTACTGGAACCATGTCCTGTGGTTTGATGAGACCAAGATAAACTTATTTGGTTCAGATGGTGTCAAGCGTGTGTGGTGGCAACCAGGTGAGGAGTACAAAGACAAGTGTGTCTTGCCTACAGTCAAGCATGGTGGTGGGAGTGTCACGGTTTTGGGCTGCATGAGTGCTGCCGGCACTGGGGAGCTACAGTTCATTGAGGGAACCATGAATGCCAACATGTACTGTGACATACTGAAGCAGAGCATGATCCCCTCCCTTCGGAAACTGGGCCGCAGGGCAGTATTCCAACATGATAACGACCCCAAACACACCTCCAAGACGACCACTGCCTTGTTAAAGAAACTGAGGGTAAAGGTGATGGACTGGCCAAGCATGTCTCCAGACCTAAACCGTATTGAGCATATGTGGGGCATCCTCAAATGGAAGGTGGAGGAGCACAAGGTCTCCAACATCCACCAACTCTGTGATGTCGTCATGGAGGAGTGGAAGAGGATTCCAGTGGCAACCTGTGAAGCTCTAGTGAACTCCATGCCCAAGAGAGTTAAGGCAGTGCCGGAAAATAATGGTGGCCACACAAAATATTGACACTTTGGGCACAATTTGGACATTTTCACTTAGGAGTGTACTCACTTTTGTTGCCAGCAGTTTAGACATTAATGGCTATGTGCTGAGTTATTTTGAGGGGACAGCAAATCTGCACTGTTATACAAGCTGTACACTGACTACTTTACATTGTATCAAAGTGTCATATCTTCAGTGCTGTCCCCTGAAAAGATATAATAAAATATTTACAAAAATGTGAGGGGTGTACTCACTTTTGTGACATACTGTATATATGGCTCACTGGTCTAAATCTCGTTCATCTGAAATTTACCCTGATATTGCAGATCAATGTGACAAATGCCACGCCTCTCTCTGTAATCTTAGTCATATGTTTTTTTTTTTCCTGTCCTAGGTTACAGAAATTTTGGGTTCACTACTATGAAATCATGTCTAAGGCTCTGGGGAAAAATGTTTCTCCAGCACCCCCTCATGGCTATATTTGGGCCGTCTGTTAACTCCCATCACATTGGCTCTACTCAGTCAGATATATTAACCTTTACATCTCTCTTAGCAGGACGTCGCTTTTTGTTGGCATGGAAATCTTCTAACCCCCCTATTCCCTCTGGCTTAAAGATGTTATGTTTTTTTCTTAAATTAAATTAGAAAAAATAAGATTTGCTGTAAAAGATTCTTCAGCTAATTTTTTTCATAAATGGCAATCTTTCATAGATTACTTTGAGTCATTGCAAACCTTGCCTCCAGAATGACCCCCCTTCCCTCTTTTTTCTTCTTTTCTTTTGTTTTTATGTGTATTCTATACTTGATATTTTGTTATTGCACTAGACAGAGACTTTGTTCTATTGCTGGCCCAGTAAGGGCCTTGGTGACGGTATGGATGTTCTGGGGGGGGGGGGGGGGGGAGAAAAGCTATAATTGTGACACTGTCTTCATAACCATTGTATGCTCTTAACAAAAGATTAATAAAAAAATTGTGCCACATTGAACAAGTCTGCTTCTTTCCTTGTTTGAATGTATACTCCTTCTTAAGTGTCTTTGAAGGCCATCTCAAGCATGGCTGACAGATATAGCGAGAAGAGTGTAGGCACCAGCATACACCCTTGTTTCACCCCGTTGCTTACTGGAAAGTCTTTAGACACTGAACCACATTGCCACGCTTGCTTGCATACCTGTATGGAGTGCCTCGATCAGGGTGACAAACTTCTCTGTACAGCCATATTTCTTGAGTACCTGCCAAAGTCCTTGTCTCAATACAGTATCGAAGGCTTTACTGAAGTCAATGAAGACTACATAAAGTGGCCTGTTCTGTTTGATACACTTTTCTTGAACCTGTTTCAAGCAGAAAATCATGTCCATTGTGCTTCTTCCATTTCTAAGGCCGCACTGGGTTTCCGGTAGCACATTCTGCGAGATGTATTCATTGAGTCTGTTCGGTAGTACACGTGAGAGAATCTTACCAACAGTGGCTAGCAGTGATATACCTCAGTAAGATAAGATAAGATAAGCCTTTATTAGTTCCACAATGGGGAAATTCCACGATTGCAACAGCATAGGGATAGCAACACTCAGAGCAGTAATTCAGAAGATAATAACAGCAGTGAATATGCATATGTACACAGAAATATACACAGTGCAGAGCATTGCAGCTTGATGGAATAACCAGCATAACGGTCTATTCAGTTACCCCACATAGTATGAATACGTATGTGCCCATACAGTATATTTCGTATTTGAATCAGCCTAGTTGTCACCCTCTGTAGCGATTGATATTGCCCTAGTTGTATAATGGAGGGGACCATTATTGTGCAAGTTTGTTACGTTTTGTGTATTCAATACAACCTCTACAAGCAGCCCTGGTTAGGTTATAAAGTCTGACAACCGTAGGTAGGAAGGACCTGTGAAACCTCTCGGTCGTGTATCTAGGATGGTACAGCCTACTGCTAAATGAGCTCCTTAGTGCATTCAGCGTGTCCTGCATGGGGTGGGACTCGGACTCCAGCAGAGATGACAGCTTAGCCACCATCCTCCTCTCTCCTATCTCCTCCACTGGGTCGAGGCGCCACCCCAGGACAGAGCTAGTTTTTTTGATCAGTCTATTCAGTCTCTTCCTGTTGGCTGCCGTGATGCTGTTGCCCCAGCAGACCACTCCAAATGTGATGGCTGATGCCACCACTGAATCGTAGAATGTCTTCAGGAGTGCCCCTTGTACACCAAAAGACCTGAGCCTCCTCAGGAGGAACAGCCTGCGCTGTCCCTTCTTGTAGAGTGCGTCGGTATTGTGTGACCAGTCCAGTTTATTGTTCAAATGAACACCCAGGTACTTGTTGGATGTCACCACCTCAATGTCTGTTCCCTGGATGTTTACTGGTGCTGTGGGGGGTTGTCCTTGCTTGCGGCAGTCCACCACCAGTTCCTTAGTTTTTCTCGCATCAATCTGGAGGCAGTTCCGATGGCACCAGTCCACAAAGTCCTGGATAAGTCCTCTGTACTCCACATCATCTCCATCAGAGACGAGGCCGACAATCGTAGAGTCGTCAGAGAACTTCTGTAGATGGCAGTGTGGTGTGTTGTGTGAAAAGTCCGCAGTATAAAGGGTGAACAGGAAGGGAGTCAGAACTGTTCCCTGGGGGGCCCCCGTACTCCACATGATAGTGTTGGACACACAATCCTAGGTTCTCACAAACTGTGGCCAGTTTGTGAGGTAGTCCAGGATCCACAATGACAGATACTGGTCCACCCCTGCGCACAGGTAAGACATGTCCTCTCATTTTGTGGCCTTTGATCTTGAAATTAACAATGACCACAACCTGTAAGCAGACCCACCTGAGGATCACTCTTGCAGCATCACTATGTGTGTGTGTGTGTGTGTGCCGAGTACCCAGGCCACTGTGTAGAACAGGTGTCTGTATACTTTGTTATCAGAAGAGTCATATTTGCCGCTCTCCCACCAAATAAAACATAAAGATAATCACTTTTAAAGTTATGTACATCATTATATTATTTGTAATAAGAGCACTCTGAGGTGAGTGTAATATCCCCTGCCTCTGTTTTCTCTGAAGACCCCACTACAGTATGCCACTGAAAGACAGCAGTTTTCAACTTTTCCATACAATTATTGGGGCAGAACCAAGAAATGATAAGCCAATCGTCCATGAATATACAACAAAAATAGTTGTATACAACCCATAGTTGTAGAGCAGGATCCCAAGGTTGAACCTGTGTAGCAAGTTTGGTGATAGTACAAATGGAATGCTAAGCTTGACTTTTGACCCCAAATCCATAGTCGAGTCAGGTGTGACCCTGGATTTACACTGATTCCAGATCCGGTCCGTTACAGATGCAGTGCAGTCGATCCCTACCGACCCCATTTGTGTTTTGAAGCAGCATGGATCAGAGCAGGGTTTGGAATACAAGATTGCAAGAAAGATCAAAGAGAGACCGAGGGGAACCGATTGCGATCACGTGACAGCAACAAGGAAGTGTGATGTGCCAGCTCTCCACCTGGATTTTTGGGCTCTAAATAACACGTTAGTAGCCCATTAATTTTAATTCTATGAAGTGTTTGTTTGTTAAGATTTTACCTTCTGACACAGGTGGAGGAGTAGACCTCAGAAAATAATGGACGATCCTTAAATTATTTTTAATGAACAAACAGCTATTAAATACCATGAGATAGCGTGATATTTCCTTGTGGATTATATCCGGCATCTGTCAAAAATAGACTCATTGTGTTTCATTAACGAGCCAGATTCATTCTGCAATGGTCTGGATGGGGTAGGGATTGGAACACTGATAAGAATGGGAACTATATGGTGCGGAATCCGGATCACAGCCGTAATGGACCAGATCTGGAGTCAGTGTAAATCCAGGGTAAGCCATCCAAGATTTGTCTTAGATGCAACTATGATGTTGATTTGAAAAGCTCACATCATTTCTTTCAGTAGTTACTGCGTTTAAAAGATTTAGGGAAAACCTGACCTCTGACCTTGACCTCAAGATCTATAATTCCTGCAAAAATCATCCAATCAGAATCAAATTGCAATGTGCACATCATTAGTGTATATCAAACCTTGGTACCACTCAAAACATTTGGAAAAAAATTGTAGGAGTTGATTTCAAACAACACCTACTGTCTATTATGGGACAGACGGACTGCCCCATAACATAATCCCCCTTCAGTCTTTGCCCAAAGGCGTCTTCAACCGGCAGGGGATAAAAAATATAATTTATATTACTTTTAAGAAGTTATAGAACTACAATGAAGAACACTATTGACATTTTACAGAATATGAATAAAATAAGAAGAAGCTTATTTTTATTTTATTTCTTTAGCTTTCGCAAAGTGTTTCTGAGATAAATATTTTCCAAAGTGCAAAGAAAGGTGTTCTAAACAACATTTTACACATTTGTATTACATGAACAGCTTAGCCTTGGTCCACCACTATTGCTTGGCAACGTGACATCACATGCCATTGCTCTGGAGAATCTTATGGGAGCAAGGGCATTACTAACCTGTTGTTTACTCAAGTTATTAAACATTTAACAGTTCCAAATAACACTACATGGACAATTAACCTGTGACTCACGCTGAAACATGCAGTCACTGGCCACTGTAATTTGTTGATACAATTATCTAATCAGCTTGTCACATGGTAGCATCTCAGTGCATTTAGGTATGTAGACATGGTCAAGATGAGCTGCTGAAGTCCAAACTGAGCATCAGGATGGAGAAGAAAGATGATTTAAGTGACTCTGAACGTGGCATGGTTGTTGGTGGCAGACAGGCTGGTTTGAGTATTTCAGAAACTGCTGACTTGCTGAGATTTTCACAGACAACCATATCTAGGGTTTATAGAGAATGGTCTGAAAAAGTGCCTTGTTGATGCCGGAGGTCAGATGAGAATAGCAAAACTGGCTCGAGAGAGAAAGGCAACAGTAATTCAAAAAATATTGGCGGCTGCCAGTGGTACCCCTCAGCCTCTTTGCTTGCTGTTGAGATGTAGTTTATATGGCAATTTGACCTTGACCTTTGACCTTGCAATCCCCCCAAAAATAGTCAGATGTCAGGTGCACAAGGTGAATCTGTGTACAAAGTTTGGTGATCCCAACTTTACTCATTCTACAGCAATTGGGCATAGGGAAAGCTAACTGTGACCTTTGATTGCTTGACTCGAAACCCATAGTCAGAGGTCAGGGTGAACCTATGTACCAAGTTTGGTAACTCTAGCTTTACTCAATCTATAGTAATAGTGCCAAGTGAATGTTAGCATTGACCTTTGACCTTTTGACCCCAAATCCATAGTCAGAGGGGTGAATCTAAGCCATTCAAGATTTGCCTCAGACACGCTTTGAAAAGGCTAAATAATTTCTTTCAGTAGTTATCGCGCTTACAAGATTTAGGGAAAATTGATCTCTGACCATGACCTAAAGGTCAGAGTTCACCCAAATTCAAACTTGTCCCAAGATTTTTCACAGATACAACTATGGGATCAATTTGAAAAGCCCACATCATTTCTTTCTCTAGTTATCACATTCAGAGGATTTTGGGCTGCCAGCGCCAATCCGCCCGGCGAGTTGATGATAATACACCCTTTAGAGGCTGAGGGGAAGCAACCACTCATTACAACCCAAGATACAGTGGGGCAAAAAAAGTATTTAATCAGTATACCTCAATTATGAGAGACAAAATGAGAAAAAAAATCCAGAAAATCACATTGAAGGATTTTTAATGAATTAATTAGTAAATTCCTAGTAAAATAAGTATTTGGTCACCTACAAACAAGAAATATTTCTGGCTCTCACAGACCTGTAACAACTTCTTTAAGAAGCTCCTCTGTCCTCCACTCGTTACCTGTATTAATGGCACCTGTTTGAACTCGTTATCAGTATAAAAGACACCTGTCCACAACCTCAAACAGTCAGACTCCAAACTCCACTATGGTCAAGACCAAAGAGCTGTCAAAGGACACCAGAAACAAAATTGTAGACCTGCACCAGGCTGGGAAGACTGAATCTGCAATAGGTAAGCAGCTTGGTGTGAAGAAATCAACTGTGGGAGCAATTATTAGAAAATGGAAGACATACAAGACCACTGATAATCTCCCTCGATCTGGGGCTCCACGCAAGATCTCACCCTGTGGGGTCAAAATGATCACGAGAACGGTGAGCAAAAATCCCAGAACCACATGGGGGGACCTAGTGAATGACCTGCAGAGAGCTGGGACCAAAGTAACAAAGGCTACAATCAGTAACACACTACGCCACCAGGGACTCAAATCCTGCAGTGCCAGACGTGTCCCCCTGCTTAAGCCAGTACACGTCCAGGCCCGTCTGAAGTTTGCTAGAGAGCATTTGGATGATCCAGAAGAGGATTGGGATAATGTCATATGGTCAGATGAAACCAAAATAGAACATTTTGGTAAAAACTCAACTTGTCGTGTTTGGAGGAGAAAGAACACCATACCTACTGTGAAGCATGGGGGTGGAAACATCATTCTTTGGGGCTGTTTTTCTGCAAAGGGGCCAGGACGACTGATCCATGTAAAGGAAAGAATGAATGGGGCCATGTATCGTGAGATTTTGAGTGAAAACCACCTTCCATCAGCAAGGGCATTGAAGATGAAACGTGGCTGGGTCTTTCAGCATGACTATGATCCCAAACACACTGCCCGGGCAATGAAGGAGTGGCTTCGTAAGAAGCATTTCAAGGACCTGGAGTGGCCTAGCCAGTCTCCAGATCTCAACCCCACAGAAAATCTTTGGAGGGAGTTGAAAGTCCGTGTTGCCCAGCGATAGCCCCAAAACATCACTGCTCTAGAGGAGATCTGCATGGAGGAATGGGCCAAAATACCAGCAACAGTGTGTGAAAACCTTGTGAAGACTTACAGAAAACGTTTGATCTCTGTCATTGCCAACAAAGGGTATATAACAAAGTATTGAGATGAACTTTTGTTATTGACCAAATACTTATTTTACCAAGGAATTTACCAATTAATTCATTAAAAATCCTTCATTGTGATTTTCTGGATTTTTTTTTCTCATTTTGTCTCTCATAGTTGAGGTATACCTATGATGAAAATTGGGGACCTCTCTCATCTTTTAAGTGGGAGAACTTGCACAATTGGTGGCTGACTAAATACTTTTTTGCCCCACTGTATATAGAAGAGCATCGCGGAAGGCGCAGCACACTGACCCTTGAAACTGATGGGCTACAGCACCTGATGACCTCAACTGTTGCTACTCCTTTTAGCCAAGAACAGGAAACTGAGGGTACAATCACACAAGCTCACAAACATTGGACAACAGAAGATTGAAAAAACAATGCCTGGTCTGATTGCCAATTTTTGCTGCAACATTTGGAATGGGCAGTGCACAAGAAAGGTGAAGAAGAGAGTGCAGGCAGGGCAAAGCGAGTGGACATGAGTGTCAGGGGTGATACATTATAGAAGGACAGCAGCTAGAATGAAAGAGAAGGTTGTTAAGACGGTAGTGAGACCTGCTGTATAGTTTGGAGAAAGTGGCACTGAAAAAGAGAGGAGCTGGAGCTCAAACTGGAGGTGGCAGAGTTGAAGATGTTAAGATTCACATTGGGTGTGACTACGAGGGACAGGGTTAGAAATGAGGGTATCAGAGGGAAAGCTCAAGGTGAGCGGTTTGGTGACAAAGTAAGAGAGGCAAGGCTGAGATGGTTTAGATGTGCCGAGGAGGAATAGTGGAGATATTGGACACCATGAAGAGATAAAGCAATGTTGAAGGCAGTAAGGACCCAACCCAGTGATAGCAAGGCATAATTTTTAAAGTGGCTGGTGAGTGTATATCTTATACCTAGTTGATGTCTGGCTTATTTTTTTTTATTATGAACTTATGTGCGCAGTATCCCAAGACTAATGCTCTTAGTGCTGTTAGCTTAGCTAAGTCTATCCATCTTCTTGTTTCCGTCAGTCACCAATCCCAAAAAATGCTGCAAAGACTCTAATAAACCTGTGAAACAAACCAAAACATATGTCTTACTCACATGTTATCTGGATTACTACCTCCGCCAAGAAGGTTATGGTTTTGCTAGCAACTGTTTGTTTGCCTGTCAGCAGGATTACGCAAAAACTACTGGACAGATTTGGATGAAATTTTCCCCAGAAGTGGCCCTTAGCTAAAGGATGAACCCATTAGATTTTGGTGATAATCCAAGAGCGCATACCTCCATCAAGGCTCTATCTTCTCATGATGTGTTAGCAAGATTACTCCAAAACTACTGGACAGAGTTTTATGAAATTTTCACCACAGGTGGCTCTTGGGCTACACATGAGCCCATTACATTTTGGAGGTGATCCATGAGTGCACACCTCCACCAAGGCTCAATCTTCTAGCAATGGTTTAGCAGGATTATGCAAAAACTAGAGGATGGATTTTCATGGAATTTTCACCAGAGGTGGTCCTTGGGCTACAGATGAACCCATTCGATTGTGCAGGTGATCCATGGATGCATACCTCCATCAAGGCTCTATCTTGCAACGTATGGAATGGAAACTGGGAGGCATGGATAGATGGATGGACAAAGGGAGGGAGGGAAGGAGCCTTGGAAGAGGTATGCACTCTCTGAGTGCTTTTCTAGTTTGAAAAAAAAAATAAAATCCTTAAAATGATCTTCATTAATTTCAATGTGTTTTGAGATATACAGCGGGGAAAATAAGCATCAAACATGTCAACATTTTTCTCAAACATATTTCTGATGGAGCCATTGACCTGAAATTTTCACCAGCTATCACCAACAACCCAAGTAATCCATACATACAAAGAAATCAAGGCAACTGTGCTCACAAAACAAGTTAGATTTAATAAAATGGAATGACACGGGGAATAATGTCATGCACTGGCCCTCACGAGCCAGCATAAGACGCACACAGAGTCACCAGTGAGTTTTTCAGTGAGTTTATTACGGTGAAAAGGTGTTAACACAAGCTGCTGAGATAATGACAGGAGTCTTCGCAGAACAGGAAGCATAGGGCTATACAGCACACTATTGGTCCAAAGCAGGAGACAGTCACACACAGTCAGGCTTGGTAAATAGCACACGGGCTGCTAAAGCAGGGACTTACAGCACAATTAACACCGGGGGGAATAAGGCTAATGAGCTCACTTACTGGTCCCGGTGAAAGACGGTCAAGCCCAAGGCAGCCGAGGTGTGAATACAGTCCAGGCATCCGCAACGTGACGATGGGTGAACAGATAGCGGTCAGGTTCGTGACCAGATGCGATCAGTTTAGCGATCAGACACTGCTGCGTCCTAACGACGCCAGTGCTCAGCTTAAGTAGACAAGGTACTAATGACAATGATTACACACAGCTGGCCGACCGTTGACAGGCGGAAACCCCACCGAGCACTTTCACAATAAGAGCCCGGAGAGGCCAGAATACCGCCCGCAGCTGTCAAGGCCGGCAGCGAGACATAACTTTAACCCGAGCGCAATCAGAACCAACGCTCGGGTCATAACAGTTCCCTCCCTCCACGGGCGGACTCCGAACGCCCCAAGGAACCACCCTGCCCCCCCCCCCGCCCCCCCAGGGTGGGAGGTAGGGGGACAGGTACGGAGGGAGAGAAACCAACCAAAAAACAGGACAAAGACCAGACAAGAAAACCATACAAGAAATACATACAAACACATGACTCTGGGGAAAAAACAAAGAAAAGAAAATACATGACTGAACTAGGCTATGACAAGACTGTGACTCACAAGGGAAAAAAAACAAAAACAAGAGACAATCTAAAATTGCTCAAACTTGACTATGACTAAGACTTAGCTTACAAGGTAACAAGAGGCAATCAAAAATTGCTCGAACTTGACTAAGACTATGATTTACAAGGTAACAAGAGGCAATCACAAATTGCTCAGACTTGACTAAGACTATGGCTTTGATAAACAACAAAAAATTGCTAGACGTACAAGACATGATTTGGCACCATATGGGCCCACAGAAAATCCCACAGTACATGATCAGTCAGGTGGCCTGCCCCAGTCCCATGCCCCCAGGAATACGTCCTGTGGTGGCCGAACCAGGTCACCCCGTAACACACACAGTTTATTGGGTGGCCAACCCAAGACGCCGAATGCTCCAAGCAGTTCCTCGGGTGGCCGACCCGCATACCACAACCAACGGGACCGTGGAGGGATTGCATGCAGCCGCTCACCTGAAAACAACAAAACAGGAGAGTGCCGATCTGCCAAACAAAACCCACTAATGGCCCCAGCTGGTGGCTCCTGAGAGGGGGACAACCAAAAACCTGGACCCCCTCGAATCCTGATTGGGTCGCAGCCGCACCTGCGCTGGACCCCCACTGGATCTCGCCGGATGCCGATCGGGTCTCCTCGGTCAACGCGTCGGACCCCGACCGGTTCAGGACTGCTTCGGCGACGACCTCCATCTCCGAACCTGGAACCCCCGGTCCCGTGACCTTGACTGGCTCCGGACCGGTAACGCTGTGGAGGTGCTCAGAACACAAGGGAGAACCGGGATCAGTTCCACCGGCAGTGCCAGAGCCCAGCGAGACGAGCTCGGGTGCAGCGGCCGGCTGCCCCTCACTCGCCTCCCCATGAGGCAGGCAAAAATGCTCTAACACACCATACAGGAAAACAAGAAAGAGCACTTGCCTGCACTCGGGCTCTGGAGCCATCCAGGACTTCGCCGATCCAGGTTCAAGAAGAAACTCGTCGTCGGGCTCCCACTCGGCTGTGTCGGGTTCCACAGCCGGCCTGATGGTCTCTGCAGCTGGATCCTCATGCGCTGGCGTCCACGCCAATAACCCGTATGGCGTGGGGGCAGAGGACCCTGGACCTGCTGACTCGGGCTGCGTCCCTGAGGAACGCTGGGGACGCTCTCTCATCGGCTCTGGCTCCTCACTGCAGTCCGTTCTCCTCCTCTGTCCAAAACAAGGCTGCAAGACCGGGATATCTCCCAGAGCTGCAGGCCTCCCCCTCGTTCGACGGCGTGGGACTGACGCCGAGGACCGCTCCGCAGAAGGAGACACAGAGGCAGCAGGTTTAATACAAAAGGCTACAGCTGGGGAAAGAAACTCAGGGAGCTGCGAACCCTGAGCTTCACCTCCAGGAGTCAGACAAGACAGATCACTATAATTACTAGGAAAGTGAACTTGAACTTGCCTGTCTCCCGGGGGGATGATGTTGTCAGCTGTAGCGGACGTTGCTCCTTCCCTCGCTCACTGGATGGTAAAGGATCCAAGAACGGAGCCCACCGGCACAGGACTCAGCTCACTCTCAGCAGCTAGCTGGTTGAGGGGGTCATCCCGGCGGCCCGGAACTGGATCCGGAGCAGGAGCTTGCCGAAGATGCGCCCGGCCGTGACGCCGATGCCTTCGCCGGCCCCCAGATGGTGCGAACTCCCGGAACGGATTGAAGGCAGGATCAGGATCCATAAGCGAAGAGCAGGAGTGCCTCTTCACCTGCTTCATGCCGCGTTCCTCCTCCATCATCAGGAATAATTCGCGTTGTGCGGCGATGTCCTCCCTCCTCGCGTCGACTTCCGGGTGGTTGGCGTAGCGGGGAGAGAGATTACAGAGAACATCTTCGGCGGCGTCCAGGTACCAATGTATGCCGTGGTCATAGTCCAACATGGAAGCGGAGATGAGTAGCTCATCCACGGCTTCCAAAACACTCGTCAGCACGTGGCTCTTCGGTGACGGTATTCCTCACATACATGGGACCCAGACAGGGAAAAGCAACGTCCAAAACTCAAACTCACTGGTGAATAGCGTCTCAAGATGGCGTCACCGTAAACGCTGTTTGGCCAGCAGTGTACTGTCATGCACTGGCCCTCACGAGCCAGCATAAGACGCACACAGAGTCACCAGTGAGTTTTTCAGTGAGTTTATTACGGTGAAAAGGTGTTAACACAAGCTGCTGAGATAATGACAGGAGTCTTCGCAGAACAGGAAGCATAGGGCTATACAGCACACTATTGGTCCAAAGCAGGAGACAGTCACACACAGTCAGGCTTGGTAAATAGCACACGGGCTGCTAAAGCAGGGACTTACAGCACAATTAACACCGGGGGGAATAAGGCTAATGAGCTCACTTACTGGTCCCGGTGAAAGACGGTCAAGCCCAAGGCAGCCGAGGTGTGAATACAGTCCAGGCATCCGCAACGTGACGATGGGTGAACAGATAGCGGTCAGGTTCGTGACCAGATGCGATCAGTTTAGCGATCAGACACTGCTGCGTCCTAACGACGCCAGTGCTCAGCTTAAGTAGACAAGGTACTAATGACAATGATTACACACAGCTGGCCGACCGTTGACAGGCAGAAACCCCACCGAGCACTTTCACAATAAGAGCCCGGAGAGGCCAGAATACCGCCCGCAGCTGTCAAGGCCGGCAGCGAGACATAACTTTAACCCGAGCGCAATCAGAACCAACGCTCGGGTCATAACAGTTCCCTCCCTCCACGGGCGAACTCCGAAAGCCCCAAGGAACCACCCTGCCCCCCCGCCCCCCCAGGGTGGGAGGTAGGGGGACAGGTACGGAGGGAGAGAAACCAACCAAAAAACAGGACAAAGACCAGACAAGAAAACCATACAAGAAATACATACAAACACATGACTCTGGGGAAAAAACAAAGAAAAGAAAATACATGACTGAACTAGGCTATGACAAGACTGTGACTCACAAGGGAAAAAAAAAAAAAACAAGAGACAATCTAAAATTGCTCAAACTTGCTAAACAGCGAGACATAACTTTAACCCAAGCGCGATCAGAACCGACGCTCGGGTCATAACAAATAAGTATTTAAAACATGAAGAAAGAGAGGTGCAAGAAGCCATAGAAAGCCAAGAAACCAGCTGAAATTCATTAGAATTTAGGAAGCCACCCCATCCCCCATCAGTGCAAATTAATTTCAGCTCATTAAGTCCTGATTGATAGCCTCTAAAAAAGGTCTGTGAATATCAGACTGTCACACCACAAAGAACTTATGATGAGTAGAAGCAAAGAGCTCTCTCTAGACCTTTGCAAACTTATTGTTGCAAAACACAATAATGGTATTGGTTCCAGGCGCATTTCTAAACTGCTGAATGTTCCAGTGACCACTGTTGGAGCCATCATTCAGAAGTGGAAAGAACATCATTTTACCATAACCCGGCCACAACCAGGAGCTCCTTGGAAGATTTCTGACAGAACAGTCAAAAGAATTATCAGAAGAGTTATCCAAGAGCCAAAGACCACTTGTGGAGAGCTCCAGAAAGACCTGGCGTTAGCAGGTACTGTTGTTTGAGAGAAAACAATAAATAATGCACTCAACTGACATGGGCTCTATGTCCACTCACCTCACAAGACTTCATTGCTGAAGAAAAAGCATGTTGAAGCTCGTTTAAAGTTTGCTGCACAACATTTGGGCAAGCCAGTAAAATACTGGGAGAATATAGTCTGGTCAGATGAGACCAAAATTGAACTTTTTGGATGCCACAATACACAGCATGTTTGGAGGAGAAATGGCACTGCACATCCCATCATGGTGTGGGGTGTTTTTCAGTACATGGTACAATGATCCCTTACACACAGCCAAAGAAACTCTCAATTGGCTCCAGTGAAGGAAAATAAAGCTGCTAGAAATGGCCCAGTCAGTCACCTGACCTAAATCCAATTAAAAATCTATGGAATGAACTGAAGATTAGAGTTCATAGAAGACACCCACAGAACCTTCAGGACTTGAAGACAGTTTGTGTGGAAAAATGGGCTAAAATCACTCCTGAGCAATGCCTGTGCCTAGTTTTTCCATACAGGAGGTGTCTGGAAGCTGTTATTACCAACAAAGGCTTTTCTACTAAATATTAAATGAATTTCACCAAGTGTGTTCAATACTTATTCCCTGTGTCATTCCACTTTACTAAATATAACGTGTTTTGTGAACACAGTTGCCTTGATTTCTTTGTATGTGTGGATTACTTGGGTTGTTACTGACATCTGGTGAAAATCTCAGGTCAATGACTCCATCAGAAATATGTTTAATGAGAAAAAAGTTGACGTGTTCAATATTTATTTTTCGCTGTAATTGCAGGGAGCCACAGCATGGGGGCTGAAGAGACGATCCCTTACCTAACCATAATTTATACAGGTAAGTTCACTGAGACACAGGGTTGCATAATAATTGACGACAAGTTCTCTATGGAATGGTGCCTGGTCAAGTATTTAGCACAGCCACCTCACAGCCAGAAGCTTCCATGTCTGAACCTCTGGTTCTTATGTTCAGTTAAATGATGATTCTAAATTACCTCTAAGTTCAAATAAGAATGTGTTGTAGTGTGTCTCAGCATGCTGAGCCTTTACTGGTCTGCATGTACCCCAATGAGGGTGGTCAAAAGTTTGTGGGGAAAACAATAATTATTTTTGCATTTGTGGTCCACAAGGCTATCTAATTTTCATGATATTTCAACAATATGCTCAGCTGGTTATTAGAAACAGTGAGCAGCAAAAATAAAAAGATATTTCCGGACCACCCTAACTCTGATGGATGGATGGGGAGTTGTATGTATACTTTTTCTTTTGTTCTAATATATGTATTATATGTAAGTTTATGTTTGGGCTCAAATATTTTGAAGTAACAGGTTTCTAGTCTTTGCTGCACATCAACCCAAACTTACACATTTATGAAATAAAGACATTTATGTAAAAAACTCATCATCACCATCATCATCATAGCAGTCTGTTGGGGGTGACAATGACTGTTTCATTTAGGTCTGATCAGATTCCTCCATGCAACACTGTCCTTCGCCTTCCGCTGCCAGAAACTCCTGACCTTGTTAACCTGGGCGACGTCTGAGCTGGTATGAGTTGCTTTCTGACTGACCATTTCATGAAACTGCTCGCAAAGTATTTGAGTACCGCTAGCTTTTGCTGGACTAGCGGCACATTCTTGGCAGATAGAGGTATTATCAGTGGCAAGAACAGGCCAAGACAAACTGACTCCAGTATCTGTTGCTGTGACTGACCAGATGATAGGTTTGTTTATCTCTGCTCTTTGTGTAGTGCATGTCTCGATGCCCCAACTGGCAAAACACCACCACAGACCTTGCGACAGATGTGCTCATCTGCCAGGATGCCCAGTCTCACCCCGTGTAACTGGGAGTGGTCCACCACAGACCTGTGACAGATACTGTTTTTAGTTCTGCCAGAATGCCCAGTTTCACCCTCCACGCCCTCGGAAGGGCGGGGTTGCCGGTTGAGTTGCCGACGGCCCGAACCATGACACAGGTAGTACCGGTTTTCATGGTTATCCAGTAGCAAGCAAACCAGTGCCTGCCCTAACTGCATAAAAATGCACTTCTATAGAAACAATTAAAAATTCAACAAGATGCACATATATTTAAATAGGTGAAAATGTTTAAAAAATATTGTTTTAATCTATGAATGAACCTAAGCGCTGCCAGCACTCCTGTATCAGAGGAGACAGTGGATGTAGTACCTCTGTGGAGTAAATTAAACCATTAGCGTGTGCAGAGGATGGTGTTACTCACAGACTGGGAATCCTTGCTGTTGTCTCTAGACCGGTTCTTGGCAAGCCTCTTCTTTTTCTTGTGAAGGGGACGCGACTCCAGAATCATCTCTTCCAGCTCAAAGGTGGGGTCGCAGTGGAGGCGACCTTTCTGTGGGCGGGAGAGGAATGAGAGATAATTAGAGACAAAGACACACTCTTTCTGACAGGATGAGCAACAATCAGTCACGTGCGCTCTTGACCGGAAAAAAAAAAAGAAAACACACACACACAGTAATGTACATTAACTGCACATACATGCACATTTCATTGAGATAACACTGCAGCTCCATTTGCATTATTCAGTTGCTATAATTAGCAAGCACAATGGAGTGCCTTTGTGCATTTGTAGGTATGTGAATGATGCGTGTGCTCACATTGGGAACAAATCCAGCCTCCATTTTCTTCCCGTACACGGCATCCCAGTTGATATCAGCGAGGTAGGGAGTGGTCTGCATGTCAGACAGGCTGGAGAAACGGTGCTCTGGGTTCACTGTCAGTAGCTGCAAGGAAGCCGCACACACACACAAAAAGTCACCAACATCACCTCGTGGGTTGCAATATCACCTTCACAACTTTCTCCAACAATCTTCTCCCTGGCAGAAGGAATAAACATGACAAATTGTGGGTAAAAATAAAACTCAATGTGACAGTGCCTTTCCTTTTACCGTACATGCAGAAGGAAAAGATGTGCTGTTTCTAGCTTTTTGGGGGCCCTGTGCAACATTATGCTTCTGGGAGGCCCTATTTTTGTGATGGGGAAAAGTTCAAACCCTTTAAAAAAGAAAAAAGATCTCTCCTCCCGTTGTCTAGATGAAAAGAAAAAAATCATCACATCACAAAATACAAAACTTTAATCAGCTTCCATATAAACATGTAAACAAAAGATGAATATAAAATAGGTGACAGAATAAAAGAGGTGAGGGTGACAGGGTGAACCTGTGTGCAAAATTCAGTGACCCTAGCTATACTCGTTCTACAGTGACATATATACAGCGGGGAAAATAAGTATTGAACACGTCAACATTTTTCTCATTAAACATATTTCTGATGGAACCATTGACCTGAGATTTTCACCAGATATCAGTAACAACCCAAGTAATCCATACATACAAAGACATCAAGGCAACTGTGTTCATAAAACACGTTATATTTAGTAAAGTGGAATCACACAGGGAATAAGTATTGAACACACTTGGTGAAATTCATTTAATATTTAGTAGAAAAGCCTTTGTTGGTAATAACAGCTTTCAGACGCCTCCTGTATGGAGAAACTTGGCACGGGCATTGTTCAGGAGTGATTTTAGCCCATTCTTCCACACAAACTGTCAGATCTCGAAGGTTCTGTGGGTGTCTTCTGTGAACTCTGATCTTCAGTTCGTTTCATAGATTTTCAATTGGATTCAGGTCAGGTGACTGACTGGGCCATTCTAGCAGCTTTATTTTCCTTCTCTGGAGCCAGTTGAGAGTTTCCTTGGCTGTGTGTTTGGGATCATTATCTTGCTGAAATATCCACCCTTGTTTCATCTTCAGCATCTTGGTAGATAGCAACAGGTTCATATCAAGGATGTCTCTGTACATTTGTCTATTCATCTTTCCTTCAATTATATGAAGTCTGCCTGTACCATGTGCTGAAAAACACCCCACACCATGATGGGATGTGCAGTACTATTTCTCCTCCAAACATGCTGTGTGTTGTGGCATCCAAAAAGTTCAATTTTGGTCTCATCTGACCAGACTATATTCTCCTAGTATTTTACTGGCTTGCCCAAATGTTGTGCAGAAAACTTTAAATGAGCTTCAACATGCTTTTTCTTCACAATGGAGTCTTGCAAGGTGAGCAGGGAGAGAGCCCATGTTGGTTGAATGCATTACTTATTGTTTTCTCTCAAACAACAGTACCTGCTAACTTCAGGTCTTTCTGGAGCTTTCCACAAGTGGTCTTTGGCTCTTGGATAACTCTTCTGATAATTCTTTTGACTCTTCTGTCAGAAATCTTCCAAGGAGCTCCTGGTCGTGGCTGGTTTATGGTAAAATGATGTTCTTGTTATGACCCGAGCGTCGGTTCTGATCGCGCTCGGGCTAAGCTATGTCTCGCTGCCGGCCTTGACAGCTGCGGGCGGTATTCTGGCCTCTCCGGGCTCTTATTGTGAAAGTGCTCGGTGGGGCTTCCGCCTGTCAATGGTCGGTCAGCTGAGTGTCATCAGCGTCATTAGTGCTTCGTCAATTTAAGCCCAGCACTGGCGTCGGTAGGACGCAGCAGTGTCTGGTCGCCAACCTGGTCGCTTAACTGGTTACTAACCTGATCTCTTACCTGTTCACCCACCATCACGTTGCGGATGCCTGGACTGTTATCACACCTCGGCTGCCTTGGGCTTGACCATCTTTCACCGGTACCAGTAAGTGTGCTACATTAGCCTTATTCCTCCCGGCGTGTATTGATCTGTAAGTCCCTGCCTTAGCAGCCAGTGTGCTATTATTACCAAGCCTGACTGTGTGTGACTGTCTCCTGCTCTGGACCTATAGTGTGCTGTATAGCCCTATGCCTCCTGTTCTGTGAAGAGTCTTGTCATTATCTCAGCAGCTTGTGTTATCACCCTTTTCACCGTAAATAAACTCACTGAAAATTCACTGGTGACTCTGTGCGTCTTATGGCTGGCTCGGGAGGGCCAGCGCATGACAGTACACTGCTGCCAAAACAGCATTTACGGTGACGCCAACCTGAGACGCTATTCACCAGTGAGTTTGAGTTTTGGACGTTGCTTTTCCCTGTGTGGGTCCTGTGTATGTGAGGAATGCGGTCACCGAAGAGCCACGTGCTGACAGGTGTTTTGGAAGCCGTGGATGAGCTGCTCATCTCCGCTTCCCTGTTGGACTATGACCACGGCATACATTGGTACCTGGACGCCGCCGAAGATGTTCTCTGTCATCTCTCTCCCCGCTACGCCAACCACCCGGAAGTCGACGCGAGGAGGGAGGACATCGCCGCACAACGCGAAATATTCCTGATGATGGAGGAGGAATGCGGCATGAAGCAGGTGAAGAGGCACTCCTGCTCTTCGCCTATGGATCCTGATCCTGCCTTTGATCGGTTTCGGGAGTTCGCACCATCTGGGGGCCGGCGAAGGCGTCGGCGTCACGGCCGGGCGCATCTTCGGCAAGCTCCTGCTCCGGATCCAGTTCCGGGCCGCCGGGATGACTCCCTCAACCAGCCAGCTGCAGAGAGTGAGCTGAGTCCTGTGCCGGTGGGCTCCGTCCTTGGATCCTTTTTTACCATCCAGCGAGCGAGGGAAGGAGCAACGTCCGCTACAGCTGACAACATCCTCCCCCCGGGAGACAGGCAAGTCCAAGTTCACTTTCCTAGTAATAATAGTGATCTGTCTTGTCTGACTCCTGGGGGTGAAGCTCAGGGTTCGCAGCTCCCTGAGTTTCTTTCCCCAGCTGTAGCCATTTTTATTAAACCTGCTGCCTCTGTGTCTCCTCCTGTGGAGCGGTCCTCGGCGTCAGTCCCACGCCGTCGAACGAGGGGGAGGCCTGCAGCTCTGGGAAATATCCCGGCCCTGCAGCCTTGCCTTGGACAGAGCAGAACGGACTGCAGTGAGGAGCCAGAGCCGACGAGAGAGCATCCCCAGGCTTCCTCAGGGACGCAGCCCGAGTCAGCAGGTCCAGGGTCCTCTGCCCCCACGCCATACGGGTTATTGGCGTGGACGCCAGCGCGTGAGGATCCAGCTGCAGAGACCATCAGGCCGGCTGTGGAACCCGACACAGCCGAGTGGGAGCCCGACGACGAGCTTCTTCTTGAACCTGGATCGGCGAAGTCCTGGACGGCTCCAGAGCCCGAGTGCAGGCAAGTGCTCTTTCTTGTTTTCTTGTATGGTGTATTAGAGCATTTTTGCCTGCCTCATGGGGAGGCGAGTGAGGGGCAGCCGTCCGCTGCATCCGAGCTCGTCTCGCTGGGCTCTGACACTGCCGGTGGAACTGATCCCGGTCCTCTCCTGTTTTCTGAGTACCTCCACAGCGTTACCGGTCCGGAGCCAGTCAAGGTCACGGGACTGGGGGTTCCAGGTTCGGAGATGGAGGTCGTCGCCGGAGCAGTCCTGACCCAGTCGAGGTCCGACGCGTGGGCCGAGGTGACCCGGTCGGGGTCCGACGCATGGGCCGAGGTGACCCGGTCGGGGTCCGACGCATGGGCCGAGGTGACCCAGTCGGGGTCCAACGTGGGTGCAGCGGTGACCCAATCGGGGCCCGTCCTGACCCAGTCGGGGTCCAACGTGGGTGCAGCGATTACCCAATCGGGGTCCGACGAGGTTCAGCCGGGTTCCAACTCAGGTGCGGCTGTGACCCAATCAGGATTCGAGGGGGTCCAGGTTTTTGGTTGTCCCCCTCTCAGGAGCCACCAGCTGGGGGCCATTAGTGGGTTTTGTTTGGCAGATCGGCGCTCTCCTGTTTTGTCGTTTTCAGGTGAGCGGCTGCATGCAATCCCTCCACGGTCCTGTTGGTTGTGGTATGCGGGTCGGCCACCCGAGGAACTGCCTGGTGCGTTCGGCGTCTTGGGTTGGCCACCCAATAAACTGTGTGTGTTACGGGGTGACCTGGTTCGGCCACCAGAGGACTTGTTTCTGGGGGTCCGGGACTGGGGCAGGCCACCTGATCATGTACTGTGGGATTTTCTGTGGGCCCATATGGTGCCAAGTCATGTTTAGTACGTCTAGCAATTTTTGTTGTTTCACGTAATCATAGTCATAGTCAAGTCTAAGCAATTTTAGATTGCCTCTTGTTCTTTTTTGTAAGCCATAGTCATAGTCAAGTCTGAGCAATTTTAGATTGCCTCTTGTTTTTTTTCTTGTAAGCCAGAGTCGTAGTCAGGTTTGAGCAATTTTTGATTGTCTCTTGTTTCTTTTTTCTTGTGAGCCACAGTCATAGTCTTAGTCAAGTCGGAGCAATTTTTTGATTGCCTCTTGTTTTTTTGTTTTTTTTGAAGGCCATAGTTTAGTTATAGCCAAGTCAGAGCAATTTTGGATTGCCTCATGTTTTTTGTTTTTTTTTCCTGGGAAAGCCACAGTCTTGCCATAGCCAAGTTAGGTCAGGGCAATCTGGTTTGCCCCATGTGTTTTGCAGTACTTAGTTTGGTTTTGTTTTGCTATTGTTTTGTTCTCCACTCCTTCTTGAGGGGCTATAGTATGGAGGTTTTTGTTCATAGTTTCCAGGGGTTTACTTGTATTTTTGGTCTCGTGTGTGTTTGTTTTTTCATAGTCGCCGTGTTTAGCACGTATTTCTTTTGTGTCCATAGTTACAGTCATGTATTCTTTTTATAGTCATGCTTTTCCACAGTTGGTCATGTATTTCTTTCCTTTGTTTTTTTTTCCCAGTCATGTGTTTGTATTTATTTCTTGTTGGTTTCCATAGTTATCGTGTGTTTCCATGTATTTCTTGTATGGTTTTCTTGTCTGGTCTTTGTCTTGTTCTTGGGTTGGTTTCTCTCCCTCCGCACCTGTCCCCCAACCTCCCACCCTGGGGGGGCGGGGGGGGCAGGGTGGTTCCTTGGGGCGTTCGGAGTCCGCCCGTGGAGGGAGGGTACTGTTATGACCCGAGCGTCGGTTCTGATCGCGCTCAGGCTAAGCTATGTCTTGCTGCCGGCCTTGACAGCTGCGAGCGGTATTCTGGCCTCTCCGGGCTCTTATTGTGAAAGTGCTCGGTGGGGCTTCCGCCTGTCAACGGTCGGTCAGCTGAGTGTCATCAGCGTCATTAGTGCTTCGTCAATTTAAGCCCAGCACTGGCGTCGGTAGGACACAGCAGTGTCTGGTCGCCAACCTGGTCGCTTAACTGGTTACTAACCTGATCTCTTACCTGTTCACCCACCATCACGTTGCGGATGCCTGGACTGTTATCACACCTCGGCTGCCTTGGGCTTGACCGTCTTTCACCGGTACCAGTCGTCGTCGGCCTCCGTCGGTCTATGATGACCATGGAAGAGAATCCTAAACGTCTACTCTGCTGGAACAGCACCGCCTGTGGCTGAACAGGCCGATGCGCACCGGTGTTCTACCTTCCAGCATTGGGCATTGGTAGGATTCAAGCCTGGGCAGGATGATATGGAGGACAAGATGTTACCCATGCAGCATGTCCCCCCTCTCCACGTCACTGATGAATCCAAAGGAACAGCAGGGCTGCTATAGTTTGGCACCAGCGCCGTCGCAGGAGCTGCCAGAACGATGTTGAGCACAACAGAGAACTGCCTTAGGGGCTCCGACTCCGGATTTTTCCTCAGGGTTGACTCCCGAAGCCTTTCCCGTGACCGGGTGTGCCGCAAGGCAGTGGAGGTTTGAAATCAGGGTTTACCTTCCCCTAGATGGGCTACCTTCCCAGGTTGACGAGCCACCATCTACCCGAAGCATCTGGTTTTAAGGCGCCAGAGATCCGCCCTCGCCCCTTCTCCTATTAGTAAAAGCAGTTCCGCCGGGCTTAGAGACTAAACCACACGGGCAGGCTAGGAGTTGGACTTAGTTGTCAGAGGCTTTTCGAGACGCACGCCGTAAGGAGCATTTTATGAGCACTGGGAGCTTAACCCCAGTGCCGCTCCTGGCTATGACAACCTTGGAACCCCGGTACCAGTAAGTGTGCTACATTAGCCTTATTCCTCCCGGCATGTATTGATCTGTAAGTCCCTGCCTTAGCAGCCAGTGTGCTATTATTACCAAGCCTGACTGTGTGTGACTGTCTCCTGCTCTGGACCTATAGTGTGCTGTATAGCCCTATGCCTCCTGTTCTGTGAAGAGTCTTGTCATTATCTCAGCAGCTTGTGTTATCACCCTTTTCACCGTAAATAAACTCACTGAAAACTCACTGGTGACTCTGTGCGTCTTATGGCTGGCTCGTGAGGGCCAGCGCATGACAGTTCTTTCCACTTCTGAATGATGGCTTCAACAGTGGTCACTAGAGCATTCAGCAGTTTAGAAATGCACCTGTAACCAATGCCATCATTATGTTTTGCAACAATAAGGTTGCAAAGGTCTAGAGAGAGCTCTTTGCTTCTATCCATCATAAGTTCTCTGTAGTGTGACAATCTGATATTCACAGAGCTTTGTAAAGGCTATCAGTCAGGACTTAACCAGCTGAAATTAATTTGCAATGGTGGGGGATGGGGTGGCTTCCTAAATTCTAATGGATTTCAGCTGGCTTCTTGGCTTTCTATGCCTTTTTGCACCTCTTTTTCTTCATGTGTTTAATACTTATTCCCTGTGTCATTCCAAGTTATTAAACCTAACTTGTTTTGTGAACACAGTTGTCTTAATTTTTTTGTATGTATGGATTACTTGGGTTTTTACTGATATCTGGTGAAAATCTCAGGTCAATGGTTCCATCAGAAATACTGTTTAATGAGAAAAATGTTGTGTTCAATACTTCTTTTCCCTCCCGTATAGGGCACAGGGGAAGTTAACTGTGACCTCTGACCTTCTGACCCCAAACCCATTGTCAGAGGTCAGGGTCTCAGGGTGAACCTATGTACAAAGTTTGGTAATATTAGGTGTCACTGTTGTCAAGATATAGTTTAAGTGGCAATTTGACCTTGCAATCCCAAACCCATAGTAAGAGGTCAGGGACTCAGGGTGAACCTACAGTATGTACAAACCTTGGTGACCCTAGCTTTACTCATTCTATAGCAATAGCTCATAGGGAAAGCTAACCGTGACCTTTGACCTTTTGACCGCAACCCCACAGTGAGAAGTCAGGGTCTCAGGGTAACATGTGTGCTAAGTTTGGTGACCCTAGCTTTATTTGTTCTATAGCAATAGTGCAAAGGGAATGTTAACATTGACCTTTGACATTTTGACCCCAAACCGGTAGCCAGAGGACAGGGTCTAAGCCATTCAAGTATTGTCTTCGACATGATATCAATTTGAATTGGCTACATCATTCTTTTGTATAGTTATCACTTTACAAGATTTAAAGAAAAGTGACCCAAATTCAATTCAATTCAATTCAGTTCAATTCAACTTTATTTATATAGCGCCATTTCACAACAACAGTCATCTCATAGCACTATCAACTGTAGGGGGGAACCCCCACAGCTGCAGAAAGACCCCAGCAATCAAATTCAAACTCATCTGAGATTTTTCATAGATACACCCGAAGTATCAATTTGAAAAGACCATGTCATTTGTTTCTCTAGTTATTATATTCACAAGGTACAGTAGGTGTTTTCAAATGCTGATGGGAAAACTATTAGTTGCTTATTGATAAGTAACGTTAGTGATCACCTCTGCCTGTTTTGACCTATGAAAACAATAATACTAATACAAAAAAGTTAGATCCTCTGTGATGACTGAAGACGCTATGTAAAAGCTCATAGCAGTTTTAAACAAAATTGGATTTCTGTTTACACTGAGGATGTAAATGAAGCTTATGACATTTTTCTTGATATCATAACTAAATTATACAATAAACATTGCCCTCTGGTTGAAAAAGTATTTATAAAAGAAATATATGGCTAAACCTTGGCTAACAAAGGGACTACAAAATGCATGTGAAAAGAACAGTATTTTATAGACAGACAGACAGATAGAAGTACTTTATTGATCCCAAATGGGGAAATTACATTATATAAGGAATTCCTAAAGTGACACTCCAGCAAAAATCAAGTTTTTTCTATTGCTAACATGTCTGTAACATGTTTGTTGTGATTTACAAGACATGTCAAAAGCAAAATCATCCCCAACTCCCATGTATGCATTTTTCTGCTGTGAATGTCTGCTTAAGCTCCAACCCCCACCCCCCCGTAAAAAAAAAGGCAGATTTGGACAGAGCGTTTGAAACTACATAACTATTCCTGCTTAGCCTGATTTGTTATAACATTTACCAGTCAAAGGGATACTATACTCTTGGCTACCTCGGGGGAAGAGGGAGGAGCCGAAGAGCAGCAGGATTGAGGCAGAGGGGGATGAAGGCGTCTGTTTTGCATAGCAAAGCAGTGGAGGAGGAGGCGACCAATCACGTGCAGGGGTAGCAGCAGCAGAGAGAGAGAGTGGGGGGAGGGGGAGCACTTTGAATGTGGCCAGTGGACAGGCGCCACACTGTGAGCTGAGAGCAGCCACATTCAAATTACCCCCCCCCCCCCCCGCTCAGTCGCCGGCGGATGGGGGACAGGCTGTTAGTACTAACTAACCTGCACTTATATAGCGCTTTTCTAGTCACAAAGACCACTCAAAGCGCTTTCACTAGTACTAACCCTCTATTCTAAGGGCCTATAGGAAACAGATATCTAGGGACAATTTAGAACAACCAATTAACTTAACATGCATGTCTTTGGATTGTGGGAGGAAACCGGAGCCCCCGGAGTAAACCCACACAGCACAGGGAGAACATGCAAACTCCATACAGAAAGGTTCCAACCCCTGCCAGCCTGGGGATTCGAACCAGGAACCTTTTAGCTGTAAGGCAACAGTGCTAACCACTGCACCACCGTGCTGTAGAAAGTAAACACATATTTGGCATCTACACATTCATCTCTCGCCTCGACTGTTTTCAGAAAAATGCTTCGCTTTTTACTTTTGAAGATATAGGCAAAACTTTAACGTCTGGAAGCGTCTTGAACAGACGAGCTGCCCACCCATCAGGAATTGCGGTGAACCAATCACATGCAAACCCTGCAGGTCGGGAGTGCAGCGACCAATCACGTGCAAACCATGCAGGTCAGAAATGTGGTGGCCAATCATGAGCAAGCCCTGCAGGTCGGGAGCATGCCAAGCAATCATGTGCAAACCCTGCAGGTCAGGAGCATGGCGAGCAATCACGTGCAAACCCCTGCTGGTTGGGAGCACGGCGACCAATCACGTGCAAGCCCTGCAGTCACTAATTAGAATATTCAAAGATCCGTGCATACTTAAGTAGGTGCAAGATTTAAAATCTCTCTCCGACAGTCCAAGATGTGTAGAGTGATGATGATATAGAGTGAAGTACGAGGAGACGAAGAAGAGTGATGTCTGAAGATAGAGTTGAGGTTCGATTGGACACAGCAATGATGATAGAAGGATTACAGCTCCTGACCAGATAGAGTGATGATAGAGTGAAGTACGTGGCGGTAATGCACCTGTAGGCTGGTTGCCAACCGCCAATCAAATCTAAAAGAAGAAGAAGGACACAGTCCAAATCTCACTGTTTGAAGAAGAAGAAGAAGATTGTTCAGAACTCCTTAGAAGAGTTCCTTATACAAAGATATAGAGTGAAGAAGACGAAGAAGAGGTTGCCAACCGAGAAGAATTCTGACTTTTGATACATAGAGTGATGTTTACTGAGTGAAGTAAGTGGCGGTAAGGACTATAGCTCCTGACCAGATAGAGTGATGATATAGAGTGAAGTATGTGGCAGTAATGCACCTGTAAGCAGGTTGCCAACCGCCAATCAAACCTAAAAGAAGAAGAAGAAGAAAATCTCTATCCAAGCAATTCTAAGGCAATTAAAGTTTTTTGTGGGTAAAAAGCCACAATACACTATTTTGGGTAATACATATTTGTTTTTGAGGTGGTTTTAGAGCCGCTGGAGTGCACCTTTAAAATACAGATCTAAAGAACCTGAAATTAACTATAAAAGGTATAAAAATAAATTAAATATAATAGAATCTAGTAAGAAGATATATGATAAGTGATTGATGAACAATAGAGATAAGAAATACATGGAAAGTACTACATTAAATAACTTAAAAAGACAAAAGCAAAGCAAGCTACAGACCTTATTTTTATTCAAATGTCAATTTGATAATCAAAGAAACAAATACACTGTAATTAAAGCTACATTTAATGAATTTTGTTGGCATTTGTCTGTTTGGGACCAAAGCTTGTCAAGGCAATTAAGGAACCAACTGACCAAGATAAAGTTATAGATGATATTGATAATAATCAGTGTTTATTGGAAGCACTGAAGCCACATAAATAAAAAAAAAATAGTTTGTGAATTTAAAACAAGCACTAACTGTTTTTGTAGAAAAGACAGCAGACAATAAAGAAAATAGTATACAGTTGGGGCTTTTCTTGATTTACAAAAAGCAATTGACGGTGTTGATCATGAATTATTACCAACTACATTAGAATGGTATGGTATTAGGGGGACTGCACGAAGTTGGATAACTACTTATTTAAATGAAGAAAAATGAAAAATTTTGTCCACTTGCCGGAAGCATTTCTCTACAAGATGAATGGAAAATACTGACATTGTTCAAGCTAGCATAAGGTAATCTGAATGTCACTGATATGGCTCTTTTTGTACAATACAATGGAGAGGTTTCCTGAATTGGACTCCTGGTAATTGACGAGTTGTACTGACAACCTGTATAATCCAGGTTTCGCTCTCACCCCATCTGGCTGTCAATAATCCCCGTCTGGCTGTTAATAATGCTCCTCGTTTTCCCTACCATGTCCAAAAACAGCAAATTCAACAGATATATCCAGAAGACTTCCCTTTCCCCCTCACATGTCCAAAACACAGTATTTTGTCCATGGTAGATTTCTGCCTTTGGACAACACGCTGACTAACAGTGGACAAGGTTCACACTTTTACATACAGTATCTCCCTAGTTGACTTCCAGTAGCCTGGTTCTCCATGTTAGGATCCATCCTTTGGACAACAAGTTGACTGAAAGTGAACAGGATTCATACTTTTCAGTCCTCACTCTCATGGTATGGTCCTACTTACGCCCCAAAAGATAACTTGGAGAATCACTCAAAAAAACTTGTATTAGAATTACAGAAGAAAAAAAAAATGCCAAAGGGGAGATGATTCTTTTCACTTGACACAAAGCAGAAGAATGTGGGCTATTAGTGAATGAAAAAATGATTTAGGGAAGGCGAAACAGATCTGAATTCTCTTTGACACAAAGGGAGCAAGAAAAATTGAGCCAGTGTTGGGTTTAATTTTGTGGACTGTTAAAAACAGAGATACACAGAGCCACACACTATCTATTGTTTTACCCATTTGCTCGATTCTCTCTGATTCCCATCTGTCTTTTTTTACTCCTCCCTTCTTTGCCCTCAGGGTCTCGGCTCATTCTCCTTCCCTAGGGCTCAATTTTTCCACAGTACCTGTGACTTCACTGACTTTTTTCAACTTTAAAATTTACCCTTATATCACCTCTATATCTCTGCCTTCCTTTGTTCAGTTTACTCAGAAGACACCATCTGTGCTCAGTCAGCATGGATCAGTTTCACTTGGATTTTGTTTAAGTCAAAAAATAAAACCTGAAACTCACTGTAGTAGGATTTAAGTTTGAACCACATAGGGCCCTATTACAATGGTCTGAAACGGACATTTGTGCCTTGCGCCGGTGCTTTTGTTTCTGTCAGCATATGGTCTGGTTATCTGCTGTGTGCCCTCGCCACCTAATAAGGAAACGACTGTGCACGGCACTTGCACTGGTAGGAGGGGACTGATTTAAAGTGGGTGAGGCTAGGCACAAAGTTCAACATGTTCATATTAAGGTGCATATTCTGATTTTATCTTCCCTCTTCTTTCAAGCCATTGCCTAACTGGCTATCCCTATTAAATGTGGTACATTAAGAAATATTACATGAGATGGATTACAGTATCAATTTATATAGTAACTGCGGGTGTGATAGGTCTAAAGCCATACCCATAGTTAGTATATAAACTGATACCGTAATGATGTCAAGTATAATGTTCCTTTTATAGAAAAGTTCTGCCAAACACAATTTATTAAATGACAGCAATATTAGACAAAATATTATGATTTGTTTGTTTAACCAGTTATTTTGCACAGCTGAGAATAAATAGTCCCTTCTCAATGTAGCCAGTAACTGCTGCAAAATATCTCAGTCAGTTTGAAGGTGTCTATTATCATTTCACACACATGTAACCAAATTAAGTATTGTCAAGTGCAAAAGTAATGTGTTTATAAAACATATACAGTACCTGTTGAGTCAGTACCACAGAAGACCCCAGATCAAAACGTATCCAATGCCGGTCATCAGAACACCGTAGCTAGCCGGTGGCTAGTAATTAGCACAGTGCTCGCTTTTCTTTGCATTTTCAGATGAAGCAAAAAGTCCATCACCACAAAGGTGTTGTGATTTGTTAATCAAGACAATAAATCAAACTCTATCCATTAATCCATCCATTTTCTACTGCTTTTCCGGAGGTGTGGGTCGCAGAGGCAGCAGCTCAAGCAGAGAAGCCCAAACTTCCCTCTTCCCGGCCACCTGCTCCAGCTCTTCAGAGAGGATACCAAGACGTTCCCAGGCCAGCTGGGAGACGGAGTCTCTCCAGCGCGTCCTGGGTCTGCCCAGGGGTCTCCTCCCAGTTGGATGTGCCCAAAACACCTCAAGTGTGAGGTGTTCACGAGGCATCCTGACCCCCCCCCCCCATGGATCGCCACCTTATTGTGGTGGGTGATTTGCATGCCCTAGTGATCCCAGGAGCTATGTTTGTCTGGGGCAATTTGCCTCTGGTAAGGTCTCCCAAGACAAACTGGTCCTGGGTGAAGGGCCAGACTAAGAGTGCTCAAACAGACTCCCATGATGAATAAAAAATCAAGGATTCAGTGTACCCCGCCCGGTATGGGGTTACCGGGGCCCTGCCCTGGAGCCAGACCTAGTGGAGGGGCTTGATGGCTAGTGCCTTGTGGCCAGGTTTCTGCCCATGGGGCCCGGCCAGGCTCAGCCTGAAGGAGTTACATGGGTCCGCCCTCCAGTGGGCTCACCACCTGCAGGAGGGACCATGGGGGTCCGGTGCTATGTGGATCAGGTGGCTGATGAAGGCAGAGACCTTCACAGTCTGATCCCTGGCTTCTGAAACTAAATCAAACTCTAATGCTACCTATTTTTTTAAACAGACATGAAATGGCTTAATGAGCTTAATGACGGGCAGAAGGGACTTCTGGGTCATGGATGTATAATTTCTTGTCAAACAGCACCTTACTGTGGAAATTAAGGTATCGAAAACAGTACTGAAATTCTCCGAGAGGTGATAGTACTTTACTGTTAGTAATTAACGGTTATATGAACACCTCTGTTTGGGCTGCACCGTGGCGCAGTGGTTAGCACTGTGGCAGCACAGTTTACCCTCGGCCGGGGGATTGCGGGGATCGTGGGTTCGATCCCTGCCCCCGACCAACAGTGATCTGTGTGGAATTTGCATGTTCTCCCCGTGTTGTGTGGGTTTACTCCGGGATTTCTCCGGTTTCCTCCCACATACCAAAAACATGCAGGTTAGGGATACGGGGCGCTTGCGCACGCAGCGACCAGCAGCTGGTGGCTTGTCACCAGACTGCAAAACAAATCTACCTACGGGTACAAAATAAGTAATAAAAAAAAAAAAAAACCTCTGAAGCAGAGTGATACATATCCAGTGAAGTTGGAGTGCCATTATCGTGGAATATAGTAACTCCTGGAATGATAATATGGCATAACAGTGACATTACCAAGAACTGGATGTCCCTTTAAAATGGATGAAAAGACAATAAGAAAACTGGTCAGGGAGGCTGCCAAGAAGCCAACAGCAACATTGATGGAGCTGCAGGAATTTCTGGTAAGTACTGGCTGTTTAGTACATGTGACAACAATCTCCCCATTTTCTTCATATGTCTGGGCTATAGAGTAGGGTGGTAAGACGGAAGCCTTATCTTTAAGGCACAATCCATAAGAATTTTATGAAAACAAAGATTTTTTAAAAAAATAATCCATAAAAAAAGCATTTAGAAACTTGCACAATGCAAATCTTAATGTTCTTCAAAAAATTTGTATATTGATGAAAAAAATATTTTGTAATTTTTTCCGGACTGATAATAATGTAAATATTTATATTCCAGAAGATTTTTTTTAGACAGAAAATTGTTCCATCTGGATTCCGGATCCAATACAATGAATCTGTTGATGTCATGTGCTATAAGTGACTTTCGCATCTCGGCTCACGCAAAGCATCATGGGAACGTGGCTACTAAACATGCTCTATCGATACATTTAATTTATGGAAAGTTCCTGATCTATAAGCATATTGTATGCGTAGGGATCTTCCCGGTTGTACCCGCAAACGCAAGGATAAACTAGTTGCGCTTACATTCGTGGCCACGTTGCAGAAATTGGCCAAAATGGCCCCCCTGTATGTACTAACTAACTAACTAACTAACTAACCTGCACTTATATAGCGCTTTTCTAGTCACAAAGACCACTCAAAGCGCTTTCATTAATACTAACCCTCTATTCTAAGGGCCTATAGGAAACAGATATCTAGGGACAATTTAGAACAGCCAATTAACCTAACATGCATGTTTTTGGCATGTGGGAGGAAACCGGAGAAATCCCGGAGTAAACCCACGCAACACGGGGAGAACATGCAAACTCCACACAGATCACTGTTGGTCGGGGGCTGGGATCGAACCCACGATCCCCACAATCCCCCGGCCAAGGGTAAACTGTGCTGCCGCAGTGCTAACCACTGCGCCACCGTGCAGCCTGACATAGTAGATTTTTTGTTGTCAAAGGACTAAGCACCCTTACTTGCCAGACTCCAAAACGACTACAAAGAAGGTAAGCGAGTGGTTTGACAGCTCAACTTGGGTTTTGTCATTTTGAGTAAATATAACTACAAGGCATAGCCTGCTTACTTAGATCTATAGGTTGATACTACTATAGTTTAAGTACCACACGTTTTCAATGATTTGCAATTTTATTTTATACCAGCCTACTTATCAATGGCCTTAATTACATGTGTGTGTAGATCAAGCTTCATTACCAATATACAAAGAACTATATCCTAGATCCAGGCCTGCCTGTCCGTACCTACTACTTGAGGGTTTAGACTCGTGTCAATTAGGCTAGAACTTGAACAATACACAACACTATTTAATTATGTTATAATATAGACTTACTGCTTTAATCCAACAATTACGTCTGTCCGGATCCTTCAGCTCCGTGGGGAATGTATATAACGTGAATGGCGGTGGACATATGCACACGCTGGTCCCGAAGTTACATGCATGTATGCTGCAAGTTTGCGTTTTCCACTGCTCTAGATGATACATGCCGTTCCACACTTCACTACGGCACAATGTGCACCTGGCATAACAGTGATTTAAAGCTTGAAGCAGACTTTAAACAGCAATTGTTCAGGTGTGACAGTACTATCTCTATACAAAAGCAAGGTGGCTACCGGAATGTTTGGTAGTCCTGAACTTTGAACTCACATACTCCGCACATGCGCACTCGTAATGCGAAAGTTGCTTATTGCATTTGCCTAAAACCGGGAGTTGCCAGAGGCAGTTATGGCCACTTCTGAAAGTAATGGCTCATTCCGTTATCCTTCCCAAGTAAGAAATAATAAGCGAAGGGGCAAAACCAGAATAAGTATTGGTTCAGCTTTTGATGGTGCGACCTGAAGAATCATAGGTTTTAAAATCCATACTGGGGTCGCCTATTTGCTACTCAACCGGTAAGCTAAGCTAAGCTAACTAGTGTTTGCATAGCTATCTGTAACCTACATTTTGTCTATGAGATGTTCCTGAATGAATGAATGAACGAATGAATCTTTATTTCGGATAGATTAAAAGTAAAGATTAAAAAAATAAACAGAATAATATAACAAAGGGGGAAAGAAAATCCAACAAGGTCAAATTAAACAATAACTCCTCTGATTATACAGTTCAACATAAGTTATCCGAAATGAGTGATGGCTGAAGCCGCAGCTTATATTGCCCACCCATATTCCATCCAAGAATTCAGAAGAAAAACAAAACAAGAGCAATTACAATTCAGAACATAGCTAAGACAAAATGTGACAAAAAAACTAAGCAACAACACAACACAGACTGGATATGACAATCCTTATGTGATTTTACATGTCATCTTGTATATACAGTGGGGCAAAAAAGTATTTAGTCAGCCACCAATTGTGCAAGTTCTCCCACTTAAAAGATGAGAGAGATCTCCAATTTTCATCACAGGTATACCTCAACTATGAGAGACAAAATGAGAAAAAAAAAATCCAGAAAATCACATTGTATGATTTTTAAAGAATTTATTTGCAAATTATGGTGGAAAATAAATATTTGGTCACCTACAAACAAGCAAGATTTCTGGCTCTCACAGACCTGTAACTTCTTCTTTAAGAGGCTCCTCTGTCCTCCACTCATTGCCTGTATTAATGGCACCTGTTTGAACTCGTTATCAGTATAAAAGACACCTGTCCACAACCTCAAACAGTCAGACTCCAAACTCCACTATGGCCAAGACCAAAGAGCTGTCAAAGGACACCAGAAACAAAATTGTAGACCTGTACCAGGCTGGGAAGACTGAATCTGCAATAGGTAAGCAGCTTGGTGTGAAGAAATCAACTGTGGGAGCAATTATTAGAAAATGGAAGACATACAAGACCACTGATAATCTCCCTTGATCTGGGGCTCCACGCAAGATCTCACCCCGTGGGGTCAAAATGATCATGAGAACATGATCATGAGGGGGGACCTAGTGAATGACCTGCAGAGAGCTAGGACCAAAGTAACAAAGGCTACCATCAGTAACACACTATGCCGCCAGGGACTCAAATCCTGCAGTGCCAGACGTGTCCCCCTGCTTAAGCCAGTACATGTCCAGGCCCGTTTGAAGTTTGCTAGAGAGCATTTGGATGATCCAGAAGAGGATTGGGAGAATGTCATATGGTCAGATGAAACCAAAATAGAACTTTTTGGTAAAAACTCAACTTGTCGTGTTTGAAGGAGAAAGAACACCATACCTACTGTGAAGCATGGGGGTGGAAACATCATACTTTGGGGCTGTTTTTCTGCAAATGGACCAGGATGACTGATCCGTGTAAAGGAAAGAATGAATGGGGCCATGTATCGTGAGATTTTGAGTGAAAACCTCCTTCCATCAGCAAGGGCATTGAAGATGAAACGTGGCTGGGTCTTTCAGCATGACAATGATCCCAAACACACTGCCCGGGCAACGAAGGAGTGGCTTTGTAAGAAGCATTTCAAGGTCCTGGAGTGACCAGTCTCCAGATCTCAACCCCATAGAAAATCTTTGGAGGGAGTTGAAAGTCTGTGTTGCCCAGCGACAGCCCCAAAACGTCACTGCTCTAGAGGAGATCTGCATGGAGGAATGGGCCAAAATACCAGCAACAGTGTGAAAACCTGACTTCCGGTTATGGCTGCCACGTAGGACGGACGTGTCTCGCTCTGCTCTGCTCCTGGAGAAAAAAAATCGGCAAATAACTCTCTCATTTGGGACAGAACGTATCCCAGCATTTGAGCGAGGATATGTCGGCGAAGCCTAAGGCTGGAAAACCAGGAAAAGGAAAAAGCGAGCCGCCGAAACAGTCCAAATTAACGGACTTTCAGGTCTGTGACGCAGCAAACAAGGCTCCATATATGGCGGAGGAAGCTGGCGGCGGTGCGATTTCTGCGGGGAATGGCGCAGATGCGCTGATGGCTGCCATGAGTTCAATGAGAGCGGACTTTTCCTCTAGATTTGATGGGATTATGACAGCGTTGGAAGGAATAAGAAAGGAATTGGGTGACTGTGTAGAACGAACGGCGCAGATGGAGCTCCGTCTCGCTAGTGCTGAAGATGACGTCACCCGTCTTCAATTAAAGGTGCGCACTTTGGAAAAAAAAAAAAAATCTCTGGAAGATAATATTTTGGATTTGGAATCTCGGTCGAGACAGAATAATTTGAGGCTGGTGGGTCTTCCAGAGGAATCAGAAGGTCGGGACGTATGTTCCTTTCTGGAAAAGTGGATTCCGGAGGTGCTGGGCAGCGAGGAGTTGCAATCAGCAGTGGTTCTGGAAAAAGCACATCGCATTGGCCCACGGAGAGATAAGGGACCGCCGAGGACCTTAATTATGAAGTTTCTTAGCAACAGAGACAGGATGAAGATCTTCAACGCTGCACGTGCTAAAGGAGAGATTAAACACCAGGACCAGCAGGTGCGGTTCTACCCAGATTTGGCCACAGGAATCCAGCAATTGAGGAAGCAGTTTGATCCCATACGTAAGGAGCTGCGCAACCTTGGGATTCGTCATGGTGTAATCTATCCTGCGAGACTGCTGACCACGTATGAGGGCAGAACCCACATCTTCAAGACCCCAGAGGAGGCGCAGGAGTTCATCAAGAAGATCAAAGAAGAAGAAGAGACTGGTGGGAGCTAAGCATGAACAAAATATAAGGTAGAATAATTAAGCATTTGCACAGGCATCTGACTGACTTGAAGTAAATAGTAAGTTTACAAAATATAGATTGTATTATATATTAAAAAAACAAAACAAAAACAAAACAAACAAAAAAAAAAAAACTATGATGTACAAAGTTGTTAAAAATTTTGGAGTTAAGTTGGAAAACTACAGAGGAGAGTTAATGTTACGTCATTAAAAGTAGTAGAGTTAGGGTGATTGGGAGGATGAAGAAGGAGTGGCTTAGGCTGTTCCCCGTGGGTGTGGAACGGTCGATGGCTATATCGGGAGACAGAATTTTTCTTTTGATTTTGGGGGGTTTGCCACAAGTGTGGGAAGGGGAAATTTGTTTGTGTGTAGTTTGTGGGATGAATGTTCAACCACTCATGTTTTTGCTTCTCTGTATGAGCATGTTTACACTGCAAGGTAATCCTAAACTCTCTATTGATCATGGACCAAAGTGTTAATCTTAATTTAACTTCATGGAATTGCAGAGGTCTACAAAATTTAAAAAAACTTAAACAAGTTATGAATAAAATAAAGGACATGGGTTCAAGAATTGTGTTTTTACAAGAAACTCATCTGATAGAGGAGGATGTTAAAAGAATTAGGAGTAGATGGCAGGGAAGTGTATTCACCTCTTCATTTTCATCCCGAGCCAGGGGAGTTATGACTCTCATACATAAATCAGTTCCTTTTCAAGTGAAAAATGTAATTGGAGACAAATTTGGAAGATATGTAATCATTCAAGGTTCTTTGCTATTAGAAAATATAAATCTTGTGAACTTATATGGTCCCAATATAGATGATCAGAAGTTCTTTGCTAATTTATTTCTCATCTTATCATCACTTACAGGGCAACATATAATAGCAGGGGATTTTAATTGTACATTGAATCCAGGTGTGGATAGATCAACAGGACTGGATTGTACGCACATTGGATGTAGGATGACTATTAATCATTTTATGAAAGAATTGAGATTGTTAGATATATGGAGAGAAATGAAACCACAAGTTAAAGCCTATTCTTGTTATTCCAGTACCTACAAGACATTCTCACGTATTGATTATTTTTTGATTTCCACAGAATTAAGGTCCAAGATTCAAAACTGCTTTTATGATAACATCGTGATCTCTGATCATGCACCCTGTTGTCTAATATATGTAGATAAAAAATTGACAAAGGAATCAGGTAGATGGCAATTTCAGCATAAATGGCTTCAGGATGAGGAATTTGTCAAGTATATAGAAAAACAGATAGACGAGTTCTTTGACATCAATACTACACAAACATCAGCATGTGTAAAGTGGGAGGCTTTCAAAGCTTTTATTAGGGGACATATTATTAGTTATACAGGATCAAAATCTAAGAAGACTCGAGAGGAGAGAGCTAAATTGGAACATAAAATAAAAAATCTTCAGGAAAAAGTGTATGCAGGAAGTGACCCAAGGTTGGAGAATGAATTACTGATTTTGAGAGCTGAATACGACAAAAAATCAGCGAATAGAGCTGCCTCGAGTCTTCTAAGATTGAAACAATCTTTTTATGAACAAGGTGAAAAATCAGGAAAATTATTAGCATGGCAGATTAAACAATTGGAAATTAAAACACCAATTACCAGTATTATAAGTAATGGACAGGTAGTTATAGATCCTTTAGAAATTAATAGAGCCTTTAGAGATTACTATGAAAAATTATATGATACCAAAAATGAACCTGATTTAACAAAACTAAATGGGTTTTTGAACGAACTATCTATACCGTGTATTCCAAATGAAAACAGGGAGATATTGGAGTCTAAAATTAGTCAAGAAGAAGTTGGGCTAGCCATTGATAATATGAAATCAGGAAAAAGTGCAGGACCAGATGGTCTTCCAGTTGACCTTTATAAAAAATTTAAGAATAAATTAATAAAACCTTTTTTGGAAATGGTTTTAGAAGCATTTCAAAATAATAATTTACCATCATACATAAATAATGCCTTAATTATACTGCTGCCAAAACCAGGCAAGCCCTCTAATAAATGTGAAAATATGAGACCAATAAGCCTATTAAACGCCGACCTTAAGATAATCTGTAAAATTTTAGCAAGACGAATACAAGAAATTTTACCAAATATTATTAATCGAGATCAGAATGGCTTTATAAAGGGTAGACAAGGCTTCCATAATGTAAGAAGACTATTTAATATTATTTATTTTAATAAAGAAGCACCGGATACAGCTCTCCTATCATTGGACGCCGAAAAGGCCTTTGATAGAGTTGAATGGCCCTTTCTTTTTGAAGTCCTACAAAGGTTTGGACTTGGAAATAATTTCATAAAATGGGTTCAAATAATATACAATAATGCTACAGCAGAAATCCTAACAAATAACAATATTTCAAAACCAATAAAAATCAATAGAGGATGTCGACAAGGCTGTCCACTTTCACCTTTACTGTTTACTATGGCAATTGAACCTTTAGCGATAGCGATACGTTTACATTCACAAATATATGGAATTAAAGTTGGACCAACAGAACATAAAATCTCCCTGTACGCCGATGATATAATTTTGTTTATGTCGAATCTAAAAAAATCAATTCCAACCTTGTTGAATTTAATAAAGAATTTTGGGGAAATATCAGGATATAAAATAAATAAAACTAAATCTTCAATATTAATGCTAAATGAGACCCAGAGAAATTACCCAGCCCCTGAGGTAAATCAATTCAATGTTGTAAATCAGTTTAAATATTTAGGAATCCAAATTATGCCTAAGCTAGAATCAGTCGCCAGTGTCAACTATGAAGCCTTAATGTCAGATATCAGTGAGTTAACTCAGAGATGGATGTCACTACCAATGTCGATGATCGGGAGAATCAATATACTTAAAAGTAATATTTTACCTAAAATACTTTATTTATTTCAATACATTCCCTTATCACCACCTTTAGATCTATTCTCAAGAATAAAAAAAAAGTTAGTGGAATTTATATGGAACAACAGGAGGGCTAGATTACGTTTGTCTTTATTATATTTACCATTTGATCGTGGAGGTCTGAAATGTCCAAATTTTATGTTGTATTATTGGTCGGCACAACTGAGGTCTATGACATATTATTTTTCATCAAATGATCTCCCTCACTGGACTGAAATGGAATCATACAATTTACCTTTACCTCTTCCCATATTCATATACTCAGATTCGGCAAAAAAATTACAAAAACAAGTTAAAAATCCATTTGTAAAGCATATGATCAAAATATGGTGTGAAGCTAAAAACTATTTAAAAGAACCACAGTTATTGTCACAATTTAGTCCAATATGGGGTAATCAATATTTTAAACCAGGGAGAGCGGACGCTGTATTTAAAGTATGGAATTTAATAGGGATACAAAAGATTCAGGATTTATATTTGCCAGGTGCAGACAACATAATGTCTTTTGAAGAGCTGAGGATCAAATTTAATCTCAATAGAACACATTTTTTTAAATATCTTCAACTTAGAAACTTTATTCGATCAAATCAAAATAAAGCTCTCACTCGACCTATTTATTCATCCTTGGAAAAAATGATGATGAAAGATAGTAAAAGAAAGGGTATTATTTCAGAGTTTTATAACTCATTGACACTATCTTCAAGTGAAAATTCACTGAAAAGATTAAACTACTGGAAAGAAGATCTGCAAATTGAAATTTCAGAGGAACAATGGGAATTGGCTTGTACAGAAGCTCAAACCAAATCAATAAATGCACGCCTTAAATTGATACATTTCAAATGGTTAATGCGGATGTATGTTACACCGGAGGAGTTAAATAGATATAACAAAAATATACCAGATACATGCACAAAATGCATGGAAAGTAAAGGAACCCTATTTCATTGTTTATGGGAATGTAGATTAATAAGAATGTTTTGGGAAGAGGTGAGGGTAACAATTGAAAAAATAATCTCAAAACAAATCATATTGAATCCTAAACTGTTTTTGTTGGGTCTGTACCCAGAAAAGCATAATTTTAATAAAAGTGAAAGAACATTCATAGACCTCAGTTTGCTTAATGCCAAAAAATGTATTGCACTATTATGGAAAAAGACTCATAGACCAGATGTGACTCAGTGGTTAAGACAGATGTTAACAAACCTTCCATTAGAAAGAATAACATATATACTAAAATCAAAGGAAATTGTGTTTGAGAATATATGGAGACCTTTTATTGATTATGTAAAAAATTTAAACATAACTCTTGAAGAAGAAGGTGAATGATGTGTGTGGACCTTGTAAATTCCAAACTGGTGAACATAATAAGTATACTAATGTATTGGATTGTCTAGACTAAACAGAGGAGCATTGTTGAAGACTTGATTTTGTTGGTGGTTGTTGGTGTTTTTAGTGCATTTTTTTTTTTTTTGTAGTACTTTAGTGTTAGTGTTTGATTGTTTGTATCATGTTTGTTAAAAAAAAAAAAAGGTTCAATAAAGATATTGTGGAAAAAAAAACAGTGTGAAAACCTTGTGAAGACTTACAGAAAACGTTTGACCTCTGTCATTGCCAACAAAGGGTATATAACAAAGTATTGAGAAGAACTTTTGTTATTGACCAAATACTTATTTTCCACCATAATTTGCAAATAAATCTTTAAAAATCCTTCAACCTGATTTTCTGGATTTTTTTTTTTCTCATTTTGTTTCTCATAGTTGAGGTATACCTATGATGAAAATTGGAGACCTCTCTCATTTTTTAAGTTGGAGAAGTTGCACAATTGGTGGCTGACTAAATACTTTTTTACCCCACTGTATGTTTGGAGTATTTCTTCCTTTAGTTCTTGTTTAAACTGTCCAAGCGTTGTACATGATTTTAATTCAGGTCCAAAAGCGTTCCATAATCTGACTCCTTGCACTGAGACACAGTGTTGCTTGGTGGTAGTTCTCACTGAAGGTTTTTGAAATATACATGTTCCTCTGAAATGATATTGTTTCTTCCTTATTTGGAGCAACTTTTGGATATTTGCGGGCAGTGATAGATTCTTCACTTTAAACATTATTACTGCAGTTTTAAAGTCAACCAGATCTTTCAACTTGAGAGCTTTTAATTTAAGAAAAAGTGGGTTTGTTGGTTCCCTGTAAGCAGCTTTGTTTATTATTCTAATAGCTCTCTTCTGAAGCATAAAGACTGGAAATATATTTGTTTTATATGTATTTCCCCATACTTCAGTACAATATGTCATGTATGGGAGTATTAATGAATGATACAAAGTATATAGTGTGGGTTGATTCAGCAAATATTTCACTCTGTGTAGTATTGCAATTGATTTAGATATTTTACCTTTAATATAATTAATATTGTGGCACACATATGCACATATGTATATCACTTCATGCTTCATATGTATACGACTTTAGGCTTCACATCTTAGATTGAACAAAGAACTGGGTCTCTTTGGAGATAACAGGAGGATGTGAAAGTTTTGTCTTTGGTATGCAAAGAGATGGCCTGGGGGGATTTTCCTGGCCGCCAGAAGCTTTGGGAGGACGTGTTAAGATCTGAAAGAAGATGCATTGTGACTTGGGATTAAATACAATGTGACTGTGTGTTTTGACAATGTGACTGTGTGCTTTGAAGTCCTGAGGTATTTAAAGGATGAATGTCTGGGTTTCTTCCTCTTTCAGTTTTTGATGTTGGAAGATGTGAATAAACCTGACTCGTGAGATGAACTCTGCCTCGTCATTTTCACATTTTCCACACTGGTGACCCTAAGACGTATCATGAGTGAAAGAAATTCCCCCGAGCCAGCCGGGTCAGGAGCTTCCAGCCAAGCGTATGCCGCTACCGTCCAGCTACCGGACTTTTGGCGAGACAACCCGCGCTCCTGGTTCCACTTGGTCGAAGCACAGTTCGCCCTCCGGGGGATAACGGTAGATGACACGAAGTTCTACCATGTGATTGCCAAGCTCGATAACCGCACGGCGCGGCATGTGCAGAGCCTTGTGGAGCAGCCACCGGCCGACGACAAATACGGCGGGTTGAAGGCTGCGCTCATCCAACGCTTCACTCTCTCAGTCGAGGAGAGAGCGGAGAGGCTCCTGGCTCTGAACGACTTGGGAAATGGCACGCCCATTGACCTGATGGAGAACATGCTGAGCTTGAGGGGCTCAGACAACGACGACTTCATCTTCACCCACATTTTCCTGAGAACCCTACCTTCGGCCACGAGAGCGACCCTGGCCAGTTCGCCGTTGTTGGCCCAGCGGGACTTCCGCGCGCTGGCCCAGGAGGCGCACCGGATTCTCAATGCCAGCAAACAGTGCACGGCCACCGCGGCAGCGACGGAGTTCGGCGCGACGGCCGGAGATGGTGAGGGGCCAGAGACGGCGGTAGCAGACCCACCGACGACGGTGGCGGCGGGGGCCAAGGATCGCGGAGGAGACATCCTCTGTTTCTACCATCGCCGCTTTGCAGAGAAGGCACGCAAATGTATACCACCGTGCCAGTTCATGCGCTCGGGAAACGCCAAGCCCGGGGGTCGGTAGCAGCTGCGGCCCTCGGTGAAGAGAACAAGCTGCTCTACTTGACGGATGCGCGTTCGGGGAGGCAGTTCCTCGTGGACACGGGCTCCCAAGTGAGTTTCATCACGCCTACCTCCGCTGACCGGCTGGCAGGTCCCGGAGGTCACGGGGCGTCAGCAGTGAACGGCTCGGAGATTAAGACCTTTGGTGAGAGGAACCTGCTTCTGTCCCTACACGGCCGTACATTTGAGTGGACTTTTGTTATAGCTACAGTGAGTTTAAATATGTTGGGGGCTGATTTTCTGTGCTCACATGGTTTGTTGGTTGATCTTGCTAACAGGCGCCTGGTTAATGCACTTTCTTTTTATTCTATTCCCTGTGCAGCCCGAGTGACCCCGCCCACAGCACAAGCCAACGTCGCAACGGCAAGCGGTAAGTTCCACACACTGCTCACTCAGTTCCCAGCACTCACGGTTCCCACATTTTCAGCAGCCGTCACTAAACACCGAGTGAAACATTTTATTACTACCACCGGACCGCCCGTTTTTGCAAAAGCTCGGCGCTTGGATTCAGCTAAACTGACCATAGCGCGCGAGGAGTTCGCCAACCTGGAAAAGTTGGGCATCATCAGACGTTCGAACAGCCCATGGGCTTCCCCGCTTCACATGGTCCCGAAAGCTGATGGCTCGTGGCGACCTTGCGGAGATTTCCGCAGGTTGAACAACGCCACGGCGCACGACCGCTACCCAATCCCGCATATCCAAGATTTTTCAGTTCATTTGGCGGGGGCGCGCGTTTTTTCTAAGATAGACTTGGTCCGCGGTTATCATCAAGTCCCAGTGCGCGCTGAGAGCATACCCAAAACAGCGGTAATAACTCCGTTTGGCCTATTCGAGTTTTTGCGCATGCCGTTTGGGCTTCAAGGCACTGCGCAGACGTTTCAACGCATGATGGACGCGGTGTTGCGCAATCTCCCCTTCGTATTCGTCTACCTGGACGACATCTTAGTAGCCAGCGAGTCCGAAGACGAACACGAAAACCACTTCACGGCAGTTTTCCGGAGGTTGGGAGAGCACGGGTTAATAATCAACCCAGCGAAGTGTCAGTTCGGGGTGACGCAGATTGATTTTTTGGGGCATTGCGTCTCCCCAGAAGGAGCGGTTCCGCTGCCTGACAAAGTGCGCGCGGTAACAAATTTTCCCCAGCCGCAAACAGTCAAGGCGTTACAGGAGTTTTTGGGAATGGTGAATTTTTATAACCATTTCCTCCCCTGCGCAGCGCAGCTCATGCAACCATTGTATGCCGCACTAAAAAAACAAAAACCCAAAAATAACATCGAATGGTCTCCGGAGCGAGAGCGAGCATTCTCTGAGGTCAAAACAGCCCTGGCAAATGCTGCGTTGTTAGCACATCCAGACCCAACGGCCCGCATAGCACTCACTACTGACGCGTCAGATGTGGCCATAGGGGCGGTCGTGGAACAGCATGTAGCCGGGGCTTGGCAGCCGCTCGCCTTTTTCAGCAGGACTTTGCGCAATAATGAACGAAAATACAGCGCATTCGACAGGGAGTTGTTAGCTCTCCACTTGGCCATTCGCCACTTCCAGTTCTGGCTGGAGGGACGCCGTTTCACCGCGTTTGTGGACCACAAGCCGCTGACATTCGCAATGGCCAAGGTTTCAGAACCGTGGTCAGGCCGGCAGCAGAGGCAGCTGGCCGCCATCTCAGAGTTTACTACCGATATTCAGCATGTGGCGGGTAAACTGAATGTAGTGGCAGACTGTCTCTCGTGCGCCGTGGCGGCCCCAGTCCGCGTATGGATAGATTATGCAGCCATGGCCGCGGATCAGGGTAGCGACGCGGATGTGTGCGCTCTCCAGTCTGGACCAACAGGGTTAAGGCTGGAGAACAGGGTGCTGCAAGACGGTATGCCCCCCCAATCTGTGATGTCTCCACTGGGCGACCGCGTCCTGTGGTACCGGCCACCTGGCGCCACTGCGTTTTTGACTCGATTCATTCTCTGGTGCACCCGGGAGTGCGCGCGTCGGTCAAAATGGTGGGAGAGAAATTTGTTTGGCCGAGCCTGCGCAAACAAGTTAGAGAGTGGGCGGCAGCCTGCATGGCTTGTCAACGAGCCAAGGTACACAGACACACAAGAGCTCCCTTGGAGCCGTTTCACATCCCGGCTAAGAGGTTTGATCATGTTCACGTGGACCTCGTAGGCCCCCTCCCGCCATCACAGGGGTGCACACACCTTCTGACAATGGTAGACCGCACCACGCGCTGGCCGGAAGTGGTCCCACTGTCGTCGACCACAGCCGAGGAGGTGGTACGCGTGTTTTTAACAGCATGGGTAGCGCGCTTTGGAGTCCCGTCGGACATTACGTCCGATAGAGGTCCTCAATTTGTTTCCGAACTTTGGTCAGCAATGGCCCGCAGTCTGGGGGTAATGATCCACCGCACAACCGTGTACAATCCGCAGGCTAATGGGTTACGCGAACGTTTTCATAGGTCATTGAAAGCGGCTCTCAGAGCGTCGCTTACGGATGCAAATTGGGTGGACAGGCTACCGTGGGTTTTATTGGGGTTGCGTTCTGCACCTAAAGAGGATTTAGAAGCCTCCCCGGCTAAGCTAGTTTTTGCGCAGCCACTTCGGCTGCCCGGGGAATTTCTCCCAGATAATCCTGTGCCAGAATGCTCCCCGGCTCAGCGGTTGCAGAGTGGCACGGAATCGGGCACGCTGCCCGGCCCCGTTCACCAGTTTTCCGCGCGTTTTTGTGCCTAAGGCCTTAAAAAACGCAGAGTTTGTTTTTGTCAGACACGATGTTCATCGCCCACCGTTGCGACCACCTTATGATGGACCATTTAGAGTGCTGGAAACAGGGGATAAGCATTTTTTGCTAGATTTGGGGGGCAGGAAAGAAAAGATTGGCATAAACAGGCTCAAACCCGCCTTTGTGGTGGCGGACGAGGATGTGCTGTCGGCCAGGGCTCCTCGGCGTGGCAGACCCCCTAAGGGGCATTCCCCAGAACACCCACAGAGATTGACTAACAGTTCTCACCCTCAGACAGCAGCTCCACAGCAGGACGGCGCCACGGAAGTGGTAAAGCCCGCTTACAGCAGATACGGGAGGAGAGTGAGGCCCAAGCAGCACGTGGACTGATGTGTAATGGTTTATCATGACATGCAGACTGTTATTCTGTTGTTCCATCTTAGATGTTTGGGGGAGGGTCATGTGGCACACATATGCACATATGTATATCACTTCATGCTCCATATGTATACCACTTTAGGCTTCACATCTTAGATTGAACAAAGAACTGGGTCTCTTTGGAGATAACAGGAGGATGTGAAAGTTTTGTCTTTGGTATGCAAAGAGACGGCCTGGGGGGATTTTCCTGGCCGCCAGAAGCTTTGGGAGGACGTGTTAAGATCTGAAAGAAGATGCATTGTGACTTGGGATTAAATACAATGTGACTGTGTGTTTTGACAATGTGACTGTGTGCTTTGAAGTCCTGAGGTATTTAAAGGACGAATGTCTGGGTTTCTTCCTCTTTCAGTTTTTGATGTTGGAAGATGTGAATAAACCTGACTCGTGAGATGAACTCTGCCTCGTCATTTTCACATTTTCCACAATATCAGGTTCAGGTTACTTTATTTGTACCCGTAGGTAGATTTGTTTTGCAGTCTGGTGACATCCATATTTACAAGCCACTAATTACATTCAACATAGACACAAACACAGGCACACATGAAGCTGACTATAAACATGATAAAAATACTCAAGGCTCCATCAAACAGGGTATAAAAAGACAAAGAGATGAGGGAGAAACCAGAGGTAAGAGAGAAGGGTCATATTAAAGTTAAAAGTTAAAAACTAGTCAGAGGTTAAAAAACTCAAAGGTCTAAAACCCAATAAAATATTTAGAACCCAAGTGACATCATACAAAATAAGTAAATATAAAATATGTACAATACATTTTTATAGCTTGTTCAACTCTTTGACAGCAGCAGGGACAAAGCTGTTTTTGTAGCGCTGGGTTTTACTTTTTGGGACAGCAAACCTCCGTCTGGAGGGAAGAAGCTGAAAGTTGCAGTGCAAAGGGTGGGAGTCATCATTTAAAATGGAGGCAGCCATCCTCTGTACTTGTCTGGTGTACAGGGATGTCAGGCTCAGCTGTGACTCACCAAGCAAACGACTGGACCATCTAACTACCTGATCCAAGGATTTCCTCTGTTTCAGTTTTATCTGACCAAACCATGACACTAAAGAAAAGGATAAAACAGATTCAATAAAAGCCCGATACAACATTGTCATTATGGTTCGGTCAATTTGGAAGCGTGCAAGTTTCCTCAAACAATGCAAATTTTGCTGACCCTTTTTGCACACCCTTTCACAGTTCACTTCAAAGTTTAAATTACTATCAATAATCGTCCCAAGATATTTGTACGATTGTACACATTCGGTGGTCTGGCCTTTTAGTATGGTGACTTTGTGCCTGGGAGTTTTCCTCCTTAAGTCAATAATCATATCTTTCGTTTTTGTTGTATTCAGCTGCAGGTAGGAATCCTCACACCAGTGAACAAAATCATCAACTACTGGGCCGTGGCCACTCTCACCATCCTGGAGGAGACTGACAATGACTGAGTCATCAGCATACTTTATAATGTGTCTGTTGTCATGTCTGCTCCGACACATGTTTGTGTACAGGATGAAGAGTAGTGGTGACAACACACACCCCTGAGGAGAGCCAGTAGAAGAGCACTTTAGGTCAGACAATGTACCATTGACCCTTACTCTCTGCGTCCTGTTGGTTAAGAAATCCAGAATCCAACCCACCAGATTATTGCTCAAATCAAATTGTTGCAGGAGCCCTTCAACTAAAATATGAGGTTGGATTGTATTAAAGGCGGAAGAAAAGTCCAAAAATAAAAGCCTGGCATGTGTCCCATTAAAATCCAGATGTTTAAAAAGCATGTTAAACATAGTGACAGTGGCATCCTCCACTCCTCTGTGAGGCCTATAGGCAAACTGCAGAGGATCCAATGCATGTTCAGTCTGCCTTAGGACCTCACATCTGACCAGTTTTTCAAAAATTTTCATTAAAATTGAAGTCAAAGCAACTGGTCTAAAGTCGTTTACCGTTTTAGGACAGCTGGATTTTGGAACGGGAACAACCACGGCTTCTTTCCAGATCTTAGGCACATGTTGTGTCTGTAAGGACTTATTGAAAATGTAATGAAATATAGGACTCAGTTCATGTGCACAGGACTTTACCAAGTGCCCACATATATTATCAGTTATAATATTATATATTATATTATATGTGACTTCCAACACAGTTTATTATCAATTATTACTCCAAGAAATTTCGTTTCGGATACCCTTTCAATCGCTACACCATTTACACTGAGTTTAGATACTAAGTTGTTGTGATGGTTGTTAAAAACTATAAATTTTGTCTTACTTAATTTGAGCGTTAATTTGTTTGAATCAAACCACAGTTTAAGCTTTCCTAATTCCTTTCCGAGTGTATCCAAAAGTTGTTCCAAATTGCTTCCATTGCATAATAAATTAGTGTCATCGCAAACAAAATCCATTTTTTCCAAAACTTTATATATATCATTTATATACATATTGAATAACAATGGCCCCAAAACTGAACCCTGTGGGACTCCACAATTAACCTTCAGTAACTGTGAGTTTTTGTTACCAACAAACTTCCTGTTATTAATATGACTGTGTGATGATATCAACTGGTGTATGGCAATGGGATAGACCACAGGAATTGCTCGGCAATCCTTTCCAAACAGTAATTTTTCCACTCTGGTCTAGTGTAGCTACAGTTAGCATTAGCTTCCATGAAGGAAGGAACTCCATTTTTTTCTAACGAACGTTATGAGTTTTTAAAAATACATTAGTTTTACATTGTGCTCGATGATCTCCCACACACTTGTGGCCATTTATCTAAATAAGCACTTTTTGCCCGTAATTTTAATGTTGTCTAATTTCGCCAGAATGAAAATTTGATACAGTTAGCATTAGTTTATGATATGTTGAACAATGGATCTGTTGTTTACGTGATCAAATGTTTTTGACGTTTAGAAAATAAATTGTTGACATTTAGAAAATAAATTGCTTTTATATTGTGTTAGATGATCGTACCCCAATGTATCCCCATTTACTGAAAGAAACATTCTTTGCCCAAAATGTCACTGTGTCAATGTATGTAACTGCATATAGACTGGACATAGACTGCTGCCGTCGCTGTTTGTTCTTGTTTTGTCTTGCCTAATTCCTTTCTTTTTATAAAATGCACACCAATGTAGAGAAAGAGAAACATCATTTCAATTGTCCTGTATGTCCTGCACTTACAGTAGTATTGACAATAAAATTGTTGAATCTTTAGCTAATGATCTTGCAGGGAAACAGGTCAAGTGGACCCCTTACCATGTGAGCACCCCATGTGGACCCTGGTGTCCAATCTATACATGTACAAGTACATTTTTAACCCAGTGATTTACAAACTGATTCAGAGCTTTTTAAAGCCTCATTTAGAACATTCTAGTCCCACATAGCTATTCTGTGAAATTCATCTGGGAGCAGCCAGTGGTGATGAGCAGCAGTGGTGGAGAATAAAAGTCTTTAGAAAGCAGAAATGGAGCCAAAACCTTCTCCAGGTCAGCTTAGTTCTCATCTTACATCTACACACGTGGACAAAATTGTTGGTACCCCTCTGTTAATGAAAGAAAAACCCACAATGGTCACAGAAATAGCTTGAATCTGACAAAAGTGGTAATAAATAAAAATTCAATGAAAATTAACCAATGAAAATCAGACAATGCTTTTGAATTGTGGTTCAAACAGGTCTGGACAAAAATGATGGTACCCCTAGAAAATAATGTGACCATAGGGACATGTTCAACCAAGATGTGTCCTCTAATTAACATCACAGGTGTCTACAAACTTGTAATCAGTCAGTTGGCCTATTTAAAGGGTGACAAGTAGTCACTGTGCTGTTTGTTGACATGGTGTGTACCACACTAAACATGGACCAGAGGAAGCAAAGGAGAGAATTGTCTCAGGAGATTAGAAAGAAAATTATAGACAAGCATGTTAAAGGTAAAGGCTATAAGACCATCTCCAAGCAGCTTGATGTTCCTGTGACTACAGTTGCACATATTATTCAGAAATTTAAGATCCACGGGACTGTAGCCAACCTCCCTGGACGTGGCCGCAGGAGGAAACTTGATGAAAAATGGAAGAGACGTATAATACGAATGGTGGCAAAAGAGCCCAGAACAACCTCTAAACACATTCAAGGTGGATTCCAAGGTCAAGGTACATCAGTGTCAGATCGCACCATCCGTCATTGTTTGAGCCAAAGTGGACTTCATGGGAGACGACCAAGGAGGACACCACTGTTGAAAACAAATCATAAAAAAGCCAGACTGGAATTTGCCAAACTGCATGTTGACAAGCCACAAAGCTTCTGGGAGAATGTCCTATGGACAGATGAGACAAAACTGGAACTTTTTGGCAAGGCACATCAGCTCTTTGTTCACAGACGCAAAAATGAAGCATACCAAGAAAAGAACACTGTCCCTACTGTGAAACATTGAGAAGGTTCTGTTATGTTCTGGGGCTGCTTTGCTGCATCTGGCATAGGGTGTCCTGAATCTGTGCAGGGTACAATGAAATATCAAGACTATCAAGGTATTCTAGACAGAAATGTGCTGCCCAGTGTCAGACAGCTTGGTCTCAGTCGCAGGTCATGGGTCTTGCAACAGGATAATGACCCAAAACACACAGCTACAAACACCCAAGAATGGCTAAGAGCGAAACACTGGACTATTCTAAAAGTGGCCTTCTATGAGCCCTGATCTAAATCCTATTGAACATCTGTGGAAGGAGCTGAAACATGCCGTCTGGAGAACGCACCCTTCAAACCTGAGACAACTGGAGCAGTTTGCTCATGAGGAGTGGGCCAAAATACCTGCTGAGAGGTGCAAAAGTATCATTGACAATTACAGAAATCGTTTGATTGCAGTGATTGCCTCAAAAGGTTGTGCAACAAAATACTAAGTTAAGGGTACCATCATTTTTGTCCAGGCCTGTTTCATGAGTTTGTTTTTTTAAAATAATTCTATTGAACCACAATTCAAAAGCATTGTCTGATTTTCATTGGTTAATTTTCATAAACTTTTTATTTATTACCCCTTTTGTCAGATTCAAGTTTTTTCTGTGACCATTGTGGGTTTTTCTTTTCATTAGCAGAGGGGTACCAACAATTTTGTCCACGTGTGTAATTTTTTTAAACTTCTTGGTGTCTGTGAAAAGTATTCCCAACAGTTTTATAAAAATTCTTGTTCTTTTTCACTTTTATAAATCACAGGATTGAAAATGTACCTGTACATGAACATATAGGATCCCGTGGTCCACTTAGGGTGCTCACTTGGTCAGGGGTCCACTTGACCTGTATCTATCGTTGTCTTTTTGGTTTGTTTTCAATGTGTGTTATCAGCCTAGCGGGCCATTGACATTGTGTTTTTTTTGATTTACTGAGCCTAGCTACTTATGACAAATACAGTTGTAAATGACCTTAACTACTGTACATGTTTTTGTTGGTAAACAGATAACTATAAAAAGTCATGTAATATGTTGCACCATAACTAAATGAAGAGACTGATGTTATCTGTTTACAGGTATTATGGCAATTGTGACCTGATCACATCTACTCCTGTAAAAACAAAAAGGAAAAGTAGCATGACACCATTGCCACCTGTATCAAGTATACCAGGGTCACTTTCACCAGAATGGCACTCATGGGTAAGTGGATATTAAAATTCTCTAGCTGAATATTTTAAATAGTGATGTAATTGAAAATGCAATCGCTGTCACTCAGACCGTGGCATTTTTCCTGGTGTCAAGCAAAGCTTTGGCATGTAGCATGGGGCCAAGAATCTAAAAGAATCTCATCTGTATGTAAGTCTTGCCAATCATTACAATATCCTAACCATCCACAAATGAATTACGAAAAATAAAAGATGCATTTGTGTATGTACTCTTCAGGCAGGTAAAACGAAGGGGCAGGCTGGATTGCTTCTGTGGCTGCGTGATATTGTTAATCATTTTTGTTGGTGCAGTAACAAAGCTGCAATGCATGACGACTTCATGGTAGGTGCAATATTTCTTGTATTACTGCAACACCACAAATAATTGTGCTACCAGTGCCATTGTGCCTATCAATGAGTTTGTTAAGAAAGTATCACCCTTGATGTGTAATTTTTCTTTGTTGGAGACTAAATGGGTTATACAGTTGTTATTGTTATCAATAAGCCCACATATTAAAATAAAGGTATCACAATTTATTCCTAAGTAAATTTAATTTGTGGAACTGAAAATCTTTTTCCTGTTTTTGAATCAGATCCAATGAGTGAACACAGCACACGGCACACAGGTAAAATCCAATTCCATTTCTCTACCTACTCTTTCTGTCGCCAACAGTATATTTTGCATTTGTTAACCAAGCACACTCATTCTAGCATATATGGAATGTTTAAAAAAATGTCTACAAATTCAGATTATGTCTTATTTTCATGCAATTTTTATTTCTTTAAACTGTTTCTGTTATGATTTTTTAAAATTTGGACATTGGTATTTTGTACCTTATTGTAAGAAGCTAGGGTAACACAAACTAAAGAGACAACGAAAGACTTGAAGTTTGTGTCCAGTTTCTTTTATTATTTTTCTATACTGCTCCCTTAGATGGGCTCCATGGACCACGCTGATCCACTTCACTCAATAGTCACACACGGGGAAGATGCCTACATCTGACTTTGTTTTCATTTGGGAGACAGACTATTTCTACTTTTGAGAATATTGTCAAAAAAATTTTTTGCCCACCCATCTGTCCGTCAGTCTGTCCTCAACAGCTTTTCTGGGGATCCGGGTCATGGAGGCAGCAGTCCAAGTAGAGCAGCCCAGACTTCCCTCTCTCCAGCCACCTTCTACAGCTCTTCAGAGGGGACGCCAAGGTGTTCCATGGCAGCTGGGAGTCATAGTCTGCCCCGTGGTCTCATCCTCGGGGGATGTGTTCCAAACACCTGAAGTGGGAGGCGACCAGGAGGCATCCTGATCAGATGCCAAAACCACTTCTGCTAGAGGCTTCCTATTGTTAAAATGGGAGCTTTTGCTCTCACTGTGGCTAAGTGATCCTCAGGGGATCACCTGATTGTTGAAGTCTTTCTGGAACTGTGGGGTCTTTATATAACACTTCAAAGTTCTATGAGCTGAATGTTGTTGTGAATTTGTGCTATATAATAAAGTTGTATTTATAAAAAAAAGCCCTTTTTCATAGACAACTTTAGTTGATGTTGATTTGCTTTATAACATATTAGCACACTGTCAGAAAATGTAATATTGCTAATTTAAATAAAATTTAAATCAACAGAAAATGAGACAGAACCCAAAAATTACTAGCCACCTCCTGGTTTCTGATGCCCTGATGATGCACCTTGTACCATGGATGTACATGTGGACCTGCCACAGACCAGGAGCGTGAGCTAGAACAAACTCAGTGTATTGTCTGTAGGGATCAGGGTAACGATCCCTGATTGCCCACACACAGCAACTGGGGATGACCAAGGCAATGGATTAACCATAGCAACAGCTCAATTTAGAACAGCATTCTTAGCTAAAATGCTGAACATAAACAAACCACAAGAGTTTGTTACAGCATATCTGCTAAAAACACTCTACCAACAGCAAAGTCCTTAAAGTCAGCTACAGTTCTGACATGATTACATTATCAAAACTATGTAATTATCAGGTTCAGTCACGTCTGTGAAACGTTAACATTACCACCAGGGGTGGACCAGCACCTGTCATCATGGATCCTGGACTACCTCACTAACCGGCCACAGTTTGTGAGAACCCGGGACTGTGTGTCCGACACGATCATTGGTAGCACGGGGGCCCCCCAGGGAACGGTTTTGGCTCCCTTCCTGTTTACCCTTTATACTGCGGACTTCTCACACAACACAACACACTGCCATCTACAGAAGTTCTCTGACGACTCTGCAATCATTGGCCTCATCTCAAACGGAGATGAAGCTGAGTACAGAGGACTTATCCAGGACTTCGTGGACTGGTGCCGTAGGAACTGCCTCCAGATCAACGCGAGGAAAACTAAGGAGCTGGTGGTGGACTGCCGCAGGCAAGGACAACCCCTCACAGCACCAGTAAACATACAGGGAACAGACATCGAGATGGTGACATCCTACAAGTACCTGGGTGTTCATCTGAACAATAAACTAGACTGGTCACACAATACAGACGCACTCTACAAGAAGGGACAGCGCAGGTTGTTCCTATTGAGGAGACTCAGGTCTTTTGGTGTACAAGGGGCGCTGCTGAAGACATTCTATGACACGGTGGTGGCATCAGCTATCACTTTTGGAGTGGTCTGCTGGGGCAGTGGCATTACAGCAGCTGATAGGAAGAGACTGAACAAACTGATCAAGAAAGCTAGCTCTGTCCTGGGGCAGCGCCCTGACCCAGTGGAGGAGATAGGAGAGAGAAGGGCGGTGGCTAAACTGTCATCTCTGCTGGAGTCCGAGTCCCACCTTATGCAGGACATACTGAACGCACTGAGGAGCTCATTTAGCAGCAGACTACATCATCCTAGGTGCGCAACCGAGAGGTTTCGCAGGTCCTTCCTACCTATGGCAGTCAGACTGTATAACCTAAGCAGGGCTGCTCGCAGAGTTAGCAAAAAAATGTGACGACCTAATAGTATTGAATGCAAAAGACGCAATAGACTTACACAATGGTCCCCTCCAGTATATACAACTAGGACAGTATCGGTTGCTACGGAGGGTGACAATATGTATGGGTACATATTCATACTATGTAGGATAACTAAGTAGATGGTTATGCTGTTTAATTCATCTTGATACAATGCTCTGCACTTTGTATATATATTTATATACTGATGTGTATGTATATATATCCACTTGTAGCGGGTTGATTCAACCCCCCACAACACAGAGACAGAACACAGAGACAGTCAGCTCACACTCCTTGGTTTTTCCCGCTGCAGTAGTGTTCATGCGTCCTGTCCTTACTGTGACCTAGAGGCTGAGATCAATATGTAGATGTGCCTTGTAACCTCTTTGTCCTGCAAACCAGAGTAGAGGCTGCATCTGCCTATTGTTATGTAGGTCTTACAAATGCAAATGTCTCATGCCTGTTCTGCAGTCCCTTTGATCAGACCAACTGCTGTGAATCTGCTTTGATGCATCCTCTCATTCCCACTTCTGCAACTGCTGCTGCTGGACACAGACTTTGTGTCCCTCTTCTCTGAGAGCCGTTTGGGCTCGCTCCCGGCGCGCATGCACGGCGCCGGGAGCGGAGCCCGTGACGGCGGTATGATAATAAACTCTACTTAAAACCTCCAACAACGCTTATTATTTCATGCCGCCGCACTGGTGACCCCTTGAAGACGCACATGCTTTGTGCGACGCAGCCTTCTGATTTGGACGGCCACGCTGGCAAACCGACGCTGGAAAAAAACACGCTGCCAGCAAACACAGCAGCCTGACGAGCTGCTCTCCCTTCGGCTTCAGGGAGACCTTGACGCGGAGCCAACACAGGCGAGCCGTTCCCCGGACATCACCCACGACCGGGAAAATCTGCAGAAAACGTCATGGCGCGACCCTTGCCTGAGATCGGGACGTCCACGCTGGACCAGCCGAGGGACACAGAACGTTTTCTCCCTCTCACCGCTACTCCTCCCTCTCAGCGATCCATCTCATCTACCCGAGCCTGAGGAACAGAGATCGTCTATTCCATCCCACCGCTCCAATGCATCTGCACGAGCCTGAGGGACAAAAGATCGTCTATTTCCTCTCACCGCTCCAACGCACCATGGCCAATCTGCAGCCACAGCTCAACCTGGATTTTATCGGCGCCATCTGCGCCGATCTCCACCAAGATTCTGCACCCTGACTCGTCACTCCAGCGGCCCACCCAAGCACGGAACCCCCGCACGCGCACCGGGGAGTTACGAGGACGGCACACCACGCACGGGGCAATAATGGCTTCACTGACCGCCTTCCTTCTGCTGCACACTGGCCCTTCAGGCTTGCTTGTACACCTGAGGCCCACAGCTTGTTCACTGGATTTTATGGTCTTAGCCACGGCACACAAGGGGAATTCAGCCGTCAGCTGTTCCCGGGGGGCTTTGGGGTTGCTCCTGCACCTAAAGCCAACACGCCAGTCCCTCTGCTTTTGTTTCTTTTTTTTTCTTACAACCGCTCCTGCTTTTCTTCATGGCCACGAGAGGAGTCAGAGACTAATTTTTTTCTTCTTCTGATCTCTGCATGTTCAGACGGGACATCGCGGAGCAGCAAACACTTTTGGCGCGACTCGAACGATTTTTCCGCGCCTGGTCAGCATTTGCTACCCCCCCTCCCCCTCCTCCTGCACAGAGCTTTTCCCTGCTTGCTGCCCAAACTGCAACATCGAGGTCACGGTCTCCTACCGTGCCCTCTGGGGGGGAGCAGTGTAGCGGGTTGATTCAACCCCCCACAACACAGAGACAGAACACAGAGACAGTCAGCTCGCACTCCTTGGTTTTTCCCGCTGCACTACTGAGATGTAATGTGCCATGCATGTATCGTGATGCAATGTGCCATTCATTTATAGTGTTCATGCGTCCTGTCCTTACTGTGACCTAGAGGCTGAGATCAATATGTAGATGTGCCTTGTAACCTCTTTGTCCTGCAAGCCAGAGCAGAGGCTGCATCTGCCTATTGTTGTGTAGGTCTTACAAATGCAAATGTCTCATGCCTGTTCTGCAGTCCCTTTGATCAGACCAACTGCTGTGAATCTGCTTTGATGTATTGTTTGAGTTTGGTATAAATACGGCACAGGTTCTGTAACACATCCTCTCATTCCCACTTCTGCAACTACTGCTGCTGGACACAGACTTTGTGTCCCTCTTCTCTGAGAGCCGTTTGGGCTCGCTCCCGGCGCGCATGCACGGCGCCGGGAGCGGAGCCCGTGACAGCGGTATGATAATAAACTCTACTTAAAACCTACAGCATCACTGCTTATTATTTTTTTATCATCCGCCGCACACTGCTCTTATTTATATCTTCCGTATCTTCTTAATTATTGCTCTGAGTGTTGCTATCCCTGTGCTGTTGCAATCCTGGAATTTTCCCATTGTGGGACTAATAAACGCTTATCTTATCTTATCTTATCTTAATTATTAATAATTATATGACAGTAATTTAAAAAAAAATTGTCGAATGGAGATAAACATCAAAGAAGACTCAGTTAAAACCACTGGGCACTATACCCCAAAAGATTCATCGCTTGGACAGGATTTCACTGGCTCATAATCACAAAGACACTGATTTCCATACAGTTTGCTACAGCCTGTGAATGCTTGTTTCCAGCTCCATTTGTTTCTACATGGCAACACGTGCAACGTTATCATGAGGCAACAGTGAGTGCGACACTTACTGGGCAGGAGGTCAAAAAGTAATGGCTCGCACCTTTAAGAAGATAAACATCCAAGCCCGGCTATATTTTGCAAAAACGCATTTGAAATCTCCCAAACGCATGTGGGAAAATGTGCTATGGTCTGATGAAACCAAAGTTGAACTTTTTGGCTATAATTCCAAAAGGTATATTTAGTGCAAACACAACATGCTTATCACCAAAAGAACACCATACCTACAGTGAAGCATGGTGGTGGCATCATCATGCTTTGGGCCTGCCTTAGGGTGGAGGGAATTATGAACAGTTCCAAATACCAGTCAGTGTTGGCACAAAACCTCCAGGCTTCTGCTAGAAAGCTGAAGATGAAGAGGAACTTCATCTTTCAGAATGACAATGACCCAAAGCACACATCCAAATCAACAAAAGAACAGCTTCACCAGAAGAAGATTAAGGTTCTGGAATGGCCCAGCCAGAGTCCAGACCTGAATCCGATCGAACATCTGTGGGGTGAGCTGAAGAGGGCTGTGTACAGGAGATGCCCTCACAATCTGACAGATTTGGAGCCTTTTTGCAAAGAAGAGTGGGCAAATATTGCCACATCAAGATATGCCACGCTGATGGACTCTTACCCAAAAAGACCGAGTGCTGTAATAAAAGCCAAAGGTGCTGCAACAAAGTATTAGTTTGAGGAGTTTAAGCATGTGTATATTTAAGCAAACAGGTTATTGTAAGTTTTTTATTTTTATTTTTCCTCTTAAAAGAGTTCACTTTGTTTTTTTAATTGGGTTGTACAGGTTATAGGTCACATTAATGGTGGAAATGATTTGAAATGATTTCTCTTGGTCTCATTTTTTTTTACATCACAAAAACCTGGCATTTAAACAGGGGTGTGTAGACTTTTTATATCCACTGTATGTGCCCGTGCGTCAGACACATATGCTCCACCTCTTGTTTGTTGCTGTCTGCTGTTGCTGTGAGGTGCTTGGGTGCATGTATGTGTGTACGCATACACAACACTTCACTTGTGTGACATTTGAATGTTTTGTTTTGTAGCACCTTATTTCTTGCACTTTTGCATATCCACTTTGTACAGTTATATTGTAGATATTCTGCTCATGTATGATTGCTTGTTTGCATGTTTTAGTGACCTGCCAGAGGACTACAGATGCATATTAGCAGTATTGCTAAATCTGGCATACTTACATTTGTATTAATGTTCATTAGTATGTAATGCCCCTTTCAAATAAACATTAAACTTAAATTGGTTTATTTATTCCTGTTAAATTTATGGTATGTTGAGACTAAATTCATATGCTTTCCATGTCAAGACACACAGTGGCATGCAAAAATCTGGTCAATCCTTGACAAATAGTATATGTCAATTGTGTGGCCAAATTGTTCACATATCACTCTATATCTAGGACTGTTTCTTTGCCAATGTATTGATGTCTATTTGTGTATGCTGTTATTGTCTAGTATTTCATTATTTGTTCATGTTAATATCTATCTTTGTTTGATTTGTTTTTAGGTTAACTAGTGCATGCCTGTAGAACATAAGTATTCCTATATGCAGGCAATCACATGTTTGACTTTGACAAATATAAAAGGGAGTAAATGGCACTAAGATTTATTTGATTGTTTGAATATTTATTACAGAATAGCTAAATATTGAAAATGAATGGGACATCCAATATTAGCAACTGTTTCAGATCCCTTGTTTATTTGTTTTTCAGATCACTTATTTGTGTGACCTTTTATGACTTATATTTCAATTTTCATTTTCAATTTTATTTGTATAGCACCAAATCACAACACAGGTCATCTCAAGGCACTTTACAGAAAAGATTGGGTTTAAGCCATACTCTTAGTTTATAGAACCCAGCAGAGACCCCTAAGAGCAAGCACTGTGGCGACACAGGCGAGGAAAAACTTCCCTTTAACGGGCAGAAACCTTGAGCGGAACAACAGCTCAAAGAGGATGGCCATCTGCCTTGACCCGCTGGGTTGAGTAGCTACATTCAAAACAAACATACAAATACAACATTCAAAGCCAAACAGCCCAGTACCAAGCCTGACCAGGCTGTGCATTCAAGCGAAGGCCTGGCAGGGTCAGCATTTCTAACTAAAGGCCTTATCAAAGAGAAAAGATTTCAACTTGCTCTTGAATAAAGAGAGAGCATCTGCCTCCCGAACTGAACTGGGAAGACGGTTCCACAGGAAGGGAGCTTGATAGCTGAAAGCTCTACCTCCCAATCTACTTCTAGATACCTTGGGGACCACTAGTAGTTTGGATTTTTGGGAGCGCAGAGCTCTAATTGGATGATAAGGAACTAAGAGTTCTTGCAGGTAAGAAGGAGCCATACCATTAAGAGCTTTATAGGTTAAGAGCAATATCTTGATTTCAATTCTATATTTTATTGGGAGCCAGTGTAAAGAAGCTAAAACTGGAGTAATGTGATCTCTTCTTCCTATTCTCATAATACGTGCAGCTGCATTCTGAATGAGTTGGAGAAACTTTATGGACTTATTTGGGCAACCTGATAAAAGTGAGTTACAATAGTCAAGTCTAGAGATGATAAAGGCGTGGACAAGTTTCTCTGCATCTTTGTGAGACAGGATGGACCTAATTTTAGAAATATTACGCAGATGGAAGAAGGCAATCTTAATGGTTTGCTGTATATGAGAGTTGAAAGACTCATCTTGGTCAAAGACAACTCCAAGATTCCTAACAGAGGACACAGAAGCCAGTGCAATGCCATCTAGTGTTGATATTTGATATTTTGTTAAAAAGAGTACTTCTAGCATGTTTGGGGCCAGGAACGATGACTTCAGTTTTATCTATATTCAGCAATAGAAAGTTGTAGTTCATCCACGTTTTGATATCCCAACTGGCTGGGATCATCTGGATTGATGGATAAATGCAACTGAGTGTTGTCAGCGTAACAATGAAAATGAATAGTATGCTTCCTCATAATGCCTCCCAAAGGCAGCATGTATAATGTAAACAATACTGGTCCAAGTACTGATCCCTGCGGAACTCCATAGCTAACCGTGTTAGCTATGGAGTTACATTCATAATAGTGAATCTTTACTTTGGGTAATGGGAGTTGTTCATCCATCATTATAATTATTTTAGTTTATATCACTGTTCAGTGATGGAGTTCAATGTAATATTGAATTTCTTTTGTGTATCGTCAGTAAACTCATGCAGTGCTATAACAGGACATGTTTACAAATATTTCAGACCCCTTGTAGTGCATCAGTTTATATTTTAGCAATATTTTGTTATTAAAAGGTTTTCTAAAACTTTAATGCTAAGATTGAGGCGGTGCTTATATCATCACGCTGGGGTGATACTGAGGCCAAATAATGATCTGAACCTTGAGGGCGTGACTGGCAAAGATTGAGCACCACGGCTCTATTGTAAGCATTTGTTTTTTATTCATGCAAGATTATTTACAGTATTATATTATTATTCCACCTAAACTATCGCATTTTTGATAGTTTATTAACCAAAATGCATTTTTTTTACACACACCTCAAACCCAGTGAAAAATTTTGTAAACTGGGAAAAATATGTGCCCCATGCTGAAAATTTATCCAGCGTATGGTTGATACGTCCTGCATTCATGGAGCAAAGGTCGTAGGGCCTTCCCCCCATGTTTTTTTTTTTTTACTGTTGGTGAAAAAAAAAAGGTGGATCCAATCAGCTGATTGCTGGAACCACAGAGCTCAGCTGTTTTCCATGATAAATCAGCCTCAGGGAAAAAGCACACGCCATGCATTATCTTTTTTTCACTTTATTGAAAATAACTTTTTTTTAATCGCCATCAGCTAGTGTGCCTTTGAGCCAGGTCGTGTCTGGCTGCATAAGCCATGTTTGAAAGTGGAATACAGAGGTGTAGCCTATATGTAGGCAATCACATGTTAGACTTTGACAAATATGAAAGGGACTGAACTGAGATTTATTTGATTGTGTGAATATTAATTACAGAATAATTGAAAATGAATGAGACATCCAATATCAGCCCCTGATTAAGAACCGCTTGTTTATTTTTTTTTTGTCAGATCACTTATTTGTGTGATCTTTTATGAGTTATTGAGTGTTTTTGTGTGCAGTCTGGCGACGGTCATCGTTTAGTTGAACCATGCATATGGCCACATATGATATGCAGTTGATTTGGGCGCGCCACTCCACAATTATTAACTTTTAATAATGAACTTTTTATAATTTTGTGAGCACACTGAAAGGAACGCCATCGGTGACAGAAAGTCGGGGTCCTGCAAAGGGACTCCCGTGTACCGCTGACTGGGGCAGGCTGGGCGTGCCTCCCCGAGAACAACCATGGAGCGCCTGGTCAGACACCGTTGGGAGAAGCAGCAGCTGAACCGGTGGATCGCGGTCCTCTGCAAGGAGCCAAGCTCAGTCTGCCCGGTTAACGGGAGTCTCAGCTGTTATTTTAGCGTGGTGCCAGCGGTTCAGCTGCTGCTCCACCCCCCTTCCCCCAGTACACCCGTGCACCTCGTGTTCTCCATGCTGAATTATCCATTAGATCTATGCAATCACAGCAACTTTATGGTATAATCTTTTAAGCATTAAATTTTAAGTCTTATCTTTTTCTAGTCAAATTTGTCGCGTTCCGCTTCCTTGTTTTGCACACAAAGCGCTGTGGTTACTGATGCTGTAATGCATGTATTATCCAATCAGTAGGAGTTAATACAAAACCAAACCCCGCCCACACTTCTAGAAGCCTGGGCATGAGACAGAAAGGTGGCTAAACCTTTATTGATAAAAATTGCATATTTTGACCAAGCAACTCCATATTCAGGGATGCACACCCTCGTAACCTCAACAAAGCACGCTTAAAATCTGAGGCCAGTCTAACAAACGCTTCAAGAGATATGCATGGAACAGACAGACAGACACACACACACACACAAACACAAAGATTTGCTGCATTTATAGATAGATTAAGATCCCCAATAGCTACAGCAATACAGGTATTCTTTCCTGTTTTGTCTGTTTGTACATATCTAAAACCTTGTAACTTTAGACCATGGGTCTACATGCTCATAATTAATAAATGGTACGCAGTCATTAATGCAGATTATTTTAAAAAAAAATCCCTCATTTGAAATGAACATAAATGCACTGATTTAACTTCTCACAGAAACGTGTAAATCAAACAAACCAGTGAAGATCATAATAGATCATACATGTGGACTGTGGATGAAAAATGTTGTAATAAAAAGTTATAATATTTCATATAACTTTCACATAACTGTTGCTTCAATTGTACCCTTTAAAGGGATCACTGACTACACTTTTTCCACATTTTAACAGCTCACACATATCTCAATGAAGTGTTTTTGACATATTTTGTTCATATTTTCTTGATTTTTTTAATTACTGAAGAAAATTTGTATTTTTCCTGGATTTCTTGAAATGCTCACATTTAACATCCTTTACCTATTCAACCCCGCCCTCCCTCTTACATCAGTTAGCCATTAGCTGACTAGCTTCTAGCCTTTAGCTTTTAGCCTCCTTCTAGCTTGGATGAGTGGCGCTGGTTCACTGATCCAGTCAATGGTGAACCTCGCGTCACTCTAGCCCATCTCCCAATAATTTTGCTGTGATTCCACAACAAATCGGTAGCACCGCGCAACCTGATCACCGCAACCAACTTGGCCCGGGACCCAAGGCTGCTGGCTGAGCTGAGGCGAAGCTTGCCAAGCCAAGCTGCTGAGCCACGGGATCTCAAAGGGCAGTGTCTCGCTTTGCAGGATGCTGCTCCACTCCCACAGCCAGCTGGGGGATGCCCCATCACGAGGCGGCTCCTTATGCTGTCTGCAAGAACCGAGCAGAGTTGTGCAAAGACCCGGAAGACGGTGGGGGAACTGGCCATGAGAGCCAGCAGCCTTGGGTAGGTTGCCACGGCAGGCGCACCAGTGCTGTCGATTTGCTGTGGAATTATGACAAAATTATTGGGAGATGGGCTGAAGTGATATGAGGTACATTGTGGACTGTGGACTGGTGAACAAGGTGGTAACAGAGATGGCTTTTAGGGTGACTAAGATCTGAGGAAAATAATATAAACCGCGCTTGGTGCGAGCCTCCTGGTACCAGTGTTAACTGGGGGGCTAATAGCTCAGGGGCTAACAGGTCACCTTTAGCACCCCTTCCAGTTACATGACAGACAGCTAGGTAGGCCAATAATAGAGCAGTGGGTGGGTCTCAAGGATGGCGGTGGGTTGGCTTTGTCAAACTGTGACGCATATGATTTACCCAGAAGAGTCAAAAATGAGACAAAGGCAGTGTGTTTTTTAAAGAGAATTGACTGTTTTGATATTCTTTGGATAATTATGTGACCAACAGACACATTTCAGACAGTTAAAATGTACAAACATGTGGTCTATATATTAATCATATATCCCATAACCTACATATGTATAAGCATGTGAGAATGTTTGGTGACTACATATGTAAAGCGACTTCACACCTCAGAACAGGACAAAAGGTCTCAACCGCCAGTGAAGATCAAAGAGCATCCGAGGCACTGCGGTGGAGACCAGATAGGTCGCCCTGACCTCCCAGGGCCAGGTGGAGGGGTACGGAGACAAAAGAGGGGAATTAAGTTAATGGGGGATGTCAGTTTTGATATGCATGTCTTTTGTTGTGTGTGAGTATAAGTACACAGAGCCGAATGTGTTCGCTCTCTTACTTCTTCTGCTGCTGCACTAGATGAGACTTGTTAGAGGAGCGAAGCTGATAATAAACTTTGGTTTATAAGTCACATCGCCTTGTTATTCCAAGCTCTTCTACAAAACACACCATTTTTCAGTCAATGAGCCATTTAAATATAAATGGTTCTCCTTTTATTGGCAGATAAATCCATATCAAAAAACAAATGATCCTAATAGTAATAGAATCATTACTCTAAGGTGAAATGAAGTTTTTCAAATTAAGTGCTGAGAGTGAGTAATGTCCTGTTAGTTCCCACTGACCTTCCTCAAAAGTGACACCAGATCCTTGGGCCATGCTGGACTGTACTGGACACTGACTGTACTGAAGAGCTGAATCAGGGATTCCACTGAGTTACTGGTATGGATGTCATAAGGCCTCTGTCAAGGAGAAATGGGGGGGGGGGGGGAAGAAAAAGTAAGTCTGGTGAGAGAACAGATTTTTTTTGCAGGCTTCCAATATAAATGCAATAATTCCCATCATGCCATACCCATCCACGCAGCACTTCGAAAACTGTCACCCCTAGTGACCACCAGTCCACTTCAAAAGCGTAGCCCGTTCCTCCATTTACAAATGAGTGGAAGATCTCTGGGGCTGAAAGCAAAGCACAGCATGCCAACAGTCACTTACGATGAAAAGGCTTCTTCAGCCACGGTCTGTGGATGGCAGGAAGAAGAAAGAGGCTCTTTGCAACAAAGTCAGCAAAATGCAGCCCATTTTCTTTCAGAAATCATAAAACAGGAAGGAACATCTGCTTTACATATTCACAAAGAATGAAACTTCATTCATGTGTTTCACACCCATGTCTATTTGGTGCTGACAAGAGTGTCAAACATGAACACGACTCAACAGAAATCCAACTCTGGCACCTTCTAGAGCAGGGATGGGCAACTATGTGCCATGGAGGGCCACTCCACTGCAGGTTTTCTGTTCCACCCAGTCTCTTCAGCAGTTGCTTTCTCCAATTAGCAATTCCTGAAGCTCATCAGTGCAAATACCTGCTGAAGAGACTGAGTGGGACAGAAAATCTGCAGTGGAATGGCCCTCACTGCCCATCCCTGTTCTAGAGCAATAATCTACAGACTGTAAGCTCGTTACATACTGCAAATTAACTGAAGGAGTTTTGCTGCTTCTTACTGAGGGTATCAACCTGATAACATCAGAAACAGTTGGGCAGCTTGGTGGAGCAGTGGTTAGCACAGTAAGAAGGTCACGGGATCGATTTCACCCCTGACCATCAGTGACCCTTCTGTGTGGAGTTTGCATGTTCTCCCCATGTCTGCGTGGGTTTACTTCGGGTACTCCGGTTTCCTCCCACAGGCCAAAAACATGCGTTAGGTTAATTGGAGACTCTAAAGTGGCCCTAGGTGTGAACGTGCGTGTGAAAGGTGAAGGGATGGCGCCGCACCGTGGCTGCTTCATCCATCTAGGTGGACGCCCTGAATTTCCCTTCTGGAGATCAATAAAAGTACACAAAAGAAATAAATAAATATCAGAGATATGAAACTCTGACAATTCAGAATTTAAATCTATGGAGAATTTAACAGTAGCAAATATGGCAACCAAAAGTAAATCTCAAAATGTGTGGAGTGGAAGGGACTTTTTAAACATAACTTCTCAAAAAAGCTTCTATAGCTATGAAGTACCTATTGGTTACAAGGTATACCACAAGAGAATGTTGCTCAAACACAGTGATCCCTGGTTCAATTCTCAGCTACAGTAACGCTGGCTGCATGTCTCTGAACTGCTCTTCACCCCACTCTTCACTGTATCTGTCCAATAAAGGCAAAATAAATCTTAAACCAAACCAGCAATGAAGGAATAGCTCATCCCAGCCTGATGAAATCACCCAGAGAGTGCTCATTTCTCCTGATCACTGACCTAGACCCTGAGCACAGCCGAGATGCACTTTAGAATCATCGTGCACAAGGTTGCCAAACACTGTGGCAATTGCTGAGGAAGAGTAGCAACTTTTGTGAAATCATGAATGCCGGAATATCAACCTGTTGGATCAGCTGGCTGTTTTTCTCTCACTGAAAAATTTTAGTGTGGGTCTCTTGGCCCACTAACATGTACTGGTGAGCTGCAACAAACAAGCAGGGGGGAACATGATTCCTCGATCTTTTGTCCGTCACACGCGTCATGTTGCAATGCATGTCCCGGGGATTCTGACCCACGGGGCAGACCTGCTCTCCAGGATCTGTCCCCCGGCAGGGAAATGGAGACTGAGCCCAGAGGTTGTGCAATTAGATATGGGCTTCGTTTGGCATGGCTGACGTTGATGTGGTCGTCTGGACACGCCGCGGATGCATCTCTATGCATTTCCCCCGATGGCACTAATAAGAGCCACACTGGAAAGGTGGTGTGGAGAGCCACACAATGATCCTGGTCACATTCCACCTGGGGCATGGCTGCATCTGTTTAACGGAATGCCTGTGGAGGAAACAGGCTCAGTTATGTGTGAAAATTTTTATTTCCTGAAGGTGACAATACGGAAATTCACCCAGTCGGTGCCATCAGTGGGAAAGCGATGCCTCCACCATCACTGTTGCTGCTGTGCCATGGCCACATCTCTTTGTTGTATCTGCACTACTAACAGCTCGGGGCATGTTCTATTTTCCATATTCATGTTGTTCTGAGTGTGCCGATCGAAAGGGAACCGGAGGCTATTCACAAAGCCCAATGTTGCCCGAGGGAGGGAAAAAGAGTACAACACAAGCTGACCCCTCCTCACCTAAGGCAGGGGTCGCCAACCTCTACACTGCAAAGAGCCACTGAGAGATTTTTGACCAGCAAAATCCACAAGGTGCCACAAAAAATATCTGAGGCTAAAAACTAAAGTCCAAAATGGCCTGACACCTTCAAGGTTTTTACTCATAAAATCATAACTTTTTTTTCCAAATTTTGTGCTGCATTTTCTGGTTTTCTAATAAATATGTCATTTTTCTTTGAAAATCTGTTATTAAAATTACACCTTCTTTAAACATATTTTTTTTCTCCTGTAAGACCTGTAAGTTTGATTTTTTTCCTAGAAATGTAATTTTTTTACCCTTACAAATTTGCAGGTTTTTTTTTTTTATAAGATTGCCACTTTTTCCCCAAAATTTGTCATATTTCTGAACTATATCTTCTGCTTTTCTAATAGAATTGTTCTATTTGCCCATGTAAATTTGTTTTTTAGGGAAATTTGCAGCATTTTTCACATAAAAATTACAACTTTTCCAGTAAATTTATAGGTTTTTTTTGTGAATATTTCTCACAAATTAGTTCTTGTCAGGCATAAATTTTCAGCTTTTCTCATAAATTTATTATCCATCTTCTACTGCTTTTCCGGAGGTCTGGGTCACGGAGGCAGCAGTTCAAGCAGAGAAGCCCAGACTTCCCTCTCCCCAGCCACCTGCTCCAGCTCTTCAGAGGGGATACCAAGACATTCCCAGACCAGCTGGGAGACGTAGTCTCTCCAGCGAATCCTGGGTCTGTCCCGGGGTCTCCTCCCAGTGGGACATGCCCGAAAAACCTCAAGAAAGAGGCGTCCAGGAGGCATCCTGATCCGAACCACCTCAGCTGACTCCTTTCAGTGTGGAGGAGCAGCGGTTCTACTCTGAGCCTCTCCCGGATGACTGAGTTCCTCACCCTATCTTTAAGGGTGAGTCCAGCAATCCTATGGAGAAAGCTCATTTCAGCCGCTTGTATCCGCGATCTCGTTCTTTCAGTCATTACCCAAAGCTCATGACCATAGGTGAGAGTAGGAACGTAGATTGACCGGTAAATCGACAGCTTTGCCTTAGAGTTTAGCTCCCTCTTCACCAAGACAGACTGGTACAATGTCCGCATCACTGCAGATGCTGCTCCGATCCGTCTGTCAATCTCTCGCTCCATTCTCCCCTCCCTTGTGAATAAGACCCTGAGATACTTAAACTCCTCCATTTGGGCAGGAGCCTGTCCCCTACCCGGAGAGGACAATCCGCCTTTTTCCGTCTGAGGACCATAGACTCAGACTTGGAGGTGCTGATTCTCATCCCAGCCACATCACACTCAGCAGCAAACCGTCCCAGTAAGACCTGTAGGTCATAGCTAGATGAAGCCAACAGGACAACATCATCTGCAAACAAAATTTGTTATTTTTCTTGTATTTTTTCCCCCCACACATCTGTGTCTTCTTTTTACTGAAAGTTTTGAATGTTTTGTCAAGGCCTCAAGGAGTCACTGGCTATAAGCAAAAGAGCAGCATGTGGCTCCAGAGCTGCAGGCTGCAGACCCCTGGCCTAAGGGCTCAGAGAAGTGCAGCTTAAAATGAGGATTTGAAACTGGGTGGCATACTGGAGCTCCTTGGCTATGCTGCATTCTCATTGGCCTTGAAAGGCGTGCTGAAAAGTATTCTTCAGGTTGGTAAAGCGGGGGGGGGGGGGGCACGCCACACAATCAGGTGTTACCTTCATTTTTCCTCCCTCGAGGAACAATGGGCTATGTGAATATCTTCCTGTTCACAGTTGCTACTCATGGGTGCTACCAATATAGGCAGAGAAAACTAAAAAAATATAACAACTTTATTGTCATTTGGCTGTTCACCAGTCATCATTTAAACACACAATTTTCCAGAATAAATCACTCCGGTTGCCTAGGTCGAAGGGCCTGCTAGCTAGCTATGGAAATTAAGGGGCACAACACATTGAATTCTCACATATTATTGGAAGCCACCAACATTTACTGTAATATTATACAACAGTTAGGTCCGACCAAGCAGTCTGACTGGACAATAGGGATTCCACAATAATCACATGAAAAGAAATCGTAAATGTGACCCAGATGTCCTACCCTTGTAAATATCCTCATTTCACATCTGCTTAAAAAAATAGGCAAGCTAAAGTTGGATTTACTGTCTCAGTTAGCAAACCACAATACCTTTATTTCATCTGAAAATGCCAAGAAAAAGCGAGTGAAGTGTGAAGAAGTCAAATCCCTAGCATGCTAACTAGCCACCTGTGTAATCTCACAGGGATCCACAAACCTACACAACAGGTGACTGGTATGTGTTATAAACATTGACTTTTGCACTGGACAATATTTAATTTGTTTACCTGTGTATGAAATGACAGTAATGTATTTCTACATGATGCTAATTGAGATGCTTAGCAACAGTTAACTGGGTACATTTATAAGGGACTATTTTTCTCGGCGGAGCAAAATAACTGGTTAAACAAACAAATCATAATATTTTGTCCAGTATTGCTGTCATTTAATAAATTGTGCTTGCAAAACTGTCGTATAAAAGCAATATTACCCTCAAAGTCATGCAGTATCATGAATATAGCAATTGCGGTGATGCATTTAACAAATCCCCATACTTACTATATTCACTGATACCACATTCCCTTTTGTGTAATATTGCTTAGTTAGAACACTGCTGAAGCAGAGTAATACATATCCAGTCTGAGTGCAGTTATCAGAGAATATAGTAACTCCTAGATTTCCTGGTGTCCAATCAATTGCTCCATTGAAACCAACTGTTGTATAAGTTGCTTTAAGGAAAATTGAATCTAATTTTCAAAAAGTAAAGCTACGGTCACAAATACCCTTACCAACAGCTGCAAACACCGTACAAATAATTTCTGGACCATTTCATACGGCCTTCTTAAGGTAGCCGTAGGAGAATCCACCATTTGTAGACCATTCATAAGTTTGTGGCTAGGTCGATGGTCTTGTCCAAGATTTCTACGAACACCCCACAAAAACCTCTCATCGTAGGGCGGCTGTACAAATGCCATAGGAACAACATAAAAACTACGCAAGATGTTGGCTGTAAGTATGCCTCGAAAACACCTTAAGTTGTTCTTGAGGGCCCCTTACAGCAGTCGTAGGAAACGTCCGTTCGTACGGAGATTTGTACAGCGTGTGTAAGGCGGCAGTGAGGCACTCAAAAGGCAGAAGTATGTTATTCATGCGACATTTGTATTGACAAAATGTGCCAAAAGCCATAAGATCTTCCTACCAACGACTTGAGAGTGCCGTGAGTTGCACAAAAATTTGTGTAAGATGGCAGTAAGTATGGTGTAGGAAGATCCCAAGGCACCCTTATGAAGAACGTAAGAACTCTAGGGCCATTGTACGACAGAAAGGCACCTCATTTCACAAGAATGCCTCAAGCTGCTCTTGTGAATTGAACGGCAGCCATAAGAAACGATGCCCCCTACACAAATGTCTGCGAACTCCAGAATTCATAGGAACTGGGAGATTCTTGCAAACCCATTGTTCATTAGAATCTTTGTGACCATAGCTTCACGTCTGTAGTTGTGTTACAACAGCTTACTAGCTCATAGCTAGCATTAGTTTCTTAGGTGAATAGAATTTTTAGCTAACCGACATACACTGGCGGTGCGGTGGTGCAGTGGTTAGTACTGCGGCAGCACATCAACTCACCCTTGGCCATGGGATCCCTGGTTCAATCCCAGCCCCTGACCAACAGTGATCTGTGTAGAGTTTGCATGTTCTCCCCGTGTCTGCGTGGGTTTGCTCCAGAAATTCTCCGGTTTCCTCCCACAGACCAAAAACATGCAGGTTAGGTTAATTGGAGACTCTAAAGTGGCCCTAGGTGTGAATGTGTGTGTGAATGGTAAAGGGATAGCGCCGTACTGTGGCTGCTTCATCCATCCAGGTGGATGCCCTCAATTTCCCCTTTGGGGATCAATAAAGTATACAAAATCAAAAAAAAAAAAAATGTTCAGGAAACCATTTCCCCCAAAGACTTTTAAGAGTGTGACAAGTCACTATGAAAATCATTTTATTGTGATATTCCTCTTAACAACACATTTAGTGTATATGTGAAAAAATTAGCCGGTTACCCATGTAGGGCTTGGTTCCAGCTAAGGCGGTGGCTCTCTCTCCGTCCTTTATTATTGTTGCGATGTTGAAGTCAGTCAAGTGAGCATGACCTGAGGATACACAAAAATCTCACAACATTTTTTAAGAAATCCTTCCTATCATATTGGAACATCTAAAAAGAGGATGATAACAACAACATGATGTGAGCAAGTGAATTATTTTGAGCATCCGTCGGATGACCGTGTTAGCATTGTGACTCATTGATTGACAGCAGGTCATTCTTGTGTATCGTGATTATCATGATGAGCTCTCACTGTCCGTATCCAGGAACCAAAGGTCAGAAGGCATCCAATAGCTTGAGATGGAATGTATATACAGGACATACATATATAGGAATTTCTCTGTATAGAACACAAAAAAACGTATACTAAAGTTGTACAAAAATGTAATGTTAAATACATTATTTCAAAACAAAGCCTCCTGTCCCCAACAGCACACATATGTCACGTCGATGTGTCTGTGCATCAGGAATACATCTTATAGAGGTTGCTTACAAACTGGCAAGATGTCGGTGACCTAAATTTTTAATCACCACAACGTATCATCATCTGACATTGTGATGTCTGCATATTTGATTTGGCAAGAATTTTATATGGACTTTGGTATGACCCAGTCATGAACCCACAACCTTCTGGCTGTGAGGCAGACGCTCGATCACTAATTATAATTCAGTAGTAATGTTAATTACCTCGAACAACAAAAGTGTTGCAGCCTTAAAGATCTGACCTAAATACAGTGGTGTGAAAAAATGTTTGCCCCCTTCCTGAGTTCTAATTTTTTTGTATGTTTGTCACATTTAAATGTTTCAGATCATCAAACAACTGTAAATATTAGACAAAGATAACAAAAGTAAAAACAAAATTCAGTTTTTAGATGAAGGTGTTTATTAATAAGGTGGAAAAAAATCCAAACCTACATGGCCGTGTGAAAAAGTGATTGCCCCTAAACCTAATAACTGGTTGGTCCACCCTTAGCAGCAACAACTGCAATCAAGTGTTTGCGATAACTGGCAATGAGTCTTTTACAGAGCTGTGGAGGAATTTTTCTCCCACTCATCTTTGTAGAACTGTTGTAATTCAGCCACATTGGAGGGTTTTCAAATATGAACCACCTTTTTAAAGGTCATGCCACAGCATCTCAATCGGATTCAGGTCAGGACTTTGATTAGGCCACTCCAAAGTCTTCATTTTGTTTTTCTTAAGCCATTCAGAGGTGGACTTGCTGGTGTGTTTTGGATCATTGACCTGCTGCAGAATCCAAGTGCGCTTCAGCTTGAGGTCACAAACAGATGGCCGGACATTCTCCTTCAGGATTTTTTGGGAGACAGCAGAATTCATGGTTCCATTTACCGCAGCATGTCTACCAGGCCCTGAAGCAGCAAATGAGCCCCAGACCATCACACTACCACCATATTTTACTGTTGGTATGATGTTCCTTTTCTGAAATGCTCTTACTTTTACGCTGTATGTAATAGGACACACACCTTCCAAAAAGTTCAACTTTTGTCTCATCAGTCCACAGAGTGTTTTCACAAAAGTCTTGGGGAGTATCAAGATGTGTTCTGGCCAAACTGAGACGAGCCTTTATGTTCTTTTTGCTCAGCAGTGTCATGCAGGCCATTTTTTTTGCCTTTCTGTCTCTTTCTTACGGTGAAGTCATGAACACTGACCTTAACTGAGGCAAGTGAGGCCTGCAGTTCTTTGGATGTTGTTGTGGGGTCTTTTGTGACCTCTTGGATGAGTCATCACTGCGCTCTTGGGGTAATTTTGATCGACTGGCCACTCCTGGGAAGGTTCACCACTGTTCCATATTTTCGCCATTTCTGGATAATGGCTCTCATTGTGATTTGCTGGAGTCCCAAAGCTTTAGAAATGGCTTAGTAACCTTTTCCAGACTGATAAGATCTCAGTTACTTTGTTTCTCATTTGTTCCTGAATTTCTTTGGATCGTAGCATGATGTCTAGCTTTTGACGATCTTTTGGTCTACTTCACTTTATCAGGCAGGTCCTATTTAAGTGATTTCTTGATTGAGAACAGGTGTGGTAGTAATCAGGCCTGGGTATGGCTAGAGAAATTGAACTCAGCTTTCCAAAGATGTGATAAACCACAGACAATTTATAATTTTAATGGGGGGGGGGGCAATCACTCTTTCACACAGGGCCATGTAGGTTTGGATTTTTTTTTTACGCTTAATAATGAACACCTTCATTTAAATATTTGCATTTTGTGTTTACTTGAGTTATTTTTGTCTAATATTTAAATTTGTTTGATCTGACACATTTAAGTGTGACAAACATACAAAAAAATGAGAAATCAGGAAGGGGATAAACACTTTTTCACACCACTGTAAATAAAGGTCGTGATTGACATTTAACTGCAGAGTTGGCCTAGTGGTAGAGCATCCGCCCTACAGCCGGAAGGTCACAGGTTCACGACCAGGGGTGCGTTTCCCAAGCTATGATAGAGGTTGGCATTGAACCAACACAGTACCATGCATCGCTCAACTAACTAACAGCTGTTTGTGAAAGTGTTCGGAACAACATTGGACTATGAAGGCTAAAAGTACGTTGGTTTCAACCAATTGTAGATTTTCGGAATACTTCGATCATATGCGAAGGCAGTTGTCACGGTGTAGTGCATATGCCGAATCGAAAAATATGAGCAGTATAATTATTACAAGCATAGTCTACTTTAGTGAAATATATCATACCAAATAGATTGCTAATGCCCTTTAATATCTTTGGTGTACAGCAGGGAAAATAAGTATTGAACACATCAACATTTTTCTCATTAAACATATTTCTGATGGAGCAAGAGATGCAAAAAGGCACAGAAAGCCAAGAAACCAGCTGAAATCCATAACAATTTAGGAAGCCATCCCATCCTCCATCAGTGCAAATTAATTTAGCTGGTTAAGTCCTTACTGATAGCCTCTAAAACGGTTTATGAATATCAGATTGTTACACCACAAATAACTCATGATGGGTAGAAGCAAAGAGCTCTCTCTAGACCTTTGCAACCATATTGTTGCAAAACAAAATGATAGTATTGGTTACAGGCACAATTCTAAACTGCTGAGTGCTCCAGTGAGCACTGTTGGAGCCATAATTCCAAAGTGGAATTAACATCATTTTACCATAAACCGGCAAAAATCAGGAGCTTCTCACAAGATTTCTGACAGAGGAGTCAGAAGAATTTTCAGAAGAGTTATCCAAGAGCCAAAGACCACTCCTGGAGAGCTCCAGAAAGACCTGGAGTTAGTAGGTACTACTGTTTCAAAGAAAACAACAAGTCCTGCACTCAACCAACATAGGATCTATGCCTACTCACCTCGCAAGACTCCATTGCTGAAGAAAAAGCCTGTTGAAGCTCATTTAAAGTTTGCTGCACAACATTTGGGCAAGCCAGTAAAATACTGCAAGAATATAGTCTGGTCAGATGAGACCAAAATTGAACATTTTGGATGCCACAACACACAGCATGTTTGGACGAGAAATGGCACTGCACATCCCATCATGGTGTGGGGGTGCTTTTCTGCACAAGGTACAGGCAGACCTCATATAATTGAAGGAAAGATGAATGGACAAATGTACAGAAACATCCTTGACAAGAACCTGTTGCCATTTGCCAAGACGCTAAAGATGAAACAAGGGTGGACATTTCAGCAATATAATGATCCCAAACACACAGCCAAGAAAACTCTCAACTGGCTCCAGAGAAGGAAAATAAAGCTGCTAGAATGGCCCAGTCAGTCACCTGACCTGAATCCAATTGAAAATCTATGGAACAAACTGAAGATCACAGTTCATAGAAGACACCCACGGAACCTTCGAGATTTAACAGTTTGTGTGGAAGAATGGGCAAAAATCATTCCCGAGCAATGCCTGTGCCTAGTTTCTCCATACAGGAGGCGTCTGGAAGCTGATATTACCAACAAAGGCTTTGCTACTAAATATTAAATGAATTGCACCAAGCGTGTTCAATACTTATTCCCTGTGTCACTCCCCTTTTTTAAGTTGCCTTGATTTCTTTGTATGTATGGATTACTTGGCTTGTTACGGATATCTGGTGAAAATCTCAGGTCAGTGGCTCCATCAGAAATATGTTTAATGAGAAAAATGTTGATGTGTTCAATACTTATTTTCTCCGCTGTACTGTATATCATAAGAATGTCTCACCAACTGCAGGTGCCATGATACAGTGGTGAAACGGAATCACAGAGTAGCATTGATTGAAGTCAAAGGGGTTCACTTTTTAATACTTCAAGAAGAAACAAGAGCACTCTGAGGCGAGTGCAATATCCCCCGCTTCTGTTTTCTTTGACAATCCCAATACTTACTGACGGAGAGCAGTTTTCAACTTTTCAATATAATTGAAATATAATTTCAAAATAATTACCAAATTATGATAACCCCATCATCCACGAATATACAACAAAGTATACAACGCATAGTTGTAGGTCAGGATCCCAAGGTGAACCTGTATACCAGGTTTGGTGGCCCTAGCTTTACTCATTTTATAGTAATAGTAAATGTAGCATTTACCATCGTGCAAATGAAATGTTAGCTTTGGCCTTGACCCCTTAACCCCAAACCCATAGTTAGGTGAGGGTATACATCATCCAAGATGTGTATTACATACAACTACTGTACCAATTTGAAAAGCCTACATTTTTTCTTTCAGTAGTTATTGTGTTTAGAAGATTTAGGGAAAACCTGACCTCTGATGTTTGACCTCAAGGTCATCCTATTAGAACCAAATTGCAATATGCACATCATCAGAGTATATCAAACCATGGTACCAGATTTTAAAACAACCGGACTAAAACTGTAGGAGGAGTTGAATTCACAAAAGTGGGACAGACAGACCGACCCATAACATAATTCCCCTTTGGGCTTTGACCGGTAGGGGATAAAAAGTACTATTATTCTAATTTCGACCTTATTGGCATCATTTTAATCAAAATAATCATAAATGGTGGTATCAACTCACAAGGGTTTAATCTGTTGTAATAGTTACATGCAAAGTGTATTTGAGCAACTATTTTAATATAAATACTGAAACAACAACAACAACAAAAAAAAAAACCAGATGGGTACGTAGGTTTTTCCTGTCAATATTTACCACTTTGTCCAACTAGAATGCTTCTGCTGCAGCTCCTGAGCTGCTGTAGCAATGACACAGCTTCACCACAGAGTTTGCCAACGTTCACTGGAACTCCGGTTCTGGGAAGCACCTGTGTTGTTCATCAACGCATCCGACTATGTAAGTAGCACCACCGTACTTTGATCGTTGGTTTTGGTAAAGACTTGAGTCGCAGCTGCATAGTTCATACCACCAAAGTTGCTACCTTATACCCCTCTAAAGAGCACGGCAATCGTTTGGGGACCATTGAGAGATCAAAAATTGATCTGCTCTCTCAACAATCTCTGTCTGCGCAAATGTTTGAAAGATCGTTGTAAAACCTCAACTCCGGTGAAGTTGGGACATTGTGTAAAATGTAAATAAAAACAGAATACAATGATTTAAAAATTCTTTTCAACCTACAGTATATTCAATTGATTACAATACTACTACATTACTACTACACAAGATATTTAATGTTCAAACTAATAAACTGTATTGTTTTTTGCAAATATTCACTCATTTTGAATTTGATGCCTGCAACATGTTCCAAAAAAGCTGGGACAGGGTCATGTTTACCACTGTGTTATATCACCTTTCCTTTTAACAAAACTCAGTTTAGGAACTGAGGACACTAACTGTTGAAGCTTTGTATGTGGAATTCTTTCTCATTCTTTCTTGATGTACAACTTTAGTTGCTCAGCAGTCCAGGGTCTCCACTGTCGTATTTTGCGCTTCATAACACGCCACACATTTTCAATGGGAGACTGGCCTGCCTGCAGTCCAGACCTGTCTAGTAGGCATGCTCTTTTACTATGAAGCCACGCTGTTGTAACGTGTGCAGAATGTGGCTTGGCATTGCCTTGCTGAAATAAGCAGAGACTTCCCTGAAAAAGACGTTGCTTGGATTGGCAGCAGATGATGCTCCAAAACCTGTATGTACCATTCAGCATTAATGGATCCTTCACAGATGTGCAAGTCACCCATGCCATGGGCACTAACACCCCCCCATACCATCACAGATGCTGGCTTTTGAACTTAACGCTGATAACAATCTGGATGGTCCTTTTTCTCTTTAGCCCGGAGGACACAATGTCCATGTCCACCAAAAACTGTCTACCAAAAACAGTTTGAAATGTGGACTCTTCAGACCACAGCAGACTTTTCACTTTGCATCAGTCCATCTCAGATGAGCTCAGGCCCAGAACTTGTAGATGTAGCGACGAACTGCTAACTGCCAATGGTTTTCTGAAGTGTTTCTAAGTCCACGTGGTAATATCCTTTACAGAATGATGTCGGTTTTTAACGCAGTGCCGCCTGAGGGATCGAAGGTCACAGGAATTCACTGTTGGTTTTCAACCTTGCCGCTTAAGTGCAGAAATTTGTCCAGATTTTCTGAATCTCTTGATGATATTATGGACTGGAGATGTTGAAATTACTAAATTCCTTGCAATTGTAGATTAAGAAACATTATTCTTATACTGTTGGACTATTTGTCCACACCGTTGTTCAAAATGGTGAACATCACCCCATCCTTGCTTGTGAATGACTGAGCATTTCAAGCATGTTCCATTTATACCCAATCATGACACTCACTTGTTTCCAGTTAACATGTTCCCCTGTGAAATGTTCCGAAAAGGTTTGGGGTTTTTTTGAGCATTCCTCAACTTTCCCAGTCTTTTCTTGCTCCTATCCCAGCTTTTTTTGGAACGAGTTGCAGGTATCAAATTCAAAATCAGTGAATATTTGCAAAAATGCAATAATATTTATCATTTTGAACATTAAATACCTTGTCTTTGTAGTATATTCAGTTGGATATTGGTTGAAGACGATTTTTAATAAATCATTGCATTTTGTTTTTATTTTACACAATGTCCCAACTTCACCAGAACTGGGGTTTTAAGATTTCCATAGTGATCTAGCAATCTTTGAAAGATCCTTGAGAGATCACTGACAGACTGTTTTGAATCTCTTAACTGAGGAGACCGTGGAGACCACTGGATGATCACTGATCTCTCAACATTCTCCACCCCTGTGTAAATGGGGTAGAAGAGCATTAGAGACCTCTGGCTGCCAAAAAAAATCTCTCAGTGATCCCTCAGCGACCTCTCCGGGTCTCTCAATGATCTCTCAAGGATCTTTCAAAGGTCTCTATAGATCACCATGAAAATCTTTCAATGATTTCCCAAACATTCACACAGATGGAGACTGTTGAGAGATCAGGTCAATTTTTGATCTCTCAATGGTCTCCCAATGATCTATATGCTGTGTAAAGGGGCCCTTAGCAACGATCCTTTTGAAAAATGCACCTCAGCCAAATCAAATATACGGATCATCACGATAGCAGATGATGATACACTGTGGTGACCCCAAAAGGGAGCAGCTTGAAGAAGAAGAAGAAGATTAACTGCAGAGTGGCTACAGCCGCACAGCTCTGATACGTCGGCTGATGGTTGTCTCTGACCTAATGCCGACGTCTTACCAATGTGCAAATGACCTCTATAAGATGTATTTCTGATATAAACTTGTCGAGACTGGAGCGACGTATGTGTGCTGTTGGGGGTGAAATAGGCCTATAATGAAAACAATCTGAATTTTTGGTTTGTTCGTGTTTGCAATTTTGTGAACTTGTCTTTAAAACAGTCCAGAATTGAAAATGTTTACATGTTAGGTCTGTTTATTATGAGTAATCATTAAAACTATATTAAGACTTTTCTTAGTACTGTATGGAACCCATGTGTTTTAAGGTAAAACCAGTTGTAAACCTATTATGTGTCTCCATCCAAAGAGGCTAAAAAGTGTTGAGAATAATTTATGCCCCTATATTCTGCACTCAAACAGAATGAACAGATGCGATCCTTACCTTGTTCATCCAGAAGGATGTTGTCTGGTTTCACATCTCTAAAAAAGACACATAAAAAGTTAATGTGGTTCACTTTGACTTAATTTACAGTTTTACATACCCCACGTCATTACTCCTGACCTGGGAGAAGGAAGAGAATACAGTCCCCGTCAAGAGTTTGGACACATGTACCCACTAAAAATGAATGTGTAGGCATGTTCAGCCTTTTGACTGGTCATGGAGATAATGAAAATAAAAGAAAAAATTAAATTAAAACATAAATTAAAATTATATATCGAGTTTGTTGTTCTTGTATGTTGATTAATTTTTGAAAACTAAAGAAGATACACTTATAGTAAGAAAAACAAACAAACTAAAACTTGGTTTTGCAATATAATGGCCCCTTTTCAATTTTACCACTATGTAAAATCTCCCCATCCCCCCAGAGGTCTTTAAAACCTGTGACCTGGATGATATCATTCTGGCCCTCTGCAATTTTGCACTAATGAATAATGGTAAACCAAACCAGTGGTTGCTTTCTAATATCATTCCACTACCTAAGTCAGGCAATCTCTCATGCACTGATAACTACTGGGGAATAAGCCTCACATGTGTCATAGCTAAAGTGTATAATCGGATGATACTGAACCGAATCCGAGGACCTCTAGACTCTCACCTCCGGTTCAATCAAAATGGGTTCCACCAAAATAGATCCACCACTAGTCACATTCTTGCCCTACGCCAGATTCTAGAGGAGGTACAGAAAAACAACCTCCCTGCAGTTCTAATATTCCTTGACTTTAGGAAAGCCTTCGATTCAATTAGCCATGAAATTATGTTCAAGATCCTGAAGGCTTACAGTATTCCATCAAGGCTGTGAAATACTATTGGAGCGATGTATATCAACACATGCGCCAAGGTTGTCACTGCAGATGGCGAGCCAGATGAATCTGAGATTACTTGAGGAGTACTCCAGGGCGATACCGTTCCTGTTTGCTATCATCCTAGACTATGCCCTGTAGAAAGCCATTGATGGGGGAGAAGCAGAGCTGGGTCTAATGTTAACACCTCATAGATCCCAAAGAATGCCAGCAAAAGCAATAGCAGATTTGGATTATGAAGATAAGATAAGATAAGATAAGATAAGATAAGCCTTTATTAGTCCCACAATGGGGAAATTCCAGGATTGCAACAGCACAGGGATAGCAACACTCAGAGCAACAATCAGAGGCAAGAAAAAACAACATCTAGTAAACATATGTACATATTACTATAAATGTATATATATAGACACACAGTGCAGAGCATTATGGTTGGTTGGTGAATGTGCAGCAGAAAGCCTAAGTTCTCTCTCCGCGGATGCGGCGGGCCAGCTGGAAGTCTTTGGGCATGATGGTGACCCCCTTAGCGAAGAAGAGACCACCAGGTGGGCCTCGCTGGTCTCCTGCAGAGCCATGACGGCGAAGCTCAGGAAACGCAGGACGGTCTTGAAGTCCTGAGCGATCTCCCTCACCAGGCGCTGAACGGGCAGCTTACGGATGAGCAGCTCCGTGGATTTCTGGCAGCGACGGATCTCTCTCAGAGCCACGGGCCTGTGACGGTGAGGCCTCTTCACTCTGCCGGTGGCCGGAGCGCCTCTCCGAGCAGCCCTGGTGGCTAGCTGTCTCCTGGGGGGCTTCTTCCTCCAGTAGATTTTACGGGCAGTCTGCTTGGTTCTTGCCATCGCTCTTTATTATTCTGTCTTATATTTCTTGCACGCCGCCTAAACTCCAGCCCGGCACCCGCGTCGTTTTCGCTACAGCTCCCGGTATGTCGAGTTTCCCATTAGCACCGGGCGGCGGCCAAGTGCTAGCTAGCACTAGCTCCTCCCCGCTGTAACGTCTCCCGCTGCAAACCGTGGCTCCGTCCACCGACCTGGGAGACCCCCGGGGCGATCCGTGCGTCCGTGATATATATACAGAGTGAAAGGTGTAGAAAGAAGAAGGAAGATAAAAAAATGGCTGTTGCAACGGGCAGCCTACTCGTGTGGCGCCACCGGTCCGGCGGAACCGGAACCGGAAAAAAAAAGAAAAAAGAAAAAAAGATGACATTGTTTTGCATTTGTATTTGCTCTGAATGACATGCAAGCTACAGTGGATATAAAAAGTCTACACACCCCTGTTTAAATGCCAGGTTTTTGTGATATAAAAAAATGAGACCAAGATAAATCAAGAACAATAACCCGCTTACATAAATATGCACACCCTTAAACTAATACTTTGTTGCAGCACCTTTGGCTTTTATTACAGCACTTGGTCTTTTTGGGTAGGAGTCCATCAGCGTAGCACATCTTGCTGTGGCAATATTTGTCCACTCTTCTTTGCAAAAATGCTCCAAATCTGTCAGATTGTGAGGGCATCTCCTGTGCACAGCCCTCTTCAGATCACCCCACAGACGTTCGATCAGATTCAGGTCTGGACTCTGCCTGGGCCATTCCAAAACCTTAATCTTCTTCTGGTGAAGCTATTCTTTTGTTGATTTGGATGTGTGCTTTGGGTCATTGTCGTGCTGAAAGATGAAGTTCCTCTTCATCTTCAGCTTTCTTAGCAGAAGCCTGGAGGTTTTGTGCCAACACTGACTGGTATTTGGAACTGTTCATAATTCCCTCCACCCTAAGGCAGGCCCAAAGCATGATGATGCCACCACCAAGCTTCACTGTAGGTACGGTGTTCTTTTGGTGATGAGCATGTTGTGTTTGCACCAAATATACTGTTTGGAATTATGGCCAAAAAGTTCAACTTTGGTTTCATCGGACCATAGCACATTTTCCCACATGCATTTGGGAGATTTCAAATGTGTTTTTGCAGAATGTAGCCGGGCTTGGATGTTTTTCTTCATAAAATAAGGCTTCCGTCTTGCCACCCTAGACAGGAGATTGTTGTCACATGTACTAAACAGCCAGTACTTGCCAGAAATTCCTGCAGCTCCTTCAATGTTGCTGTCAGCCTCTTGGCAGCCTCCCTGACCAGTTTTCTTCTTGTCTTTCCATCAATTTTGGAGAGACGTCCAGTTCTTGGTAATGTCACTGTTGTGCCATATGTTCTCCACTTGATGATGACCGTCTTCACTGTGTTCCATGGTAGATTCAATGCCTTGGGAATTCTATTGTACCCTTCTCCTAACTAATACCTTTGAACAATGAGACCCCTCTGATGCTTTGGAAGCTCTCTGTGGACCATGGCTTATGCTGTAAGATGTGACTATAAAAATGTCAGGAAAAGCTTACTAGAACAGCTGAACTTTATTTGGGGTTAATCAGAGGCACTTTAAATGGTGGCAGGGTGTGTGCTGACTCCCATTTAACATGAGTTTGAATGTGATTGGTTAATTCTGAACACAGCCACATCCCCAGTTAAAACAGGGTGTGCATATTTATGCAAACAGGTTTTTGTAAGTTTGTATTTTTAATTTTTCCCCTTAAAAGATTTCACTTTGTTTTTCATTTGGGTTGTACAGGTTATAGGTCACATTAATGGTGGAAAAAGTTTTGAAATGATTTATCTTGGTCTCATTTTTTACATCACAATAACTTGGCATTTGAACAGGGGTGTGTAGACCTTTTATATCCACTGTATATGGCACTCAAACATGTCAAGAGAGCTAAAAGTTAAATTCTTCTGTGCAACAGTGGAATCCATACTGCTATACGGAAGTGAGTGCTGGTCATTAAACATCTCCCTTCACAGGACATTGGGTGGCTCCTACACCCAGATGCTGTGCACCGTCCTCAACGTAAACTGGCAAGACCACGTCTCCAATGAAGATCTCTATCAGGTTCAGGTTACTTTATTTGTACCTGTAGGTAGATTTGTTTTGCAGTCAGGTGAAATCCTTTTAGACACATATTTACAAACCACAATTATATTCAACATGAACACAAACACAGGCACACATGAAGCTGACTATAAACACGATTAAAGAACTCAAGGTTCCACCAATCAGGACATAAGACAAAGGTATAAGAGAAAAAACAAAGAGAGAAGAGAGAAGGGTCATATTAAAAAGGTTAAAAACTAAGTCAGACTAAAAACTCAATAAAAGTCTAAAACCCAATAAAAGATTTAAAACCCAAATAAAAAATCTACAAAAATAAATAAATATAAAATAAAATTCATAAATAGATAACTAACATTTCTGCTTCAGAAGACAGCTATTAGAATAATAAACAAAGCTGCTTACAGGGAACCAACACACCCACTTTTTCTTAAATTAAAAGCTCTCAAGTTGAAAGATCTGGTTGACTTTAAAACTGCAGTAATAATGTTTAAAGTGAAGAATCTATCACTGCCCGCAAAAATCCAAAAGTTGTTCCAAATAAGGGACAAACAATATCATTTCAGAGGAACATGTATATTTCAAAAACCTTCAGTGAGAACTACCACCAAGCAACACTGTGTCTCAGTGCAAGGAGTCAGATTGTGGAACGCTTTTGGACCTGAATTAAAATCATGTACAACGCTTGGACAATTTAAACAAAAACTAAAGGAAGAAACACTCCAAACATATATACAAGATTACATGTAAAATCACATAAGAATTATCATATTCAGTCTGTGTTGTGCTGTTGCTTAGTTGTTGTTTTTTCTGCTTTTTTTTTGTCATGTTTTGTTTTAGATTTGTTCTGAATTGTAATCACTCCTGTTTTGATTTTCTTCTGAATTCTTGGATGGAATATGGGTGGGCAATATAAGCTGCGGCTTCAGCCATCACCCATTTCGGATAACTTATGTTCAACTGTATAATCAGATGAGTTATTGTTTAATTTGACCTTGTTAGATTTTTCCCCCCCCCTTTGTTGTGTTGTTCTGTTCTTTTCTTTTGGTCTTTACTTTTGATCTATCCGAAATAAAGATTCATTCATTCAAAAAAAAATAAAATAAAATTATGTGCAATATATTGCTACATCTTGTTCAACTCTTCGACAGCAGCAGGAACAAAGCTGTTTTTATAGTGCTGGGTTTTACATTTTGGGACAACAAACCTCCGTCTGGAGAGAAGAAGCTGAAAGTGGCAGTGCAAAGGGTGGGAGTCATCATTTAAAATGGAGGTAGCAATCTTCTGTACCCGTCTGGTGTACAGAGATGTCAGGCTCAGCTGTGACTCACCAAGCAAACGACTGGACCATCTAACTACTTGGTCTAAGGATTTCCTCTGTTTCAGTTTTAACTGACCAAACCATGACACTAAAGAAAAGGATAAAACAGATTCAACTAGAAAAGCACTCGGAGAGCGCAGACCTCCGCCAAGCGCCACGGTTCCCCCCATACAGTGTTTGTGTGTACGTTTTCAGATTCCTTGACCATGAAAACATATGACTAGCAATTGGATCGACAATGATAGGATTAGTGGTTCAGTAGTTATTCAGGAAAATCGCATTTTCCATAATGGCGGTTTTCTTCTGGACGGTGATCCAGATCACCACCAAAATCTAATCATCTGTAGGATATCCCATTTGTGACAATCTCTGAAAATTTCATGAAAATTGGTCCACAACTTTTTGAGCTATCTTGCTAACAAACAAACAAACAAACAAACAAACAGACAGACAAACCAACGCCGATGAAAACATAACCTCCTTGGCGGAGGTAATAAAAGCCCGATAAAACATTGTCATTATGGTTTGGTCAGTTTGGAAGTGTGTGAGTTTCCTTAAACACTGCAAATGTTGCTCACCCTTTTTGCACACCCTTTCACAGTTCTCTTCAAAGTTTAAATAACTATCAATAATCGTCACAAGATATTTGTAAGATTGCACACATTCAGTGGTCTGGCCTTTTAGTACAGTGACTTTGTGCCTATGGGCACCTTATCAGACAAGGTGGCTTGGCAAAGACTTGACCTGGCAGGGCGCTATTACTGTCACCAAGAGCTCCCAGCAGACCACCTGGTTCTCTGGGAACCGACGCATGGTTTTCGTTGCCCTGCATGGCCATTAACATCATTCGTCGACACTCTGAAGGGTGACCCTAGGGCAGCCAACACTGGCGAGCTTGTCGCCTGTATGCTAGACTGTGAAGACTGGACCATTAGGCATGCTGCTTGGCTGAGGCCGCTCTAACTGACTGACTGACTATACATGTCTCAGGAAGTTATCCATCAAAAACAACAAAATGTTAACAAAGCTATTGTCAACCTCTTCAACTTAAGGCCCTGAGCATTACTGAAAGAAAATCTCCCCACAGCCCATTTCAGTGCTTTTGCATATCAATTTGAGTCTCTTTAGTGGCTACCAATGGAAAAACTCTGAAAAAGCCCAATCCTTTCTTTTGTGGTGCCTACTAAAACGTGGAACAAGCAATATGGTATGGAACGTTCCATACATGTTCCATACCGGACATGTTCCATTCACATTCAGTACAAGTTCCACACAGGACGTATGCCAATCCTGCCTGCTGTCAGTTCTATGTCAATGTTCGTCATTAGCTGCAGTCCACACTTAATAATGGTTTGCATTTACTGTATATAGCACCTTTTCAAGAAACCCAAAGCGCTTTACAATGAAAACCCATTATTCATTCACTCCACAGACAGACAATGGTAGTGGACTACTGTAGCCACAGCTGCCCTGGGGCAGACTGACGGAAACGTGGCTTCCAATCTGCACCAACGGCCTCTCCGACCCACTACCATCATGGATATTGTGTTCCCAGATGGCTTATTAATCCACAGCTAAATTTTCTACATTTTGACAACCGTAACCCTGTAATCCGATAGCTAGCATAGCTTAGGTAATTCTGGCTCTTCTCATACAAAGGAAATCATTCAGTTGTTCCTGTACCTACAGTAGTATACTCCAACAACTGGTCCTGCCCTATCAGTCACTCAAACCACACACCCCTGTCCGCAGTGGTGCTTCTTTTGGGCTTTTAAATTCTCATATGCAGCCAGTTTTACATAATTATCTCAGACTGGCTCCAACAGCTGAAGCTAACAGCTAACATTTGCATGGGATAAACTATAGATCTCAAAAGTGGCAAAAAGAGGAAGTGTGGGGTGAACTGGGGTTCATTAGCATTTAAAGAAACATGCACTGAAACGGGCCATTGTGAAGAAGGGCATTTAATCTGGGTGGAAATGGTGCTGTGGTTTAAACCTGGAGATATTCTGACCAAAGCATGTCACAGAAATTTTATTAACTTCTCTGTAAACTGTGTCAAGATGTGGAAAAAAGTGCACAGTGGGCTCATAGAGAGCACTTCAAGACCACAGACAGATGACCTTGGAGACCTGTTGACTGGAACAATTGAAACCCTTTGAAGGTATCTCACATGATGACCATCAGAACTGTTCAGGTGAACAAACACTCCAATACTCATTTTGATTTGATTTGGACTCATTTACACTCTGGTAATAAATCTCTCAGATCTCTCAGAATGGGAAGAGTGAGCGCTGTGTTTGGAAACTTGAGGGAGAGACTGTGGAACAATCGACATGTGTCTATCCGTGTGAAATGCAAAGTTTACCAGAGCGACAGTACTGGCTACTCTATTGTACCGGTGCTGAAACTTGGACTGTCAACAGAGTGCAGGTGAAGAAACTCACGCGTGCATGATGAGACAGCTTATGGGGAGGGGTGGGCAAGGTCTTGGAGTTATAAAATTTGGAACATATGTTGAGGTCTCTCTCATATATAGTCCAATATGGGTGGACAACACATAACTTACAGGGAAGTGTTGCCATGGCCTTCGAGCCATAATGAACATCTCATGGAAAGACAAGATAACCAACATAGAAGTGTTGAAACGAGCTGGTCTACCATCAATGGAGGACATGCAAATACAGATGAACCTGAGATGGCTTGGACATGTTGAGAGGATGGACCACCAGCGTCTCCCTCTGCAGTTACTCTACTCACAGTTATGCGAGGGCAAACGCAATCAGGGCAGACCAAGGCTCAGATTTAAAGACACTGTAAAAAGAAACTTGAAGAAGTTGGACATAGACAGGAGTTCCTGGCAGTGGAAGGCTAAGGACAGAGCTGTGTGGAGGAATCTGATCAGACCTAAATGAAACAGTCATTGTCGCCCACGACAGACTGCTATGATGAATAAAAATGATGTCATGTTCTCAAGTCTTGAACTCTTATGTCTAATACTGAAATTCTTTTCTAGAGATAGATGACCTCAGCTTGTACAAGATGTAGGAGCTGGAGCAGGGTCCAAAAAATCAGCTCAGTGCACCAGCAGCAGCCAGTATCTCCAACCCAGATAGCAGGACAAGAGGGAACAGGCTGACTATTCATGAGAAACTTGCTACAGAATTACCATGAGCATAAATTAGAATATACTAAAAAGAAGAACATGAACTTCCGGTTATGGCGGCCACGTAGGAAGACGTGTTTCACACTGCTCTGCTTGTAAAACTAAAAATTCTACTAAAACTCTCTCAATTGGAACAAAAACCCATCCCAGCGTTTTGGCGTGGATATGGTAAAGACCAAGGTTGGAAAATTAGGTGGAGGAAAAGGCAATTCGACAAAACAATCCAAGCTAACGGACTTCCACGCTCAAGGCGAGGCAGGGAAAACTCCAGAGACAATGGCGGAGGATGGAGCCAGTGGCGGAGCGGGAACTGCTGGGGAGGGGACAAGCGTAGTGCTCGCTGCCATCAACTCCATGAGAACAGAGTTTTCGTCTAAATTTGATGGGATTATAGCAGCGATAGAAGGAATGAGGAAAGAAATAAACGACCGTTTGGAACGAGTGTCGCAGGCGGAGCTCCGAATATCAAGCGCTGAGGATGACGTCACCAGCCTGCAAATTAAACTTCAAACACTGGAATTAAAATGTAAACGTCTGGAAGATAACATTCTAGACTTGGAATCCCGCTCGCGACGGAATAATTTGAGGCTGGTGGGCCTCCCGGAGGGAGTGGAGGGACGGGACTCATGTTCCTTTTTGGAAAAATGGATTCCAGAAGCACTGAACAATGCGGACCTGCAATCATCGATTGTTTTAGAGAGCGCTCATTGAACCGGCCCACCGAGAGATAATAAGACACCACCGAGGACGCTGATTATGAAGTTCCTCATCTACAGAGACAAGATGACGGTCACCAATGCTGCGCAAGCTAAAGGGGAAATTAAATACCAGGATCAACAGGTGCGGTTCTACCCAGACTTCGCCACAGGAATTCAACAATTAAGGAGGCAGTTCGACCCCACCCGCAAAGAGCTGCGCAACCTCGGAATTCGTCACGGAGTAATTCATCCGGCAAGACTGCTGGTCACATATAAAGGGAGAACCTACACCTTCAAGACCCCTCAAGAGGCGCAGGAGCTCATCAAGCAAATCCAAAGGAGACTGGTGGGAGCTAAGCATGAACATGACAAAGGTAGAACATTTAAGCATATGTACAGACATCTGATTGATCTGAAACATATAATAAGTCTACAAAATACAGACTGTATTTAAAAAAAAAGCTATGATGTACAACGTTGCTATAAAACTTTGAAGTTATGCTGAAAAAACTACAGAAGAGAGTTAATGTAGATCCTCTTCTTCTCTCTCAGAAGTGTTTTTATCTCAGGGTTGATCCAAGGTTTGTTGTTTGAGCAACACCGTAAGGTCTTGGTGGGAACGGATTTGTCCACACAGAAGCTGAGGTCGTCTGTGAAGGTGTGAGTGAGGCCATCGATGTCCTCACCATGTGGATCGCAGAGCTGCTTCCAGGCGGTGGCTTCGAAACAGCCCTTTAGAGTGTCCATTGCCTCCTCAGACCATAACTTCACTGTGCGCATGGCCGGAGGTTGTCTGTGCACTAGGGGTTTGTACACGGCGGAGATGAACCAAGTTGTGATCGGATCTCCCGAGTGGGAGGAGTTGTGATGAGGTGTACGCCCTCCTTAGTGTTTGCGTAGAATAAGTCCAGTGTTTTATTGTCTCTAGTGTGGCCATGTGACATACTGGATAAACGTGGGTAGAATGGGAGACAGTGAAACATGGTTGAAATCGCCTGAGATGAGGAGAAGAGCATCTGGGTGTTCTGTCTGCAGCCTGCTGGTTACTGAATGGATGACGTCACGCGCTGTCCCAGCGTTCGCCGTCGGATTTGCATAAATAACAATGCAGATCACGTGTGAGTGTTCTCTCGGGAGATATGTAGGCCGCATGCTAACAGCTAGCAACTCAATGTCTTTGCTGCAGTGTCGTTGTTTCACAGTGATATGTCCCGGTCTGCATCAGTTGTTGTTAACATACATTATCACTCCACCGCCCCTTGCTTTGCCACTGTCATTGCAATTGACTTTGCCATTTCCAAAACCACTTTTGGAAATGGTTTTAGAAGCATTTCAAAATGGTAATTTACCACCATACATGAATAATGCCTTAATTATACTGTTGCCAAAACCAGGTAAACCCCCTAATAAATGTGAAAACATGAGACCAATAAGCCTATTAAATGCTGATCTTAAAATAATCTGTAAAATTTTAGCAAAAATGACTACAAGAAATATTACCAAATATTATTAACCGAGATCAGAATGGCTTTATAATGGGAAGACAAGGCTTCCATAATGTAAGAAGACTATTTAATATTATTTATTCCAATAAAGAAGCACTGGATACAGCTCTCTTATCATTGGACGCCGAAAAGGCCTTTGATAGGGTCGAATGGCCCTTTCTTTTTGAAGTCCTACAAAGGTTTGGACTTGGAAATAATTTCTAAAATGGGTCCAGATAATATACAATAATGCTACAGCAGAAATCCTAACAAACAGCAATATCTCAAAATCAATAAAAATCAATAGAGGATGTCGACAAGGCTGTCCACTTTCACCTTTACTGTTTACTATGGCAATTGAACCTTTAGCGATGGCAGTACGTTTACATCCACAAATATATGGAATTAAAGTTGGACCAACAGAACATAAAATCTCCCTGTATGCCGATGACATAATTTTGTTTATGTTGAATTTTAAAAAATCAATTCCGACCTTGTTAAATTTAATAAAGAACTTTGGGGAAATATCAAGATACAAAATAAATAAAACAAAATCTTCAATATTAATGCTAAATGAGACCCAGAGAAATCACCCAGCCCCTGAGGTAAATCAATTCAATGTTGTAAATCAGTTTAAATATTTAGGAATTCAAATTTTGCCTAAGCTAGAATCAGTCGCCAGTGCCAGCTATGAAGCCTTAATGACAGATATTAATGAGTCACTTCAGAGATGGATGTCACTACCAATGTCGATGATCGGGAGAATTAATATACTTAAAAAGTAATATCTTACCAAAAGTACTTTATTTATTTCAAAACATTCCTTTACCACCACCTTCAGATCTATTCTCAAGAATTAAAAAAAGTTAGTGTAATTTATATGGAACAATAGGAAGGCTAGATTACGTTTGTCCTTACTATATTTACCATTTGATCGTGGAGGTCTGAAATGTCCAAACTTTATGTTGTATTACTGGTCAGCACAACTGAGGTCTATGACATATTATTTTTCATCAAATGATCTTCCTCACTGGACTGAAATAGAATTATACAATTTACCTTAACCCCTTCCCTTATTCATATACTCAGACTTGGCTAAAAAACTACAGAAACAAGTTAAAAATCCAATTATAAAGCACATGATCAAAATATGGTGTGAAACCAAAAAATATTTAAAAGAACCACACTTACTGTCACAATTTAGCCCAATATGGGGTAATCAATATTTTACACCAGGGAGAGTGGATACTGTATTTAAAGTATGGAATTTAAAAGGGATTCAAAAGATTCAAGACTTATATTTGTCACGCTCAGATACATAATGTCTTTTGAAGAACTGAGGATTAAATTCAGTCTTAATAGAACACATTTTTTAAAATATCTTCAGCTTAGAAATTTTATTCGATCAAATCAAAATAATGCTCTCACTCGACTACTTATTCATCTTTGGAAAAATTTTGATGAAAGATAGTAAGAGAAAGGGTATTATTTCAGAGTTTTATAACTCAGTGACACTATTCTCAAGTGAAAACTCACAGAAAAGACTGAATTATTGGAAAGAATACCTGCAAATTGAAATTTCAGAGGAACAACGGGAAATGGCTTGTGCAGGAGCTCAAACCAAATCAATAAATGTACGTCTTAAACTGATACATTTTAAATGGTTAATGCGGATGTATGTTACACCAGTGGAATTAAATAGATATAACAAAAACATACCAGATACATGCACAAAATGTATGGAAAGTAAAGGAACCCTATTTCACTGTTTATGGGAATGTAGAAAAATCAGAATGTTTTGGGAAGAGGTGAGGGTAACAATTGAAAAGATAATTTCAAAACAATTCACATTGAACCCTAAACTGTTTTTGTTGGGTCTGTATCCAGAAAACATAACTTTAATAACAGTGAAAGAGCATTCATAGACCTTGGTTTGCTTAATGCCAAAAATGTATTGCACTACTGTGGAAAAGACTCATAGACCAGATGTGACTTAGTGGTTAAGACAAATGTTAACAACCTTCCACTAGAAAGAATAACATATATACTGAAATTAAAGGAAAATGTGTTTGAGAACTATATGGAGACCTTTCATTGATTATGTAAAGAAATTAAACATAACTTCTGAAGAAGAAGGTGAATGATATGTGTCGACCTTGCAAATTCCAAACTGGTGAATGTACAGTATATTATGTATTCTTATGTAATAGATTACCTAGACTAAACAGAGGAGCATTGTTGTTGACTTGCTTTTGTTAATGGTTGTTGTTGTTTTTAGTACATTTTTCTTTGTTGTTGTTAGTGTTTTTTTTTAATTTTTAAATTACTTTAGTGTTAGTGTCTGACTGTTTGTGCCATGTTTGTAAAAAAAAAAGGTTCAATAAAAAATATTGTGGAAAAAAAAAGAAGAAGAACATGAACTCCAGATGAAAATCCTTCAAGTTGAGTTGTCTATCAAAGTAATGGAGACAGACATGAAATGGCAGCAGCAGGAGCAGTATGTCGATATTCTTTGCGACAATGCCTCTGATAAGCATGTGTCTTTGTGAAATAAAAACCCCTGTTACAATTTGATGGCAATTCAACAAAACTTTATTAGAGCAATGAACCATCTTTTTTTTCCCAAAATAAAACATATTGTAGCAGACTCAAGCTGGATTGAACACTAAAACTGGAACTTTGCTTCATGTATGAACAAACTGTCTAATCTCTGCCCAGCTTCATAACCCTCAACAGGATCCAGCTGTGATGGAGGACCATATACAGCACCCCTGCCCCCTCTATTCCTTCCTTTCAACACATATCCCTGACATGGAGAAGAGAGAAGCAGGAAACAAACTCCCCCACTGAGACATTATTTTACAACCATGGCCGTACAACTCTTGCAGAGCAAGAATTTTTTTCTAAAGACTTCCTAAATATGCTTACAATGTTGCTGCATTATCTGTTGTCATAAATGTTTCATTTATGCATGCTTTTCATACTTATGAACCCTCATAGATCAGAAAATTCAGATAGAAGTATTCTGATAATGTGTGCCTAGTTTGTAATAGATGTCTATGACTTCTCTTCCCTTTGGGACGAGCAAGCTTACCCAAGGGGCAGTGAGATGGTCATGCAAAGCCCTGATTGGCCAACCCCTCAGGACCCGCCCCTGTGGGTTTGTGCCCTTTATCACATGTCCAGACCAGAATTCACTCATTTTTTTTGCTGCTGTTCTTCTGAGAAGAGAGGTCATCGGCTCTCTCTCGCTCCTCAGAGGCCTGAAGGCCTCTAATCCAGCTCTGATCTGACTGAAGGTAACACTTGAAGCTTTCTTTTTCTAGCATGGTTAACTACCTGAACTTTGATATTTTTTTAAAAATTTTCTTTAAAGCTTCATCACCTCATCTAGCAATTCATGACTAGCGGAAGTAAACTTAAATTTTTATCTTTTCTAAAGCCAACCAAGCCATGAGTTTCTTCTTTAATCAGTTCCTCCAGGATTTTGCAGAATTTTTTTTTTCTATTGTTGCGGTAAGTTGTGGGGCTCTCCGTGGGGATTGCTGAATCGCGCATTGGCTCATGTCCAGCCCAGAGAGTCCCAACTTTAAAACTCACTGACAAGATATAGTAGTGAGTTTTACCTCTAAAGACGTATAAACTGTTATAACACTTGCTGTAATATTAGATTCACTTGTTTTTTGTGTGGTTTTATGGCGTGTCTGGGTGCACGTGCTCCCGAGACAGAGGTGCTTTCAGGCAGGCAGATGTTTTTCAACACAAACCCGGCACTTCATTCACGTGGTCATTACGGAAACTTGAGGAGACGTTCACCGGTGGCCCAGGGGAGACGGATGATGGAACGATGTGGGAAAACTCCCAGCTGAGTGTTGTTTTTTTTTTTTTTTTAAATCACACACTGTATTTTACTGATGTTCGGCATATTCTCACTGTAAACACAGAAGTGAGTGTGGTGTAGTGCTACTGAGAGACAAATTGATTGGCGAAATTGGCGCAAGTTGACAACAGTTGGCCAAAATTGCGGTAAAGTTGTGGTGATTGGACAAAAACTCAAATTATGCAGGACTTACTGAAGTTGCGGGAAGTGTAGAATCACAACTTCGCGAAATCCTGGAGGGTCTGTTTAATCTTAATTTTTCTGTAAGTCAAGCATGATCACACTTTTTAGAGCTCATTCCATTTTTAAGGCTTCCTTCTGGCTATCCTACACTGAAAAATGCAGGCCTAGAGGAGATCCATTGTTCCAGCCACCTCCAGCAGATGCAAGCTCTGGGCCTGAACCAGGCCCCACCTCACTGAGGATTTCCAGGCCGAGATCCCGGGGCACAGGACAGCAGGAGAACCATTGCTGCCAAGGCTCGTTTCCGCCCAGGCTGGACCAAAGCCGGGCTACCCAGAGTCATTCCTCCTACGCCTGTGACCCCTCCTAAGGCTCGACCATTTTGTCCTGTTCCAGCCTCTTGGGAACCAAGCAAACGCCAGGAGAGTAAGGCAGTTAACAGCATTAGCTTCAAGGAAAGCCATAACCTTTGTCCGTAATGACTGTCCCTTTTTGAACACAAGGTAAAGTTAATCTGTTTTCTTTTTCATAACAATTCTTTTTCAAATTCCTTTTTCCTTAACTTTGCGTTCCACTTAATTTTTACCACTATTTTCACTTCACCCTTATTCCACATATGCAAGACCTGTAAATATGTAAATATTGCTGTTTCTTCATATATGCAAAATCACCACTGTTCATGCTAAGTTGGTTATCTTCCCATTCTACAAGCTATACAGATGTCTATTGTCATTTTGGGTTTTTCTGTAATAAATTTACTAACCTCTTCATCGGTGTCCTCTCTGTCCAGATTCTAAGAATCGCACAGTGTCAAGAACTGGACGCCCAGATTATGAGACTGATCAAATATTGTCAATAGAATTATTAACTAAGGCTTAACTTACCAATTGCTAAATTCTTAAGCTTAGTCTTTGTTCATAGCGTTACCCACTCTATAAAATGTGGATGGTGCCCCACCAACTAGTGTTACAAACGAGGTAATGCAAGAGTTATTAATAATTATATAATTCCAGTTATTAATTATTAATAATCAGACCTGGTGATCTCTCCAGGGTGTTCCCTGACCTCTCGCCCGAATCAGATGGCGGTCATAGCAGCCCCCCCCGCAACCCCAAGCAGGATTAAGCGGAAGACGATGAGAATGCAATGGAATATCAATGGTGTCCCCACCTCATGATAATGCTACAACATAATGCAGTAACTTATTGCACACAGCTTCATTCACAAATCTGCTTTCACAATGGAAGGTTCACATGCAAAAAAACCTCAAGGTGCTAAGTACTAAAGAAGGAGGTATAGTGGTTCCCCTCACTAAATCACATGAGAGCTTCAGAAGCAAAGATTTCAGCTGCACTGCCCTTTGTAGATAGAAGCGGACGGACGGACGGATGGAGGGACAGACAGACAGACAGACAGATGTAATTTATTGATCCCACACTGGAAATTACAGTGTAACAGCTGCATGGCACAGACAACCCAACTGACAGAAAAAACACACGACATAATGAAACAGGAGTTATCTAGGGAAGTAAAGTAAAAATATTTTAATAACTTATATACAACATAGGCTACTACTAGGTTAAATAGATGATGATCCTTTTGAGTCTATGGATAGGAATTGACTGTACAAAGAAGCATTATAAGGCACAGGGTGGAATATGAGGTACCAATTATACTGTTACCAGTCAATTATACTTTAAATGCTATCAATTATACAATCGCAGGGCAGCGTGGTGGCGGAGTGGTTAGCACTGCGGCAGCACAGCAACTCACCCTTGGCCGGGGGATCCTGGGTTTGATCCCAGCCCCGACCAACAGTGATCTGTGTGGAGTTTGCATGTTTCTTCCCGTGTCTGCGTGGGTTTACTCCGGGATTTCTCCGGTTTCCTCCACATGCCAAAAACATGCAAGTTGGTTTAATTGGCATCAAAACTGGGGATTCTAAATTGTCCTTAGGTATGACTGTGAGAGTGAATGGTTGTCTGTCTCTCTGTGTTGGCCCTGCGATGGACTGGCGATCTGTCCATTGTGTACCCTGCCTCTCGCCCAAAGATGCTGGAATAGGCTCCAGCCCCCCCGCGACCCGAAAAGGATTAAGCGGAAGAAGATGAATGAATGAATGAATGAACAATCACAAAAAATCTATGTTGTCGATTCATTCGGCTGATTACTTCTGTCTCTGGGAAATCTTCTCTCTGGTCTCTGTGATGTTGATCTCTTCAGCGTCATTGCTATAGTAAAGGTAATTCATTATTCACATGAACCATGAGGCAATACAGCCTTTAATTTGAAGATACACCTGCCTCTGGCCTATTTTGTGGGATTAATTTGCCTAACTTAATTTAATGGTTGCTTACCTGCTGATTTAACACAAGTTAAAAGTCTTATTTTATCTCTCAACTGATGGTGTCATGGCTGCAAGGCTACAGGGTAGTGCGTAGTCACGCAAACAATGTCATCACGTCAATAGCATAAATACTCTTCATAAATCTACCCCCACCATTCGAGGGGTCTGACTTCCTGTGCTGTGGCCCTACAAGGCTGCAACCCCTGAATTGAGACACAGCCTACTGATTAGATGCACAGAGTATGTATTGACAGGAGAGTCTGTAGGAAGTTTCTGTAGGCTGATGCATGTATGACTTGCACAGTGGTGCAACATAATGTAGTCTGTGTTAGAAAAAAAAAAGGAAGAAAAGTCTGCTATTCCCAGCATTTCAGAACAGAAGACAGGACAACTGTCCCCGGTCCCTGGGGAAGCTCTCATAGGTTTGTCCCAGAAGCACTAGCAGGTTTGCGGGCACATGCTTATTTCTCTTTCTCTCCACTCCCTCACCTCGGCCTTTCCCAGCCCTTCAAGCACTCCACATGCAATTAACATGGTGCACACAACTTATTTACATTACCACAGCACATCACTGAGGGTGTACATTGCACACAGTCTGTGAAGAGCATATACACATGCACATGATTCGTGTGTTCAGTGCGGCCTGCAACATTCAGCTGATGCTAAGATCATCTGCCAAAGCTTTCAAAGGGTGCTGTGCTGGTGAGGTGAACTGATTTGGTGGTACAAAACTGCAGGGGAATGCATGCATATTCAGAGAAGGAATTCTTGCATGATTTACTTCGCTTTTAGTTCATCTGCAGGAATCATAAAGGAAACCAGTCTAACATGAAACCACATGGAAAGTGAGTTCTTATTTAGCACAGGGATAAACCCAAAAAGTGGACGGAGCCAGGTACTTCTCAGTTAATTACAGTATTATCGAAAAAATTAATTTAAGTTATTCAATTCAAAAAGTCAAACTCCTATATTATACAGATTCATTACACACAGAGGGATGTATTTTAAGAGTTTATTCTTTAAATTTGATGACTATGGCTTACTGTTAATGAAAACTCAACACTGAGTTCCTCAGGCAATGAAAATATTACAAAAGATGGATAAATAAATTGATTTTTAATAGAAATGTTGGCTGACTGAAATTTATGTACGTGTGTAGGTGTAGGTAGGACAATATCATCTTAAAGTTTGCGGATGACACAGCAGTGATAGGCCGCATCACTGGTGATGACAAAGTATCCTACAGAAGGGAGGCGGTCAGCCTGGGGTCATGGTGTGAGGACAACAACCTCACCCTCAACACGGACAAGACAAAGGAGATGATAGCGGGCATGAGGAAGGGGAGGAGGAGACCCCATCGGCCGCTGTTCATCCGGAAGCTTGGGGTGGAGAGGGTGAGTAGCTTTAAATACCTGGGCATCCACATCAGCAAGGACCTTATATGGACACACAACACCACAGAGCTAAGAGAGCTCAACAGTGGCTGTACTTTCTGAGGAGGCTGCAGAAGTTTGGCATGTCTCCCAGGATCCTCAACAATTTCTACAGCTGCATCATCGAGAGCATCCTGACCAACTGCATCACTGCGTGGTATGGCAGCACTACTGACCTGGACCGCAAACACCTGCAGAGAGTGGCGAAGACAGCGGAGAAGATCATCAGGACTCCACTCCCCTCTCTGCAGAGCATCTATCACTTCAGAGTCAAAGAAGAGCTGACGTCATCCTCCGGGACCCCACCCACCGCCAGCACAGAATGTTCACACTTCTACCCTCAGGCCGGAGGTACAGAAGTGTGAAATGCAGGACAACTAGACTGAAAAACTCCTTCTTTCCCACTGCCATCAGACTCCTGAACAAATAAACTCTCAAAACTCTGCAACACAGCTTTGCAAATAGGGACTCACACACTGGTTGCTAAATTTGCACATTGCTCACTTGTACACATTTTGCGCATTTGTACAAAATGTATTTGTACAAATGCGCAAAATCACTTGTAAAAATGTGCACATTGTCTCACCCCATTTGATGTCCATATTAGCTCTGCTGCTAATTATCATGTACAGTCTACTGGTATTATCATTATAGAGAAATTCTCACACTGGGTGCTAATTTGTAATTTGTATACTGCTCATTTGCACACTGTACATAGGCTTATCAGAATCAGAATCAGAGTCAGATTTGTCAGATTATTGCCAAGCACATTTACAAGTAAACAAGTAAACATATGAGGAATTTGACTTGACATTGGGCGCGCACGAAAGACGCATCCCAATGACGCGGCAGCCATGACGAGGCGCCTGTCATATAGGGGGGGGGTGAAGAGGGGGGAGGGGGGAAGGATAGGGAAAAACACAATAGGAGAGAGAAAAAAAGCATTGTTGATCAAAATAGAGCTCATTTTATGACCAAAATTTTGATTACAAGAAAAAACTCTCAAATGCACAATTAGCAGACAATAGATCACACAATGACAAAGCAGTAGTTGAGAGAGTCAGTGTATTGTGAATATATATCAGTAATTGTATCAGTAGTGTAATGTTGAATGCAAGTGTAGGTGTGTCAATTGCTAGTGAACAGCAGAGGGCGCCTCCTGGCAGTGGATAGATGTTAAAGTCATGTGATCTAAGCAGTCTAGAGTCTCTCGCTCTTGCTTGCAGATGGTAAATTGTCACATGGTGCACTGTCCTTGAGCATTCATCTGCTGAAACAACAACAACTGTGTCGATTGTTTGGGTTAGCAGGCAGATCCGCTCCTTCCGCTTATCTTCATCAGGAGGAATGTAAATACAGGGCACCAAAGACAAGGTCAAATCAAATCTGCACAGTGCACTCAGAGAATAGATTTTTCCTCACCCGTGCAATTCTGTGCTTTCATAATTCCATGTGCAGGCTTAAACTTTATTCCATGGAGAGCACAGGGCTCCAGATGTATTCCTCCGCTGAATCACTGTCATTCAGTTCACCATTTGCCGCTACTCGTGCCCTCCTCAACTGGTCGAATTTGATGAAGGAGCTTGCCGGGTCCGCTTTGATCAGCTCTCTCACCTTCCTTCAATTTCTGATACATCAGGGAACTTCACAGCCAAAAAAATAGAAGTCCTGAGATCATAACCAATAATGTTTCCACAGACGCATGAATTCCAATGTCCATGAGTCTCCTCGCAGGTTCCAATTCTTGGGCTCCCCCTTGGCCCGATTCTTGTTGAAAAATAGTGACAATAGCACATTTAAGCCGCTTCCAAATCCATAATTTCCATTTAGATTAAGATTCAGCAGAAGAAGAGCGACTAAACACAGACAAAAACGCAACATTGCAAAGCTGGGAATAGGTCAGGAAGGCAGACAGGAGGAGGGAAGAAAAATGCGACTGCTCTCTCTCAGAGCAAGAAGAAGTTATGCCATCTCAGGTTCATATCATATCTGATATCAATATACCACTGTCCACTATAGTCATCCATCCATCCATCCATCTCCTTCTGCTTAATTCTTTTCGGGTCACGGGAGGGCTGGAGCTTATCCCAGCATCTAGGGGCAAGAGGCAGAGTACACTCTGGACAGATCACCAGTCCATCGCAGGGCCAACATAGAGAGACAGCCAACCATTCACTCTCACAGTCATACGTAAGGACAATTTAGAATCCCCAGTTTGATGCCAATTAACCTAACTAGGTAGGTTAAGTAGGTTAGGTAAATAGGTTATAGTCATCCAGTGAACTTTCAATTTCACCCTTCTTGTTTCCTCTAGTTTGACTGCTTCAACTGCTTTAGATGTCCAAATTGCCTAATGTGTGTTATTAGCATTCATCAGTAGTAGTACTTAGTACCAAGGTGTGCTAAGGTGTCCTAATTGCCTAATTGTGTATAGTGTGTGTTATTAGTATCCATTAGTATTAGTATTAGGTGTGTTATTACCTTATTAGTATGTTATGTACCTATTACCTTGGAATTCGTTTGGAGAGCAGAGTAAGAATTTCATTGGTCAGGAAATGTTGCATTTCTTAACTGTGCACATGATAATAAAGTTCCGAAAGCTGTTAAGCCAGGGGTGGGAGTGGGGATAAGCTCCTACTTTCTACAAAATGCCCCTACAGAGCACGTCTCAATGAGCCTCTGACAGCCAAGCCCAACTCCTGGCCTTCTCGTATGGCATACACCCTATGCCGGGTGGAACTATTACTACTGACAGGAGAAGGGGCGAGGGTGAGTTACTGGCGCCCCAAAACCAGTGCTTCGGGTAGATGGGACTTGTTAGCCGAGGAGGCAACCCATCTAGGAGGAAAGGATCCAAGATGGCACCCACAGTGGTCGCCATGGTGCTTCGCTGAGCTTTGTTTTGTTTGTTTTTGTTTGTCAATTGTGTGTCTGCCTGCTCTTACACCCGTGAAGAGCTACTAAATATCAGGACTTTCACTCCCATTGACCTACTCCCAGTTTTTTTTGGCTCCTGCCGCCGATCTGGCTCACTTTTTAGCCCAAAAAGTGAGACGGCGAAAGAGAGGAAGACGAGCGGGCGCCCTGGTGCGGCTTCGCAGGAGAGGCACGTGCATGGCTTTGCCTGGGATCTTTCTGTCCAACGTCCACTCATTTTATAACAAGGTAGATGAGCTGAGACTGCTGATGCGATTTAAGGACCTCTCCACCTCGTGTGCCCTCTGATTCACTGAGACCTGGCTCAAGGAAAAGACACCGGACAGCGCGCTCCTCCTCGAGGGATTTCAGCTGTTTCGTGCTGACCGAGACACGGGGCTCTCTGGCAAGACCACAGGCGGAGGAGTCTGCTTCTACATCAACAGCAGCTGGTGCTCCGATGTAACTGTGATCTCCCAACACTGTTCTCCTGCTCTGGAATATTTATTCATCAACTGCAAGCCATTTTATTCCCCACGTGAGTTTGCTTCATTCATTCTGGCCGCTGTCTACATCCCGCCCGACGCGGACGTGCGCGAGGCTCAGCGCGCGCTCGCGGATCACATTCAGCAAGCGGAGCGGACTTTCCTGGACTCTCTGGTTATTGTGCTTGGCGACTTTAACCAAAGCAACCTGAGCCACGAACTCCCCCGGTACAAACAGTTTATTAAATGCCCCACCAGAGGAGTGAACACACTGGATCACTGTTACACTACAGTTAAGGAAGCGTATCGCGCTGTTCCCCGCGCTGCGCTCGGACTATCTGATCACGTGATGGTCCACCTGATCCCCACATACAGACAGAGACTGAAGCTCACAAAACCTGTTGTGAGCACTACGAGGAAATGGACCAGTGAAGCTGTGGAGGAGCTGCGCACGTGTTTGGAAATAACTGACTGGGACATGTTTAAAGGAGCCACGCATGATCTGGATGAGTACACGGACACTGTGACCTCATATATCCACTTTTGTGAGGTGTGCATTCTTCTATCGCGCACCAGGGTGAGTTACTCCAACGACAAGCCCTGGTTCACAGCTAAGCTCAGACAAATCAGGAAGGAGAAGGAAGCAGCGTTGAAAAGTGGAGACAGGAACTACTACAAGGAGGCCAAATACCGGTTTAGCAGAGAGCTGAGGAGAGCTAAATCTGTATATTCTGAGAGACTCCAGCAGCAGTTCACTGCTAACGACTCTGCTTTTGTGTGGAGAGGACTGAGGCAAATCACCAACTATCGGCCTCAGGCTTCTAAGGGACAGGATGACAAAGCCCTTTGTCAAAGACTGTCCCAACACTATGCCCGTTTTGACACCTCGTCAGCTGTGTCCAACTCCCCCCCTCCCCCCAGCGTCACTGCCTCCATGGTCCCCACTTCATCAAAGGTGCCCCTCCCCGCCCTTGCCATCAGTAAGCAGGACGTGCACAGATAGTTCTCCAGACTGAACCCGCGCAAGGTCCCCAGTCCAGACGGCGTGTCTCCCTCCACCCTGAGACACTGTGCGGAGTTGCTGACTCCTGTCTTCACAGACATTTTTAACACCTCCCTGAAGTCATGCCACGTGCCGGCCTGCCTCAAAACCTCTACCATCGTCCCTGTCCCCAAGAAGCCACGGATCACTGGACTTAACGACTACAGACCTGTAGCGTTCACCTCTGTAGTCATGAAGTCCTTTGAGCGCCTGGTCCTGCCCCACCTCAAGACCATCACCACTCCCCTCCTGGACCCGCTGCAGTTCGCCTACAGAGCCAACAGGTCTGTGGACGACGCAGTCAACCTGGCCCTCCACTCCATCCTGCAGCACCTGGACTCCCCGGGAACCTACGTCAGGATCCTGTTTGTGGACTTCAGCTCTGCATTCAATACCATCCGCCCCGCTCTGCTCCAGGACAAGCTGTCCCTGCTCAACGTGCCTGACTCCCTCTGCAGGTGGATCACCGACTTCCTGACGGACCGGAGGCAGCATGTGCGGCTGGGAAAGACTGTCTCGGACTCTGTAAGCATCAGCCCCGGTCACCCCAGGGCTGTGTACTTTCCCCCCCCGCTCTTCTCCCTGTACACCAACTCCTGCACCTCCAGCCACCAGTCTGTCAAGCTGATCAAGTTTGCGGATGACACCACCCTCATCGGGCTCATCTCCAACGGTGACGAGTCCGTCTACAGGAGAGAGGTGGCCCGGCTGGCGTCCTGGTGCAGCCACAACAACCTGCAGCTGAACGCTCTGAAGACAGTGGAGATGATTGTGGACTTCAGAAAAGTCACAGCTCCTCTGCCCCCCCTTACCCTCACAGACTCTCCCATCACCATTGCGGATTCCTTCCGCTTCCTGGGCACCACCATCACCCGGGACCTCAAGTGGGAGCCGACCATCAGCTCCCTCATCAAAAAGGCCCAGCAGAGGATGTTCTTCCTGCGGCAGCTGACGAAGCTCAAGCTGCCCACCAAGATGTTGGTGCAGTTCTACACGGCCATCATCGAGTCCATCCTCACCACCTCCATCACCGTGTGGTACGCAGGAGCCACCGCCAGGGACAGACTAAGACTGCAGCGCATTGTGCGCGCTGCTGAGAAGGTGATCGGCTGCAAGCTCCCATCCCTCCAGGACCTGTACATCTCCAGGACCCGGAGGCATGCAGGTCGGATCATAGCCGACCCTTCACACCCTGGACACGCACTGTTTGCCCCCCTCCCCTCAGGCAGAAGACTTCGGTCCATTCAGACTAAAACCTCCCACTACATGAACAGCTTCTTCCCCTCTGCCATCAGACTGCTGAACACTAAGTGACTCTCGTGCACTATGTACTGCAGCTCAACCGGACTCATGACAATTATCACTTGTTTTCTTTTTGCATTACCGACTGCACTATGTGGAACTCCACAATATCTGCTGCTTGTTAATATATTTAAAAATTGCATAGATTAGCATTACTTATTCTTATTCTACCTTTTATTGCATGCATAGTTCTTTTATCTTTAGTGTTACTCTATGTTTAATGTTGCAGCATTGCACCGAGACAAATTCCTAGTTTGTGTACTACATGAACAATGGCAATAAATCTCATTCTGATTCTGATTCTGAAAACTCTGATCTCAAACCTCCACGGCCTTGTGGCAAGACCCAATATGGGAAGGGCTTGGGGAGATAACCCTGAAGAGAAATCCGGAGTTGGAGTCCCAAAGGCAGTTTGACGTTGTGCTCAACCTCAATCTGGCAACTCCTGTGACACACCGATACCAAGCAGTACTGGCCTTTGCCTTTCCCTTGGACCCTACCGGTGTTGTGGAGAGGGGGGACCTGCTGCATGGGCAACTGCGAGTCCTCCATACACATTGCCCATGCCTGCGCCCTGGAGAGGACACTCCAGCGTCATGTCACACGACGGAAAAACACGGGAAACAACAGTTCACCGGTTATAAGCCTCCGCTCAATTGGCGTAGAGCTGGGCGCCAGGGGTTGTTTTCGACGGTGGGAGAGGTCATAGTATCTCACGGGACAGCTACCGCCCGCCTCAAGCTGGGCAGCCCCCAGCCAGTTAGGTGCTGTTCCGCCACAGTCTGTCCGCCCTACTGGGTGCATGGGGCTCAGGAATACTTATGTTCTGAATCATGGACTGCAAACCCTGCACCAAACAAAAACAAAGTATCAAATAACAAAAAACCAGCACTCAAATTCGGCTGCTGGAACGTCAGAACCCTACTTCCGGGTTTCTCAAACAATCCCGAGAGATAGAGGACACACGCAAGACAGCGGTAATAAACAACGAACTGCTGAAGCTCAAGGTGGACATCGCCACACTCCAAGAAACGCGCCTACCAGAAAGAGGCTCATTACATGAACATGATTATACCTTTTACTGGCAGGGTAAGAGTGCAGATGAGACAAGGGAGCACAGAGTTGGCTTTGCAGTGAAAAACTCTCTTGCTGAAGATGGTGGATCTTGCGAGGGAAGACCAGAAAGGATGCTCTCTCTTCGACTGCACACCTCAGACAGACCGGTCAACCTAATCAGTGTCTACGTGCCCACCTTGTACTCCAGGCAGGACATGAAAGATGAATTCTACAACCAGCTTTCATCGATGATACAAAACATACCTTCCAGAGAACACCTGATCTTATTGGGAGATTTCAACGCTAGAGTGGGTGCTGACTCAGGATCCTGGCCAACATGTATGGGGAAGCACGGAACCGGTAAGATGAATGAAAATGGACAACGCCTGCTAGAACTGTGCTCACTCCAAGGACTCTGCATAACGAACACCTACTTTCAGCTTAAGCAACAGCATAAAGTTTCTTGGAAGCACCCACGCTCTAAGCGCTGGCACCAACTGGACCTGATACTGACACGTCAACACCAACTGCGGAATGTACAGATCACCCGCTCATACCAGAGTGCTGACTGCAACACAGATCACTCACTGGTATGCTGTAAGGTCAGACTTGTTCCCAAGGCCCTGCATTACAACAAACCTCCTGGAAGACAGCGCATTGATGCCAGGATGACGCAACAACCAGACAAAGTCATCGAATTCACCGAAAATCTCAAGAAGTCCATCACAATCTCACCTGAAGTAGATGCCGCAGAGAGATGGAACACCCTCAGAGATCACATTCACAGCGTTGCTCTCCGTACATTTGGTAAAAAATGAGGAAACACACGCGATTGGTTCGAGGCGAACTCCAGTGAGCTGGCCACCGTCCTCGCAGAAAAGAGAGCTGCTCTAATGAAATACAAGGATCGCCCCACCCGCAAATCACAGGAAGCTCTGCGGGCAGCCAGGAGCAAGAACTCAACGGACAGCCAGATGCTGCGCAAAACGATTACTGGTTGAAACTCTGTGAGAGTATCCAAATGGCAGCCGACACAGGAGACATACGTGGAATGTACGACGGGATCAAGAAAGCAATTGAGCCAACTCAACGTAAGACAGCGCTGCTAAAAACCAAGACCAGAACTACCATCACAAACCAAATGGAGCAGATGGAGAGGTGGGTAGAGCACTACTCTGAACTATACTCCCAAGACAGCTCGATTTCGGAGGAAGCACTGAATAATTTGGAGGACCTACCGATCATGGAAGAGCTGGACTCACCTCCAGCCATGGAGGAATTGGAAGAAGCACTAGACTCTCTGCCAACTGCGTAAGCGCCTGGGCTCGATGGGATCCCAGCAGAAGTTATAAAGTGCTCAAAGGATGTCATCCTTCAACAACTACATGAGATCCTATCTCGCTGCTGGGAAGAAGGGGAGGTGCCTCAAGACATGAAGGACTGCAAAATAGTGACGCTGTATAAAAACAAAGGTAGCCAAAGCGACTGCAACAGTTATCGAGGGATATCATTGCTTAGTGTCACCAGGAAGACATTCGCGCGTGTGGTTCTCAGCCGTCTTCGGAAACTCGCGGAAAGAATTTATCCTGTATCTCAAAGTGGTTTCAGATCCGGGCGCTCCATGATTGATATGATCTTTTCTCTCAGACAGCTTCAGGATAAATGCAGGGAGCAAAATAAACCACTATATGTCGCATTCATCGACCTGACAAAAGCCGTCGATACAGTTAGCCGTGAAGGACTGTTCGAAGTTCTCAAGAAGATCGGGTGTCCCCCCCAATTGCTGCAAATTATTGAATCCTTCCATACCGACATGAAAGCTATTATCCAGTTTGATGGGAGCTTTTCAGAACCATTCAACATCCGCCGTGGAGTAAAACAGGGCTGCGTGCTTGCGCCTACCCTGTTTAACGTATACTTTGCCGTCATGCTAAAGTATGCATTTGGTACTCGGAACGATGGTGTCTGCTTCCACACAAGGTCTGATGGCAAAGTGTTCAACCTATCACGACTGAGTACAAAATCCAAGATCCGAAAAGTATCCATCAATGAGATGCTGTTTGCCGACAATGCAGCACTGATAGCTCACTCGGAACTGGAATTACAATCAATGATCAACACACTCAACAAAGCCTACGACGACTTCAGTCTGACCATCAGTCAGCAGAAGACCAAAGTAATGGGCCAAGGTGTCTCGAACCCTCCTATGATGAATATCAAAAACCACCCACTGGATGTGGTTCAGGAGTTTACATACCTCGGATCCAAAATATCAGACGACCACTCACTCAACAACGAGCTCAGTAGAAGAATCGGCCTTGCTGCAACGACCTTCGGAAAATTATCACAGAAGGTATGGCTGAACCAAAAACTGTCGAGGCACACAAAGATCACTGTTTACAGGGCATGCGTCCTCAGTACCTTGCTACTGTATATGGCAGTGAGACATGGTGTCTATATGCCTCGCAAGAGTGACGGCTCAACGCCTTTCATCTCCGCATGCTGAGAAGTATTCTTAACATTAAATGGAGCGACCATATCACAAACAATGAGATACTCTCCCGCGCGAGCTTACCAAGCCTGTTCACCTTGCTTCGCGAAGGTCATCTCCGCTGGTTGGGACACATTTATCGGATGCCGGATGGGAGAATACCGAAAGACATTCTGTACGGAGAGCTTGCATCCGGCAAACAAACCTGAGGTCGACCGTATCTCCGTTTCAAGGATTTATGCAAAAGAGACATGAAAACACTGGGCATGGACGTGATCAACTGGGAGGATACTGCAGACGACTGAAACCGCTGGAGACATGCGCTGAAAGACGGACTCAGAAGGGGAGAAGAGCACCTTCGCCAGTCTGCCGACGAAAAACGATCATCTCAAAAGGATGCATTGAAAAAGACACCACAACTAAGCGCCTACATCTGCGACCGTTGCAACCGTGACTGTCACTTGCGTACTGGCTGACACAGCCACAAGCAATGCTGCCATAACCACATTATTCCAACTCAAGGTGCAGATCCATAGTCTCCCGAGACTGAAGGATGCCAGGAGTACGTTATGTACCTACTACCTTGGCATTCGTTCGGAGAGCAGAGTAAGAATTTCATTGCTCAGGAAATGTTGCATTTCTTAACTGTGCACATGATAATAAAGTCTTTGAATCTTGAATGTATGCCCTCAATACTTGGTTGGGTCCTCTTGACAATACTCCATAGATCCTCTATGGCAGGGGTCTGCAACCTTTGCGAACCAAAAAGCCACTTTGCTCCTCTCTGACTAAAAGTTTAGACTAGAAGACTAGACTACAAGTTTACATCCATTTCCTTAGTATTTGGTAGAACTGCCTTGAAACTGTCTGACTTGGGTCAAATGTTTGGGTCTCCTTCCACAAGCTTCTCACAATAGTTTTCTGGAATTTTGGCCCATTCCTCCTGACAGAACTGGTGGAACTCAGTCAGGTTTGTAGGCCGTCTTGCTCACACGCATCTTTTCAGCTCTGCCCACAAATTTTCTATGGGATTGAGATCACGCCTTAGTGATGGCCACTCCAAAACATTGACTTTGTTGTCCTTGAGCCCCGTTGTAACTAATTTGGTGGTCATTGTCCATCTGGAAGACCCATTTGTGCCCAAGCTTTAACTTCCTGGCTGATGTCTTGAGCTGTTGCTTCAATATTTCCACATAATGTTCTTTCCTCATGATGCCATCTATTTTGTGAAGTGCACCAGTCCCTCCTGCAGCAAAACACCCCTTCAACATGATGCTGCCACCTCTGTACTTCACAGTTGGGATGGTGTTCTCAGGCTTGCAAACTCCACCCCTTTTCCTTTAAATGTAACGTTGGTCATTATGGCCAATTTTAGTTTCATCAGACCACAGGACATGTCTCCAAAAATTAAGGCCTTTGGTCCCCATGTGCATTGGGCAAACTGTCATCTGACTTTTTTTATGCTGCTTTTGGAGTAATAGCTTTGTCCTCTCTGAGAGACCTTTTAGCCCATGTTGATACAGGACTCGTTTCACTGTGGATAATGACACTCTTCTTCTTGACCATTTGCATGTCATTTTGAGATGAGATCACAGGGAGCCAAAGCATGGGGGCTTAAGAGCCACGGGTTGCTGACCCCTGCTCTATTGGGTTTAGGTCAGGAGAGTTTGCTGGCCATTAAACCAGGTTTTGGTACTTTTAGCAGTGTAGGCAGGTGCCAAGTTCTGCTGGAAAAATGAAATTAGCATCTCCATAAAGCTTGTCAACAGAGGCAAGCATGAAGCGCTCTAAAATTTCCTGATAGACGGCTGCGCTAACTTTTGACTTGATAAAACATAGTGGACCAACACCAGCAGATGACATAGCTCCCCAAATCAGGTGCCAAGTCCTGTCATTTAGAAATCAAGGTTGCAGAGTCTAAAGAAAGAGTGAAGAGGCACAGAATTCAAGCTGGTCCAGTGTGAAGTTTCCACAGTGATGATGTGACCAAAATATGTCAGAAACATTTCATTAAGACATGTGTGAGCTGTTTCACTTTTTGAATTGAATTAGTGAAATAAACTTTGATATTCTAATTCAGTGAGAAGCACCTGTAAAGCTTTGCACATGCCGAGTATATGAAAACAAATTAAGTTGGTGAGAAGAGAAGAGCAAAGGGACTCTCCAAATCTTCTTCTCCTTCTTCTCTTAGGACCAATTTTACTTCCTTGGGCACAATGCCAGCTGGCTGTTGCTAGGAGACTACAGACACTTCTTCAGCTGGCGCAACAAAATAACTGCATAGTATTCTCCTGTAAAAAAAAAATTAAAGTGTAAAACAAAATTGTAGAGTTGAAGGGGGACATGATTACCCAGGGACTGAATTACAACTCAGATGGGGGTAAGGCAGGCACAAGATATGATGTCAAAGAAAGGGTGAAAACCAAAACCATAAATAAATAAATGAATAAAGGCTGCTTTCACCTTTTCCTCCCACAGATGACATCTATGAATCTGTGTATATCAGGGATATGTTTGACAACCAGGCTAGCGTGGGGTGGCTTATTGTCACTTTTCAGGAATGGTAGTGTGATACAACTCTGTTTACAATATTGGGCAACAACAGCTGGACCTGGTAGCATTAAAACTAAGGCAAATCAGTTCAGTTTTATGCTGCATTATATTTACTATGCCATATCAGGTTCAGGTTCAGGTTCAGGTTACTTTATTTGTACCCGTAGGTAGATTTGTTTTGCAGTCTGGTGACATCCATATTTACAAGCCACAAATTACATTCAACATAGACACAAACACAGGCACACATGAAATTGACTATAGACATGATAAATATACTCAAGGCTCCATCAATCAGGGTATAAAAAGGCAAAGAGATGGAGAAAAACCAGAGGTAAGAGAGAAGAGTCAGATTAAAAGTTAAAAACCAGTCAAAGGGGTTTAAAAACTCAAAGGTCTAAAACCCAATAAAATATTTAGAACCCAAGTAACATCCTACAAAAATAAGTAACTATAAAATGGAGTTAATAAATAGGGTACCTAAATTATGTGCAATATATTGTTACAGCTTGTTCAACTCTTTGACAGCAGCAGGAACAAAGCTGTTTTTGTAGCGCTGGGTTTTACTTTTGGGACAGCAAACCACCGTCTTGAGGGAAGAAGCTGAAGTTGCAGTGCAAAGGGTGGGAGTCATCATTTAAAATGGAGGTAGCCATCCTCTGTACTTGTCTGGTGTACAGGGATGTCAGGCTCAGCTGTGACTCACCAAACAAACGACTGGACCATCTAACTACCTGATCCAAGGATTTCCTCTGTTTCAGTTTTATCCTGACCAAAACCATGACACTAAGAAAAGGATAAAACGGATTCAATAAAAGTCCAATAAAACATTGTCATTATGGTTCGGTCAATTTGGAAGTGTGCAAGTTTATCTCAAGCAATGCAAATGTTGCTGACCCTTTTGCACACCCTTTCACAGTTCTCTTCAAAGTTTAAATTACTATCAATAATCATCCCAAGATATTTGTAGATTGTAACACATTCAGTGTCTGGCCTTTTAGTACGGTGACTTCGTGCCTGGGAGTTTTCCTCCTAAAGTCAATAATCATGTCTTAGTTTTGTCGTAATTCAGCTGTAGATAGGAATCTCACACCAGTGAACAAAATCATCAACTACTGGGCCGTGGCCACTCTCACCATCCTAGAGGAGACTGACAATAACTGTGAATCATCAGCAATACTTTATAATGTGTCTGTTGTCATGTCTGCTCCGACACATGTTTGTGTACAGGATGAAGAGTAGTGGTGACAACACCCCCCCCCCCCCCCCGAGGAGAGCCAGTAGAAGAGCACTTTAGGTCAGACAATGTACCATTGACCCTTACTCTCTGCATCCTGTTGGTTAAGAAATCCAGAATCCAACCCACCAGATTATTGCTCAAATCAAATTGTTGCAAGAGCCTTTCAACTAAGATATGAGGTTGGATTGTATTAAAGGCGGAGGAAAAGTCCACAAATAAAAGCCTGGCGTGTGTCCCATTAAAATCCAGATGTTTAAAAAGCATGTTAAACAGATTGACAGTGGCATCCTCCACTCCTCTGTGAGGCCTATAGGCAAACTGCAGAGGATCCAATGCTGCTCAGTCTGCTTTAGGACCTCACATCTGACCAGTTTTTCAAAAATTTTCATTAAAATTGAAGTCAAAGCAACTGGTCTAAAGTCGTTAACCGTTTTAGGACAGCTGGATTTTGGAACGGGAACAACCACGGCTTCTTTCCAGATCTTAGGTACATGTTGTGTCTGTAAGACTTATTTGAAAAATGTAATGAAATATAGGACTCAGTTCAGTGGCACAGGACTTTATCAAGCGCCCACATATATTATCAGGGCCCTGACTTTTGTTCACTTTTACAGCGCAGAACTCCCTTTTAACATCTGCACCTCAATATTAAAGTGCTGATTGTCTTTGAGTTTCTGTTTCAAATCTTGGGTTTCTGTGCTAAAATCAAAGGAGTCAAAACGACCATTAAAACGTTTAAGAGCATTAGCCAGCTGTGTCTGAATTAAAACCATCTAAAACACTCGATTACTGTGCTCTGTGCTCTGAAGGCCTGCAATAGTTTTCATACTGGCCCAGACTGAACCAAGTTTCTTTGTTGCCATCTTGCTTTCCAATTCTGATTTATAATTCTGTTTTGCTCTTAAAATTTTGGACTTCAGCTCTTTTGTGGCAACCTGTAGCTCAGAAACAGACTCCTGTTTAAAGGCAAGTGCTTTCCTCTGTAAGCAGGATTTAACTGATTTTGTAACCCATGGTTTGTTGTTGGGATATATTTTGACACGTTTATGTGGAACTATCTTATTTTTACAGAAAGACATGTATGAGCATGTGACATCCACCAAAGAGTCCAAATCATCCCCACAGGCCGGTGTGAACATCTCCCAGTCTGTACAATCAAAGCATTCCTGGAGGCTGTGCACTGAATCTTCTGTCCACACATCAGTGTCTCTCGTCTCCACCTTGCCTCTTCTGAGAGCAGTTTTATATGTGGGCAGCAAATGTACACAGTTGTGATCTGAGGATCCTACAGGAGGAAGGAGGAGTGATTTATAGGCCCTCTCTATGGATCCATAGCACAGGTCCAATGTCTTTTTTCGCCTGGTTGGGCAGGAGACATACTGATAAAAGTTTTTAAGTGTCTTCTTTAAAGAAACATGGTTAAAATCCCCAAGAATGAAGTTTGGCGCCTCTGGAGAAATTGATTGCAGCCGCTGGATCACATCAAAGATGGTGCTGGAGGCGGAGTCAGCGTCTGCCCTCGGGCGAATGTACACAGTTGTGATGAAAAGCTGGGGGAACTCGCAAGGCAAATAAAAGGGGCGTAGTGACACAGACAGCAGCTCCACATCGGGTGTACAGATGCGCTCTCTGACCGTGACAGATGTGCAGTACTGCTTATTAATGTATAAACATACGCCGCCCCCCTGACGTTTCCCTGTTACCTCTTCCTGCCGATCCGAGCGCAGTGGGGCTCCAAAGCCGTCAATCCACAGGTCTGCGTCTCGGTCATGCGCATTAAGCCAAGATTCGGTGAAGGCGCATGACACAGCAGTTCTTAAGGCCTTCTGGTAGCGTACATTCCCTTGAATTTCATCCACCTTGTTTCTCAGAGACTGTACATTCCCAAAAATCATAGAAGGAAGAGGAATGTTACCAAACTGACGTCTTCTCAGGCGCAATTTCACACCTCCACGCTTTCCGCGTTTCCTTCTCCCGTCTCTCCCGTCTCACTTTCACGCTGTGCCCGTCTCTCAAAATAAAATCCGGCAGTTGCAGCTTAGGCTCAATCACAGCCGCTGCATCACCATGTTTAAATGCAGCAACATGTCCTGGAATAATGTATCCTGCCCGCCATGATGCCGAACGCGTTTATTTCAGAGACAAAGAGCCGGAGGAAAAGTAGCAGCAATGCAAAAAAGGGGAGGAAGTCCATGTTGCTGGAACCAGGGAGCTCTTTGCCATACAGTCCACAAACATTCCAGGACAGAAACGACACAGAGAATTTCGTAAAAACACATTAAAGTGCATAAAAAACAAGACACACAGACGAAGGACCTTTTTCACCAGCTGCCGGTCGCTGTGTGCGCATGCGCCCTCTGTCACAACAAATGGCAAATATGCTAACAAATGCATGGATGTCTCCCACATGAGCTGTTTTGGGCATATCTGGGAGGGGACCAAGGGGCAGACCTAGGACACACTAAAGAGACTATATCTACCAGCTGGCCTGGCAATGCCTGGGAATCCCTGAAGAGATGGAGGAGGTGGCCTGAAGAGATAGGTCTGGGCTTGTAGTGTCCACTGGTCCATTTTTAATCATTTTTAATTGAAGGAATACACTGATGCTGAATGTGTTGAGGCTATGGGATGTAATTACCAAGTGGAGTGACAACAAATGATTGGAAGTGGAAACCAACAGTCAAAGAGCTTTTTTTGGGGGGTGGGGGGGGCTGCTCAGTAGCCACAGGTCAGTCTGTGGTTGTACTGGGTAGCTTCCAGGTGTGAATGCATAACTGGATGAGTGTGAACAGGGCGTCCTTGAAAAGAGAGAGGTTGCCTCTCAATGAAACTTCCCTGTATAAATAAAGGTTAAATAAAATAAAAAAAATTAAAGAAGCAGTTTCATGTTTTGCAGAATTGACCCTTAATATGAACTGAAAATTAATTAAACCATGACTTCTATATTTGTCATATGCGCCTCTACGAGGCGCAGAGAGGACCAATCCAAATGCAGGATGTGTTCAAGATATTTATTGACAAAAACAACAAACATCCAAAAGTGCCCACAGAACAAAAATGCAAACAAGAATAACTTACAGAAATGCAGCCTCTGAGCAGGAGAGCGCTCAGGAGAAGAAAAATACTTCAGAGGCTGGTACTATATGATGATGAGAGGAGAACGAGAGTAGAATCAATTTAGCCGCACCCAAACAGAGGAACAGCAGAGCTTAAATATAATGCATTTTAATGAGGCGCAGGTGTGGCCAGGCAGAGCGAGCCGGCAACCTAATCAAACCAACTGCCCACAGCTGATGGCAGAAGGCAGTGGGCAGCTGGTGGGGAGTATCTGGGAAAAAAGGGGAAAGATTCTGCCACAAAACCAGAAAATAAACAAAGCAGAGCTCATAATAATACTAGTGACAAACAGACAGAACTTAGAATTACTGTGAGTGTCTGAGCTCAGTAACACACGCTCTGACACATGACAGAGCCACCCCTTTCAGGGGTGGATTCCAAACACTCCCAGGTAACACCAAAGAGCCCCCCCAAAGAAGCATTACACTAGTCAGGGTGGGAGGCGGGGGAACTGGCAGGAGGGAACAAAAATATAGGGCCCGCTCCAGACCCGCACCCATGCTACCTCAAAGTCTTGGGCCCTAAAACAGTTCAAGAGGCCGGCCGAAGTCCCAGGCCAGCCGGACGGCCAGGTGGAAGGAGTCGGGTGGCCTGCCCAAGAATATTGGCCACCCAACCCAATGGCTCAGTCTATCCGGCGGCCGGCCTGAGTTCTTTAGCCACCTGGACTACAGGGACGATCCAGGAGGCCCCCCCCCCCCCCCATAGGAGGATCCACAGGCAGACAAAGATGGAAGACCCCGACGGCGTCTAGCTGAGGAGGAAAAGAGATGACAACGCCCTCGGTGGTCTGAAACAGGAGGACCGTAGCCCCCGCGGTGGCTCTGGGCTGGAGCTTGGCTGCACCCGCGGTGGCTCCGGGTTGGAGCTCTGCAGCACCCGCGGTGGCTCTGAGCTGGAGCTCTGCAGCACCCACGGAGGACCCAGGCTGGGCCAACGCTGCACCCACGGTGGGCCCCGAGCTGGGGCGCAATGCCCATGGTGAACCCATACTGGAATGCAGCACCCATGTCGGCTCAAAGCTGGGGCACAGCACCCACAATGGTCCCCAGATGGGACACAGCACCCATGGAGACCTGGACGGCGGTGGGGGAACCCAGACGACGGCCTCCGGCAGGGGATGAGCTGCACCTACGGAGGTCCCGGGCTGGGACGGAGCACCTGTGCCGACCTCTGCTGGGGAAGCTGGACCCATGGCATCTTCGGGTGATGAGCCTGGATCCACGGAGACCTCTGGTTGGAGTGGATCTTTCCTGGTGACCCTGGGAGAAGACTCAGAAATAACAAGCAGAGGAAAATGGCCAGGGTTGCCGGCAGCAGTGAAGCCCGGCGAGGTAAGCTCAGATGCAGCGGGCAGCTGCACCTGGCTCCCCTCATCAAGAGCCTGGCAAGATTGGTCTAGAACAGGGGTGGGCAGTGAGGGCCATTCCACTGCAGGTTTTCTGTTCCACCCAGTCTCTTCAGCAGGTGTTTGCTCTGATCAGCTTCAAGGATTGCTAATCACTAAAAACACCTGCTGAAGGGACTGGGTGGAACAGAAAACCTGCAATAGAATGGCCCTCCATGGCACATGATTGCCCACACCTGGTCTAGAACTAGGAGAAGAAAAAAAAGGAGAGCACTTGCCTGAGCTCGAGCTCCACCGCCATCCAGGACTCTGTTGATCCAGATGATGCCTCTTGGAGGTCCACCTCGGATTCCCACTCTGCTGCGGTGGTGTCTGCAGCAGGCATGATGGTGGTAGCAGTCCTAAACCCCCCAGGTGATGTTTCCCACGCTGGTGACTCATCTGGCGTGGCGGCTGGTGGCTGCCTCACCGCTGACCCTGGAACTGGATCCTCCAGGGCCTTGGGCTCCTCCATCATCCAGCGGTTCTGCTCCGGGGCTGGTGGACACTCAGGAAAGGGTGGAGGAGACACAGAGAGGACAGGAGAGTAGTGAATTGCTGCAAAAGGTGTGGAGAGCTCAGGGGACTGCATTTCCTGAGCCTTCCTACTGGGAATCAGGCAAGGCATTTCAACAAAAATAGAAGGAGAATGAAATGACACTTGCCTGTTCTCCCGGTCTTTGATGTTATCTGCTGCAGCAGTTGAACAGTCGTCCCTCTGTGGAAGAGCCGCTTCAACAGTCACAGAGATGGGCGGAGCCGAGGAACTGACGGAGGACCTCTCGGCAGCGGGAGAAGACACCGAAGGAGAGGAAGGAAAAGCAGCTACAGACCCAGGGAAAGCTGAGGAAACAGCTGGAGAAGAGAGGAGAGTGGGCTGCACTGCTGAGGGAAACTCCTGCTTAGGTGCTGTAGAAAAGGCTGTCTGGGAGGTGGAGTTATTCCTCTGGCGGTCAGGCACGGGACGGCGGCGGCATCTTGAAACCAGCAGCGCACCCATTGGAGCTGGTGATGGTGATACAGGAGAGAGGACAGGCTTCAGCCGTGGAGAGCGCCTCTGCTTTGGCTCTGCTGAGAATGCTCCAATTGTCAGGTCTGGGAACGATTGCTGGAGCGCAGACACCAAGGAGTATGCAGGACATCTCCACAGGCCAGAGTGCACCTCCAGGGTCCCACCGCTGCGCGCACACATTCCCATACCTTTGGATCCTTGGGCTTCCAGAGCTTTGTCCACAAAATCCCGCCCATTCCTCCTCCACCGTCAGGGCCCTCGCTGCCAACCCTCTGATGATTTTACGGGGCCGGTGCGCTAAGGACATGATGGGCTCCGCTGGTCAGGTGAGTGAAAAAGGGGGAAAAAAAAAGGGAAAAAGGGCACAAACACACCCAATGGATCTTTTACACTGGCGGCTAAGTTCTGTCATGTGTGCCTCTATGAGGCGCAGAGAGGACTGATCCAAATGCAGGATGTGTTCAAGATATTTATTGACAAAAACAACAAACATCCAAAAGTGCCCACAGAACAAAAATGCAAACAAGAATAACTTACAGAAATGCAGCCTCTGAGCAGGAGAGCGCTCAGGAGAAGAAAAATACTTCAGAGGCTGGTACTGTATGATGATGAGAGGAGAACGAGAGTAGAATCAATTTAGCCGCACCCAAATAGAGGAACAGCAGAGCTTAAATATAATACAGTTTAATGAGGCGCAGGTGCGGCCAGGCAGAGCGAGCCGGTAACCTAATCAAACCAACTGCCCACAGCTAATGGCAGAAGGCAGTGGGCATCTGGTGGGGAGTGTCTGGTTAAAAAAGGAGAAAGACTCTGTCACAAAACCAGAAAATAAACAAAGCAGACCTCATAATAATACTAGTGACAAACAAACAGAACTTAGAATTACTGCGAGTGTCTGAGCTCAGTAACCCACGCTCAGATACACGACAATATCGAGATATGTTTCCACTCAAAATGTTTGTGCATCATTACATGTTTACTGCTTAGTGTAAATTATTTTACATTAATAAAGTGCTTTGAAAGTGTTATAGAATGTGGACTTTCAAGTTCTGAAGGAAGAGGGAGAAAACTGTTAAACTCTGGTGCCAAGCTGCTATAGAAGATTCCTGAACATACCTCTCAAAAAAGTAAGCTGAATACTCATTCATTCATTCATTCATTCATCTTCTTCCACTTAATCCTTTTCGGGTCACGGGGGGCTGGAGCCTATCCAGCATCTTTGGGCGAGAGGCAGGATACACCCTGGACAGATCGCCAGTCCATCGCAGGGCCAACACAGAGAGACAGACAACCATTCACTCTCACAGTCATACCTACGGACAATTTAGAATGCCCAGTTTTGATGCCAATTAACCTAACTTGCATGTGTTTTGCCCCCTCATGGATCGTCACCTTATCGTGGTGGGGGGGTTTGCATGCCCCAGTGATCCCAGGAGCTATGTTGTCCGGGGCAATTTGCCTCTCATAGGGTCTCCCAAGACAAACTGGTCCTGGGTGAAGGGCCAGACTAAGAACGATCCAACAGACTCTCATGAATTGTATATCAAGGATTCAGTGTACCCCGCCCGGTATGGGGTTACCGGGGCCCCACCCTGGAGCCAGGCCTGGGGGAGGGGTTCGAAGGCTAGCGTCTGGTGGCCGGGTTTCCACCCATGGGACCCGGCCGGGCTCAGCCCGAAGGAGTTACATGGGTTCGCCCTCCAGTGGGCTCACCACCTGCAGGAGGGATCATGGGGATCCGGTGCTATGTGGATCAGGTGGCGGTCAAAGGCGGAGACCTTGGCGGACTGATCCCAAGCTTTCTAAACTGGCTTTCGGTACGTGGAATGTCACCTCTCTGGTGGGGAAGGAGCCTGAGCTGGTGTACGAGGTTGAGAGATACCGGCTAGATATAGTCTGCCTCACCTCAACACACAGCTCCGGTTCCGGAACCAGTCTCCTGGAGAGGGGCTGGAGCTTGGCCTTTTCTGGAGTTGCCCCGGGCGAGAGGCGACGAGCAGGGGTGGGTATTCTTGTATCGCCCCACCTTGCTGCCTCTATATTGGGAGTTTTCCCCGGTGGACGAAAGGGTTGCTTCCCTGCGCCTTCGGGTTGGGAAACGGGTCCTGACCATCAATTTGTGCCTATGCACCAAATGATGGTTTCAGAGTACCCACCCTTTTTGGAGTCTGTGACTGGGGTGCTGGAGGGTGCACCTCTTGGAGACTCCATTGTCCTACTGGGGGACTTCAATGCGCACGTGGGCAATGACAGTGAAACCTGGAGGGGGGTGATTGGGAGGAACGGCCTGCCCGATCTGAACCCGAGTGGTGTTCAGTTATTGGACTTTTGTGCTAACCACAGTCTGTCCATAACGAACACCATGTTCAAGCATAAGGGTGTCCATATGTGCACCTGGCACCAGGACACCCTAGGTCGCAGGTCGATGATCGATTTTGTTATCGTGTCATCAGACCTGCGACCGTATGTCTTGGACACCGGAGTAAAGAGAGGTGCAGAGCTGTCAACTGATCACCACCTGGTGGTGAGTTGGATCCGATGGCAGGGGTGGAAGCCATTCAGACCTGGTAGACCCAAACGTATAGTGAGGGTGTGCTGGGAGTGTCTGGCTGAGGCCCCTGTCCGGGAGGTCTTCAACTCCCACCTCTGGAAGAACTTCAACCACATTCCGAGGGAGTCTGGAGACATGGAGTCTGAATGGGCCATGTTCTCCACCTCTGTTGTTGAAGCGGCTGCCCAGAGCTGCGGCCGCAAGGTGGTCGGTGCATCTCGTGGTGGCAACCCCCGAACCAAGTGGTGGACACCAGCGGTGAGGGGGGGCCATTAAGCTGAAGAAGGAGTCCTATCAAGCTTGGTTGGCTTGTGGGACTCCCGAAGCAGCTGAGGTGTACCGGCAGGCCAAGCGGAGTGCAGTTCGGGTGGTAGCTGAAGCAAAAACCCGGGTATGGGAGGAGTTCGGTGAGGCCATGGAACAAGACTTTCGGTCGGCCTCAAAGAGATTCTGGCAAACTGTCCGACGGCTCAGGAGGGGAAAGCAGCTCCCCGTCCACACTGTGTATGGTGCGGATGGGACACTGTTGTCTTCGACTGGGGACATCGTCGGGCGGTGGAAGGAATACTTCGAGGATCTCCTCAATCCCACTGATACGCCTTCCACAGAGGAAGCAGGGTCTGGGGACGAGGGGGATGACTCGCCTATCACAGGGGCTGAGGTCGCCAAGGTGGTTAAAAATCTCCTTGGTGGCCGGGCCCCAGGGGTGGACAAGATTCGCCCCGAGTACCTCAAGGCCCTGGATGTTGTTGGGTTGTCATGGTTGACACACCTCTGCAACACTACGTGGAGGTCGGGGGCAGTGCCTTTGGCATGGCAGACCGGGGTGGTGGTTCCTCTCTTTAAAAAAAGGGGCCCGGAGGGTGTGCTCCAACTTTAGAGGGATCACACTCCTCAGCCTCCCTGGGAAGGTCTATGCCAAGGTACTGGAGAGGAGAGTCCGGCCGTTGGTTGAACCTCGTATTCAGGAGGAGCAATGTGGTTTTCGTCCTGGCCGTGGCACATCGGACCAGCTCTTTACCCTCTCGAGAATTCTCGAGGGTTCGTGGGAGTTTGCCCAACCAGTTACATGTGTTTTTGTGGACTTGGAGAAGGCATTTGACCGCGTCCCTCGTGGATTTTTGTGGGGGGTGCTTCGGGAGTATGGGGTATCGGCTTGTTGTTACGAGCTATTCAGTCTCTGTACGACCGTTGTGAGAGTTTGGTTCGTATTGCCAACACTCGTCGGAGTCATTCCCAGTGAGAGTTGGACTCCGCCAGGCTGCCCTTTGTCACCGATCCTGTTCATAATTTTTATGGACAGATTTCTAGGCGCAGCCAGGGAATGGAGGGTGTCATGCTTGGTGACCACAGGATCTCATCTCTGTTGTTTGCAGATGATGTTGTCCTGTTGGCTTCATCCAGCAATGACCTACAGCTCTTGCTGGGACGGTTTGCCGCTGAGTGTGAAGCGGCTGGGATGAGAATCAGCACCTCCAAGTCCGAGTCCATGGTCCTCAGCCGGAAAAAGGTGGATTGTCCTCTCTGGGTTGGGGACAGGCTCCTGCCCCAAGTGGAGGAGTTTAAGTATCTTGGGGTCTTGTTCACGAGTGAGGGGAGAATGGAGCGAGAGATCGACAGACGGATTGGAGCAGCATCTGCAGTGATGCGGACGTTGTACCGGCCTGTTGTGGTGAAGAGGGAGCTTAGTTCTAAGGCAAAGCTGTCGATTTATCAGTCAATCTACGTTCCTACTCTCACCTATGGTCACGAGCTTTGGGTAATGACCGGCTGAAATGAGCTTTCTCCGTAGGATTGCTGGACTCACCCTCAGAGATAGGGTGAGGAGCTCAGTCATCCGGGAGAGGTTCAGAGTAGAACCGCTGCTCCTCCACATTGAAAGGAGTCAGTTGAGGTGGTATGGGCATCTGATTAGGATGCCTCCTAGACGCCTCCCACTTGAGGTGTTTCAGGCACGTCCCACTGGGAGGAGACCCCGGGGCAGACCCAGGACTCGGTGGAGAGACTATGTCTCCCAGCTGGTCTGGGAACGCCTTGGTATCCCCTCTGAAGAGCTGGTGCAGGTGGCTGGGGAGAGGGAAGTCTGGGCTTCTCTGCTTGAACTGCTGCCTCCGCGACCCGGACCTCCGGAAAAGCGGTAGAAGATGGATGGATGGATGCATGCATGTTTTTGGCATGTGGGAGGAAACCGGAGAAATCCCGGAGTAAACCCACGCAGACACGGGGAGAACATGCAAACTCCACACAGATCACTGTTGGTCGGGGGCTGGGATCAAACCCAGGATCCCCCGCCAAGGGTGAGTTGCTGTGCTGCCGCTGTGCTGCTGCTTGTATTGTGTGTTTTAATATTTATTTTACTTTGCTTGTCATTACATTTGCTGGAAAATAGGGATGCTGCTATAAGTCACCAAGTAGTTCCCTCCCTTCACATTGGCGCATTACTGCTGACATCAAGTCTATATCCTAAAATGTAATGTTTTATGTTAGGGGATGTAGGTTTTTCTCAAAAGATGGAAGCAGGTTACACAATATGATGGTGTAAACAGAATTATGTCCCCTCCACATGAACAGCACAAGAATACCACACACAAACACACACATACAAAGAGAGAGGGTGATCTTGAATAAGATTTTGAACACTGTCCAAAACGCTTTTCAGCCATCTGTGTTACTAAATCTGCACTCTGTAGGGATGCTGTTCTTTCACTTGCTGGACTGCACACACACTTACAGCTGCGCTCAGCAAATCTGGACAAAAGCCTGTCAATGCTGAGCCCACCATGGTTAAAGGTGAACAGAGGAAAAGCTCCTGTGTGCTATCTCTGGATGCGTAAAATGAATGAAAAATGGGATACCCAAATCCCACAGTAAACCGTGAGCCTATTATGGGAAAAAAAAAGAAAAAATAAGGTCTACTTATACCACTCTGTTAATTTCATCTCAACTTCTTTTAAAACAGCTTTGTCAAACTGAAAGTTACAGAAGGTAAAACAGAAAAATGCACCTGCACCATATTCACTACAAATAAGGAAATTGTGATTTTTACCTTCAAAGAGGTATGAAACCTTTTCTTCTAAAACACTCTTTTGAACCCACTGTTTACACTATTCTATAGGTGCTGTGGACTTTGTCTGTAGTGGTATCCAGTTGCTAATACGCTACAGTACACATTCACAGCAGAACAGCATGACTGCAGCTCTTTATGCAAGCCAATGGCCTTTAACTTTCTTGTAATCCTGTGAGTTTTCCCATTTTCCCTCTATATTGCCTAAGTCAGTCGCTGCACGCCAGACCTGGTGGCATGAAAGGAAATAGAATTTTTTTGATGAGTCACCACTGAGGTGCGTTTCTGACACTCATAGAGGCTTACTTCCGCTCCTTCGCTCTTCCCTCTGCTTGCAGTTTTCTGTCAATATTCTTATTTTTCTCTGCAAGAAATTTCTGGGTAGCACTTCACCGATACTCAAATCACTGGGACTATATTTCACTGGAGATATAGCTGGATACACGGGCTGCAACTAACGACTATTTTGGTAGTCAACTATCAAAAAAATAGTTGTTAGATTAGTTGACTAATCACGATTATTTCTGTCATGTCCACTATCTCTGCTTCCTGTTGGCACAGCTCCTGTTCAGGCTCCAGTGCATGTTTTTTCCTCACCTGTTTAAGTCTGCACGCCTGAGAATATCACCTTGTTCTCAGTCTCCAACATTTTATAAACGGTCACTATAGCTAAATAAAATAATAACCCATCAAACATGAGTTTGAGGCTTCAGCAACACAATTGTCAGACATTACAAAGCCATAATATATTTAACTCCTAATGCTGCAAACAAGAAACATTGGCAATTTTTCTTGTTTAGAACCTGATTATTTTTAGAATTTATCCTGGAAAAGGATTCACTGGCGATTAGTCGACTATCAAAATAGTTGTCGATTATTTTCTGAGGACTGACTGGTGGGTCTTCACTGGCGAGTAGCCGACTAAGTCATTGCATGCACTACTGGATACACTTTTTGGATCTTATCAGTGTTATGTGAGCATTACCTACAAGCAGCTGAAGCCTGATTTACAGCAACTGACAGGCTAAAGCTAAGTAGCAACAAGATGCCGCCCCTTTCTACAGATGACTGAAACTGAAACTTCTCAGAAGAAACTAAAATCCAGCAGCTATAAAGGAATGACTTTGTGGAAATGGATACAATCCTACAGTGACCAAATACGTATAGTTGACAAGATCCTGCTAACCCACAGTTAATCAGCGCGAACATGGCTAATAGGGAATAGGAGGATTGCATACATGGTAATAAATCCTCAAGCGATAGTCCTCCCTGGAATGCCCTTGATGCAAAGTCCAAGGTTAAATCATCTCACAGAATAAAGTAAGGATGAGCAACAGACAGAGCCCAGTTTGGTGAGATCTGTGAATGCAAACAGCTGACCTGCATTACTGGCCAGAACGAGTGCCTCCTCAACAGGGGTTCTCAGCAGGACACAGTCAGCTGTCAAAGGAAAACTTAAAAACAAGCCTCCTCCTCAGCAACCAAACATGCCACTTCAGAACAGATTTGCACCACTACTGCAGCACCCTGGATCCCCATCTGATGATCTGATAAAAATCTCCTCACACAGCAAGGTAAATCAGAAAAAAAACCCACTCAGAAAGGTAAAAGGCTACATGGAAAGCAAACAGCTGGCCTGACACTCTGATTGCTGGTGACTCTGCTGTGAAAGATGTGAGAAACTTTTACAAAATAGTCCAAAAATCATTCGTACAGTGTTCGCAGCTTTTCGTAAAGGTATTTGTGACTGTAGCTTTAGGTGAAACTGGCAGAACGTACAGTATGTATAACTGAAGTTAGAGAAAGTATGTTACTGTTGTTACATTTACTAGTACATAGCCGTGCATACCTGTCCATGCCCATAGAAACCAAGTATAAGCAAATTTCTGCATGCCCGTTGCTGAAGGGTCTCCTCCTGTCTTAGACGGCTGTGTTGTTCACAGTCATGGCTGCGGCGTACTGCTGGAACCTGAGGTGTTTCATGTTCACGGCATCTTTTCTGACGTGCAGCAGTTCTCATTCTATTGTTCTCCATCTGGTGGGTCTTCTTCTTCGTTCAGACCACTGGTTGAGGGATAGGTGTGTCGTAATTCCAGTTCATGTGCATGATCCTGAAGATAGATCTGAGCAAAAAGTGGCTTTTGACCCTGTTCAGGAAGGCCCGTGCATGCCCGTAGAAACCAAGAACCCGGAGCACCCAGAGAAAATCAGTGCTTTGCTTGGCATTTTACACATTTGTAGTGTAGACTGGCATTCTTCAAGGTTACACAGTTTTACCGGTCAGCACCTCTTTAAAAACGACATTGCTGAAAAGCAATGCTTTTTGCTTATTTCTTCATCGTTGAGCAACAACACGAAGACTACTTGATCTGGCAACTCTGCTTGCGGCAACATAGAATTGGCCATGGCTACAGAAATCTGTTGTGCAGAAAAACCGCTGTAAAGACTGGCCCTGTGACTGATTTACTTTGCCAATTTTGAGCCATATGACATCATAAAGACACATTAGTCTACACATCGTGAGTGATGGTCTATATGACATCATAAAGACACATTTGTCTATGAGCCATATGACATCATAAAGGCACATTAGTCTAGGCATCGTGAGTGATGGTCCATATGACATAAAGACACATTAAATGTGTCTTTATGACAGCACATAGACAAATTTTGTCTATGTGCTGTCATATAGATATATCTTTATGACAGCATCGCGAATCCTATGATGCCTGAGTTCATAGGACGTCCTATGATGTTCAGGCAGAGATCATAGGCCGTCCTATGATGTCCTATAAATGTGACAGACAGACACACAGAGCTTTCTTGTTTTAATAGCATGATAGTGTCGGTCCACCTCGTTTTCATAGTCAACCAAAGATTTAGATGCTGTTTTTGAGCTGCCTCGCTTTCTTAGTGGAGCATTAACTTGCTTGAAACCATTCCTCACTTGTTTTCTCAAAAACATTCATCCATGTAGATTCTAGTTTTGCAAGCTGTGAAGCATTCAGATTACAGGCTTGAGTACAGTAGGTAAGGTGACTGCACACACAAGCGGTTAGGAACTTAACGCTTGTGGAAAGTTTTACCCGATGGTCTGTGAGCACACTTTTTAATGCATTCCACTTTTTATGAGCTGATGCAATGTACTGTATTTTAAACGTGGAATGTCCATCCTCATTAGAAATGGTATAACTAAGATAGGTAAAATTAGTAACATTCTCGATCGGTGTGTCCCTCATTTTAATAAGGAAGGCCTTTGTTTTCTTCTCTAAGGGAGCACTGAAGCACATTGTTTTTGTTTTGACTGCTGAGATTGTTTGACCAAACCTTGTGAACTCCACATCAAATATTTTCAGCATATTTTCTAGTTTGAATAGACGTTCAGAAAAGATGACAATATCATCTGCAAACTAACTTGTATAATGCAAGTCTCTCCAGAACATGGGTGTTCCTTTCACCAACTTCTCTTGGCACAACAAAAAGGGATCTCATACTTTATGAGGACACCAGGGTCAGGAAGTTCTTGATAGATCTGTTCAAGGATACACGTTAGAACAAAGTTAAGGAAGACATTAAAGAGACACTCGTGGACAAAATTGTTGGTACCCCCTGTTAATGAAAGAAAAACCCACAATGGTCCACAGAAAGAATTTGAATCTGACAAAAGTGGTAATAAATAAAAAGTCTATGAAAATTAACCAATGAAAATTAGACAATACTTTTGAATTGTGGGTTCAACAGAATTATTTTAAAAAACAAACTCATGAAACAGGCCTGGACAAAAATGATGGTACCCTTAACTTAATATTTTGTTGCACAACCTTTTGAGGCAATCACTGCAATCAAATGATTTCTGTAACTGTTAATGAGACTTCTGCACCTCTCAGCAGGTATTTTGGCCCACTCCTCATGAGCAAACTGCTCCAGTTGCTCAGGTTTGAAGGGTGCCTTCTCCAGACGGCATGTTTCAGCTCCTTCCACAGATGTTCAATAGGATTTAGATCAGAGCTCACAGAAGGCCACTTTAGAATAGTCCAATGTTTCGCTCTTAGCCATTCTTGGGTGTTTTTAACTGTGTGTTTTGGGTCATTATCCTGTTGCAAGACCCATGACCTGCGACTGAGACCAAGCTGACTGACACCGGGCAGCACATTTCTCTCTAGAATACCTTGATAGTCTTGAGATTTCATTGTACCCTGCACAGATTCAAGACACTCTGTGCCAGATGCAGCAAAGCAGCCCCACACCATAACAGAACCTCCTCCATCTTTCACAGTAGGGACAGTGTTCTTTTCTTGGTATGCTTCATTTTTGTGTCTGTGAACATAGAGCTGATGTGCCTTGCCAAAAAGTTCCAGTTTTGTCTCGTCAATCCATAGGACATTCCCCCAGAAGATTTGTGGCTTGTCAACATGCAGTTTGGCAAATTCCAATCTGGCTTTTTTATGATTTGTTTTCATCAGTGGTGTCCTCCTTAATCATCTCCCATGAAGCCCACTTTGGCTCAAACAACGACGGATGGTGAGATCTGACACTGATGTACCTTGACCTTGGAGTCCACCTTGAATGTGTTTAGAAGTTGTTCTGGGCTCTTTTGTTACCATTTGTATTATACGTCTCTTCCATTTTTCATCAAGTTTCCTTCTGCGGCCACGTCCAGGGAGGTTGGCTACAGTCCCGTGGCTCTTAAATTTCTGAATAATAAGTGCAACTGTAGTCACAGGAACATCAAGCTGCTTGGAGATGGTCTTATAGCCTTTACCTTTAACATGCTTGTCTATAATTTTCTTTCTAATCTCCTGAGACAACTCTCTCCTTTGTTTCCTCTGCTTCATATTTAGTGTGGTACACACTATGTCAACAAACAGCACAGTGACTACTTGTCACCCTTTAAATAGGCCGACTGACTGATTACAAGTTTGTAGACACCTGTGATGTTAATTAGAGGACACATCTTGGTTGAACTATTTTCAATCTTTTCTAGGGGTACCATCATTTTTGTCCAGGCCTGTTTCATGAGTTTGTTTTTTAAAGTAATTCTATTGAACCACAATTAAAAAGCATTGTCTGATTTTCACTGGTTAATTTCCATAGAATTTTTATTTTATTACCACTTTTGTCAGACTCAAGTTATTTCTTTGACCATTGTGGGTTTTTCTTTCATTAACAGAGGGGTACCAACAATTTTGTCCACGTGTGTACATGGGGATTCCAGGCCTCTGTGTCTACATCCAGAACTTGTTTCAAAGATTGATAGTGAATATTTGATTGCTGCGGTTGTCCCCCTGTAAACACACTTCATCAAGCTGAGTCATGTTTTCGGTCCAGTACGTAGCTCTAAAAATCCTAAAAAGAGTATCTCAATCAATCCAGTCATAAGCTGCTTCAAATCGATGAAGCAGCAATGCAGTTCCCCCACGTGGCTGTCAATAACATTCTTTACAACAAAAATTGCATCTTTGGTGGACTAATTTGCTCCTAGGATGGCTTGGCAAAGGTACACAAACTCCAGAAATTAGGGTCGATATTAGCCAGAAATACCAGATACACCACTTTTTTTTTTTAAAAGAGGCAAATTCCTCTGCAGATGCCCTTTTTCAATACAATGCACAAAAAAACACCCCCCACTGTGCAAACCCACTTTATGATATGATTAAAAAAACAGTATTTGACCAACTCTTTCCAGGAAACTGGAAAGCACTGTGCACTGTTCTGGAAGAATACTGACTGAGAGGTCATTATTTTCAACACAGATCAAAGTGGAGGCAGGTGAGGTCTGTCAATAGGCAACAATAAAGGGAAGTTTAAGAAAAAACACTGCACTGGTGACACTTTAATTCTGCCTGTAGCTGCTTCTTCTTCTTTTAGATTTGATTGGCGGTTGGCAACCAGCTTACAGGTGCATTACTGCCACTGACTTGATTATCATCACTCTATATCTTTGTATAAGGAGTTCTGGGATAATCACACGCATTCACTGAGAAAGGCACTGACACTTTGTGGTTTAGATAAATTAATGTTGAGACAAAAAAATCCTCTCTCTCCAGCAGCAAAGACATCCTCTAATCTTACAGGTCTGAGTTGTCACCTTTTGAATATTTATATTCAAAACATTCATAATTCTCCTTAAGTATTCTTGCAATTAGGTGCAGCAGAACACAATGAAACACAAACGCTCAAACAGGTAAAGTTAAAAAAGGAACCTTGAACTGATAATCAGAATTTTCTTTTCATGCACGAGGAATTTATGGTTCTAAGATGAGGCTGAGATTAGTGATTAAATAGAAAGCCATAGTGCATTTGGATAAGACTGGAAGCATGCATCATATCATATTATAATGCAAGAATTCTGTGTGTGTGTGTGTGTCATTCTGCCTGTTCCTCGCATATCTCTTGAACCTTCTGTCAGACTGACCTCAGATTTGATATGAACTTTACTGAGGTTACGAGGGTGTGCATCCCCGAATTTCAGCCTCCCCGGATATGTGGAAGTTTAGGAGGGGAAATCTTTATTGAATGTCCCTAGGGGAGCTATTAAATGAACACAGAGGTGGAAAAGGCATAACTGATGGACGTTGGGGGCTGAAATTCATAGGGCAGGCTCTGGAGGCCGGTGGGATAAAATAAAAATTTGGGCCCAATCCGAGCTCCGGAACCGGGGACTTCCTTAGAAGGCCTTATAAGGAGTGGTTAAGAACTCCTTATAAGGATTTTCTGCTGAACTGAACAACCCCTTACATAGTCATGTGACAGGAATTCTATAACTGAACACCACCTTATAAGGAGTTGTTCAACCCCTTATATGGTCATGTGACCGGAATTCTATGACCTCATATTGGAACATAGTGTGTCTGTGTTCTTAACTCCTTATAGGGAGTCCTTATAAGGAGTTCTGAACAACTCCTTATATGGCCATGTGACTGGGCACTGCACTAGTGTTGTTAATGGAAGGAATGACTATTTTAGTTAAAGACAATATTCACAAAAAATCCAGTGAATGCCCCATGTGATCTCACACTAGAATAATAATATTATGTACACCACACACACACACACACCTCACAAAAAGTTTGGGATATTTGGCTTTCGGGTGAAATGTATGGAAAATGTAAAAAGTTCACACTACAGTGATATATCATGGAAAGTAGGGCATTTAAGTAGAAGCATGTAATGGTGATTTCCTCATCTCAAACAATTTATTGAAACAAAAGCCAACAACAGTGGTGGGTATACCACAACAAAAAATGTCAGTGTCTCAATAACTTGTCATGTGCCCTTGAGCATCAATTACAGCTTGACAAGATCAAAGGCTTTATTACCATGTGCACAGTTAAGAAATGCAACATTTCATGAGCAATGAAATTCTTACTCTGCTCTCTGAACGAATTGCCAAGGTAATAGGTACACAACAATACTAATGAGGTAATAACACAGAACGAAACCACAGAATGACTAGAGGAAACCAAGAAGAATGAAATTGAAATTCCATGGGTAACTATAGTGGACAGTGGTATATTGATATCAGATATGATATGAACCTGACATGGCATAAGCCTATGTACAGTGTGCAAATGAGCAGTGTGCAAATGAGCAGTATACAAATTACAAATTAGCACCCAGTGTGGAATTTCTCTGTAATGATACTACCATTAGACTGTGCATGATAATTAGCAGCAGAGTTGATAAGGGCATCAGACGGGATGAGACTATGTACACTGAACAAATGAGCAATGTGCAAATGTAGCAACCGGTGTGCGAGTCCCTATTTGTAAAGCTGTGTTGCGGAGTTTTGGGAGTTTGTTATTTGTTCAAGAGTCTGATGGCAGTGGGAAAGAAGGAGTTTTTCAGTCTAGTTGTCCTGCATTTCACACTTCTGTACCTCCGACCTAAGGGTAGAAGTGTGAACATTCTGTGCTGGGGTGGGTGGGGTCCCGGAGGTTGGCGTCAGCTTTTCTTTGGACTCTGCGGAGATAGATGTTCTGCAGGGAGGGGAGTGGAGTCCTGATGATCTTCTCCGCTGTCTTCACCATTGTTTGCAGGCATTTGCGGTCCAGGGCAGTAGTGCTGCCGTACCACACAGTGATGCAGTTGGTCAGGATGCTCTCGATGATGCAGCCGTAGAAGTTGTTGAGAGTCCTGGGAGACATGCCAAACTTCTTCAGCCTCCTCAGAAAGTACAGCCACTGTTGAGCTCTCTTAACCAGCTCTGTGGTGTTGTGTGTCCACGTAAGGTCCTCCCTGATGTGGATGGCCAGGTATTTAAAGCTACTCACCCTCTCCACCTCAAGCTTCCGGATGAACAACAGCTGATGGGGTCTCCTCCTTCTCTTCCTCATGTCCACTATCATCTCCTTTGTCTTGTCCGTGTTGAGGGTGAGGTTGTTGTCCTCACACCATGACACCAGGCTGGCCACCTCCCTCCTGTAGGATGTTTCATCGTCACCAGTGATGCGTCCCATCACTGCTGTGTCATCTGCAAACTTTAAGATGATATTGTTCTTGAGGGAGGCACAGCCTCTTCACCCATGACACAGTCATGGGTGAAGAGGCTGTAGAGGATGGGCAACGATGTCTCATGCTGTTCACAAGTCGACTTATTGTCTGCTGAGACATGGCATTCTGCTGTTCTTGAAGGGCGGCCCCCAGGTCATTGAGGTTGGCGGGTGCAGGGTTACGAGCCTCTACGCAGCGACTCAGCTCATCCCATAGGTTTTCTATGGGATTCAGGTCTGAAGAAAGTGCAGACCACTCAATTTGAGGTACTCCAGCCTCCAGCAGCTGTTCCCTAATGATGTGACCTTGATGAGCTGGATCAATGTTGTCCATGAAGATGAAATTAGGTCTATGTTGTTCATGCAGGGGCACAATGACTGGACTCAATGACTGTGCTGTGTATATAACTGTGTACATATGTATATTTATTTATTTATTAACTGCTTTGGCTAACCAAATTCTTATCTTATTATCTTATTTACTATTGCTCTGAGTGCTGCTATCCCTTTGCTGCTGCAATCCTGAAATTTCCCCATTGTGGGACTAATAAAGGTTTATCTTATCTTATTAATCATGTTATTCAGGTAGTATCGGCTTGTGACTGTACCATTCACAAGGTGTAGGGCAGTTCTGCATTGACTAGACACACCTGCCCAGACTGTAACACCACCATCACCAAAGGCTCATCTAGTGACAACAGTAGCTGATGCATAGCGCTCTTGTTGACGTCTCCAACATCGATGGCACCCATCGTTTCTGCTCAACGTGAATCAACTTTCATCAGAGAACAGTACTGAGGCCCACTGGTCCCTTGTCCAGTGTGAATGCTCCCTGGTCCATGCAAGACGATGACACCTGTGCCTGATGGTGTGGTCAGGTACCCTTACAGGTCGTCTAGCACACAGACTACGCTGATGTTAACGGTTTTGAATGGTCTGACGTGACACTTGGGTGCCTCTCACCTCCTTTAAATGTGCCTGGAGTTGAGTGGCATTCATCATCTGGTTCCACAGGGCACTGTTCAGAATGAAGCGATCAACAGTGTGGGATGTGGCCAAAGGACGTCCACTTCTATGCCTTTCTGTGACTCTTCCCTTTTCTCTGTATCTCTGTTGCAACCTGATGATGACAGTCTGTGACACTCTAAGCCAGGGGTGGGCAATCATGTGCCATGGAGGGCCATTCTACTGCAGGTTTTCTGTTCCACCCAGTCTCTTCAGCAGGTGTTGTCAGTGATTAGCAATCATTGAAGCTGATCAGAGCAAACACCTGCTGAAGAGACTGAGTGGAACAGAAAACCTGCAGTGGAATGGCCCTCACTGCCCACCCCTGCTCTAAGCTCAATGGCCACTACTGGTACTAATGGTACTGTTGATCAATTGTTAGGTGTCGTCTTGGTCTCATGATGTCAAAATGTGAACAGCATGATGGATAGGACTGTTTAAATAGCAATTCTAATTGAACCAGAAAATTTATTGGTCGATCCATGGATCAAACACCTGTTGTGAATTTTGCCCTTAAGCAGCTTGTTAGAGAACAGCAAGTTATGCAAAAAGTAGTGAACACTGAACAGTTGGACATGTGCATTCAAAAGGTTAAAGAAGATCAAATTAAGTTCACCTGTAAAGGTTATCGTGCATTTAAGATAAGATAAGATAAGCCTTTATTAGTCCCACGATGGGGAAATTACAGGATTGCAACAGCACAGGGATAGCAACACTCAGAGCAATAATTTAGAAGATAAGAAAATAAGAGCAGTGAATATACATATGTACATATAAATATATATACCCAGTGTGGAGCATTGTAGCTAGATGGAATAAACAGCATAACCGTCTATTTAGTTACCCTACATGGTATGAATATGTACCCATGCATATTGTCACCCTCCGTAGCGACTGATATTGTCCTAGATGCATCCTGAAATTTCACCCGAAAGCTGACTATCCCTAACTTTTTGTGAGTAGTATAGGTAGACACAATTAATAACACCTCTATCTCAGGGTGTGTTCATCAATCATCTTTTTTTTCAAAATATTTTACCTCAAAACTTTTTAGTATTTTTTGTTATCATGAAATCTGAGACACACCTAGGATTACAAGATCCTCTGTTACGTTTCTCTGGGAGACCCCAGTCCACAGACACCCTCATGGAGATTTGGGCTCTTTTTGCAGAAGTGTCTACTGTTCAGACTTGGTCTCACAGATCTCAAAAGAGCTGCTAATCACCCGATAATCCCACTGTACACAGGCAGATGGACCCAATGTTAGGGACTAGCCTGTGTGGAAGGACTCATGTTCCTGCGTGTTTGCCTGCACACTTAAGTCATTAAATGTCCCTGCTGAAGTCCAAGAAAGTAAAATGAGCCTTCATTTTCTTTGCTTTACAGACTGTCCTTCAGTTCAATGGGTTCCATCTGTGCGTAAACAGAACTTTGTATTAAATAAACTCTTCACTTTCCTGCATTTCAAGCAAGAGATTCTTTTTAAATAGTCACTCTTCATTGTTTGGCAGTAGCTGCTTGGAAGCTGTGAGAGGCCTTGAAGAGAAATAAAGAGGGAAAAAAAAGGAGTAAAAGATGCATCAGTACCTATGGATGATGTGTTGGCTCTGCAGGTAGTCCAGCGCCAGAGTCATCTCACAGAGGTAGAGCTTGATGGCCTCCTCACTGAACTGAACACTCTGTTGCAGGTGGTAGCGCAGGTCTCCTCCCAGCAGGAGGTCCACCACCATGAACATGTCCTCCTCGTCCTGGAACGAGTACCTGGGACCGGTGGGATGAGATGGTACTCAGTCACAGTCCATACGGGACAGGAAACCCATGCTGGTGGGAGGGGGATGCTCACACAGTGGGCTTGTGCAAGGGATGCATGCATTAGGACAAACACAAGGGGAAATTTAACAAGCACAGCGGTACATGCACAAAAAAAGCAACTGCACATCACACGGCATCATGCTGGGATCCATCATCATCTTAACATAATGGCGTTCATTTCTCTGGAAGCAGAAAAAAATGAAGAATCCTTTATCAAATTAAAGCTTCACAATAACTTCGTGTTGCGTGATGTTTTGTTAACTGAAGACAGGTCCATTAAGCGTTTCTGCCAATCAGATTATTAATCATGCACATCAAATTAAAACAGCCCCTCACAGATCTGGGGGGGGGGGGGATTTGAAACACTCCACATTGCGGACTCTGCCCTCAAATACTGGGCCACATGGGTACACCAATTTGTTTTTTATAACAGAATCTTGAGAAAGAGAAACAATAGCAGAGTACTGTCTTAAAATTTTAGCTGCTCATCCTTTTTTTAGGCTTTCTATTGCAATTGTTCTGATTCTTATTATTATTTTTCTCCACTAAAAATGCATGGGGAGCAAAAATGGGTAAAAGTGATTTTATAGTCAGACAAGAAATTCTCCCCACTACTTAGAGATCAAAAATCGAGGCACTGCGTACATAGGTCGCGCTGTAATAAACAGTTTTACATTTTTGCAAACTAGTGCATACCCGTGCATGCCCATAGAAACCCATGCATGCCCGTAGAGGGATACATTGGAACAGAATTCTTGCCAGTTACAGGACAGTTGGTATAGCAACACAGCACTAAGTGGCAATCACATGTGATGGCTTTTGTATGCAGCAAAACATAAAAATCACACAAAATATGCCCTGCCATCTGGGGCTGTTTGCCCCTGCTTGTTACTTCTTCTCCTGCCTGTCACTGTTCTGTGTTATGTTGCTTACCTGTGTCTATATACAGTATATGTCTTGTAGAGTCATGTGCTTTGTCTATGTGCTGTCATATAGACTTCATCTGGTGGGTCTTCTTCTTCGTTCAGACCACTGAAGGGTCTCCTCCTGTCTCAGATCATGCCTGCGGCGTACTGCTGGAACCTGAGGTGTTTCATGTTCACGGCATCTTTTTTGACGTGCAGCAGTTCTCCTCATTCTATTGCTCTCCATCTGGTGGGTCTTCTTCTTCTTTGTTCAGACTACTGGTTGAGGGATAGTTGCATCGTAATTCCAGTTCATGGGCACAATCCTGAAAAAGTGGCTTTCGACCCTGTTCAGGAAGGCCCGTGCATGCCCGTAGAAACCAAGAAACTGGAGCACATGGAGAACATCAGCGCTTTGCTTGGCATTTTACACATTTGTAGTGTAGACTGGCATTCGTCAAGGTTACACATTTGCCGTCATGTAGGCATGGCGAGTCGTTGTATGATGTTACACATTTGCCATCATGTAGGCATGGCGAGTCATCCTATGATGCCTGAGTTCATAGGACGCGCTATGATGATTAGGCAGCGATCATAGGCTGTCCTATGATGTCCTACGTGCTTTAAAGTGTTGTACCCTATGCTGGTGAAGGGTGTCCTCCTGTCTCAGATGGGTGTGATGTACTGCTGGAACCTCAGGTGTTTCATCTTCATGGCATCTTTTCTGACGTGCAGCAGTTGTTGTCATCCTATTGCTCTCCATCTGGTGGGTCTTCTTCTTCTTCGTTGAGACCACTGCTTGAGGGGTAGGTGCGTCGTAATTCCAGTTCATGGACAGGATCATGAAAATCATAAAGACACATGGGATAGGACGTCCTTCCTATACCATGTGACTTTATGATTTTCATGATTTTCATGATTTTCATGATTTTCATGATTTTTCATGATTTTCGTGATTTTCATGATGTCTTTATGATGTCATATGATCGCTGCCTGAACATCATAGGACCTATGATGTTCAGGCAGCAATCATATGACATCATAAAGACACATGTCCTATGCACATAGACAAATCTATGTGTGACATCATAAAGACACACTGTCCTATGATCTCTGTGGTCTATGCGACATCATAAAGACACATTTGTTGTCCTATGATGCCTGAGTTCATAGGGCATCCTATGATGTTCAGGCAGAGATCATAGGCCGTCCTATGAAGCGTGACACACACACAGACACACACAGAGATTTCTTGCTTTTATAAAGAGTGATGAATAGAGTGAAGTGATAAGTGATGATGATGTCAATATGTTATAATTTTATAGGCCAATCAAATTGTACAGTTTCTCTTTGGCATGTATTTTCAGATTTAACTCCTAATGTAGTGATTCAAATTTGATCAAACTTCACAATTACAACCATATTCTTCAGCAAAACACCAAAAATCCTGTTTATGAAATGTCTGTCAGCCATTGTGTCTTGTCAATGGAACATTTTGTTAGCATGTGAGAAAGTCAGTGCGTGCCCAACCCAGTTGTGTGGTGCGGGGGTTAAGATGATTGTCTGTCTTGCTGGAGACTGGAGTTTAAATCCTCCTGGCGAGGTGTGACTATTCTGAAATGCAACATACCTCTTCTGTGCATTTGAAACTCATGTGTATCACACTTTGGGCTGTATTATGTCAAGTCTATTCAGTTGTCCTCACGATATGTCTCTTTTACAAGCCACTCGCCTTGCTGCTGACAGACAACTGTTTTCTCCCCGTGACACACTTTGGTATAAGTGGAAGGAAAAAAATAAGATAAGCCTTTATTAGTCCCACAATGGGGAAATTCCAGGATTGCAGGAGCACAGGGACAGCAGCACTCAGAGCAATAGTAAATAAGATAAGAATTGGTTAGCCAAAGCAGTAAATAAATATACATTACTCACAGTTATGTGAGGGCAAATACAATCAGGGTAGACCAAGGCTCAGATTTAAAGACACTGTAAAAAGAAACTTGAAGAAGTTGGAGACTGCTATGATGATGATGATGATGATGATGATGTACACAGTTATACACACAGCGCAGGAGCATTGCAGCTGGATGGTATCAAAGTTAAATTACCCAGCAAAATATAAAGATGGATCCAGACAGTGTATTTCACATTTGAATGAACAGTGTTGTTGCCACTCTCAATAATAACTGTAATTGTCTTAGTTGTGTATTGGAGAGGACAATCTCTATTGTGCAAAGTTGTGATTAATACGGCCTCTATGAGCAGCACTGGTTAGATTATGATATCTGACAGCCGTAGGTAGGAAGGACCTGTGGAGCTTCTCCGTCGAGCACTTAGGATGGCACAGCCTACCGCTAAATGAGCTCCTCAGTGCATTCAGCATGTCCCGCATGGGGTGGGACTCGGACTCCAGCAGAGATGACAGCTTAGCCACCATCCTCCTCTCTCCTGTCTCCTCCACTGGGTCGAGGCGGTGCCCCAGAACAGAGCTAGCTTTTTTGATCAGCCTGTTCACTCTCTTCCTGTTGGCTGCCGTGATGCCACTGCCCCAGCAGACCACTCCAAACGTGATGGCTGATGCCACCACCGAATCGTAGAAGGTCTTTAGGAGTGTCCCTTGCACTCCAAAAGATCTGAGCCTCCTCAGAAGGAACAGCCTGTGCTGCCCCTTCTTGTAGAGCGCATTGTGTGACCAGTCCAGTTTGTTGTTCAGGTGAACAACCAGGTACTTGTAAGATGCCACCATTTCAATGTCTGTTCCCTGGATGTTTACCGGTGCTGTGGGGGGTTGTCCATGCCGGCAGCAGTCCACCACCAGAAACAAAGAATAAAGAAATAAAATAAAGAAAGTATTCAGTTGTCAGATGCACAGAGTACATTTGTGGGTGTGGCCCAGTCTGTTCTGTTATCATGGCAGTGGAAAACAGGTCTCTGCCCCGGGCAAAAAGTGCAAAGAGGCTGGTCTAATTACTCAGAGGAGTGTTTTAGATAATCCAATCCAAAGCACTCCTGCCCATCCCTTTAATGCACAGAGGCACATTATCTAAAGTGATCATGATGGCTTGTTTAAGACTGGTTTTGTGCTGGCCAAAAGGCGTGCTCTTGCATGAAAATGCATGTGACAGTAACACTGCCTGGCAATAAGGAAGGCACCAATCGCAGTTGATGCCCAGTTAAGCTACAGTCACAAATACCCTTACAAATGGCTGCAAATACCATACAGACAATTTTTGGACCATATTGTATGGCCTTCTTAAGGGGGCCATAGGAGAATCCAGCGTTCACAGATTGTTCGTAAGTTCATGGCCAGGTCGATGGTCTTATCCAAGATTTCTACAAATGCCCAAGAAAACCCCTCATTGTAGGGCGATCATATGAATACCATAAAAACAATGTAAGAACTGCGCAAGATGCTGGCCATAAGTATGCACTACGGCATACTTACTGCCATTTTACGAAAATGTTTGTGCAACTTACGACACTCAAGTCGTTGGTAGGAAGATCTTATGGCTTTTCGCACATTTGGTTGGCACAAATGTTGCACAAATGACGTACTTCCACCTTATGAACACCTCACTACTGCCTTACACATACTGTGCGAATCGCCATACGAACAGGGATGCCTACGACCACTGTAAGGGGCCCTCAAGAACAACATAAGGTGTTCTTGAGGGCCCCTTACAGCGGTCGTAGGAAACGGTGTACGAATCCCCATTTGTCCAGAGATTTGTACAGCGTGCGTAAGCCGGTAGTCACTCATAAGGTGCTCATAAGGCGGAAGAACATCATTTGTGCAACATTTGTGCTGACGTGAGATGGTAGTAAGTATGCTGTAGGAAGATCCCAAGGCACCTTTACAAAGAACGTAAGAACTCTAGGGCCATAGTACAACAGAAAAGCACCTCATTTCTCAAGAATGCCTCAAGTTGATCTTGTGAATTGAACAGCAGCCATAAGAAACTATGCCCACCTCCACAAATATCTGCAAACTCCAGAATTTGTAGGAACTGGGCGATTGTTACAAACCCACCATTCGTAAGATTCGTAAGTTTTGGTCATATCACACAGGCCTTCCAGATGATAAGTTATGATAGCGTGGTCATTGCCTGCAACAGCTCTTTTTTTGGTGGGATCACTGGGGGGGGGGGGGCAGCAGCTGTGATGGCTGTGGCCTTTGTCTCAGCAGCGAATCACAGAGCACAACTTTAGCCACCAACAACAAAGTGCCTTGTGATTGGCTGTTTGGACTGGTGTCGTGGTCACCATGGTTGTGGCCTTTTCAGCGTTTCCTACCAGGAGCAACAAAGTTAAATATAATGCTGCTTTAAAAAATAATGTGCAGCACACCTTAGATTTTAAATGGCATTCCTAAACAACACAAGACCTTGGAGTCTCTATCTGCTTGGAACCCAATGACTGCAGCTATATTCTTCTCTTCCCCCCCACCCCCCCATTACAGCTCTGATGCTTTATTTCTTTACATAGCTACAGGGTTACTCTGCCTTCAAGCTTTGCTTGAACATTCAGGAGGGGGCAGTCTGATTGGGCCAATTCAGGTGTAATTTCATGCCTCTCTATGAGTGAGGAAAAAGGGTTACTGAGCTTGTGGTGGATCTAAAAAAAAAAAGCATTTCCATCTTATCAACAAATTGGAAGCTCTGCCACAGAGGAATTAAACCATTTGCAGCACTGTTGGCCTTTTCTCTTCTCTGAAAAAACCCCCGTGAGATTAATTGATGGCCTCGGCATTCATGTGATAGGATAAATAATGGGTGGAAGTGGATTCAGAGGACACAAACCCAGCAGCATGGTTTGGCCTCTGAAAATCTGTTTCTCATTTCAGAATCAGAAGAACTTTATTAATCCTGAAATCCTGAAAACTGCTTATGTCACCACTGCACAGACATAGGCACAAGTGTACATACTATAAACACTATGCTAATGACTCTAAAAACTCCTGTTCACAAGTAGTGACTTTAAATATAATGAACAATGCACAACCTAACTATGCCAAAGTTATTTCACCAGCTGTTACCACACAAACTGACATGACTGTACGGGGGGGGGGGGGTGAAAAGTTCATAAGCTGAAAAGTTCGTAGTGGTCAAATTTGACCAAATGTGGTCTATTTTTCAAGTGCAGGGATCCAAGCACTGCAACACCAAACAAAGAAGTGTGTGGAATGAAGGGGAGACTATGTTGCAAAGTAAACCACATTTTGTCAAATTTGTCCACTATAAACTTTTCACCTCCCCCCGCACATGTTAAATCAGCATAAGACCAGTGTCTGCTAAACTATACCATGAGCACCAACTTAAACCAAAAAATAGATGATATGATATATTTGAGGCTTACATATTTCTCAGTGGACTCAATACCGAGTACAGTATTAGATGATAACTAGGAAAATACCGGTCGCTATGGAGAGTGAGAATATGTATGGGCACATAATCATACCATGTAGGATAACTAAGTAGACGGTTGTGCTGTTTCATCCCATCTAGCAACAATGCTCTGCACTGTGTGTGTTTATATATTTACATATTTATTCCATCTAGCTACAATGCTCCGCACTGTGTGTTTATATATCTACATATTATTCCATCTAGCTACATTGCTCCGCACTGTGTGTTTACATATTCATATATTTATTCTATCCAGCTACAATGCTCTGCACTGTGTGTCTGTGTGTGTGTATATATATATATTTTATAGTAATATGTACATATGTATATTAGCTGCTCTTGCTTGCTTGTTTTTTTTCTTGCCTTCTGATTGTTGCTCTGAGTGTTGCTATCCCTGTGCTGTTGCAATCCTGGAATTTCCCCGTTGTGGGACTAATAAAGGCTTATCTTATGACACAGAGGCATGTACGTACATCCAACACAGAAAGCCAATCTGCCCCGACCTTATAAAGAGCAGCCTCACTATTAAAAGGCACAGTGGCCTCAGCAGATGGCCAGTCCTGGGGCATTGTTTGGCTTTGGCAGGGATTCCTTACTGTCACCTTTTTATCACCTCATTGTCGCAGCCCAATTCCCGTCTCCTGCTGACAGATGAGCTTCCTGTGAAGCGGTGCTTGCTTTCTCTGCGTCCCACAAAACGGACTTCCAGAGCTGCAGCTCATTTATTTGGGCTCCTGGGAGAGAGAGCGAGAGAGAAATGCTGCGGCTGCTTGGTCTGGTTGTCAATTCCTTTTCTCCGTGTCACTGGGGTGACAAGGAAATGTTGGACATGGGTCGGCAGCTGGGGCACGGAAAAGCTCCCTCACTGATAAGCCCTGTCACCTTTACTACACTCACTGAGGATTGGACAAAGAAGAAAATACACAAACAATTGTACTTTCTGTTGTTTGGAAACCTTTTGCTCTAAATAAATACAATGGGCCATATTTTGACAGTCTATGTACTTATCAGTTGTCAAAGGTGCATCGCACATTTGTGGGTGTGGCCCTGTCCGTTAGGTTATCATGGCATGGTCTGTGCACCTGACGAGAAGCGCAAAGAAGCTGGTCTAATTATTTTGCCCAGTTCGTTATTTTAGAAAGGACAAATGGGGAAGACATGATATTTGGCTGAACAATCGAGCTGAATGGTTTAACTTAGTGCACACAGATGCAACATGCATACATGAATGGGTTTGAAATGGACAGTTTCATAAAACCGTGCACAGGTCCTTTTTTCCCATGTGCAGTGAAAAACCGTTTCTTCAAATGATCTGGAACAGTCCATATCACAGGGTATAGGTGAATAGCCTGCATTTAATTGTCCTCAGATTAATACATTCAACAGAAAAACAACAGCTGAGCATGTGTCCCTCATCACCCTGGATAGGACACGTGCACATGCACATGTGAACGGACAAACGACTGATCGAACAAGATAAGTGAGGCCACAGATATGATAGATCACATGTGGACAAAACATTAGCCTACTCTGTCACAGCAGAGAGCTTTGCAGTTCAAAACCCTCAGACTGGTAGTTCCATCCACCTCCACCTGTTCATTCATTTGCCTAAAACATTAATGTCTACTAAGTCTGTGATTAAAATGAAAATGTGGATGGAATAAAAAACCATCAAGTGCATCATCATATTACAATTAAAATGGCGGGTGACTAAATTACAACTGTTCCAACACTGTTCATTAAAAAAAAAAAAAAAAAAAAAACCCAACCGAAAATCCCAGCACATGCTGTTTCCTCATGTGCTCTTTTTGAAATCTGGGCAATTTCAAAACACACCGCTGAAATAGCATTAACAAATGCCCTTCTGATAGACCTTTTCCTGATCAAAAACACATTTTCATAAAATGTACCAAATTACCAATGCACTGAGTAGAAAGCTGTCTGAGTGGAAAGAAACACGACAAGCTACTTGACAATCATTTCAGAAAGATTAAGACATTCAGTCTTCATTTATTTTTTGGAACTCCCTATTGGTTGAAGTGGTTGCAGCTTAACCCAGGATTTCCACTCCAGATGCTTTCCCTTACAGATACGATCTGGTCCCTGCATCAAATAGTTTCCATTCTAGTTAATGTTCTACTCCCACCTGGTCCGGACCATTGCGGAAAGAATCCGGCTTGTCAGATTCGAATCGCTAAAGATATGCAACAAGTTTATTTTTGATGGACACCAGATCCAGTCCAAAACCCCGGTATTTACTGTATTTAATTACTGTTCATTAAAAATTATTTAAAAATAGCCGTTATTTTCTGAGATCTACTCCTCCACCACTGTCAGAGAAGATAAAAACTTTGTCATAACATACAAATTAACGAGCAACTTATGTATTATTAGAGCACAAAAATCCAGGTGGAGAGCCGGTACACCACGCTTCCTTGTTGTTATCACGTGATTGCATTCGGTCCTCCTCGGTCTCTCTCAGGTCTTTCTCAAGCTCTCGCATTTTTATACAATTCTCGTGGGATCTTGTAATTCAAATCCCAATCTCCACTTCAAAACAAACAGAGTTGGTAGGGATGGCTGCAAGGCTCCGTCCATACTACATTCACAATGGACCACATCCAGAGTCAGTGGAAATCCTTGATAAGGTGTCAGTAATGCTTCACTCAAAATCCTGACAAACTTTCAAAAAAGTAAAATTCTGACATGGACTGTAGCTGTGCAGAGTAGAGAAAAATATGCAAGGTTTAAATGTTTCTATCAACCTCCCCTTTTCTTCATGCAATAATTTCCATCACTTCTAATGCGTACATGAGGAGTGATATAGTATAGGCAGAAAGGGTGTGACCTTATACACATTTGGGGGAGTTAATTGCATCTCACCTCCCTATAATGGCACGCTAATCCAAATGACTGAACAGGTAATTAATATATGCCTTCTGACATATGCAAATAAAGTGATGTACAGATAGCACTTCCTCTTCTCTCTGGTAAGTTGTTCCACTTATTTCATGAGCAATGCCGATGAGGTTTGTTTTCTATGGTATGACATGTTAAATCCATTTAGCAAGTTAGTTGTTGGACTTGCTGTCCTCAGACATGGATGAAGGGAATGGATTGACTATTCACTTTGTGACAAAAAGGTGTTATTAAATTCTCCCCTAGCATTGGTGCTGTGGGGTGGGACCTTCCTGTGGTAACGTATCGTCACTTCCTGTATTGCTGACTGTCTGTCTGTGGTTTGCTCTCCTCGTTCTCCCGAGGATTTTGCCTTTAATTGTATTTTAATCACTTGTTTCCATCTACTGTTAGCTCTCACTTCTGTTTATCAAGCCTCTTGTACCTGTGTGCACACTCACTGTCATCTAATCACCCTCTTTATCCTTCTGTTCACCTTTCATCTGTGTTTTTGTTAGCTTCAGGTTAGCCACTAGCTATGGCTACTAGCTCTCCTTCCCCTTCTCCTCTGGTGTGCTCTCTCTATCAGATGTTTAGCTACACCTCTGCCTCTTTTAGTGATAACGGTAAATGTAATAAATGTTGTCTTTTTGAGGTGCTTGAGGCGAGGTTGTCTGATTTGGAATCCCGGCTCCGCTGCATTGAAACACCGTCTGCGCCAGTTAATCTTGACAGACGTCCCTTAGCTGCAGCGGAGCTCCCTAGCATAGGGCAGCCTGCTAGCAGTCCTCCAGTCCTCCTCAGCAGCGAGGAGACTGGGTGGGTGATGGTGAGAAGGAAGCCTAGTTGGAAGGCCCCGGTTAACCACCAACCTGTTCATGTTTCTAATCGTTTTTCCCCGCTCAGCGACACACCCCGCTGAGGAAAAAACTCTGATCATTGGCGACTCTGTAGTCAGAAACGTGAACCTAGAGACTCCACCGGCCATAGCCAAATGCATTCCTGGGGCCAGAGCAGGTGACATTGAGTCAAATTTGAAAATGCTGGCTAAAAGTAACTGTAAATACTCCACAACTGTTATCCACGCCGGCATTAATGACGTCCGACTCCGGCAGTTGGAAGTCACAAAACTTAACGTGGAATTGGTGTGTGACTTTGCAAAAACGATGTCTGCCTCTGTAGTATTCTCTGGGCCCCTCCCCAATCTGACCAGTGATGACGTTTAGCCACTTGTCATCCTTCAACCGCAGGCTGTCTGTGTGGTGTCCTGCAAACGTGGGCTACATAGATAATTGGAGCTCATTTTGGGGAAAACCTGTTCTTATTAGATGAGACGGCGTCCATCTCACTTTGGATGGTGCGTCTCATTTATCTAACAATCTGGCATCATTTTTATCCAAATTTCCAAAACCTTGACAACTCAGAGCTGGGACCAGGAAGCAGAGTCACAGTCTTACACACCTCTCTGCAGCTCCTCTTCATCCGCCACCCCTCATCTTAGCCCCTGTCTTCCCCATCAGAGAATCATTGTCTGCTCCCTCCAAAGTAAATAAAAACATAATGTATAAGCATCCCAAAGTGATTAAACAAAAAGTTGGCAAAACTCAAATTAAACATGAAGCCTCTAAATTGAATGATTTGGCCTCTGTTCCTCCTCATAATTTAAAAATTAAATGTGGTTTGTTAAATATTAGGTCTCTAACTCCCAAGTCTCTGCTAGTCCATGATCTGTTAATTGATAATCAGATTGATTTAATATCCCTTACAGAAACTTGGTTAGGGCAAGAGGATTATGTTGGTTTGAATGAATCAACTCCCTCTGGTGATTTAAACTGTCAAAATCCCAGAAATTCTGGTCATGGAGGAGGAGTAGCAACAATTTACCATTCCAAATTACTAGTTAATGTAAAGCAAAAAAACACGTTATAATTCCTTTGAGGGTCTGGTCCTCACTATTGGGCATTTTAGCAATTTTAGGCTAAACCCAATTTTATTTGCCATAGTTTATCGTCCCCCCATCAACCTACTCTAGATTTTTTATCCGAATTTGCCGAATTCATAGCTGAAATCAGATAGAATAATTATAGTAGGGGACTTTAATATAAATGAAGATGTAGATAGTGATTGCCTTAATTTGGCATTTAATTCAATTTTAGACTCAATGGGGTTTTCTCAGAAAGTAGGAAATTCTACCCATTATCTCCACCTTGTTCTGACATATGGCATAGAAATAGAAAAGCTGGTAGTGTCTCCTCATAACCCTGTACTGTCAGACCATTGTCTGTTAACCTTTGATTTTACTATTTCTGACTATTTGGCTCCTGTCACGATGGCCCTCACGGACCATCACAAGACGCCTCAGTCACCAGTGAGTTTGCAGTGATGTTTATTTACAGTGCAGGTTAGGCAGGCATAGGATGTACACACAAAGGGATGAGTATGTCTGAGCCGGGGAGCACCCGATGCACCAGACGAATATTAACAAAGGTGAAGTCACACAGAACGTACCTTACAAACGGGACCATTAACAGACGGGTACAGGAGATTCCCAAGTCGGTTAACGGTGAACAACGGAGGGAAACAGAGACTGCCGCATCGGGGAACATTGAGCACCTGCTTTTAACTCTGGTAACTAATGACCCCGATGCAGCACAGCTGTTGCGTTGACAGGAGCGCAGCTGCTGACTCTGACAGCAGGGAGCTCCCCTGGGCGCCTTCACAATAAGAGCCCGAGGAGCTAGAAGGAATCCACTGCTGTCACAGCCAGGGAAATATGATATGAGACCCGAGTGTGGACGGAACCGACACTCGGGCTATGACAGTACCTCCCCCTCTAGGCCGAGCTCTGAGCGGCCCAAGTAACACCCAAGGCCCCCCCCCCCCAGGGTGGGTGGATGGGGCGCTGGCAGGAGGGAGAGAAACAAAAAAGGACAAGCAAATAACAGGGGACCAACAAGGCTGTAGAGACAGAAAAAAACCCCAAACCATACTCCCCTGAATGTGGATAACAAGACAAAACCAGACAGGCAGTACATATATTGGCAAGCAACGAATTGACATTAGGTGGAGGGAAGAGAACCAAACATAGGAACAAGAAAGGAGTGAGCCACAAAAATCACAGCTCAACCCCCCCCCCCCCCCGCACACCCCAACAGTCTCACAGACATAATCAGAAACCCCGGGAAGAGTGCAGTTCTGACCCAGAGGGGCGGAGGCAGAAAGTTCGGGGGGGCCGTCCGGCAACAAGAGGCCACAAAACAGGCAGGGGGAGAAAGAACAGTTTGGGCGGCCTACCCCGGTCCCATGCTTGAAGGTAGAAAGCTTCAGGCGGCCGGACCAGGTCGCCACACAGAGGGTCCAATGCGTCAGGAGGCCGACCCAGAGAGCCAAATTGGCGAGACAGTCTCTCAGGCGGCCGACCCGCATCGCTAGCCCACCAGAACCGTTGGGTCGAAGTAGCTGGTGGTCCCGCTGAAAAAGGGGGAGACGAGGGAGGACTGGGCAAAGCGATCGGAACCCCAACGGCCCCAGGTGAAGATGGGTAGCGCTCCTCAGGGAGACGAGGAGGATGACGATGGTGATGAGGGTGAAGAGGGGAATGAGCCTGTCCCGCATCCGGCGGCCGGGGATCTGCAGCTCCCTCACCGAATCCAGGACCTGCTGGTGCTGCACCCACGTCGGGCCCCGGCTGGGCTGGAACCGAACCCACGGTGGACCCCGATTGGGCCGGAACCGAACCCACGTTGGACCCCGATTGGGCCGGGAACGGACCCACGGTGGACCCCAATTGGGCCTCCAGTGCACCCGTGACGGACCCCGACTGGGTCAGCGTCGCACCAGACTCGACCTCCAACCCCGAGACCAGAACCTCTGGCGCAGCAGGCGAGAGCAGCCCCTCGCCGGCGACCCTGGGAGAAGGCTCAGGAGAGAGAGAAAACCCGGGATCAGGATCACCGGCAGCGCCAGAACCCGGCGAGATAAGCTTGGACGCAGCGGACGGCTGCACCTGGCTCATCTCCCCTTGAGACAGGCAAAAATGCTCTAAGAGGTGAAAAAGAAAGACAAAGCAGAGCACTTGCCTGAACTCGGGTTCTGACACCGTCCAGGACTGTGAAGATCCGGGCTCAGACGTCAGGAGGTCGTCCTCAGGCTCCCACTCAGCTGTGTCGGGCTCCGCAGCTGGCGTGATGGTGTGCGCAGCTTGAGAGTCCTCCGGAACCGATGGCCCGCACGGCATGGTGGCAGGAGAACCTCGACCCGCTGGACCGAACCGCTCCTCCGTGGAACCCCGGGGACGCTTCCTCATCGGCGCAGGCTCCACGCTGCAGTTCGCTCTCCTCCTCCGCCCATGGCGTAGCTGCGGAACCGGAACCAGGCTCTCCAGAACCGCAGGCCCCCTCCTCATCCAGCGACGTTGGCCTGGCATCGAGGACCGCTCAGCGGAGGGAGACACAGAGGAAGCAGGGTTAATTCCTTCATCCACAGCAGGTGGAGGGAGCTCAGGGGGCTGCATACCCCGAACTCCACCCCCAGGAGTCAGACAAGGCAAAACATTATCGAGATGAGAGAAATTATCATGCACTTGCCTTTCTCCTGAGGTTGAGATGGTTCCTGCTGTGGGGGACGTCGTTCCTCCCTTTCCCCGCTGGAGGGCGACAGAGGGCCCTCTGGGAAGACGGGGTGAGGCCACTCGAGATGGTTCCGGGATGGGACTCGCCGAAACTGAGCCCCCGAGACACACAGCAGCCGGGATAGGCGACGAGGAGGAGGGGGCGACAGCCGAGGTTAGCCGGGCATGGAACGCTGACGGGACAGCAGACGAAGAAGGCCCGGGGGGAGATGAGGCTGCGGGGATTCCCCTCTGACGAGGCGCAGGAGTGACAGCTGTGTGGGGGGTTGAGCCCTTGCGGCGACGGGGTTCTAGCCGAGGTTGGGAGCCGGTGTGATGACAGTTCCTTGTAGGGGGTGAGGTGAAGGTGAGATTTGGAAATCGCCGTTCCTGAGCAGAAACAGAGGCGAGCAGGTCGGCAAACTCAGGAAACTCACACAACTCTGGACTCCTCTCCACCAGTCTAACCGCCGCCTCCACATGCTTCATAATTGCTGCTGGATGCACAGCGAAGCGAGCAGCAGACATCCGGTCCCAGATCTTGACTGCTGTCAGCTGCAGCTTCTCTGGGGGAATCCCGAGTGACGACATGCCTGATGGGGAAAGACCTCCGGATGGTGCGAACTCCTGGGCCGGAACGGAGGCAGGAGCGGGATCCCGAAGCAAGGGGCGACGTCTCCTCCTCTTCAGCTTCCTGCCAGGATTTCCCTCCAGCCCACGGAGTATCTCGCGCTGTGCAGCGAGTTCCTCCCACCTCGCTGTCACCTCCGGGTGATCGTCATACTCGAGGGGGAGATTGAGCAGAAACTCCTCAGCGTAGTCCAAATGTCTATGAATGTCGCTGGGAGCGTCCAACAGCGTAGCGGTAAAGATGGTGCTGTCCACATTCTCCAGAGCCTCCGCTAGCTGCCTGCCCAGGCGCTGACAACGGCCCCTGGATGACATCATACTCCCAGCTGCAGACACTCAGACAGGTAGGAACAAACAGTCCAATACTGCAAACTGCACGGTAAATGGCGTCTCAATACAACGCCTCCTCTCCGGGCGTTTGGCGGCAGTCTACTGTCACGATGGCCCTCACGGACCATCACAAGACGCCTCAGTCACCAGTGAGTTTGCAGTGATGTTTATTTACAGTGCAGGTTAGGCAGGCATAGGATGTACACACAAAGGGATGAGTATGTCTGAGCCGGGGAGCACCCGATGCACCAGACGAATAATAACAAAGGTGAAGTCACACAGAATGTACCTTACAAACGGGACCATTAACAGACGGGTACAGGAGATTCCCAAGTCGGTTAACGGTGAACAACGGAGGGAAACAGAGACTGCCGCATCGGGGAACATTGAGCACCTGCTTTTAACTCTGGAAACTAATGACCCCGATGAAGCACAGCTGTTGCGTTGACAGGAGCGCAGCTGCTGACTCTGACAGCAGGGAGCTCCCCTGGGCGCCTTCACAGTAAGAGCCCGAGGAGCTAAAAGGAATCCACTGCTGTCACAGCCAGGGAAATATGATATGAGACCCGAGTGTGGACGGAACCGACACTCGGGCTATGACAGCTCCTAAGGAAAAATATTACTACAGTAGATGCCTCTCAGATGATGTTATTACCAAATTTATGCAGAGTGTTTCCTCTATGCCATGTGTCAACACAACGGAAATAAGCTATAGACAGCTTACTCCTTCTGTAATTGATAGCATGATAGATAGTGTTACAGCCTCTCTGCATCAGACTCTAGACATGGTAGCCCCTTTATAAAAGAAAAAGTCTAATCAGAGATTTCTAACTCCTTGGTTCAACACAGAAACTCGTAGCTTAAAACAGAAGACTCGTCAGTTAGAAAGAAAATGGTGCTCCACTAATTTAGATGAAATCTATTTAGCTTGGAGAAATCATCTTTTAATTTATAAGAAATCTCTGAGAAAAGCTAGAACGACTTATTATTCTGCATTAATAGAAGAGAACAAGAATAATCCCGGGTTTCTTTTCAGCACTGTAGCCAGGCTGACAAAGAGTCAGGACTCTGTCAATCCTAGCACTCCCTTAGAGCTTACTAGTCAGGACTTCATGAACTTTTTCAATAATAAAATTTCATCTATCAGAGACAAAATCAGTCAGATTCTTCCCACCTTTAACTTAGATACAGTAACTACTACAACTCCTTCAACTGACATCTCTTTGGATCAGTTTATTCCAATTGACCGTTTAGAGTTAGACAAAATAGTTTCCTCATCCAAGCCTTCAACTTGTCTTTTAGACCCTATCCCTACCAGGTTATTTAAATAAGTCTTCTCATTTATTGGTAGCTTTATTCTTCAAATAATCAATTCTTCATTAACTTTAGGCCATGTACCGCAGGCTTTTAAAACTGCTGTAATTAAACCCTTACTCAAAAAGCCAACGCTGGATCCAGGAGTTTTAGCTAACTATAGACCAATCTCTAATCTCCCTTTCATTTCAAAAATCTTAGAAAGAGTTGTTGCTACAGTATGCAATTATTTGACCACTTGCAGGGAAATGGTTTATTTGAAGAGTTTCTATCTGGGTTTAGAATCCATCATAGTACTGAAACAGCCTTAGTGAAGGTCACTAATGACCTCCTGATCGCATCTGATAATGGACTTGTTTCTGTACTTGTCCTTCTAGACCTTAGTGTAGCTTTTGATACTATCGATCATAATATTCTACTTGATAGATTAGAACATTATGTTGGACTTAATGGAACTTTGTTGCAGTGGTTTAGATCTTATTTATCCAGTTTGTTCATGTCAATAATGAGTTTTCTTTCAACTCAAAGCTCAGTCATGGAGTTCCACAGGGATCTGTGCTAGGCCCTACTCTTTTTAGTTTATATATGTTTCCGCTAGGCAACATTATTAGGAAGCACTGTATACATTTTCATTGTTATACAGATGACACACAATTATACCTGTCAGTGAAGCCAGATGATAGTAATCAATTAGCCAAGTTAGAAGCCTGTCTTAAGGAAATCAAAGCTTGGATGACTTGTAATTTCCTGCTATTAAATTCATATAAGACTGAAGTCATTCTTGTTGGTCCAAAAAACCTTAGAAATACCTTTCCAAATCAAATTTTAGTTTGGATGCTGTTACTATTTCTCTTAATAGCTTTGTGAGGAACCTTGGAATTATTTTTGATTAAGATCTGTTTTTCAATTCACATATTAAATTTGTTTCAAAGACTGCCTTCTGTCATTTGCGTAATATTGCCAAGATTAGGAGCATTTTGTCTCAGAGTGATGCTGAGAAACTGATGCAAGCTTTTGTTAGCTCTAGATTAGATTATTGTAACTCTTTATTATCAGGTTGTCCTAAAACATCTCTACAAAGTCTTCAGTTGATCCAAAATGCTGCTGCAAGAGTTTTAACAGGTACTAGAAAGAGAGATCATATCTCTCCGGTTCTGGCCTCCCTTCATCGGCTTCCCATAGAGTTTAGAATTAAGTTTAAAATCCTTCTTCTCACTTTCAAAGCTCTAAACAATCAGACCCCTTTTTATTTAAAAGGTCTGATATTACCCTGTTATCCTAACATAGCACTACGCTCCCAAAATGCTGGATTACTTGTAATACCTAGAATCTCCAAAAGTACAATGGGGGGCAGAGCCTTCAGTTATCAAGCTCCTCTCTTGTGGAACCAGCTGCCAATCTGGATTCAGGAGTCAGACTCGATCTCTGTTTTTAAGAATAGGGTTAAAACCTTCCTTTTTGATATAGCCTACAATTAGGGAGGGATCATGTGTTTCTGAACCCTCCCTTAGTTATGCTGCTATTAGGTTTAGACAGCCGGGGGACCTCCAATAATTGCACTGGGTTTCACTCCTTTCTTCACTCTCAATGAAATATTTTTTTTTTTGCTGGTCATTAACATCTGTTTGTTCTCTCCCATAGATTGAGTCCCCATCGTGCTGTTTGCTCTCTACATGTCTGTTCTTTTCATCTTCTCTATCCCCTCACCCCCCAGCCAGTCGCAGCAGATGACTGCCCCTCCCTGAGCCTGGTTCTGCTGGAGGTTTCTTCCTGTTAAAAGGGAGTTTTTCCTCTCCACCGTCGCCAAGCGCTTGCTCATAGGGGATCACCTGATTGCTGGGGTCTTTCTGCAATTGTGGGGGTTTCCCCCTACAGTTGAAAGTGCTATGAGATGACTGTTGTTGTAAAATGGTGCTATATAAATAAAGTTGAATTGAATTAAATCATGAATTTCAAAATATTCTAAATAACTACATTACTAACTTGGACATTACTACTGACTTGATTTGTAATGGTGACATGCATAGGACATGGTGTAAATGTTAAATTTACCAACTCAGGGCTGAGCCCGGCTGGTTCCCACAGGCAGAAACCAGACCACCAGGCACTTGCCATCGAGCCCCTTCCCAGGTCTGGCTCAGGGCAGGGCCCCAGTAACTCCCTATAAAGTGTGGTACTCTGAATCTTTTTTTTTTTTCAATATATCTTTCATGAGTCTATTGGACTGCTTCTAGTCTGGAATTTTACCCAGGATCAGTTTGCCTTGAATGACCCTACCGGGGCAAATTGCTCCCGACAACATCCTAGGATCACTAGGACACGCAAACCCCTCCACCACAATAAGGTGGCGAGACCCAGTGGGAGAGTTCAAGTATCTCAGAGTTTCATTCATGGGTGAGGGGAGAATGGAACATAAGATTGACAGACAAACTGGAATACCATCTGCAGTGACACTCATGTTGTACCAGTCTTTTGTGGCGAGGAAAGAGCTTAGTTCCAAAGTAAAGCTGTCAAGCTCCAGGAATAACTTTGGGTAATGACCAAAAGAATGAGATCAGGGATACAAGTGGCTGAAAAGAGCTTTCACTGTAGGGTGGCTGGACTCACCTTTAGATATAGGGTGAGGATCTCAGTTATCCAGGAAAGGCTCAGAGTAGAACTGCTGCTTGCACACATTGAAAGGAGTCAGCTGAGGTAGCATGGACTTCTTATCAGAATGCCTGATGGGTGCCTCACACTTGGAGAAGACCCCGGGGCAGACCCAGGACATGCTGGAGAGACTATGGGAATATTATGACACAATATTCACTCATCAATATCAAATGCACATAGCGCGTTTGTGGGTGTGCCCAGTCCATTTTGTTATTACGGGCATTTCAAACAGGTTCATTTTGTCTTCTTAATAATTAAGACTGGTCAAGTAAGCTCCCATTATCACTCACGCTCCATACCACCCTGAGCCTCCTACTAGATTTCCTCCTTCCCTGTGCAGAGCTGTCTCCCCCCACAGACATCTTTCCAAATCAGCACTGTGTACAGCATGGTGTTGGACCTCTCCACCCAGGGAACAATGGACCAAAAGAGGAGGTGTCACCGGGGGGAATCAGACAGGACAGTAAGGACTATGCGCCCCCCGGGGAGAGGAGTAAATGACGGGCCGCTGGGAGGATGGTGTGAGAGCAGCACTGGTGTTATGTCATATTAATGTGCCACATAGGCTTTGTTCTAGACATAATGTGTTATGGTTGGAAGCTCTGTGTCTCGATGTATGGGAATAAAGATATAAAAGTGGGATGCACAGAGACCCGGGGAGTTCTTTTGCTATACTGTCTGTTGGAGAAAGAATAAAGTCGTTCAGCTCGTTGCCTCACCTGCATCCTTTCCCCACACTGGTGACCCCAAGATGTGCCATGGAGAGCGAGATAAGCACCGCCCCGGAGACTACCTGGAGGGAGAGCACCAACGCCGCGTGCGCTGTTTCAGTCAAGCTCCCGGACTTCTGGCTTCACGACCTGACAGCGTGGTTTTTGCACATAGAAGCCCAGTTCTCACTCCACGGGATAACAACAGATGACACAAAGTACTACTGCGTGGTCGCTGCGCTGGATGCGCGTGCCACACAACAGGTGACAAGGCTGCTCCAGGAGCCGCCAGCCCAGGGGAAGTAAGAGGCACTCAAGAGGATGCTTTTCCAGTGCTATACCCTTTCAGACAGCGAAAGGGCGGAGACACTCCTAACACGTTCAGAGTTGGGGGACAGATCAGCAGTAGAGCTAGTGGACAGCATGTTGGCGCTGATGGGTAGAAACGAAGAGTCTTTCCTGTTCGCCCACTTGTTCCTCAGGAACCTAGGGCGATCCTGGCCAGCTTGCCGTTGCTGGTGACGAAGGACTAACTAACTAACTAACTAACCTGCACTTATATAGCGCTTTTCTAGTCACAAAGACCACTCAAAGCGCTTTCACTAGTACTAACCCTCTATTCTAAGGGCTTATAGGAAACAGATATCTAGGGACAATTTAGAACAACCAATTAACCTAACATGCATGTCTTTGGATTGTGGGAGGAAACCGGAGCCCCCGGAGTAAACCCACGCAGCACAGGGAGAACATGCAAACTCCATACAAAAAGGTTCCAACCCCTGCCAGCCTGGGGATTCGAACCAGGAACCTTCTAGCTGTAAGGCAACAGTGCTAACCACTGCACCACCCTGCGCCAGTGACTACCGTGCACTGGCGCAGGAAGCGGCTCGCATCATTTTAGCGACCAGAATGCTCAGCGTGAATGCAGTGGCACCAGTGTCCAGGAGGGATTCCAGCGAGGTCGAGGAGCCTTTGGTGGTAGCCGGAGCAGACGCCAGGAGATGCAGGAATGGGGCGACCTGCTTCTATCATCACCGTTTCGGCTCAAACGCCCAGCGATGCGTGCCGCTATGCCAATTCAAGAAGTCAGGAAAACGGTACGGCTAGCAGTCAATAGCAGCTGCGACTGCTGGTGACAGAAACAAGTTGCTGTATGTCACAGACACGTTCGGGGAGACGGGTTCTGGTGGACTCCAGCTCCCAGAAGAGCCTTATCCTGCCGGTCAATGCAGACAGGGTGGCAGGTGGCAGCGGTACCGAGCTTACGGCCACCAACGGGTCTACCATCAGGACATTTGGTGAACGGACACTGACTATATGCTTACACGGACGCAACTTTCAGTGGAACTTTGTGGTAGCTGCATGTTCCGCCCTCATTTTAGGCACAGATTTTTTTATGTGCTTATGTGTTATTAGCTGATGTTGCTAATTGCACATTAGTAGATGCTGTCTCTTTTGCCTCTCTGCCCTGTACAACTCGGGGAGCAGGGTTGACAACACTGGCTAATGTTATAGCTTCAGGGGGTAAGTACCAACAGTTACTCGCTCAGTTCCCAGCACTCATGGTCCCGACGTTTTCTGCTACGATAATGAAACACAGGCTCAAACATTTCATAACTACAAAAGGGTCACCGGTATTCACACAACCTTGGCGCCTGGACGCAGCTAAACTGGTCAGCGCGTGCAAGGAGTTTGCCAACTTAGAACATTTGGGCATCGTCAAGCGCTCCAACAGCCTGTGGGCATCCCCGCTACACATGGTGCCTAAAGCCGACGGGTCGTGGTGACCATGCGGTGATTTCCGGCACTTGAACAACGCTACGGAACACGATTGCTATCCTATTCCACACATCCAGAAATTTTCCGTGCACCTGGCCGGGGTGCATGCTTTTTCCAAAGTGGATCTGGTCCGCGGTTACCACCAGGTCCCGGTGCACACGGAAGATGTTCCAAAAACAGCAGTAATAACTCCTTTTGGCCTTTTCAAGTTTTTACGCATGCCGTTCAGATTAAAAGGTGCGGCACAGACCTTCCAGAGGATGATGGATGCAGTGCTTTGTGACTTGCCCTTGGTGTTTGTCTACTTAGATGTCATTCTGGTAGCTAGTGCGTTGGAGGAGGAGCACATCGCCCATCTCAAGACAGTTTTCCAGAGGTTAGACGCGCATGGGTTAACCCAGTGAAGTGCCAGTTCGGTATGCCAGTGACTGACTTTTTGGGCCACCGCATTTCGCCGGAGGGCGTGATCCTGTTACCGGACAAGGGACTTCTCCACCCAAGGAACAATGGACCAAAAGAGGAGGTGTCACCGGGGGGTATCAGGCAGGACAGTAAGGACTATGTACCCCCCGGGGAGAGAAGTAAATGACGGGCCGCTGGGAGGATGGTGTGAGAGCGGCACCGGCGTTATGTCATGTTAATGTGCCACACAGGCTTTGTTCTAGACATAATGTGTTATGGTTGGAAGCTCCATGTCTCGATGCATGGGAATAAAGATATAAAAGAGGGATGCACAGAGACCCGGGGAGTTCTTTTGCTATACTGTTTGTTGGAGAAAGAGTAAAGTCTTTTGTCGTTCAGCTTGTTGCCTCGCCTGCATCCTTTCTCGACAGCTGCACAGTCTATAAACCACACTAACCCTCTGCTCCAAACTGCACGCTCTTCTCTGGAGTCGGGATGTATTCTCACTCTGTGGAGGAACCTTCTGCTCAGTGTTGCCAGATGGGAAATGTTTAAGTATTGTGCCAGCGGCTTAAAATTATCGTATTTTGAGAAAGATTATCGTACACACCCAGTTTTCATTCTGACGTGGCTCAGGACCTTCTGCTTCAGTAACACATTATCACAGATCGTGCATATTATGGCCTATAATGCAGTTTTGTCTTTATGTCTTCTGTTGAATCATCATATATCAAGATCTTGCCTCGTAAATATTTTGAGAAGTAATCTGTTTATACATTAAGGATAAATATCAAAATCAATCCACCTTAACTGCTGCTAAAATACCTCTGATAATTTAAGTAGAAATCTGTTTCAGTTTTATTGAAAACCACAATCCAGTGACATTTTTGCAGACATTTGCGCGTTGCAGCAGCAACAGAAAACTTTAGTGCTAATGCCAACAGGTATGAACTACCCAGTAAAACTGGGGTCTACCCCCCTTTCGTTTCTCAACTTGCTGGTGATGTTGCTTATTTGTTGGGTCTGCTGTGCCTGCATTAATTGAGTGAACTAGTTTTTATGGGTGAACGTACCGTATGAATTACTCACTGGAACTGTAGTGGAAACCAGGAATCAGCAGCTGAATCACCTGCCTGAGCAGCAAACAAACCCCGCCCGCTCAGTTCATCCAACTCTCAGTTCAGTGAGTGGTAGACAGTTAGAGCTCCAGTACAGCACAGTGATTTGGTGTACCACAGATCTTTTTAGCTTGACTCAGTACGCTCAGTGAACTGTGGGTCCCATCACTAGCCTCCATCCGAGGCTGCCTCTCTGCTCTACTACCATGATGCGTCTTCTTTTTCACGTAGCCCGTGCATGTAAGACGATGCGTAAAAACAAGCGTAGGATCCATATTCTGATTGTGTTTGCTAATATATTAACTTAGTCACCTAATGAAGGGGTCAAATTATCATACATTATGGGATTTTTAGAATTATTTATCATACAGAGGGCAAAACTATTGTACAAATACAATAATTATTATACATCTGGCAACACTGCCTCTGCTTCAGGAGACGACACCACCAAGTAAGCACAGGAAACTCAGTTATCACATAACCTTTACATCCAAAAAACCCAGCCTCTGCATGCCTTGAGTGTCAGGCACTCTCTCCTCCTGGGTGACCCCTACCATTGAGCTCTCTAGCCGCTCTGCCTTCTTCGTGGTCGGGCTGATGGACTTAGGATTCTCCCCCTTAGCTGCTCTGTCACAGTTGCCTCTTCCCTCATACAAGTAAGCTTCACTCAATGAGAATTACTTCATGTGATTGTTCCTATTGATCTGGCCGCTCACTCTCCCTCTCTGTCTCCCGCAGGCTGCCTCTCCTCCCCGCACTGTGGACGATCATTATTATTTAATGAGCAGTTTAATTAAGACTCATTTTCTTGCCCTCAGTTGTTTGTGTGCCTTGTGTCATGCTATTGGGTCCAGATTCTAGTGTTTTATGGCACAGCAACGTTCTAATGTTCAAATGGTAGTATTTATATGTACGATTCACTATGCTCACTCTGGGACACTATGGGACACTATGGAATGGTGGGTGGGACAGCACTGTGTTGTTTGAGGCTGGTTTTGATGTATGGACATCAATGTATGCTAGGATGGATGGGTGTTAATGTTGATATGTACAAAATACAGTTAATTGTTTACTTGGGGTCTTAAATGTGGTAATTTGTATATAATTCACATGGGTGTATTTATGGAAAAGAGGAGATGGAATTAATAAGTGTTCACTTCTTCCTTCTCCCTTTCGAACACTGTATACTGTTACTTTATTGCATTTGTCATTTGTTTTGTTTTTGTTATACTTTTTTGTTTGAAATAAAGTATCTATCTATCTATCTATTGTTTTTTGTATGACAAGGTTAAGGCTGCTTTATTTTCTCCTATGGGAGAAGTTTGACTTGGATTAAGAACTTCCTGCACCAGATAATAGGGCTGTGCAATATCGGATGACAAGATAAAAACGTCTGTTGTTTCATATAAGACTCATTTATATTTGTTATACATTGCATATATTTGTTTTTATATATATGTCATTAGATTTTATATGTATTGTTTATATTGGGGTGTTGCAAAATAGAGTTTACAGCAGTATCTCTGTCATTTTGGTGACTGTGGTCTGTGCACTGGGTGTCCGCGGGTCCTTAAAGTCTTAAAAAGTCTTAAATGTGTTTGTCTGTGGTGAACACACATGGGACCTGTTGGACCGGTTTTGTGACTCACATTTTAGGTCAGAACAAAGGCAGGAATCTTAGCCTTGGTATGCAAGGCTGGAGACTGTGGGGGGTCAATTAAGGGATTAAGGAAAGGATGCATGGGAGACAGTGGAAGTGATATCATGGAGAGAAATGCATTGTGACTGTCTTTATTATGCAAGGTGGTGAAATGCATTGTGACTGTCTTTATTATGCAAGGTGGTCTGTGTGACATGTGATCTATGAGGTGTGAAGTCCCTGATATTTAAGGACGAGAGTTTACTGTTTCACTCTCTTTTTTCTCTGCTTTGAAATGATGGAGATGTGAATAAAGCTGACTCTGAGAAAGAACTCTGCCTCGTCATTTTCACATCCTCCACACTGGTGACCCGAGACGTATCATGGAAGAAGAAAATTCCCCCGGGCCAGCCGCATCAGGAGCCCCCAGCCAAGCGAATGCCGCTACAGTCCAGCTACCGGACTTCTGGCAGAACAATCCGCGCTCCTGGTTCAACGCGGTTGAGGCGCAGTTCAACCTCCGGGGGATATTGGTAGATGCCACGAAATTCTACCACGTAGTCGCAAAGCTGGACAACAACACGGCCCAGCATGTGGAGAGCCTGATCGACCAGCCGCCGGAGAGTGACAAATACGGCATGTTGAAGGCTGCACTCATCCAGCAATTCACCCCCTCGGCGGAGGAGCGAGCAGAGAGGCTCCTGGCGCTGACGGAGGGGGAAAACGACATGCCCGCGAGCCTGATGGAGAAGTTGTTGAGGTTGAAAGACTCTGACAACGATCACTTCATTTTCACCCACCTCTTCCTCAGGACTCTACCGTCAGCAGCGACAGCGGTTCTGGCCAGTTCCCCACTGTTGGCCCAACGGGACTACCGCGCGCTGGGCCGAGAGGCGCAGCGGATTGTCGACGCCACCAAGCGGTGCGCAGCCACGGCCGCTGCAGCGGAACTCGGCGCGACGACCGGAGGCGACAGGAGGCCAGACGCAGCAGTGCCAGACTCACCGACGACGGCGGCGGCAGGGGCCAGGGAGCGTGGACCGGACGTCTTTTGTTTCTACCATCGCCGCTTCGCAGAGAGGGCACGCAAGTGTGTACCGCCGTGCCAGTTCGGGCGTTCGGGAAATGCCAAGACCAGGGGTCGGTAGCAGCCGCAGCCCTCGGGGAAGAGAACAAGCTGCTCTACTTGTCGGACGCACGCTCCGGGAGGCAGTTCCTCGTCGACACAGGCTCCCAGTTGAGTTTCATCACACCTTCCTACGCGGACAGACTGGCTTGTTCCAGAGGTCCCCGGGTGACAGCGGCGAACGGCTCGGAGATTAAGACCTTTGGTGAGAAGACTTTGCTTCTGTCTCTACACGGCCGTGCATATGAGTGGACTTTTGTTGTAGCAACAGTAAATTTCAATATGCTGGGGGCTGATTTTTTGTGCTCACGTGGGTTGTTGGTTGATCTCGCTAACAGGCGCCTGGTTAATGCACTTTCTTTTGATTCTATCCCCTGTACAGCGCGAGTGGCCCCACCAACAGCACAAGCCAACGTCACAGCAGCAGGCGGTAAGTTCCACACACTGCTCACTCAGTTCCCAACACTCACGGTCCCCACATTTTCGGCAACAGTCGCTAAGCACGGGGTGGAGCATTTTATTACCACTACCGGACCGCCCGTTTTTGCAAAAGCTCGGCGCTTGGACGCAGTTAAACTAGCCATAGCGCGCGAGGAGTTCGCCAACCTGGAGAAGTTGGGCATTATCCGACGTTCAAACAGTCCGTGGGCTTCCCCCCTACATATGGTCCCGAAAGCTGACGGATCATGGCGCCCTTGCGGGGATTTCCGCAGGTTAAACAACACTACAGCGCATGACCGCTACCCATTCCCACATATCCAAGAATTTTCGGTTCATTTGGCAGGGGCGCACATTTTTTCTAAAATAGATTTGGTTCGCGGTTACCACCAAGTCCCAGTGTGCGCTGAGGACATACCCAAAACAGCGGTAATAACTCTGTTTGGTTTATTCGAGTTTTTACGCATGCCATTCGGACTTAAAGGGGCTGCTCAGACGTTCCAACGCATGATGGACGCGGTGCTTCGCGATCTCCCTTTCGTGTTCGTCTACCTGGACGATATTTTAGTAGCCAGCGCGTCCGAAGACGAACACGAAAAACACCTGGCCACAGTTTTCCGAAGGTTGGGAGATCACGGGTTAATAATCAACCCAGCGAAGTGTCAGTTCAGGGTGGCACAGATCGATTTTTTAGGACACTGCGTCTCCCCCGAAGGAGCAGTTCCGCTGCTTGACAAAGTGCGCGCGGTGGCAGATTTTCCCCGGCCGTAGACGGTCAGGGCGTTGCAGGAGTTTTTGGGAATGGTGAATTTTTATAACCGTTTTCTCCCCTGCGCGGCGCAACTCATGCAGCCGCTGTATGCCGCGCTCAAAAAAAAAGAAACCCGCGGATAAGGTCGAGTGGTCCCCGGAGCGGGACCAAGCGTTCTCGGAGGTGAAAGCAGCCTTGGCAAAGGCTGCGTTGTTGGCACATCCAGACCCAACGGCCCGCATAGCGCTCACTACTGACGCGTCAGAGGTGGCCATAGGGGCGGTCGTGGAGCAACATGTAGCCGGGGTTTGGCAGCCCCTCGCATTTTTCAGCAGGACCTTGCGTGATAGCGAACGTAAATACAGCGTGTTCGACAGGGAGCTGCTCGCTCTCCATTTGGCCATCCGCCACTTTCAGTTCTGGCTGGAAGGATGCGCTTTCACCGCGTTCGTTGATCACAAACCGCTAACATTCGCGATGGCCAAGGTCTCTGAACCGTGGTCAGGTCGGCAGCAGAGACAGCTGGCCGCCATATCAGAGTTTACCACTGATATTCAGCATGTGGTGGGCAAATTCAATGTAGTGGCAGATTGCCTCTCGCGCGCCGTGGCGGCCCCAGTCAGCGTAGGGTTAGATTATGCAGCCATGGCCACGGAACAGGTTAATGACGCGGACGTGCGCGCTCTCCAGTCTGGACCAACAGGGTTAAGGCTGGAAAGCAGGGTGCTGCATGACGGTATGCCCCCCCCCCCCAATCTGCGATGTCTCCACTGGACGGCCCCGTCCAGTAGTACCGGCCGCGTGGCGCCGCCGCGTTTTTGACTCGGTTCATTCTTTGACGCACCCTGGAGTGCGCGCGTTGGTCAAAATGGTGGGAGAGAAATTTGTGTGGCCGAGCCTCCGCAAACAGGTCAAAGAGTGGGCAGCAGCCTGCACGGCATGTCAACGAGCCAAAGTACACAGGCACACGAGGGCTCCTTTGGAACAGTTTCACATTCCGGCCAAGAGGTTCGATCACGTTCATGTGGACCTCGTTGGACCCCTCCCGCTGTCACAGGGGTGCGCACATCTTCTGACAATGGTGGACCGCACCATGCACTGGCCTGAAGTGGTCCCACTGGTATCAACCACAGCCGAGGAAGTGGCACGCGCGTTTTTAACAGCTTGGGTGGCGCGCTTCAGCGTTCCATCGAACATTACGTCCGACATAGGCCCTCAATTTGTTTCCGAGCTTTGGTCGACAATGGCCCGCAGCCTGGTGTCACAATTCACCGCACAACCGCGTACAATCCGCAGGCTAACGGGTTATGCGAACGTTTTCATAGGTCATTGAAAGCGGCTCTCAGAGCGTCACTGACGGATACAAATTGGGTTGACAAGTTACCATGGGTGTTATTGGGGTTGCGTTCTGCACCTAAAGAGGATCTAGAAGCCTCACCAGCGGAGCTCCTGTTTGCGCAGCCACTCCGGCTGCCTGGGGAGTTTCTCCCAGATAACCCTGCGCCAGACGCCTCGCCGTCTCAGCTGTTGCGGAGTAACATAGAATCAAGCACGCTGCCCGGCCCTGCGCACCACAGTTTTCCGCGCGTTTTTGTGCCTAAAACTTTGAAGAATGCAGAGTTTGTTTTTGTTAGACACGATGCGCATCGAACTCTGTTGCGGCCGCCTTATGACGGACCATTCAGAGTGCTAGAAACAGGGGACAAGCAGTTTTTGCTAGATTTGGGGGGTAGGAAAGGGAAAATTGGCATAAACAGACTTAAACCCGCTTTTGTGGTGGCAGATGAGGAAGTGCTGTTGGCAAAGGCCCCGCGGCGAGGTAGACCACCACGGAGGGTTTCACACAGTAGTGTTTCCCAAAGTAATGTTTCCCCAGAACACCCGCAGAGACTGACAAAGGGTTTCTGCCCCCAGACGGCAAACCCCCAGCGTGACAGTGCCGCAGAGACGGTGAACCCCACCTACAGCAGATTCGGCAGGAGGCTGAAGCCTATCCAGCATGTGGACTGATGTGTATTGATGCTATCACGGCATGCATGTGGTTATCTTCTTGTTGTTCTGTTTTTCTAAAATGCTGGGGGGGGGGCTTGTGTGGTGAACACACATGGGACCTGTTGGACCGGTTTTGTGACTCACATTTTAGGTCAGAACAAAGGCAGGAATCTTAGCCTTGGTATGCAAGGCTGGAGACTGTGGGGGGTCAATTAAGGGATAAAGGAAAGGATGCATGGGAGACAGTGGAAGTGATATCATGGAGAGAAATGCATTGTGACTGTCTTTATTATGCAAGGTGGTGAAATGCATTGTGACTGTCTTTATTATGCAAGGTGGTCTGTGTGACATGTGATCTATGAGGTGTGAAGTCCCTGATATTTAAGGACGAGAGTTTACTGTTTCACTCTCTTTTTCCTCTGCTTTGAAATGATGGAGATGTGAATAAAGCTGACTCTGAGAAAGAACTCTGCCTCGTCATTTTCACATCCTCCACATGTCCAAAATTAAGGTCTTAATTATCCTTAAAAATGACAATTAATCCTTAAATCCGCCTTTCAAAGGTCTTAAAAATGCTACAAACACAATGAACAAAATTGCAATATTTTCTTACGTTGTACAGTGAAATCTTTGTAAAGAATTTGGCGAATTTGTAATTACTGCTCTGCATTTTAGCACTATGGAGCGGAAGTGAGCGGAACCAACAGCAATCATTCGTTTGTGGGGGGAGGGGGCTACTTTCAGGTTTACACGTTAGCAGCTTGCACTTCAGTAGCTATTGGCAACGTCAGTCATGGAAAAATGTAAATTTAATCTTAGCTGGATGGATAAACCGACATTTGCGGCATGGTTAAGACCGGTTCAAGGAAATAACTATGAGGCCCGTTGTATGCTGTGCAAGAAGCTCTTTAAACTCAGCTCGATGGGAATTAAAGAAGTGGAATCGCATATGCAGAGCGAGAAGCACAAAATGGCTGCAAAAACGCGCCAACAAACGCCTGCCATTTTTCAGTACTGTTCCGTCTCATCAGTACCACAGACTTCAGCTCCATCTCCGATACCAGCAGCAACAGCAGCTCCAACCACAGCAACAGACCTCAGAGTAACCTTCGGGTCCACTGCTACACTTCAAGCAGAGGTACTGTGGTGTCTGCACACAGTAACCAAACACCAGTCCTATAATGCCAACGAAGGAGTCGGAGACATTTTCCGAGCTATGTTTACTGACTCAGAAATCGCTAAAAACTTTACGTGCGGTTAAGACAAATCAGCCTACATTTCAAAATTTGGTTTGGCTCCACACATCATTAAGGTCCTCGTCAACAACGTTAACAAAGACAGCTTTACTTTGATGTTTGACGAAACCCTCAACCAAACAACTAAAACGAAGCAGCTGGACCTACATGTCCGTTACTTCAAAGATAATCGAGTCCACGGAACAGCTCAGGATTTACTGCACCACTTTCAAGTAAGAACCCCACACTAAGAAATTACCAGTAATCTAGCTACAGCTTTTTTTTTTTCCTCAATAGAACACTTATAAAAAAAAGTCTTATACATCGTTGATGCTTGTTATTGTTGTTGTTGTTCTGTTTAAATATAACTTGATGACATGATGTTATCATTACAGGGATGTGATTTGGGGTTGGGGAAATTATCTGCAAATTTAGCAGGGGGTCTGGGGGACTTAGTCCCCCAGCGGGGTCCGGGACAGAGCCCTGGTGGTGGGGACAAGGGGGGGCAAAGCCCCCCGAAGCTCCTGGGTTTTTATGATTTTTAAGTACCAGAACTGTGCTTAAATGACATAAAACAAACAGCTGAATGCCACTTATTACTGTATAATATTGACTTATGTTCCAAGAAGATAGCATTCCTAAAATAACAAACAAGCATTATCCATCACATACTTTAACACTTGATCAAATCAAAATCAGTTAATTTTATCTATTCCATAATAGAAATAAAATTCCAACATACTGACATAACGCACGGCTCAGGAGACGCACACACACAGGCTTAGAGTAGTTCAAAGAGTTTATTAACAGCAGGAGTGAATGAGTGCGTGTCTGCGGGATGTAAATGTGTTGGTGATGGTGTCTGCTCCAGGCACAGAGGCAGGTGACCGTACAGCCGAGCAACCCTATGGAGAGAGCACAGGGAGAGGGTGACGGGCATACACCAACACAGGAGGAATTTATGGCGAGAGAAGGACTTACTTGGTGGGTCAGGACAGCTGGCACAACAAGGGGGCGAAGCCCGGAAGACAGCCACCTGGAGAGCTCCGTACAGCAGCGAGGATTGGGCGATGGAGTGGAGATGTCCGCCGCTGGGGAATCCACCTGTGCACAGGGGAGAAGACTGAAGAAAAGAGGTAAGCGATCTTCTTACCAAAATGGTGACGCTGAAGGGAAGTATGCTCACAACGGTGAGGGACGAAGTCTGACGGCTTCAGGCCGAGCCTCCGGGCGAGACGGCCTTTATCCCTCGCCGCTGATGATTGTCAGGTGCGTGAGCAGGTGGCGCCGTTGATGAATGGCGCGGCGTGACAGTACTCCCCCCTCTAGCAGCGCCTCCTGGCGATGGCTTATCCGGGTGCGCTCGGTGGAAGTCCGCGATGAGCGATGGGTCCAACACAAACGACGGGGGCACCCATTGTCGATGCTCGGGCCCATAGCCCTCCCAGTCCACCAAGTATTGCAACCCACGACCTCGGCGCCGGGAGTCCAGGATGGAGGAGACGGACCAGGCCGGATGGCCACCAATCATCCGGGGCGCGGGTTGCGCTGCAGGAGGAGGGCAAAGGGGGTCAGTGACTGCCAGTTTCACCTTCGACACATGAAAAGTGGAATGGATGCGGAGGGAGGGGGGAATAGCCACGCGCACAGCCACCGGGTTGATGATCCGGGTGATGGGAAAGGGACCCATGAAACGCTGTGCCAGCTTCCTCCTCTCGCCTTTTAATGTGACGTCCTGGGTAGACACATACACGAGTTGCCCAACTCTGTACGCCGGGGCAGGTCTTCTGTGCCGGTCCGCCACGGTCCTGTTGCGCTCCGCCGTGCGTAAAAGCGCATGACGCGCGGCAGCCCAGGTGGAGCGGAACTGCCTAAGGTGCACCCTAACGGAGGGGACAGTCACCTCGTTCTCCTGCGCTGGAAACAGCGGGGGGTCGTAACCCAGGGACGCCTTGAAGGGGGACATCCCCGTTGCAGAAGAGCGGGCGGTGTTGTGGGCATACTCCACCCAGGCGAGATGGTTGCTCCAGGACGTCGGCTTGGATCTAGTAACACAGCGGAGCGCAGCCTCCAGCTCCTGATTGGTCCTCTCACACTGCCCGTTAGACTGGGGGTGATGGCCGGAGGAGAGGCTCACCTTGGCTCCGATGGCGTTACAAAAGGATCTCCAAACCTCGGATGAAAATTGGGGGCCCCGGTCCGAGACCACGTCCACCGGAATCCCGTGCAGCCTGACCACGTGTTGGACGAGGAGGCCCGCCGTCTCCAGGGCAGTAGGGAGACCTCGCAGGGGAACGAAGTGCGCCGCCTTGGAGAAACGGTCCACAATGGTCAGGACGGTGTCAAAGGAGTTGGAAACGGGGAGTCCGGTGACGAAGTCCAGTGCGATGTGCGACCAGGGCCTGCCGGGGACGGGCAGAGGCTGGAGCAGACCCGCTGGGGGGGCATTTCCCGACTTGCTGGTGGCACAGATTGGGCAAGCCCGGGCGTAGCGGGCTGCATCCCTCCGCAGGCCTGGCCACCAAAAGGACCGATGGAGGAGGCTGATCATCCGAGAGGTGCCGGGATGACAGGTGAGCCGGGAGGTGTGGAGCCAGTGGATGACCTCTCCTCGGACCGCAGATGGGACGAACAGTCTTCCCTCCGGTCCGCCGCCAGGATCAGGTTCCACCTCCTGCGCCTTCCGGATCTTGTCTTCAATGTCCCAAGAGATGGCACCGAGGACGCACGACCTGGGCAGGATAGTGTGGGGCGTCTCCTCAGCCTCCACGGGGGTGAACTGCCTAGAGAGGGCGTCAGGCAGGCCGTTTTTGGAGCCCGGCCTGAAGGTGATCGAGAAGCGGAACCTGGCGAAGAACAAAGACCAGCGCGCCTGGCGGGCATTCAGGCGCTTGGCAGATCGTAAATACTCTAAGTTCTTGTGGTCCGTCAGGACCACAAACGGCAGGTCCGCCCCCTCTAGCCAGTGGCGCCACTCCTGTAAGGCGAGTTTAATGGCCAGGAGCTCTCTGTCCCCCACATCGTAGTTCCTCTCCGCCGGGGACAGGCGCCGGGAGAAGAAGGCGCACGGCCGTTTGGCGCCATCGTCAGGTGACCGCTGGGATAACACTGCTCCCACTCCCGTGTCCGATGCGTCCACCTCCACAATGCACTGCAGCGCGGGGTCGACCTGGCGAAGGACCCGGGAGGAGGAGAACTCCGCCTTCAGCGCCCTAAAGGCAGCAGCGACCTCTTCAGTCCACCGGAACGGGACCTTCGGGGACGTGAGGCGGGTCAGCGGTCCGACGATCGAGCTGAAATTTGGGACAAAGCGGCGGTAAAAATTGGCGAAGCCAACAAACTGTTGCACCTGCTTCCGGGATGCGGGAGTAGGCCACTCCACCACCGCCTTCACCTTCTCTGGGTCTGGGAGCACCTGATCTTGAGCGATGATGAATCCCAGGAAGGATGTGGTCCTAGCGTAGAATTCGCATTTCTCAGCCTTCACGTACAGACGATTCTCCAGCAGTCTTTGGAGGACCCGCCTCACATGGACCTGGTGCTCGTCCCTGGACCTGGAGAAGATAAGGATGTCATCCAGGTAGACGAACACAAAAAGGCCGATGAAATCCCGGAGGACGTCATTAATGAGGCGCTGAAAGACGGCAGGAGCGTTGGTCAGCCCGAACGGCATGACGAGATACTCAAAGTGGCCGTTCGGGGTACGGAAGGCTGTCTTCCATTCATCTCCCTCCCGGATCCGGACGAGGTGGTAAGCGCTGCGTAAATCCAGCTTGGTAAACCAGGTCGCCCCCTGGAGGGAGTGAAAGGCAGTGTCCATGAGGGGCAGGGTGTAACGGTCCCTCTCAGTGATGTCATTCAGCGCTCGGTAGTCTATGCAGGGGCGGAGGGATCCGTCCTTCTTCCCGACAAAGAAAAACCCTGCCCCCACGGGTGACGACGATGGGCGAATAATCCCAGCGCTCAGAGATTCCTTCAGGTATGTATTCATGGTCTCCTTCTCCGGTGCCGACAGGCTGTAGAGCCGACCAGATGGCAGGGGAGCCCCCTGGCGGAGGTTGATGGCACAGTCATATGGTCGATGCGGGGGAAGAGACATAGCTTTAGATTTGCTAAATACCATACCCAGGTCGTGAAATTCTGGAGGCACCAGTGACAGGTCCGGAGGTGCTGTATCCGCCACAGGGGGAGCCGCGGACGGGGAGCAGGCGGCGGACTGAAGGCAGGTGCCCATACAGAAGGTACTCCATGCCGATACCCCAGCGGACCTCCAGTCCAGGACAGGGTTGTGAAGGCGTAGCCAGGGATACCCCAGGATGACGGGCGACACAGAGTTGGGCAGGACGTAAAATACCATCTCCTCCCGGTGGTTCCCTGAGATGATGACTGGGACAGGCATGGTTTGGTGAGAAACTCTCCCAAGGGAGGCACGGGAGAGATGGACCAGGGAGATGGGGTGTTTTAATGCCTGACAGCGGATGCCCAATCGGGTTGCCAGGCCTTGTGAAATGAAGCTGCCCTCTGCGCCCGAATCCACCAGTGCGTGGGTGAGGTGCCCAGTGGGATTGTGGCAAAAATGGATGGGCAGCTTTAATTGAGTGAGAGAGTCTAACCGGTTGGGACCCGCGAGGCTCCCTACAGCGATTCGCGGACCCCGCCGACTGGCTTTCCGCGGGCAACGCTCCACAGTGTGTTGGTCACCTCCGCAATACATGCAGAGGCCCAACTCACGGCGGCGTTGTTTCTCCGCAGGGGAAAGCTTGGTCCAGCCCGTCACCATCGGCTCCGACTCCTCGGGGCACAATGCTGGCGGCGCCGCCAGGGGGCGAGCTTGGAACAGGTGCGGCGAGACTCCACGAGGGCGAGAAGAAGAAGACTTCCGCCCCGAGGAGCGCTCGCGCAGCCTGTTATCCAAACTTATCGCTAAGGATGTCAGCTCCGCTAGCGTCCCAGGGATATCCCGTCCAGCCAGTTCATCCCTCAGATCACTATTGAGGCTGCGGAGGAACAGGCCACAGAGGGAGCGTTCCTCCCAGCCCAATTCCTCCGCCGCTACCCGGAAGTCGACCGAGTAGTCCGCTGCCGACCGGCCTCCCTGCTGGAGAGCGAGGAGCCGATCGACCTGGACCGTCTCGGTTTGAGAATGGTCAAAGACCTCCAGAAAGCGCCTCACGAACTGGTCATAGGTGAGGGTGGCATAACTGGGCCTCGCCATTACGGCGTAGGTCCAAGTTAACGCACGCCCCTCCAGAAGATTCCCTATGTAACCAATCCGACTGTGATCCGAGGGAAAATCTCCGGGCACACGGTGGAACACGGACTCACACTGCATAATGAACCCCCGCGCTCCGCCGAGCTTACCGCTAAAGCGGGCGGGGGTCGGAATCGGTGTGAGCCGAACCGGTGCCACTGGAGCCGGCTGGACGGCCGCTGGAACAGCAGGAGCCGCGCCACCCTGACGAGCCGGGGGGAACGGCTGTTGAGGATCCAAGCGGCCCAACCGGTTAGTTAAATTCAATAATTGATTAAAGATCACCTGTTGTTGATAAGCTATTTGATCCACTCTAGCCTCGAGAGTGGAAAACCGGTGTGCGAGCCCGCCGTCCGCCGAGCCGCTCTGCTGAAGCCGTACTGACATAACGCACGGCTCAGGAGACGCACACACACAGGCTTAGAGTAGTTCAAAGAGTTTATTAACAGCAGGAGTGAATGAGTGCGTGTCTGCGGGATGTAAATGTGTTGGTGATGGTGTCTGCTCCAGGCACAGAGGCAGGTGACCGTACAGCCGAGCAACCCTATGGAGAGAGCACAGGGAGAGGGTGACGGGCATACACCAACACAGGAGGAATTTATGGCGAGAGAAGGACTTACTTGGTGGGTCAGGACAGCTGGCACAACAAGGGGGCGAAGCCCGGAAGACAGCCACCTGGAGAGCTCCGTACAGCAGCGAGGATTGGGCGATGGAGTGGAGATGTCCGCCGCTGGGGAATCCACCTGTGCACAGGGGAGAAGACTGAAGAAAAGAGGTAAGCGATCTTCTTACCAAAATGGTGACGCTGAAGGGAAGTATGCTCACAACGGTGAGGGACGAAGTCTGACGGCTTCAGGCCGAGCCTCCGGGCGAGACGGCCTTTATCCCTCGCCGCTGATGATTGTCAGGTGCGTGAGCAGGTGGCGCCGTTGATGAATGGCGCGGCGTGACACATACCATTACTTTTTATAATTTCAGCATTCATTTCAGATCACCAGTTTCAATCTCCATTGAGTCTTGAGCAGTTTATTTTGCACAATCACTGATGTAGCTAAGTCTTAGAAATATTCAAAAGTTATGAGTCAATGTCCACTGTACACTGTCAATTTCAAACTGTTTGGAATCATAAAAGTAATCTAACTAAATTGTTTTGCTATTTTTTTCTCCTCAACATCAATGTCAGGGTGCTGCAGGAGTTTTTGGGGATGGTTAACTTTTATAACCGTTTCCTCCCCCGCACAGCCCAGCTCATATAGCCGTTGTACGCTGCACTCAAGAAACGGAAACCGGCGGACAGAGTCCACTGGACTCCTGAGCGGGAGCAGGCGTTCTCTGAGGTTAAAACAGCTCTGGCAAACGCTGCACTACTGGCGCACCCAGACCCGGTGGCTCGGATAGTGCTCACTACCGGTGCCTTGGACATGGCCATATGGGCCGTCGTGGAGCAATGCGTTGCCAGTTCTTGGCAGCCGCTCACCTTTTTTAGCAGGTCTTTGCACGACAGTGAGCATAAATACAGTGTTTTCGACAGAGAGTTACTGGCTCTCCACCTGGCCATACGCCACTTCCAGTTCTGGCTGAAAGGGCGCACCTTCACTGCGTTCGTGGACCACAAGCCGCTAACGTACTTAACGTACTTTATCTTCCTGGAAGATAAAGTACGTTCATTCATTCATTCATTCAAATTCATTCATTCATTCATAAAAAAAGCGGAATTCCACGAATTAGCGGAAAAATCACATCCCTGTGATTATTGTAGTTCTGTTGTTCTAATCCTTCATAAAGAACAAATTTTATTTTTCAACTGAAAAATTAAGTGTTAAAACATTTAAAAAGAACATTTCTGAAAATGTCACATTTGTGTTCGACATTACACATGGCATTGCCATGCAGCAGGTATGCCCATCAGTTTGTTTACTTGTTGTTATATATATATATTTCTGTTTTATTATATACTTAATTTTTATGCAACTGTTATGTACTTCATTCTTTTCCTAACTGCTATTTTATTTCTACATGGTAAGCATCTAGTAACTCTGCTTGATAAATGACACTCATTTCGTCCTCAGGAATGTACTCAGCAGCTGGACTTGCAAAAGCTGCTCTCAGTCTCCATGGATGGACCCAATGTCAACTGGAAGTTCCTGGAACTGCTTCAACAAGAGCAGCGTGAGCAGTGTGGGGGGGCTCAGCTGATTGTGGTGGGGAGTTGTGACCTCCACACTGTACATAATCAAATAACTGATGTCCAGGCACAGAAGTGAAAAGCTGCAGAGGAAACTTAGAGGAGCTTAAGAAAAAGAGGCAAACTCTGATCCAGGTATCCACCAGCCTACACAGGGATGCTGATCAGCTTGCAGAAGAAGCTGAAGGAAAGACTGGAACCTTAATGGCCCAGCTCATCACAAAATCAAACACGCTGAGGAAGAGATACAAAGAAAAACTGTGCAAATTAAAACAAGTGAAAGCAGAGCTGGAGACAAAGACTACAGAACTCAGATCCATGCCATAATTATGGGAGTGAGGAGAGCATGGGAGAGCCCCTATATTCAGTTTAGAGATCTTGTTGTGTAATGTTCTTTAATGTTTGTTTTTGTCAAATGCTACAAGCACATTTTCATATTTGTTTGAAAGATTGTCAGATCATTCAGACTGTTACAAGTTGCCTGTGTTCTGTCTACAGAGTTGTGAACTTGATGTTTGTTATTTTTCAGCACTTTAAGTTCCATTAAATCTGTGGACAAAACTATTTGCAATGTGGTCACACTTTTTGCCATTTTGCAGATGAAAGGTCTTAAATTTGATTAAAGTGGCCTTAAAAATGGTCTTAAAAAGTCTTAAATTTAACTTCCTTAAACCTGCAGATACCCTGTGTGCATGAGCAACCTGGACGGAGCATGTCCCAACATGTTCCCACATAGCGACCTCCACAAGAAGCAAGCATGTGAAAGACAACGGAGAGAGTTTACAAATTAGAGGCATTAAAGAATTTTCAGAGTCCAATGGTAAAACAGGCTTTTGCCCACAGAACAGTGTATAATAAAGACTTGTGAAGATGGAAAGGGACAACAGGAGCTATTTCAACTGTCTTCATCTAGCCAATGGTGAGTTTCTAAATGTATAAATGTATTTTACTAATAATAAATCATAGAGGGCCACGTAAGATTTAATGTACTAGTTAAACAAGCTTGTGAAACAGCTGAATAAATTTGTGTGCAGTCAAAGTAAACCTCATTATAATGTCTAACGTTTTCCAACCCGACATTAGGATGGGAGAGGTGGGAAAATTAGAGGAATTAGAGGAAAAGGAGAAAATTAATAACGGCTGAATATTTACAATTGATTGCTCATCAGTGTATAATTTAAAATGTTAACTAGAGGACACTCAGAGAGCGCATACTTCCGCCAAGGCTCTGTCTGTCTCTCGCTACTCAAGTCCATTGTTCCGTCTGTCTGTCCCTCCGTCTGTGTGAGATAGGACCTTGGAGGAGATATGCACTCATGGATAGTTTCACCTGTAGTTCAAGGGCCATCTCTGGTGAAAACTTCATAAATACCCCATAAATTTTTGTGTAATCCTGCTAACATGCTGCAAAAAGAGGGTTTTTTTCCCCTCTCTTCTCCCTTATAGTTCACCAACAAGGCTTGTAATTAAGCAATATTACACAACAGTGTAGTATCATATCACTGCGGTGTGTAGTAAACAAGCATAACAGAACAGGCCTATTGTTATTTCACATACAAACATTGTCCAGTGCTCAAGTTAGTGTTTACATACCGTGTGAGTCACATGGCTCACAACAACATCCTGAGCTTTTCTCCCAGCAGAAAAGAAAAACAAAAAACTGTTGAGATGGCACGGATAGCAGAGGCTGAACAACTTAACTTCAGGCGTCTATGTGTTAGTTTCCATGAACTTTGCTCTCTTTTTCTTGGCATCTTTAGAAGAAATAATCAATCATCACATACTATGTGGATGGAGACCACGTTTCTTTTCGTTACATGCCGTCTTACTTTTTCTGCAGTGTTTTGCTGCTTCCAAACAGTTCTAAGACTGCACTGCTTCCGTGGTGTGGAGGCATGTGCCCGTGTATGTAACTCCGCAGGCATGTCTTAAAGGGTAAGTGCACGAAAAGTGCAATATCAATAAAAGAAGAATAATTTATTTAAAAAAATAATAATTCTGGATCAGCACCAAAAACCAATCATTTGTTCCTTGACCCATTTCTTACCTTCCCTGAAATTTTCCCAGAAATTTGTTCACTACTTTGACTAATGTTGCCAAGAGACAAATAAACAAACAGACAAACGCCAGTAAAAACATTAGATCTCCTTGACGGAAGTAATGAAGAGGTGGTCCTTTCTATGTGGTTATTTTATCTAATCTATAGAATTTTCAGAAAATGCAGTGTATCAGGATATACATGTATTTCATTCTTGGGATATAAGATCAGTTAAACTACAGTCACAAATACCCTTTCAAATTGCTGAAAACACCGTACAAACGATTTTTGGACTATGTCGTACAGCCTTCTTAAGGTGGCCGTAGAAGAATCCAGCATTCGTAGACCATTCGTAAGTTTGTAGCCAGGTCAATGGTCTTGTTTAAGATTTCTACAAACGCCCCACAAAAACCCCTCATCGTAGGGCGGCCGTACGAATGTCGTAGGAACAATGTAAGAACTACGCAAGATGTTGGCTATAAGTATATCTCAAGAACAAGAACACCTTAAGTTGTTCTTGAGGGCCCCTTACAGTGGTCGTAGGCATCCCCGTTCGTATGGAGATTTGCACAGCATGCGTAAGGCAGTAGTGAGGTGTTCATAAGGCGGAAGTACGTCATCGTACAACATTTGTGCCAACCAAATGTGCCAAAAGCCGTAAGATCTTCCGACCAACGACTTGAGAGTGTCGTAAGTTGCACAAACATTTTTGTAAAATGGCAGTAAGTATGCCATAGTGAGATCCCAAGGCACCCTTACAAAGAACATAAGAACTCTAGGGCCATCGTACGACAGAAAAGCACCTCATTTCTCAAAAATGCCTTATGTAAACCGTAGCTTTACATAGATGTTTTTCCATATATTTTCAGAAAATGTACATACACTAACTTTAGAAACAGTCAAGACATCAAGAATTTAACTTGTTTTATTTTAGCTGAATTGTATGAGTTTAAAAATGCCAAGCAGACAGTTTGTCCCTTTGCCATTTTTAGTGTTAAAAATCCCGATTTTATATTAAAAAAATCATCTGCCTGTTTTTCACTGGCAAACAGATACAGATATGGTATATTGAATGCACATCACTTGAACATATACTTAGGGCTCTAAAATTTCAGGGCAGCCCTATAAACTAGTGTTCAAAAAGATATTAAAAGGGCACCCCTACCCTCATAGCACTGAATTTGATCTATGGAGAATAATATGATTTTTTCTAACATCGCATCACAACAGAGCAGTTTCAAATATTGTGATCCATTCTCCAGGAGACACATGTGAGCATATTATGGATGTAACCACGGAAAAGCTGGGGTAGCTAGGGTTTATCACAGCAACTGCTCTTACAGAGCATTCCCTGTCCCCTGGGATCATCTTCAAGGATTTAAAAGGTTATCAATCCAAAACAGGGGTGAGTCATCTGGAGCGGGTATGTATTGTTTTCCCTTTTCTGCCAGTCCCTCCATCAGATTCAGAAAGCGAATGAGTGAGTGAACGGAGTGGCGAGGATGGATGATCCCTATCCTGTTCAGCCTCCATTAGGAATATTGATTGCAGGCTTGGATAGAACGAGGCCTTCGGAGATGTGGAACAAATTAGCCTTTATGCCCCCAGTCAGCAATTGTAGCAAGCCCTGTAAGGGGCTAAGTCTTAAATCATTCTCATAAAAGAAGAAATATGGGATATTGTTCAAAAGCACACATCTTTGTCTCGAGTAAAGTGTTTCACTTTGACTCATTCTGACTCACTTATTCTGCTGTGTAGTTGCAGCCTTGAAGGGCTTTTACTAAAGCTGTCCTACAGACTATTTCTAAAGAACTTTTTGTCGGCTATGGCATTGAAAGTGCACCTTGAGAAAAGCAGGCCAGTGGAGGTGCTATGTCTTGGTGACTGGAGCGTGCTGAGAGGAGAGGCAGTGCTCACTCACAGCATTGTTGCAAAAATCCTCAGAGGAGCACATGGGGAGTCTTGTGATTGAGTTATGCAGTCTTCTCCGTCACCAACTTTATGTAGGCCATTGAAACTTTCAGACCAACTTGAGCCAACAGAATCACAAGCTTTTGCTTGACTCTCACTTTTTTCTACAAAAGTGCTTCCTCTTTTTTTCTCTTTTCTCCCTGCCTCCATGGACTCATTTGTCATTGTGGCCTGAATATTTCAGCCTGTTCATTTTACTCCTTCCAGCCAGCTAACCTTCTTCTCTTTGTTGCTGTGACTGGCACAGCCCAGTCCTGTCCTGGCCAATTCACATGGGTTCCTTGCGGTTTTGGACAGCAACACCTCTCCCTAGCATATCTCCCAAATAACTGCCAGGCATTCATTCACAAGCAAAGGTTTGGCCAGCAGTTCCTCTTCTGTGCTCATTATGAAGACCTATCATCATCCATCATAGCAGTCTGTTGGGAGCGACAATGACTGTTTCATTTAGGTCTGATCAGATAATACCCAATGTGCCGCTAGTCCAGCAAAAGCTAGCGGTACTCAAATACTTTGCAAGCAGTTTCATGAAATGGTCAGTCAGAAAGCAACTTATGAAGACCCATTCAATAAATAATTCAATAGACACCTCATCACAAGTAAAGGCACAGAAGCATGCAATCAGATCAGTTGTTGAGATTATTTCTGGCCCATCACTGTGTATTTTTTTGCATGGCTACACCTACAGGGTCCATATGCAGAAACATTCTGAGAGTCTTCTAGGGAAGCTTCTATCTTAGTTTCAAAATTCCTATCGAGGATCCTATCCATCCATCCTATCCATCCATCCATCCATCCATCCGTCTATCCATCTATCCAACTATGGTGTGGAGAACGTGAAATGAAGAGGCTGAATTTATTTCTCAATTCAGATTTATTAATCATCTCACATCTCCAACCATCTCTCAAACAGGAAAAGAGAGCGAACTACTCCAATCCCCCACTTTTATACCTGGGACATCAAAGTACAGAATCACATTGTCATTAAACCCCCCATCGACAATACCTCTCCCCCAGGCCTCTTCTTCCTCCACCTGACCCCAGGAGGTCAGGAAGTCCTTTCAGAGTCATTGCTAAAGGTACCTCCACCTCCTACTGTTATCCCCAGGAGGTCCAGGCTTATTGTTCCTTCTAAGACGTGAGGTTACAAAATACATATGCAGTCTTAAGCATCTCAATCACTGTGCTATACATATGCAGTCAAAGCATCCAAAATATGTGTGCCACATAACCCCCCCCAAACGTCGAAGATGAAACAATACCACATAGTCCACACAACATGATAAAACCACGACATCAGTCCATATGCTGTCTGGGCTTCAACCGTCTTCCAAACTTGCTGTAGGCGGGCTTCGCAGCTCCTGCGGCGCCATCTTGCAGTGAATCTGCTATCTGAGGATGAGAACTGTTAGTTGATCCCTGCGGGGGGTCTGGGGCATGCTCCCTGGGGGGTCTGCCGCGTCGAGGAGCCCTCGCCACTCGCACAGTCTCATCGGCCATCACAAAAGCAGGCTTTAGTCTGTCTATACTAATTGTTTCCCTCCTGTCCCCCAAATCTAGCACAAAATGCTTATCACCTGTTTCCAGCACTGTATATGGGCCATCGTAGGGTGGACGCAGGGCTGGGCGCTGAGCCTCGTGCCTGACAAAAACAAACTCAGCATTTTTTAAAGATTTGGGCACAAAAACACGCGGAAAGGTGTGATGAATGGGGCCCGGAAGCATGTCTGCTCCCGTGTCGATCAGTGACCACTGAGCAGGGGAATGCCCTGGCGCCGGATTATCTGGCAGAAACTCTCCTGGCAGCCGGAGAGGTTGTGCAAAAACCAACTCCGCTGGGGAGGCTTTTAAGTCCTCTTTAGGTGCAGAACACAACCCTAATAAAACCCATGGTAGTCTGTTTACCCAATTTGCATCCGTAAGTGACGCTCTGAGGGCTGCCTTCAATGATCTATGAAACCGCTCGCATAAACCATTAGCCTGGGGGCGGTAAGCGGTAATGTGGTGAATTGTCACACCTAAGCTGTGGGCCATCGCTGACCAAAGCTCAGACACAAATTGAGGTCCCCTGTCAGACGGAATATCCGACGGAACCCCGAAACACGCTATCCAAGCTGTTAAAAACGCGCGGGCCACCTCTGCAGCTGTGGTTGATGCCAGTGGGACCACTTCCGGCCAACGCGTGGTTCGATCCACCATTGTCAAAAGGTGTGTGTACCCCTGCGACGACGGCAGGGGGCCTACAAGGTCGACATGCACATGATCAAACCTCTTGGCCGGGATGTGAAACGGCTCTAAGGGGGCTTTTGTGTGCTTGTGTATTTTGGCCCGCTGGCAAGCCATACAGGCTCGTGCCCACTCTTTAACGTGCTTTCGCAGGCCCGGCCAAACAAACTTTTCTGCTACCATTTTCACAGACGCGCGCACCCCTGGGTAAGCCAGGGAGTGAATCGAGTCAAAAACGCGGCGGCGCCATGCGGCCGGCACTACTGGACGCGGTCGTCCAGTAGAGACATTGCAGATTAGGGGGGGCATACCATTTTGCAGCCTGCTTTTCTCAAGCCTTAACCCTGTTCGTCCAGACTGGAGCGCGTATACGTCCGCATCGCTACCCTGATCCGCTGCCATGGCTGCATAGTCTATTCCCACATGAACTGGGGCCGCGTGCACTTCCGCGCTGTTATTTTGCTCAGCGGCTGCGGTAGTATAATCTATCTCTGTGTGGACTGGTGCGGTTATCGCGCGAGAGAGGCAGTCTGCCACTACATTGAGTTTACCCGCTACGTGTTGAATATCAGTAGTAAACTCCGAAATCGCGGCCAGCTGCCTCTGCTGCCGGCCCGACCATGGTTCTGAAATTTTGGCCATCGCAAAAGTGAGCGGTTTGTGGTCGACAAATGCGGTGAAACGCCGACCTTCTAGCCAGAATTGGAAGTGGCGAATGGCTAAGTGGAGCGCTAACAGCTCCCTGTCAAACGCGCTGTATTTTCGCTCGGCCTCGCGCAAGGACCTGCTGAAAAAGGCCAGCGGCTGCCAAACCCCGGCCACGTGCTGCTCCACTACCGCCTCTTTGGCCACGTCTGACGCATCAGTGGTGAGCGCTATGCGGGCCGTTGGGACTGGATGAGCCAACAACGCAGCGTCTGCAAGGGCTTTTTTTACCTCCGCGAATGCGCGCTCCCGCTCCGGGGACCACTCAATTGCATTGGAGGGTTTTTGCTTTTTAAGCGCGGCATATAATGGTTGCATGAGCTGCGCTGCGCGGGGGAGGAAACTGTTATAAAAATTCACCATTCCCAAAAACTCCTGTAGTGCTTTGACCATTTGTGGCCGGTGAAAATCTGCCACTGCGCGCACTTTGTCCGGTAGCGGAACTGCCCCCTCTGGGGAGACGCGGTGCCCCAAAAAGTCGATCTGCACCACCCCGAACTGGCACTTAGCTGGGTTGATTATTAACCCGTGCTCTCCCAACCTCCGGAAAACTTCCGTGAGGTGTTTTTCATGTTCTACTTCGGACGCGCTGGCTACCAAAATGTCGTCCAGGTAGACGAACACAAAAGGGAGATCGCGCAACACCGCATCCATCATGCACTGTAAGGTTTGCGCGGCGCCTTTAAGCCCAAACGGCATGCATAAAAACTCAAAAAGTCCGAACGGAGTTATCACCGCTGTTTTGGGGATGTCCTCAGCGCGCACTGGGACTTGATGATAACCGCGGACCAAGTCTAGTTTAGAGAAAATGCGCACCCCCGCCAGATGCACCGAAAAATCCTGAATATGTGGGATTGGGTAGCGGTCATGCGCTGTGGTGTTGTTTAACCTACGGAAATCACCGCAAGGTCTCCGCGAGCCGTCAGCTTTAGGGACCATATGCAGTGGGGAGGCCCATGGGCTCTTTGAACGCCGGATGATGCCCAACCTTTCCAGGTTGGCGAACTCCTCGCGAGCTATGGACAGTTTAGCTGCATCCAAGTGCCAAGCTTTCGCAAAGACGGGGGGGGGGGGCAGTGGTAGTGATAAAGTGCTCCACCCCGTGTTTTGCAACTGTTGCCGAAAAAGTGGCAACTGTGAGTGCTAGAAACTGAGTGAGGAGTGTATGAAACTTACCGCCTGCTGTGGCAACGTTGGTCTGTGCTGGTGGCGGGGACACTCGAGCTGCACAAGGAATGGAGTAAAAGGAGAGTGCATTAACTAGGCGTCTATTGGAAAGATCAACTAACAACCCATGTGAGCACAGAAAATCAGCACCTAACATGTTGAAACTCACCGCCGCTATAATAAAAGTCCATTCATATGTGTGGCCGTGCAAGGACAGAAGCAGAGTCCTTTCACCGAAGGTCTTAATGCTCGAGCCGTTCGCCGCTGTTGCTCCGTCACCACGGGGGCCTGCCAGCCGGTCAGCGTAGGTTGGGGTGATGAAACTCACTTGGGCGCCCGTGTCCACGAGGAAGTGCCTCCCAGAGCGTGCATCTATCAGGTAGAGCAGCTTGTTCCGTTCGCTGAGTGTCGCCGCTGCTAGCGACTCCCGGTCCTGGCGTTTCCCGAGCTCTTGAACTGGCACGGCGGTACACACTTGCGCGCCCTCTCTGCGAAACGACGATGGTAAAAGCAGAAGTCGTCTCCTCCGCTGTGTCGGGACTTCGCTGCCGCCATTGTTGGTGGGATCGCCTCCGTCGCCTCTGGCCCCCCGCTGCTCCCGGTCGCCGCGCCGAGATCTGCCGCTGCTGCGGTGGCCGTGTGCTCCTCGCTGGAGTTGAGGATCCGCTGCGCCTCCTGGGCCAGCGCGCGGAAGTCCCGCTGGGTCACAAAATGAGAGCCTGCCAGGGTCGCCCTCGTCTGCGATGGTAGGGTTCTCAGGAGGATCTGCGTGAAGAGGAAATCGTCGTTGTCTGAGCCTCTCAGCTGCAGCATGTCTTCCATCAGGTTGACAGGCGTGCGTCCTCCCAAGTCGTGCAGAGCTAGGAGCTTCCTAGCTCTCTCCTCGGCTGAGGGCGTGAAACGCTGGATGAGGGCAGCTTTCAACCCGCTGTATTTGTCGCCAGCGGGCGGGTGGTGCACCAGGCTCCGCACGTGTCGGGCTGTGCGATTGTCGAGTTTGGCGATGACATGGTAGAATTTTGTGTCATCTGCTGTTATTCCCCCGAGTGCGAACTGGGCTTCGGCCAGGAGGAACCACGAGTCTGGGTTGTCCTGCCAGAACTCTGGAAGCTTGACTGAGACCGCGCTTGCTCCAGCGGTCCGTGGCGAGTCTGGCTCGGGGGAACTGTCTCTGGTCATTGTACGTCTCAGGTCACCAATGTGGAGAACGTGAAATGAAGAGGCTGAATTTATTTCTCAATTCAGGTTTATTAATCATCTCACATCTCCAACCATCTCTCAAACAGGAAAAGAGAGCGAACTACTCCAATCCCCCACTTTTATACCTGGGACATCAAAGTACAGAATCACATTGTCATTAAACCCCCTATCGACAATACCTCTCCCCCAGGCCTCTTCTTCCTCCACCTGACCCCAGGAGGTCAGGAAGTCCTTTCAGAGTCATTGCTAAAGGTACCTCCACCTCCTTCTGTTGTCCCCAGGAGGTCCAGGCTTATTGTTCCTTCTAAGACGTGAGGTTACAAAATACATATGCAGTCTTAAGCATCTCAATCACTGTGCTATACATATGCAGTCAAAGCATCCAAAATATGTGTGCCACATATGGTATTGATTTGAAAAGCCTATGTCATTTCTTTAAGTAGTTAACCATGTTTACAAGTTTTAGGGAAAACTGACCTTTGACCTTGACCTCAAGGTCTATAATTCCTGCAAAGATCATCCAATCAGAGTCAAACTGCAATATGTGCATCATCAGTGTATATCAAACCCAGGTACCAAGTGTCAAAATGTCTGGAACAAGACTGTAGGAGGAGTTGATTTTACAAAAGTGGAAGAAACAGATGAGATGGAAGGACAGATGGACAGACCACCTGCCGCATTACATAATCCCCCTTCGGTCTTCAACCAAAGGGGCCATAGACACCTTTGATCTTCAACTGGTGGGGGATTAAAAAAAAAGAAAAGAAAGGATAATCACCTAACCTCCTTGGTGGAGATAATAAGTTATATTTAGGACTCTAGAGGCATCCATTTTACCCCTCACAGAAACCGAGACCTCTACAAATTCCAGCACACTGGTCTTCTAACAACCCCTGATTTTATCATTTCTATGACAAACAGACTGTCATATGATGAGACAGCGCTGGCAAGCTATGACATATATAAATGAGACTGTCAATGACAGAGTAGCTCATTTCAGCCTGCTGAAACCACCCTGAGAACCCCAGATGTCCTAACCTTTAACTCTGATCTTGACCTTGAGCACAACCTGGTTGCAGAAACACCCAAGGATCCTTGTGAGTGAGTTTGACGAACATCGGGGAAATTGCCTAGGAGGAGTAGCAAGTCCCATGAAATGTGGATGGACAGATGGGTGAAATGATGGAAGGACAATGGACACTACGGTCACAAATATTCTTACAAATGATGGGTTCATAAGAATCTCCCAGCTCCTGTGAATTCTGGAGTTTGCAGAGATTCTTGGAGGGGGGCATAGTTTCTTATAGGTGCTGTTCAATTCGCAAGAGCAACTTGAGGTATTCTTGAGAAATAAGGTGCTTTTCTGTCGTACGATGGCCCTAGAGTTTGGCCTATGAACACTGGATTCTACTACGGCCGCCTTGAGAAAGCCGTACGAAATGGTCCAAAAATCGTTCATATAGTGTTCACAACAATTCTTAAGAGTTGTGACCATAGCATTAGCTCTTTCAGGCTTCGCTGGAATGAACTAAAAAAATTGTAACTTTATAAACCCAATGAACTGCATTAACGTGTTTGTTCGCCACTCTTTTATTCCAAATAATATTTCCTGGTATGCTATTGCAGTTTCTGCATCTCTAACATTACCTGGCTATATGTTAATACTCTGATACAGCTGAACTATCATGGTATTTCATAGTATAGCCTACCTAACCATACAGCGGCTGGAGCACAGGTGTAGTGTGGTCGATTATACTGATCGAAGGATCAGTGGATCGATTCCCACTCTGTGTGCTCGAAGTGTCCTTGAGCAAGACACTGAAGACACTGAACGCCTAGCTGCCCTTGGTGGGTCAGGCTAGCGCCTTGCATGGCAGCTCTGCCGCCATCAGTGTGTGAATGTGTGTGTTAGTGGGTAGATAACAGGATCTCTAAAGTGCTTTGGTCATCCAGAAATGATTAAAAAGCATTATATAAGTTAACGCCATTTACCATTTTCATCTACTTATTCTTCATCTCTGTGAGATGAACTTTGACCTAAACTTTGAGATGTGAAACGCTATGAGAGAAAGCCAAATCTAAAGTTTTCACATGTGTCACCAATCCTTACAAGCATTTGTGTGACATTTGAGTGCACAGCAGATGACACTTTTTTTTCCTCCTTGAAGGTAATCCATTCAGTGCACCCTTCAACTCCTACACATCATTTTAGAGTAGCAGGGAGATGGTTGCAGCAATTACTGTGACCTGCAAACTTGACATCTGCCCAGCTTAAGCCAGTTGATGGGATTCAGTGTGGGCTTTCACAACATCTGCTTTATAATAAATTTCTTCTGAAGCTACGGCTGGACTGGCTCTAATGTATGGCAGAGTTTGAGATGTATGAATAAAAGTGAAACCAGGAGTATATACAGTAGATATGAGCAGGAGGAAACCTTCCTCCCTCCTCTCTCTGTGACTGCTGGAATCATTATTCTGTTTGACAGCTTTCTGGTCTTTTTCTGCATTCTGTACTGACTGTATCTTTGGCTCCCTACTGGCAATGTATCAATAAAAGTGAAGCTTCATCAAAGATGGAGTTTCTCATGAGTTGCTTTGTTTGTGTTTGAGAAAAGGCACTTTCCAAAAAGTCCAACTGGACTAACATACATTTATTAATGATGTAGAAGTACCCAGATACTAAGAGCCAAAAATCATAAGGTTCTGTTTGACAAGCTCATGGATAATGCCAAGTGCCTGATCTGTAGGGGGTTGGTAAAACAACATAAAAAAGCAAGGGAGCAATTACCTTCCAACTTGTAATATGGTGACAGAAAAAGAGAAGGAAGGTGGAGAGATAAAGCAGAGTTTTCCCCAGTCCTGTCTCATTACCCTGCTGGCTGAGAGGTTGTCTCACGCAGCAGATAAATGAAGCAGTTTATGCCATACATACAGGTACAAAGCTGAAACGCACCCATGATCACAAAATGGCTCTTAAACTGGGGTAGAAATACATTTTCTATACACCAACTAAAAACGTATTTTCTTTACATCTCAATCTCTACAGATTTTGCAGAAAAAAATAAACTTTCCAATTTTTAATCAAATCATGCATTAGAGTCTAAAAGATCTTCCATTTACTACAGGAGTAACCCAACCCAAACAGCTCCTGACTACAGGTCTTCATCCTCAGATGGTTTAAAAATAACATCTGAGAGCACATTTAGATACTTTTTCTGGAGGACTAGGAGCTAGTCTGGTCTAGGAGTTACAACATCAACACAGCTGCATCCAGATGATGTAACACAGCTGGTTAAGCAGGGATTTTGCTGTCTTGTAATGATGTCTGTCTCCTTGTTCACTACCTGTCTATGTATTATTTGTCAAGCACACTGACGGCTATCCTATGCTTTTCAAAAGAGGCAGCCAAACTCGAGCAGGACAAATCTAAATTAACACTGTTGTTCAGAGCAATGGCTAACACACTCAAGGTTAATTTTACTTCTACAGTAAAAAACAAAACAACATATTTATGCAAATGTTTGCTGTAAGACACTGAGCAAACAACACATTTCCTTCCTTTAAGGGCTGATTCATTTGAATGACAAGAAACAAGCCAAACAAGAAAACAACTGCAGTTACACCATGTAATTCACCATAACAACACTGACCTGAGGCGTTCAAGAAGACAAACACAGGCTGAAAAATTCTCAGCTCATGAACTTAGATTCAAACACACAGGAACTACATAAAGAAAGGAGTCTGATTGATAAACTAGAGGGTACTGAAAGAGTGCATACCTCCGCCAAGGCTCCCTCTCTCCCTCCCTTTGTCCTCCCCTCAGTCCCTTTGTCCGTCCATTGTGAGACAGGGCCTTGGCGAGGTATGCACTCACGAATCACCTCCAATATGTAATGAGTTCATCTTTTGGCCAAGGGCCAACGCTGCTGTGTCAAACTGGCCCCTCCTGGGCAAAAAGACAGGCCCAAGTGCTGAACTGTAGTGTGACATTAACAAAATACAAAAACAGTGCAGACAACACAAAAATACAAACTAAGATTACTTACAGAAGATACACTCCAGAGCAGGGAAGGCTCTGGATGGATAAGAAAAAAAACACAGAGGCAAAGAAGTCCAAACCAGACCAAGTTAAGCAATGCTGCTGCAGTGACACAATGAATTGACAGAGCTTAAGTACTGGGCAGACAAATGAGCAGCAGATGTGGGCTGAATAGGCAGGTGAGCTAATTACCTAACTGCCCACAGCTGAGGTAGCAGGAGAGCAGACTGAACAGTTAGTGGGAGTGTCTGAGAGAGGAGGGCACATGAGAGACAACAACCCAAAATATACACAGAAAACTGACAACAAAATAATAATAGACATGCAAAACTCAGAAATTAATTGAGTCTGAGCTCAGACTCATGATAGAGTCATGAGGAAGAGGGGGAGGAGGAAGCGCAAGCGGCGTGAACGCAAACAAAGGAGAGGAAAGAGAGCCGGGATTCATGCTAGGCTAAAGGCTAACCCCTCCAGACCAGCAGTACCGTTGCTCCTACTTTCCAATATCCGCTCCCTCGACAACAAGCTGGACGAGCTGTGTCTGCTGAGAGAAACCCGGAGAGAGTGGAGGGACTGCTGTGTGTTTGTGTTCACTGAGACATGGCTCCACGACAACATCCCAGACGCGGCCATTCAGCTGGTGGACAGGGAGGCTGCTAGCTCCGGTAAGAGCCGGGGGGGGGGGGGTACTATGTATCTATATTAACAAGAACTGGTGTGTTAACACCACGTTAGTAACTAAACACTGCTCTCCGTTGGAGGAGTTCCTTATCGTGACTTGCCGGCCATTCTACCTGCCGAGGGAATTCACCAACGTGTTTGTAGCTGTTGTTTACATAGCTCCTAGTACTAATGCTAAAGCTAATGCTAACAAAGCACTTGGAGAGCTGCACGACGCTATCAGTGAATTTCAAACTTCACACCCGGACAGTTTTGTGGTGGTTGCAGGGGATTTTAATCACACCAGTTTAAAGACTGTGCTCCCCAAGTTCAAACAATGTGTGGACTTTAAGACCAGAGAAAGAATATGTTGGACTTGGTGTATAAAAACTTCCCAGATGCATACGTATAAGGCAATATCTCGCCCCCACCTCGGCCATTCTGACCACCTATCCGTGATGCTGGTGCCTGCCTACAAACCCTTACTGAAGCGCAGCAGGCCAGTAGAGAAACAAATCAGGATTTGGCCAGAGGGTGCAGCTTTGGCACTTCAGGACTGTTTTCTGCACACAGACTGGGAGGTTTTCAAAATAGCAGCCTCCCAGGGAGACAGGACAGATGTGGAGGAGTAAGCTGAAACGGTCACCAGCTACATCGCGAAGTGCACAGAGGATGTCACTATAGTGAAGACTTTCACTGCACGGGCAACTATAAACCCTGGATGACTGCAGAGGTGCGCTCGCTGCTCACAGCCAGAGATGCAGCCTTCAGAGCGAAGGACAGGATCGCCCTCCGCTCAGCCAGGTCTGCGCTCTCAAAGGGAATTAAGATGGCGAAGCGCGCCTATGCGGAGAAAATCCAGGGACACCTCTGTGACACAGGGAACATCAAACGGATGTGGCAGGGAGTTCGGGCGCTGACGGATTATAAGTCTAGGCAGAGGGTCGATGATGATGACACTTTGCTTCCAGACAGGCTCAACAACTTCTTGGCACATTTTGAAGCATCAAACCTGACAATCAGAGGGAGGGCTGGCCCATCTCCACCATCTGTTGGGCCAGCTATCATCATCAATGCAGCGGGCACACGGAGGACCCTAATTAGGGTCAACCCACGTAAAGCTGCAGGTCCGGACAACATCCCGGGACGTGTGTTCCGAGTCTGCGCGAGCGAGTTGGCGGATGTCCTGACTGACATTTATAACATCTCCCTGAGTCAGGCCATCGTTCCCAGATGCTTTAAGACCTCTACCATAGTACCGGTGGCAAAGAAACCAGTTGTGTCCTGTCTGAATGACTATCGTCCTGTCGCACTGACACCAATTGTGATGAAGTGTTTTGAACGGCTTGTCAAACCACACATCACAGCCTGCCTCCCTGCATCACATGACCCGCTCCAGTTTATGTATCGTTCAAGTCGCTCCACGGAGGATGCTATAGTCACCACCCTGCACTCTGTCATCACCCACCTGGATCAGAAAGACACCTACGCCAGACTCCTGTACATTGATTTCAGCTCAGCATTCAACACCATTATTCCCCAGAGACTGATGGAGAAATTACTCCTTCTCGGTCTGAACACCGCCACATGCCTCTGGATCCTGGACTTCCTGACAGAGAGACCTCAGTCTGTCCGTGTTGGAAATAACATCTCCAACTCTATCACGCTGAACACTGGATCCCCTCAAGGCTACGTACTCAGTCCACTGTTGTTTACACTTCTAACACATGACTGTGTATCCAGACACGAGGGGAACCAGATTATTAAGTCTGCGGATGACACCACAGTGGTGGGACTTATTCAGAGGGATGAGGAATCAATGTACAGGGAAGAAGTTAGAGACCTGGAGGGCTGGTACAGGGAGAACAATCTGGTGCTCAACGTGGACAAAACGAAGGAGACAAAACGTGGGCAAAACATCCCTCTCAGCATCAGTGGCCGTTTGGTGGAGAGAGTGGAGAACATCAAGTTCCTCGGAGTGCAAATCTTGCAGGATCTGACCTGGAGCAAGAATTCCTTGGGGATCAGGATGCGGGCCCAGCAGAGACTGCACTTCTTGAGGAAACTCAAACAGGCCTCTCTCTCCATCTGCATCCTCAAGACCTTCTACAGAGGTGTGGTGGAGAGTGTTCTGATGTACTGCATTACAACATTGTACTCCAGCTGCAGTATGTCAGACAAAAAAGCCCTGCAGAGGATAGTTAAGGGAGCTGAGAGGGTAATTGGAGTTTCCCTCCCCGCTGTCCAAGAACTTTTTCAGAACCGTTGTAGGAGCAGGGCACTGAACATTGTCAAGGATCACTCTCATCCTCTGCATAAACACTTTGAACTGCTGCCATCTCAAACGATTCTGGAGCATCAGAAGCAGAACCAGCAGACTGATTAAGAGCTTCCTTCCACAAGCTGTTAGGATGCTGAACAGTTGATCCGGAATCTTTCATACATACTACTGCACCTTATGGACATTATGTATATTATATGTATATACAGTGGGGCAAAAAAGTATTTAGTCAGCCACCAATTGTGCAAATTCTCCCACTTAAAAGATGAGAGAGGTCTCCAATTTTCATCAAAGGTATACCTCAACTATGAGAGACAAAATTAGAAAAAAAAATCCAGAAAATCACATTGAAGGATTTTTAATGAATTAATTGATAAATTCCTTGGTAAAATAAGTATTTGGTACCTACAAACAAGCAAGATTTCTGGCTCTCACAGACCTGTAACAACTTCTTTAAGAGGCTCCTCTGTCCTCCACTCGTTACCTGTATTAATGGCACCTGTTTGAACTTGTTATCAGTATAAAAGACACCTGTCCACAACCTCAAACAGTCAGACTCCAAACTCCACTATGGCCAAGACCAAAGAGCTGTCAAAGGACACCAGAAACAAATTTGTAGACCTGCACCAGGCTGGGAAGACTGAATCTGCAATAGGTAAGCAGCTTGGTGTGAAGAAACCAACTGTGGGAGCAATTATTAGAAAATGGAAGACATACAAGACCACTGATAATCTCCCTCGATCTGGGGCTCTATGCAAGATCTCACCCCGTGGGGTCAAAATGATCACAAGAACGGTGAGCAAAAATCCCAGAACCACACGGGGGGACCTAGTGAATTACCTGCAGAGAGCTGGGACCAAAGTAACAAAGGCTACCATCAGTAACACACTACGCCGCCAGGGAATCAAATCCTGCAGTGCCAGACGTGTCCCCCTGCTTAAGTCAGTACATGTCCAGGCCCGTCTGAAGTTTGCTAGACAGCATTTGGATGATCCAGAAGAGGATTGGGAGAATGTCATATGATCAGATGAAACCAAAATAGAACTTTTTGGTAAAAACTCAACTTGTCGTGTTTGGAGGAGAAAGAATGCTGAGTTGCATCCAAAGAACACCATACCTACTGTGAAGCATAGGAGTGGAAACATCATGCTTTGGGGCTGTTTTTCTGCAAAGGGACAAGGACGACTGATCCGTGTAAAGGAAAGAATGAATGGGGCCATGTATCGTGAGATTTTGAGTGAAAACCTCCTTCCATCAGCAAGGGCATTGAAAATGAAACGTGGCTGGGTCTTTCAGCGTGACAATGATCCCAAACAAACCGCCCGGGCAATGAAGGAGTGGCTTCGTAAAAAGCATTTCAAGGTCCTGGAGTGGCCTAGCCAGTCTCCAGATGTCAACCCCATAGAAAATCTTTGGAGGGAGTTGAATGTCCGTGTTGCCCAGCGACAGCTCCAAAACATCACTGCTCTAGAGGAGATCTGCATGGAGGAATGGGCCAAAATACCAGCAACAGTGTGTGAAAACTTTGTGAAGACTTACAGAAAACGTTTGACCTCTGCCATTGCCAACAAAGGGTATATAACAAAGTATTGAGATGAACTTTTGTTATTGACCAAATACTTATTTTACCGAGGAATTTACCAATTAATTCATTAAAAATCCTTCAATGTGATTTTCTGGATTTTTTTTTCTCAATTTGTCTCTCATAGTTGAGGTATACCCATGATGAAAATTGGAGACCTCTCTCATCTTTTAAGTGGGAGAACTTGCACAATTGGTGGCTGACTAAATACTTTTTTTCCCCACTGTAGTTCTAGTTAGTTTCAAGTATGTTTCAGGGATGTGTGAATGGCTGTGTTGGGGTGGGGGGTGAGGGTGTGTGTGAGTGTGTCTTAAATTATGTTCTTTTAACTTATATGGATGCCTAGAGAAACATAATTTCATCTTGCTTGCACTACAGTTGTATGTACAGCAACATGACAATAAAAGTTGATTTGATTTGATTTGAGTGCCACCCTCCCAAAGGGGTGGAGACCAGACACCCCCAGGCAACACCAAAAAGGAACCCCCCCCCCCCATTCCCCAGGAGAAGGGAACAACAAAAATCTACCCCGGAAGGGAGGTGGGGGAACACAGGTTAGGAGGGAACTAAACGCCTGCTCAGGGCCCACACCCACGCAACACCGGGCCCCCTAGGCCAAAGAACTATGCTGTTTGGGAGGCCGGCCGAAGTTCCAGGCCAGACAGACGGCAAGGTGGAATGAGTCGGGTGGCCTGCCAGAGAACATGGGCCACCCAACCCAGCGGCTCAGTCTGTCAGGTGGCTGGCCAGAGTTCTTAAGCCACCAGGACTGGAGGGGTGACCCAAGAGGTGGCTCCCCCATGGGAAGACCCAAGGATGGAAAGCAGAGCCGGAGGGGGGGGAACCATGACAGCATCTGGTGGTGGAGGAAGATCAGGGATAACGACGACGTCCTCAAGCTGGCTGGTTGCACCCCCGGTGGTCCCGGGTTCAGACATTGTCGCACCCGCGGTGGTCCATTCTGGAGTATGGTAGTACCCACGGTGGCTCCGGGCTGGAGCAGCTCTGCAGCACCCATGGTGGACCTGGGCTGGAGCTCTGAAGCACCCACTGTGGACACAGACCAGGCCAGAGCTGCACCCACGGTAGACAGGCCGACCTGCGAGAGCACCAGGCCAAGGAGGCAGTCCACCAATGGGACACCGGACGAGGGTGAAGGAGGAAGGTCCACAGTGACCTCAGCGGGGGGAGCTGGACCCACAACGACCTCGGGCAGCGAACCTGGACCCACGGAGACCTCTGGCTGCGCTGAAACATCTCCGGTGACCCTGGGAGACAGCTTAGAGGAAACAAACAGAGGAACAGGGTAAGGGTCACCGGCAGCGGTGGAGCCTGTCGAAGTGAGCTCAGTTGCAGCTGTGGCTGCACCCGACTCGCCTCACCAAGAGCCAAGTAAGATCTCTCCAGAACAGATAAGAGGAAAACGACAGAGCACTGGCCTGAGCTCGTGCTCCACCATCGTCCAGGACTCCGTTGATCCAGACGACGACGTCTCAGGCCAGGTCTCTTGGAGGTCCAGCTCCGGTTCCAACTCTGCTGCAGTGGCCTCCGCAGCAGGCATGATGGTGGTTGCAGTCCTCGTCTCCCCAGATGAAGTGGACCACGCTGGTGGCTCTTCCGGCATGGCAGCTGGGGGTTGGCTCACCGCTGGCGCTGGAACAGGATCCTCCAGGACCATGGGCTCCTCCATCGTCCGGCGGTTCTGCTCCAGGGCCGGTGGACACAGGAGAGAACACAGAGAGGGCTGGTGAGAAATTTATAACAGCAGCAGGTGGGGACAGCTCAGGGGACTGCTTTTCCTGAGCCTCCCTACCGGGAATCAGGCAAGGCATATTATCATAAATAGAGGTAGAATGAAATAAAACTTGCCTGGATTAAGTGGAAGAAGATGGATGGATGGATGTTTTCCCAGATCTGGATGTTGCCTGCTGTTGTATATGGAGCGTCGTCCCTCTCTGTGGCTAAGGTGAGTGTGGGCCCCTCTGTGGGTTGTAGAAGAGCTACCCCTGTAGTCACTGGGACAGGCATAACCGGGGAAAACATGGAGGGCCTCTCGGCAGCAGGAGGACACGTCGAGTGGATGGAAGTTGCAGCAGCAACGGAGAGAGCAAAGGCTGGTGGGACAGCCGGTGAAGGAGAACGAGAGAGAGGGACTGCTGCGGGAACTGTTGGGCTCGGCGTAAGGGAGATGGCTGCCAAAAAGGCGGGGGAATTCCTCTGGCGGTCTGGAGCAGGACGACATTGTTGTGGTGGACCTGGAGTTGGCAAACCGGGAGAAGGGATGGACTTCTGCAGTGGAGAACATCTCCGTTTCGGCTCAGCTGGAAAAGTCCCCACGACAGTCCCGGGAACGATCGCTGGAGCACACAGACCGTGGACAGCAGATCTGTGTATTGCGGATAACTCCAAAGGCTGGGGTGTGCCTCAAGAATTCCCACTGCTCCATTCAAACTTTCCCAGATTTTCTTGGGTCCACGGGCGGCGAGAGCTTCATCCACAAAGCTTTGGATGAAGTCCGCCACCCACTCCTCCTCCACGGTTGGAGACCCCACTGCCAACCTTCCCTTGTTTGTGTGAGGATGGCAAGCCGGGGACATGATGAGCTCCACTTCACAGGTGAGTGAAAAAAAAGGGAAAAACACAAAAGACAAAAAAGCACACTACAGCAGCTGGGCCCTAACTTGGCGGCAGCATTCTGTCATAAACTGGCCCCTCCGGGGCAAAAAGACCAATCGCTGAACAGTAGTGTGACATTTATTAACAAAATACAAAAACAGTGCAGGCAACACAAAAATACAAACTAACATTACTTACAGAAGATACACTCCAGAGCAGGGAAGGCTCTGGAGGAGATGAGGAAAAACCATGGAGGCAAAGAATTCCAAACCAGTCCAATTAAGCAATGTTGCCGCAGTGACACAATGAATTGACAGAGCTTAAGTACTGGGCAGACAAATGAGCAGCAGGTGTAGGCTGAGTAGGCAGGTGAGCTAATTACCTAACTGTCCACAGCTGAGGTGGCAGGAGAGCAGAGTGTGAACAGTTAGTGGGAGTGTCTGAGAGAGGAGGGCGCATGAGAGACAACAACCCAAAATACACACAGAAAACTGGCAACAAAATAATAACAGACATGCAAAACTTAGAAATAAATTGAGTCTGAGCTCAGAGGGAATAATTGAGCTCAGATTCATGACATGCTGAAAATGTTATCCAAATCCATCAATGAGTTTTTGTGTGATCCTGCTAACAGACAGAGCAACAGTAGCAAAAACAACTAGAAAAGCACTCGGAGAGCGCAGACCTCTGGCAAGTAGCTCATTTCCCCCAAATGATATTGTTAGAAATGCAGCAGTTTTCTAAATGCAACATTTCTCCCATTTAATATTGATGAAAAATACTAATTCAAGTTTTCTTCTATAAGATTTATTGAAATAACAAATAAATAGTCTTAGGTAACTTAGCTACACACACACGGTAAGAATAGTTCTTTTGATATACCATGTCAATGTACTTTTAAAAAAAAATAAGCAAAACAAACAAAAACTTATGACTGACTTGAGTAGACATCAATTATCCCCAGTTGGAGGAAGTCATTTAACACAGAGTAAGGATACTCAAACTCTGAAAATATGCCATTATGCTGAACATAAACTACAAGAGATGGAGAACGATATTGATCCTGATAACCACTTTTTCAATAATATTCATAACCACTGTGAATATTACACTGAAAAGCAATTCAAAAGTCAAGTGCAACTAGATGGTAAACTATCAATAATACACTTCAACAGCAGAAGTCTTAACAAAAACTTTCCACAGATTCAGGACTATTTAAAACAGCTAGACAGAAAAATTACAGCTATCGCAGTCTCTGAAACCTGGCTTAATGAAGAGCAGGCTCCCCTGAAGGAAATAGAGGGGTATCAGATGTTTCATATTAACAGATCTCAAAAAAAAGGTGGTGGTGTTGCACTGTATATTGATGACCTGTATAGGTGTAAGCTTGTAAATGGAATGTCCTTTGCACTACCAGGGATTTTGGAATGTGTTACTGTTGAAATTGACCAAGATAAAACAAAAAATCTAATTATAAGTTGTATATATAGAACACCGGGAACTTGCATTGAGACATTCAGAGATAAATTAGTTGAGCTGTACAATAATATTACTAGTAAGAAAATGGTAGTAATTTGTGGAGATTTCAATACTGATTTACTAAATCCACATCAACAAAATGTAGTTACAGAATTCATGAACTTGATGTACAGCATGAGTCTACGTATATCCCACAATAACACATCCCAGTAGAATCACAGTTCACACTGCTACACTTAATGACAACTGTTTGTTAATATTATTGATAAGAAAATAGAAAGTGGATTATTGATAAATGATATAAGTGACCACTTGCCAACCTTTGCATTTATCCATGGCCACACGGGGGCCAAAACAGAAAAAAATTTAATATCGTTCAGATACAAATCACCAAATGCAATCAGTTCTTTTAAAGAGGACTTGCTGAAGCAAGACTGGACAGAAGTCTATGTATCAGATGTAAATGAAGCCTATGACACATTTATAAACATTGTAACCACTGACGTATATCTGTAACCTGTCTCTCCAAACAGGTATATTTCCCAATGCAATGAAAATAGCTAAAGTAAGACGGGTGACAGAGGGGAATTCTCAAACTATAGACCAATTTCACTATTGCCGCAATTTTCCAAGATACTTGAAAAAATATTCTATGAGAGAATTGACAACTTCATACTGAAGAATAATTTATTGTGTGAGCAGCAATATGGGTTCAGACACAAGAGGACAACTGCATTTGCTCTAATGGAATTTATAGAAAAAATATCAACTGCCATTGAAAATAAAGGGTATTCAGTTGGGGTATTCCTGGATCTTAAAAAAGCATATGATACAGTGGATCATAATTTATTATTAAAGAAACTACAAAATTGTGGTATTAGAGGGGTAGCACTGTCCTGGTTAAGTAGTTACTTAAAGAATAGATATCAGTATGTATGTGTTGGTAACAAAAACTCACAGTTACTGAAGGTTACTTGTGGAGTCCCACAGGGTTCAGTTTTGGGGCCATTGTTATTCAATATGTATATAAATGATATATGTAAAGTTTCAGAAAAAATGGACTTAATATTGTTTGCCGATGACACTAATCTATTATGCAGTGGAAGCAAATTGGAACAACTTCTGGATACACTCGGAAAGGAATTAGGAAAGCTTAAACTGTGGTTTGATTCAAACAAATTAACGCTCAATTTAAGCAAGACAAAATTTATAGTCTTTAACAACCATCACAACAACTCAGTATCTAAACTCAGTGTAAATGGTGTAGAGATTGAAAGGGTATCTGAAACTAAATTTCTTGGAGTAATAATTGATAATAAACTGTGTTGGAAGTCACATATTAATTATATTAAAGGTAAATTATCCAAATCAATTGCAATACTACACAGAGTGAAATATTTGCTGAATCAACCCACACTATATACTTTGTATCATTCATTAATACTCCCATACATGACATATTGTAATGAAGTATGGGGAAATACATATAAAACAAACATATATCCACTCTTTATGCTTCAGAAGTGAGCTTGTCATGTGGTGGCTCTCGCGAGCCACCATAAGACGCCACACAGTCACCAGTGAGTTTTCAGTGAGTTTTATTACGGTGAAAAAGTAACAACACAAGATGCAGGGGCAATGACACATAAGTCTACACACATCCGGAGGCGTAAGGCTAAACAGCTCTCATACAGGTCCATAGGAGGAGATGGTCATAACCAGGCAAGGTTGTTGGAGTAATGACTACACAGGCTGCTGAGGCAGAGACACACAGAGGTCTATTCACACCGGGAGGGGTAAGGCTAACAGCTCACTTACTGGTCCTGGGGAAGCGACGGTCAACCACAGGCAGACGAGGTAGGTAACAGTCCAAGGCATCCGTAGCTCAGACGAAGAATGACTGACACTGCTGCGTCTTACCGCCGCCAGTGCTGGGCTTAAGAAGGCGAAGCACTAACGACGATAATTACAATCAGCTGACCGACCGTTGACAGGTGGAAGCCCCACCGAGCACTTTCACAATAAGAGCCCGGTGAGGCCAGAATACAGCCCGCAACTGTCAAGGTCGGCAGCGAAACATAACTTAGCCCGAGCGCGATCAGAACCGGTGCTCGGGTCATAACAGTACCCTCCCTCCACGGGCGGACTCCGAACGCCCCAAGGAACCACCCTGCCCCCCCCCCACCCCAGGGTGGGAGGTTGGGGGACAGATGTGGAGGGAGAGAACCAACCCATGAACGAGACCTTAAACCAAAAGGAAAAAGAATACATCAATTTCTCCCAGAACCATGACGAAACCAGAAAAACAAGACATGACTAAAAAAATACAAGGGATACAAAACCAAAAAGAGCATAAGCACCTGACACCGAACATCTTCCCACAGGGACCACAGACAACCCGTCTAACTCCAAAGTACATAATCCCACGTGGTAAAGAACTCAAAGTAAGGATCTCTTCAAAAACCCAAACTTAACATGCCAAAATCATACTCCCAAACAACCTCAATACATGATAACTATGAAACAAGAAATACCACTATGGAACAAAAAATACATGGAAACACACATGGAGCAATCTAAAATTGCTTGGCATAACGTGACTACGACTAGACCGTGACTTTCAAAAACACGAGGCAACCTAAGCACAAATAAAACAAGAAATACATACAAACACACATGGAGCAATCTAAAATTGCTTGACATAACTTGGCTATGACTAGACCGTGGCTTCCAAAAAAAAAAAAAAAAACATGAGGCAACCTAAAATTGCTCTGACATACAGTAACTTAGCTATAGATAGACTGTGGCTTACAAAAAAAAAGAAACATGGAGCAATCTAAAATTGCTCTGACTTGACTTAACTATGACTAAACTATGGCTTACCAAAAAAAAAAAACATGAGGCAATCTAAAATTGCTTGACTTAACTTGACTATGACTAAACTGTGGCTTTCCAAAAAAAAAAAGGAAACATGAGGCAATCAAAAATTGCTTTGACTTGGCTATGACTAGACTGTGGCCTTCAAAAAGAAGAGACATGAGGCAATCTAAAATTGCTTTGACTTGACTTGACTATGACTACGTGAAACAACAACAAAAAAATTGCTAAACGTACTTGACATGACTAGGCACCGTATGGGCCCACAAATAGTCCCACAAACACAGTACATGATCAGGTGGCCTACCCCAGTCCCAAGCCCCCAGAAACAAGTCCTCTGGTGGCCGAACCAGGTCACCCCGTAGCAAACACAGTTTATTGGGTGGCCAACCCAAGACGCCGAACGCACGAAGCAGTTCCTCGGGTGGCCGACCCGCATCCCACAACCACCAGGACCGTGGAGGAAATGCATGCAGCCGCCTGCCTGAAGACGACAAGACAGGAGAGCGCCGATCTGCCAAACAAAACCCTCTAACGGCCCCCAGCTGGTGGCTCCTGAGAGGGGGACAACCAAAAACTTGGACCCCCTCGAATCCTGATTGGGTCACAGCCGCACCTGCGCTGGACCCCCACTGGACCTCGTCGGACCCCGATTGGGTCATCGCTGCACCCACGTCGGACCCCGATCGGCCCACGCGTCGGACCCCGACTGGGTCACCTCGGCCCACGCGTCGGACCCCGACTGGGTCAGGACTGCTCCGGCGACGACCTCCATCTCCGAACCTGGAACCCCCAGTCCCGTGACCTTGACTGGCTCCGGACCGGTAACGCTGTGGAGGTGCTCAGAAAACAGGAGAGGACCGGGATCAGTTCCACCGGCAGCGCCAGAGCCCAGCGAGACGAGCTTGGGTGCAGCGGACGGCTGCCCCTCACTCGCCTCCCCATGAGGCAGGCAAAAACGCTCTAACACACCATACAGGAAAACAAGAAAGAGCACTTGCCTGCACTCGGGCTCTGGAGCCGTCCAGGACTTCGCTGATCCAGGTTCAGGAAGACGCTCATCGTCGGGCTCCCACTCGGCTGCGTCGGGTTCCACAGCCGGCCTGATGGTCTCTGCAGCTGGATCCTCTCGCGCTGGAGTCCACGCCAATAACCCGTATGGCGTGGGGGCAGAGGACCCTGGACCTGCTGACTCGGGCTGCATCCCTGAGGAACCCTGGGGACGCTCTCTCGTCGGCTCTGGCTCCTCACCGCAGTCCGTTCTCCTCCCCTGTCCAAAACAAGGCTGTGGGGCCGGGATATTTCCCAGAGCCGCAGGCCTCCCCCTCGTTCGACGGCGTGGGACTGACGCCGAGGACCGCTCAGCAGGAGGAGACACAGAGGCAGCAGGTTTAGTATAAATGGCTACAGCTGGGGAAAGAAACTCAGGGAGCTGCAAACCCCAAGTTTCACCCCCAGGAGTCAGATCACTATGATAAATAGGACAGTGAAATTGGACTTGCCTGTCTCCCGGAGGGAGGATGGTATCAGCTGTAGTGGACATTGCTCCTTCCCTCGCTCGCTGGGTGGTAGAAAAGGACCCATGGACGGAGCCCACCGGCACAGGACTCAGCTCACTCACAGCAGCTGGCAGACTGAGGGGGTCATCCCGGCGGCCCGGAACTGGATCCGGAGCAGGAGCTTGCCGAAGATGCACCCGGCTGTGGCGCCGACGCCTTCGCCGGCCCCCAGACGGTGCGAACTCCCGAAACGGATCGAGGACAGGATCGGGATCCATAGGCAAAGAGCAGGAGTGCCTCTTCTCCTGCTTCATGCCGCGTTCCTCCTCCATCATCAGGTATATTTCGCGTTGCGCGGCGATGTCTTCCCTCCTCGCGTCGACTTCCGGGTGGTCGGCGTAGCGGGGAGAGAGATGACAAAGAATACCTTCGGCAGCGTCCAGGTACCAGTGTATGCCGTGGTCATAATCCAACAGGGAAGCGGAGATGAGCAGCTCATCCACGACTTCCAGCACACCTGTCAGCTCGTGGCTCGGACTCCAAACGCGGCCCTTCCGTGACGGCATTCTTCACATACACAGTACTCAGACAGGAAAAAGCAAATGTCCAAAAACTCGAACCCACTGGTGAATTGCGTCTCGGGTTGGCGTCACCGTAAACGCCGTTTTGGCAGCAGTGTTCTGTCATGTGGTGGCTCTCGCGAGCCACCATAAGATGCCACACAGTCACCAGTGAGTTTTCAGTGAGTTTTATTAAGGTGAAAAAGTAACAACACAAGATGCAGGGGCAATGACACATAAGTCTACACACATCCGGAGGCGTAAGGCTAAACAGCTCTCATACAGGTCCATAGGAGGAGACGGTCATAACCAGGCAAGGTTGTTGGAGTAATGGCTACACAGGCTGCTGAGGCAGAGACACACAGAGGTCTATTCACACCGGGAGGGGTAAGGCTAACCGCTCACTTACTGGTCCTGGGGAAGCGACGGTCAACCACAGGCAGACGAGGTAGGTAACAGTCCAAGGCATCCGTAGCTCAGACGAAGAATGACTGACACTGCTGCGTCTTACCGCCGCCAGTGCCGGGCTTAAGAAGGCAAAGCACTAACGACGATAATTACAATCAGCTGACCGACCGTTGACAGGCGGAAGCCCCACCGAGCACTTTCACAATAAGAGCCCGGTGAGGCCAGTATACAGCCCGCAACTGTCAAGGCCGGCAGCGAAACATAACTTAGCCCGAGCGCGATCAGAACCGGCGCTCGGGTCATAACAGAGCTATTAGAATAATAAACAAAGCAGCTTACAGGGAACCAACAAACCCACTTTTTCTTAAATTAAAAGCTCTCAAGTTGAAAGATCTGGTTGACTTTAAAACTGCAGTAATAATGTTTAAAGTGAAGAATCTATCACTGCCCGCAAATATCCAAAAGTTGTTCCAAATAAGGGACAAACAATATCATTTCAGAGGAACATGTATATTTCAAAAACCTTCAGTGAGAACTACCACCAAGCAACACTGTGTTTCAGTGCAAGGAGTCAGATTATGGAACGATTTTGGACCTGAATTAAAATCATGTACAACGCTTGGACAATTTAAACAAAAACTAAAGGAAGAAATACTCCAAACATATACAAGATGACATGTAAAATCACATAAGGATTGTCATATCCAGCCTGTGTAGTGTTGTAGCTTAGTTTTTTTGTCACATTTTGTCTTAGCTTCGTTCTGAATTGTAATTGCTCTTGTTTTGTTTTTTTCTTTTGAATTCTTGGATGGAACATGGGTGGGCAATATAAGCTGTGGCTTCAGCCATCACCCATTTCAGATAACTTATGCTGAACTGTATAATCAGAGGAGTTATTGTCTAATTTGACCTTGTTGGATTTTCTTTCCCCCTTTGTTATATTATTCAGTTTCTTTTAACCTGTACTATCCAAAATAAAGAAAGATTCCTCCTCCTCCTCCTCAAAAAAAAAAAAAAAAAGCTACATAAATTCTGGTGTACCAGCAAAAGTATAAATTTAACCAAGTTGATACAGATTTTTTTATAAAAATTCCTGGATCCGGGTGGTGATCCGGATCACCACAGAAATGTCATCATCTATTCCCCATGCCATTACACACCTTTCCGGAAAATTTCATGAAAATCCGTTCATAAATGTTGGAGTCATGTTAAGCGACAGACCGACAAAGCAATGCCGGTGTCATGGCAAAAAGTGATCAGCTACCAAAAATTGATCACAAGGTGCCATATTGTAGTTATGGGGTTACATTAGCCGTAAAAATCTATATTTCAACAGGTAAACAGTACTGAGTTAGATATAATAAGATATATTTAATAAGATATATACAGTATATACCAACTGAGCCACCACTGGCTCAGTTGGTAGAGCATCCGCCCCACATCTGGGAGGCAGGGGTTCAAATCCCAGCCGGGTCATGCCAAAGACCATATAAAAGTGGAACTTCCTGCCATCCAGCTTGGTGCTCAGCAATAAAATGGAATGGAGGAGGGAACTCTGTGGCGGCGCCTTGCATGGCAGCGGCCCTCTGATTCTGCACTTGGGGTGTGTGTGATTTACACTGTAGATAGGTAAAGCACAATCTCGTTCTGCTGTACATGATTGGTTGTACGGTTGAATGACAATAAGGGTGATTTAATTTAATTTAATTTAATTTAACACTAATAATACATTTGGAACCAGAAACAAACTTGATGTAGGATTAAAAGCAATTGAAATAATCCAGTAACAAGGTTACATGGAAAAATATATAGATTTACTGGATATATACATGTAGATACTGTATAAATAGATATTCTATGCACCAACAATGGACAATTACAGTGTACTTTTTGGCACGACAATGGCAAAAACATTACCTCCTCCTCTTGACGGAGGTAATAAAAATGAAACATTGTCCAGTGCTGTGTGTTTACATACCGTGTGGCTAACGTGCCTCGCAAGACCTTAGCTTGTCTGCTGGTACTCTGTTCCTCATGCCATTACACACCTTTCCTGAAAATGTCATCAAAATCCATTCATAAACCGCAGTTTGCTACCTTTTTGTTGGCGTCTTTTCAGATGAAATAATGTCAGCCATCACATACTGTGTATGGGTGCGGAGGTGAACGTAACTCTGTGGACACGTCTTAAAGGGGAGGGTCAGTGTTATTATTATTTTCCCAAAAAACATTTCTGCATGCACATTGTGATCCGGATCACCACCAAAATCTAATCATCTGTTCCCTGTGCCATTACACACCTTTCCTGAAAATTTAATCAAAATCCATTCAGAACTTTTTGAGTTGTGTTGCTAACAGACAAACCAACAAACCAACCAATGACACTAAAATCATTACCTCCTCCCCTTGGCGGAGGTAACAATCCAGAAACCTCTCGGTTGTGCACCTAGGATGATGTAGTCTGCTGCTAAATGAGCTCCTCAGTGTATTCAGTATGTCCTGCATAGGGTGGAACTCGGACTCCAGCAGAGATGACAGTTTAGCCACCGTCCTTCTCTCTCCTATCTCCTCCACTGGGTCAAGGCGCTGCCCCAGGACAGAGCTAGCTTTCTTGATCAGTTTGTTCAGTCTCTTCCTATCGGCTGCCGTAATGCCACTGCCCCAGCAGACCACTCCAAATGTGATGGCTGATGCAACCACCGTGTCATAGAATGTGTTCAGCAGCGCCCCTTGTACACCAAAAGACCTGAGTCTCCTCAGTAGGAACAGCCTGCGCTGTTCCTTCTTGTAGAGTGTGTCAGTATTGTGTGACCAGTCTAGTTTATTGTTCAGATGAACATCCAGGTACTTATAGGATGTCACCATCTCGATGTCTGTTCCCTGTATATTTACTGGTGCTGTGAGGGGTTGTCCTTGCCTGCGGCAGTCCACCACCAGCTCCTTAGTTTTCCTCGCGTTGATCTGGAGGCAGTTCCGATGGCACCAATTCACGAAGTCCTGGATAAGCCCTCTGTACTCAGCTTCATCTCCATTGGAGATGAGGCCAACAATTGCAGAGTCATCAGAGAACTTCTGTAGATGGCAGTGTGTTGTGTTGTGTGAGAAGTCCGCAGTATAAAGGGTGAACAGGAAGGGAGCCAAAACTGTTCCCTGGGGGGCCCCCGTGCTACCGATGATCGTGTCGGACACACAGTCCCGGGTTCTCACAAACTGAGGCCGGTTCGTGAGGTAGTCCAGGATCCATGATGACAGGTGCTGTTCCACCCCTGCGCACAGCAGCTTGTCCTTCAGGATCATCGGTTGGATGGTGTTGAAAGCACTGGAGAAGTCAAAGAACATGATCCTCACCGCATTCCCGGGCTTCTCCAGGTGGGACAGAGAACGGTGAAGGAGGAAGATCACCGCATCCTCCACCCCAATGCCATGCTGGTAGGCGAACTGGAGTGGATCCATCACTGGTCCCACCAGCGAAAGAGAAGGTTTAAAGAAAAACCCTGACATTTCTCAGTACAGGATCACAGATGTCCTCCTTGAATATGGTGGTAGGTGTGTAGTGACCTAAACTGATGCTTGTGTCTCTGTGGTGTCACTTCAGCCTGCTGTTTTGTAGCAAAAACATAAGCAGGAGTGCATACTGGATGGAAAGCACTGTATATGCATTTCTGTGGCGTATGACTGGAATGTCAAAGGGATTCCCTGATAGCTCAGAGGCACATTTCTACAACAGTTGTAAAACATTTAAGAGTTAGCTGGAAAAAGCCTGTGTATTCACTTTGTTTCTGGTTTTACATCTTCTGGTGCTAATCCAGACAGCCGTGACTGAGGAAAATACTGCACTGAGATAATACATGCTTCTCTCTGTGGTCACAATGAGTATGACCGTATAACCGAAGCTGAATCCATAAGAACTGTGGGACATCCTCCATGACAAAAAACAAGCTTGAACAACTTATCCTGTTTTATATAATGACAATTAACTTTTTTGTTTACTAGAAAAAACAGCAACAACTCTGTCACTGTGCGTCACACCAAATCTTGTATCAATACTCTACTTACTACACTATACTAAAACAAACTGGTAAGAAAACACACATCCCTCCAAACTTGTGTTTTGATTGTGTTATCCATTTTGCTTAATTCTGGTTGGCTGGTTACAGAAGTGTACCTTTGTCCAGTGATGTGACATGCCAAAAGTTGACCTTTTCAAAAAAAAAAACCCCAAAAAACAACTCAGTATTTTGGTTTTAGCAACAAAAACTGCCTACTGCTGAGTGCATTTTTGCACAAGGGCATTGAGCACTTTAAATACATAACTATACTGAAAATGAATAAAATGTAGCTACTTCCTAGAGGAAAAAATATTGTCTGTGGACACGCAGCCTTAATTTAGGATTTGAATTAAGCTAAGCTGTACATCTACAATCAAACTCAGTTTAATTTGGGGTCCAAACAAGTACAATTAAATCAAGATCTGGTGCATGTTTACTACATACTGTATTTTCAATGAATGGCATTTCAACAGTGAATTGTAAAAAGCTTTGTTCTCACAAGTTTTTGGCATAACAATACAAGTACAAATTTTTGGCATACAATACAATACAGTACACATCTACCCTCATTTGTCAATAAAAATGTTTTTTTTGGGGGGGTGGCTAGTGAAAAAAGAGCTTGTTAGCAACTTGATAAAGTTTTGGTGTGACTGTATTGAATTTCATCTCGATTTGAATTAAATAGTCTTTAATTTGAATTAAAGAATCTTTCTTCATTAGTAGTACTAGTGCATACCTGTGCATGCCCATAGAAAGCAAGTGTAAGCAAACATTCCTGCATGCCCGTCTAAAGTTACTGTTACCTTGGCAACAGCAACCATGGTGAAACCTGCCTTGGATCTTTGACGTCACCACTCGTTCGTTGATGCCTGCCTTTGATCTGTGATGCCTGCCTTTGATCTTTGATTTTTGATGATGTCAAAGCGAGTACTATGATCGTGAGTGAAGCCTGTCTTTTATCTCATAGCAAGTCCTATGATCTTTTAGCGAATGCTATGATCGTGACATCATGACATCGTGACAGAGATTTCCTGAATTATATATAGAGTGAAGTGATGATATTCCTTGTCTCCAGTGCATGGGTCCCAGCCCACATCCTCGCTTTAAGTTGGTATTTTCTGTATTTCACCTTATTATTATTATTACCCTGGGTTGCTATTATTGTTATTGTTATTCTTATTATTCTGTCTTGCATATGTATTTCTTCATTAGTCTTCCTCTTAGTTTATCAGCATTATTAATATTATTATCATCATTATCATTATCGCCTTGGTCTTGTCTCCCCTCTGGTCCCCTGTGTGTGATTATCTGTGCAGCCCCGCCCATGCCGTTTTCTATAACTATGCCCTGCCGTCTCTGTTTGCCCCCACTTGTTACTTCTTCTCCTGCTTGTTACTGTTCTGTGTTATGTTGCTTACCTGTGTCTATATACAGTATATGTCTTTTAGCGAGTCCTGCAGTCTGTATGACATCATATAGACATCCTTCAGAGATCTTCGGAACATCAGCCTTCCGGTTTATCTGACATATAGAGTACGGTTTATCTGACACTATGTAGACCTGAGGTCGGAACATCAGCCTTATGGTTTATCTGACGTCATATAGACATCATGTGGACGGTTCTATGATCACCGATAAATAGTTTGGTGGAACAGAATTTATACCTTAAACCCTGATTTAATCTGGTTTAAAACATAGTAAGGAAAGAGCAAATTTTTCAGTGCTGTGTTCAAAATGGCAAGTTTCTTTCATTTTTTTAAACTAAAGTTAATTTTTAAAAGTGATTTTAAACATGTCTTAAATATGCCATTTAAAGTGAGACATGCAAGAAATATTGGCCCTGTACTTGAATGCAAGAGCACAGGGAGCAATGCAAAAATAATGGGACCAGTGAGAGCAAACTGGCTGAAAATATCGCTGCCGTGTGCTCCTGGCGAGATGGACAGGCCCTTTTTGGAGCATCTTCAAGGCAGAGAGAGGAGGTGTGAAATTTCTCATTGCCGCGTAGTTGCATTGGTACAGTTTAGAGAGTTTGTCAGTGATGGGTATCAAAATAGCTGATCGGAGAGTAAGAGAGAAAGTGCACTGCATCACATAGCAAACTAGAGCACAGAAGGCTCTGGCAGTCATAGACTCCTGCAGGGAATTATAAAAAATACACAGACCGACTACTGTACGCTCATTAAAATGCCCTCAGTTTGCTCTAGCAGAGGGGCTCCTCTAGCAGGGGAAAAAAAGCAGACTGAACTTAAATCATTCACAGCTTTGTAAGGGAATACGTGCACTCTCATGTCGTAATCAGTTTATCGACTAATGTGGAAATAGCTGAACATTCTGATGCTGACTGCTCGATCAACATCAGCACGCTCACAATCATTCCACCAATTACAGAAGAGTACAGTGCTTTGTGTAAAATTGTGCGGATGCCATGCCAGGTCCTCAATTATATTTGAAAATGTGTCCCGCCTGGAGATGAGCGTTGAATAATGAACGCAGCCTTCATTCACCCACATATCAGGCTCCAGGGAAAAGTCAGGTCATTTCAAACTGCAGTAATTATCAAAAGCGTGCTTCACAGGCTCATAGTCAAAATTAATATCTGAACAATATCTCTCCTGAGTAAATTGTTTAAGCTAATTGCTGTTGTTTTCTGGAGGAGAAACTGTTTTACACTTTAATGTAACTAACCAAACTTTTATTCTTTCTAATTACTTGGTGCCAAAGACATGCAGCACAATCTACAGTATTTAAAGGGGTCATTGACTGAAAAATGGTGTTTGTAGGTTTAAACTGTCTGAAATGTGTCTATTGGTCACGTAATTATCAAAAAAAAAATATCAAAGCAGTCAATTCTCTTAAAAAAACACACACACAGCCTTTCTCTCATTTTTCTCTCCCAGAAATGCCAGAAACATTTGACTCTTGCTGGTAAATCATATACGTTATGATTTGACAAAGCCAACCCACCGCTGTCCTTCAGACCTGCCCCCTGCACTATTATTGGCACATCTAGCTGTCTATCATGTAGATGGAAGGGGTGCTAAAGCTAGCCTATTAGCCCCCCAGCTAACACTGGTACCAGGAGGCTCACACCAAACGCAGCTTATATTGTTATCTTCCTCAGATCTTAGTCACCTTAATAACCATCCCTGTTACCTCCTGATTCACCGGTCCACAATCCACAGTATACCTCGCATTACTCCGGTCCTACTCCCAATAATTTTGCTGTGATTCCACAGCAAATAACCAGCATCGGCATGCTGGTCACGGAACCGACCTGGCCTGGTGTTGGTGGTACCTACACCGGGACCCAACAGCTCGGCAAGCTTCACTTCGGCCAGCAGCCTCAGGTCCTGGGCCAGGTCAGTTGTGGCGATCGGGGGGCTGCCCAGTGTTAGCAATTTGTTGTGGAGTCACGACGAAATTATTGGGAGATAGGCCGAGTCAGTGAAACAAGTCAGTGAAACAGTGATGCTCATCTGAGCTAGAAGGAGGCTAATAAAGGGGGCAGCAGTGGCAGGAGGTAGAACAGGTCATCCAATAACCAGAGGGTTGGCGGTTGGAATCCCACACTCCTCAGCCATCCTGCTGTTGTGTCCCTGGGCAAGACATTTTACCCACCTTGCCCTCCAGTGTCCATGACACTGGGTGTGAATGTGTATAAATGTTTGGTAGTGGTTGGAGAGGCGTTGGCGTGGACTGGCAGCCAGGTTTACGTTGGTCTGTCCCAGGGCAGCTGTGGCTACAGAAGTAGCTTACCACTATCAATGTCTGTGGAGTGATTGAACAATGTGTTATGTATGGAAAATACCTGGGCCAAGGATGAGGCAAGATGAGCTGGCGAACACAGCTTTATTGAAGACAACGGGCAGCAGTACACAGCATGGCACCTAGCGTGGTCATCGGGCATAAGAGAGCCGTAACATGGATGCCCCCTGCTTTATATAGGGCAGTGTGGTGACGTGACGGGGAGTGCATGTCACCACACTGCACTTCACAATAAAATGCCGACTATTGCATATAACACTTCTCCCCCCCTTTAGAAAAGTCCAAAACCACACACAATTGAAACCCCCCCAAATTTAGGACCCGACTCATTCACTAAAATAACGAGAAATAATGTACTAAACTGGCCGAACACACTCACTCAAAACAACCTATAATAGGGCTGGCGGGTGGACTACCGCTCAGCCCACATGGCGGAGTGGATTATTCTGGCACCCATACCTAATGAGAAGTCCTTTATTCAACTAAAATCACTCGCCGTGCTCCTAACCTAAAAAAAAATAAACACATAAAATAATCCCATATCATATCATGCATGCAAAATATCAGAACTATAAACAACCATTCTTTTGTTTACATAACAGTCTCCTGAGTAGGAGAGGTAGAACCGGATTGGTGGGGGGGCAGTTCAGTCAGGGGAGCTTTGAGGTGGCCTCCTCCCTGAAGACTTCGGACCCCCAGGGCCAATCTTCCTGACGCCGGGGCCTGGGTCCCACACTGCAGCAGCCGACCTCCATGGAGCCCCTCCATCCAGAACCGCCGCCCAGACACACCGCAGTTTGTTCACGTGCCACACTGGATTGTCTGTCAGCTGGACATACAGTGGGGCAAAAAAGTATTTAGTCAGCCACCAATTGTGCAAGTTCTCCAACTTAAAAGATGAGAGAGGTCTCCAATTTTCATCATAGGTATACCTCAACTATGAGAGACAAAATGAGAAAAAAAAATCCAGAAAATCACATTGAAGGATTTTTAATGAATTAATTGGTAAATTCCTCGGTAAAATAAGTATTTGGTCAATAACAAAAGTTCATCTCAATACTTTGTTATATACCCTTTGTTGGCAATGACAGAGGTCAAACGTTTTCTGTAAATCTTCACAAGGTTTTCACATACTGTTGCTGGTATTTTGGCCCATTCCTCCATGCAGATCTCCTCTAGAGCAGTGATGTTTTGGGGCTGTCGCTGGGCAACATGGACTTTCAACTCCCTCCAAAGATTTTCTATGGGGTTGAGATCTGGAGACTGACTAGGCCACTCCAGGACCTTGAAATGCTTCTTACGAAGCCACTCCTTCGTTGCCCGGGTGGTGTGTTTGGGATCATTGTCATGCTGAAAGACCCAGCCATGTTTCATCTTCAATGCCCTTGCTGATGGAAGGAGGTTTTCACTTAAAATCTCACGATACATGGCCCCATTCATTCTTTCCTTTACACGGATCAGTCGTCCTGGTTCCTTTGCAGAAAAACAGCCCCAAAGCATGATGTTTCCACCCCCATGCTTCACAGTAGGTATGGTGTTCTTTCTCCTCCAAACACGACAAGTTGAGTTTTTACAATAAAGTTCTATTTTGGTTTCATCTGACCATATGACATTCTCCCAATCCTCTTCTGGATCATCCAAATGCTCTCTAGCAAACTTCAGACGGGCCTGGACATGTACTGGCTTAAGCAGGGGGACACGTCTGGCACTGCAGGATTTGAGTCCCTGGCGGCGTAGTGTGTTACTGATGGTAGCCTTTGTTACTTTGGTCCCAGCTCTCTGCAGGTCATTCACTAGGTCCCCCCGTGTGGTTCTGGGATTTTTGCTCACCGTTCTCGTGATCATTTTGACCCCACGGGGTGAGATCTTGCGTGGAGCCCCAGATCGAGGGAGATTATCAGTGGTCTTGTATGTCTTCCATTTTCTAATAATTGCTCCCACAGTTGATTTCTTCATACCAAGCTGCTTACCTATTGCAGATTCAGTCTTCCCAGCCTGGTGCAGGTCTACAATTTTGCTTCTGGTGTCCTTAGACAGCTCTTTGGTCTTGGCCATAGTGGAGTTTGGAGTCTGACTGTTTAAGGTTGTGGACAGGTGTCTTTTATACTGATAATGAGTTCAAACAGGTGCCATTAATACAGGTAATGAGTGGAGGACAGAGGAGCCTCTTAAAGAAGAAGTTACAGGTCTGTGAGAGCCAGAAATCTTGCTTGTTTGTAGGTGACCAAATACTTATTTTACCGAGGAATTTACCAATTAATTCATTAAAAATCCTTCAATGTGATTTTCTGGATTTTTTTTTTCTCATTTTGTCTCTCATAGTTGAGGTATACCTATGATGAAAATTGGAGACCTCTCTCATCTTTTAAGTGGGAGAACTTGCACAATTGGTGGCTGACTAAATATTTTTTTTCCCCACTGTACACTGTTTCCAGCTTCGCCACAATCCTCAGCGGCACTCGTCGTTTTACTGGCTGCAGTCCAAACAGTTGCCGTACCAGCCTCCTGCTGGCACAAACCCAAACCCAGTCCATGACTCGTAATGGTGCTTTACCTGGTTTGATGCGCTACCGTGCGCTCGTCAGCTCTGCGCTCTTCTTCGGTCTGGCACCTCTGTTATACTTTGGCATTTCAGCAGTCACTGTTGTCGCAGCAGACGCCTCACCCATTGTTGGCTGGAACTCGACCTGAGCACTGAAGGTGTCCGCTGCTTCCCTGGTGTCGCTCGTCAAAATGGACCTTCCGCCCGCCAACTCGGTCGCTCCCACTGCAGCTGGCCGAGCGCGGGCACTGAAGTTGTCCAGTTATTCCACTGAGCCGTTTCAGTGCTCTACTGTGCCACACCATGCGCTGCATCCAAGTACGTTTGCTGTCGCTGTGCGTTGTTGCCCCCTGCATGCTCGGGCTCCCCTTCCAGGCAGCTCGCCCCCTGAGAATGTGGAGCAGATGCCCCGGTGTCGGCAATGTCCATAAAAACGTCGTCGGTGTTGGTCTTGCCTAACTCGGGCTCTCTCTCCTCCAGCTCCGGTTCTGGCTGCACAAGGGGCGGAGGCGATCCGGTCTCTGTTCTTCCTCCATGTCATCTTCACCGCCCGTGCCATATCCACTCTCTGTGTTACATTCACTGTCCACACTGTACTCTTCGGCCGCACCCACGTCCGCGAAGCCTGGACGAACTGGGCCTGGGCCGCTGATCGTCTGCCCACCGATTGTGAAAGTAAACCCCAGCTCAGTGAATAAATCCCACCCCATAACATTTCCATCCTGGCGTGTGACCTGGAACCAGAATGCTGGAATCACTTTTTCACTGTACTGCACTGCAAATGCGACATTTCTGCCGGCACCGGAGTTCCCATCATCTGGTAATTCCACCACATCAGGGCGCTGGGGATTGAGCCTCCAAACCATGGCTTCACTTACTATGGACTGCACAGCAGCGGTGGCTATCATCATGGGCACACTCACACCATCTAGCTTCACAACATGCTGCAGTCCTGACTGACCTTTGGGGCCCATGACATTTGTGTCGTCTCTATAGGCTGTGGGGTTAGCTAGCTCAGCTTCTCGTCAACAGTGGTGGGTTTTTGTGCGCTGTGCCACATTGTTGGGCTTAGCAAAGTAGCTAGTTAACATCTCAATAGCCTCCTCATAACAGTCCATTGGGCCAAGCATTCAAAAAACTCTCTGACCTTCTGAGCCTAAGAAGTGGATCAGCAGCGCTAGCTTCCTCACTCCATCCAGCTTTCCCAGGTCCAGAGCCACGATGTAGGTTTTGGGCCATGGCACCGGTGGCTCGCCGGGAAACTCCAGAAAAGGCTGCATTAGTGTAAAACATGCCTCCATAAGTTAATCGTCAGTCGCCAGATGTTATGTATGGAAAATACCGGGGCCAAGGATGAGGCAAAATGAGTTGGCAAACACAGCTTTATTGAAGACAATGGGCAGCACTACACAGCATGGCACCTAGTGTGGGCATTGGGCATAAGAGAGCCGCAGTATGGATGCCCCCTGCCTTATATAGGGCAGTGTGGTGACGTGATGGGGAGTGCACATCACCACACTGCACTTCACAATAAAGTGCCAAATATTATATATAACACAGTGGACTCACTGTAAGCTCTTTGAGATGTCACTTGACATGTAAAGGGCCATATAAATCTAATCCATTATTATTATTGTTAAAAACTACAGGCTAGAAGCTAGTCAGCTAATGGCTAATTGACGTAAGAGGGAGGGCGGAGTTGAATAAGTGAAGGATGTTTCTTATAGTGACAGGATTTAAATCAGAGTGTTTCAAAAAACCTAGGAAAAATACAAAACAAATTTGCTTCAATAATTACAAAAATTAAAGAACATGTGAACAAAATAGGTCACAAACACTTCATTAAGACATGAGTGAGCTGTTAAAATGTGGGAAAAGTGCAGTCAATGATCCCTTCAAAGAGTGCAATAGACTTCAGAGTTAACCGGGGATCTCTCTGGGATGAACATGCAGAATACGCACACACACACACACACACACACACACACAGAGGAGAAAGCAGGCGAGCGACAGCGGCAGAGCACACCACACTGAAAGTGTAAAAACAGGATAGTCACCAGAGATTTACTAAAAAAACATGTTCAATTTCCTGAAGGATCTCAAGCTCTCTAAAGACGTTTCGGACCTCATCTCGCTCTATGCACTGCTGCTTGTTCATGTACTTCATGGCATACATCTTCTCCGTGTCTCTCTTTTGTACAATGCATACCTGCAGTGGAAAGGAGAAGGGAGGGGTGGGTATCAGAGGGGAGAAAAAAAAAGCATATTAGTTCAAGTTAAACACGTACAGAAAATGAAATTAATGAAGTTAATTAATAAAATTAAAATAAAGACAACAAGCAGGAAAGAGAAGGATAACTGCATCACTGCTGTGATGTCAGAGCTAAGTTTTAGTTTCTCCACTGTGGCTATGCTTCTATGCAAATAAAATACATTTTCAAAACAGCCCACAGCATCTTTCAGCAGCTGATTAATGCACTGACTCAGATGGACATGTCAAACTGATGCACACTGAGCAGCGCTAATAAACTTCATTTCCAAACAAGACAAAATGTGTGAAAAGAGCCACTTCCAAACAAACCACCTCATCATTTATTTAGCCCAAGTCTGGATTGGTTTTGTCAGGAAACGTCTGTGAAAAGGTCAAGAGAAGGACGGGACTCCAGAGAGGTCATTACAGTAACATTAGTGTTCAGTCATTAAAGGGACAGTTCATCCCAACGTCCATTTACGTACATGTTAATCCTGTGGCTTCTAGAGCTGTTTGTTCTTCTACATCAGATTTAATAAAACCAAAAACAGTGATTTCTCCTCTTGTGCTGAGGTCCAAACAATTAGAATTAAATCAAAATCTGGTGTGTGTTTATTCCATATTTTCACTGAAAGAAGAGGGAACTGTACTCAATTTTGTTCTCAAGTTTTTGACAGAACATCAATACAAATTTATTCTCTTTTGTCAATAAAAATGCTTTGACAAACAAGATTTTTTTAATCAATCAGACAAGATGGAAGTCCAAGCATCTTAAAAAAGTCACAAATAATGTTAAATTTCCAGTGCTGGTTTGTGTACAGTGAAAACACACATCAGTGAATAGCTGCTGAGTTGGGAGACGGGTCGGCGGTCGAACGGATGGAGGAGATGTTGGCGCTGATGGGCACAGACGACGGGCATTTTCTATTTGCCTACCTTTTCCTCCGGAACCTCCCAACGGCGGCCAGAGTGGTCCTTGCCAACTCGGTCCTTGCTGGCCACGCGTGACTACCGTGCGCTATCCCAGGAAGGCAGATTGGATCATCCTCACCACCAAAGCCCTCACAGTGAACGCAGTGGTGTCGGAACCCAGCGAGACGGCCAGCGGAAGTGAGAAGCCAGCGATGGTAGCAGCAGCAAGGGCCAGGAAGCGCCAGAGAGACACGCTCTGCTCCTACCACCGCCGTTTTGGAGAGGATGCATGCTGATGCGTGCCACTGTACCAATTCAAGCATTCGGGAAACGCCAGGACCGGCAGTCGATAGCAGCTGCAACCGCCGGTGAAGAAAGCAAGCTGCTCTACATGACAGACTCACGCACGGGGAGACGATTCCTTGTGGACTCCGGCTCCCAAAAGAGCCTCATCCTGCCATCCTACGCCGACTGGCTAGCGGGAACTAGCAGCCCCGAGCTGACAGCCGCAAACGGCTCAGACATTAAGACTTTTGGTGAGAGGACACTGACTGTATCCCTGCATGGCCGTACATACCAGTGGACATTCGTCATAGCGGCATGCAGTTTCCCAATCTTAGGCACTGATTTTTTGTGTGCACACGGAGTACTAGTCGATGTTACTAACAGACGCCTAATTAATGCAATGTCTTTTAATTCTCTCCCCTGTACAGCTCAAGAAGCCGGGCCAACAACGCTAGCCAACGTCACAGCTCCAGTCGGTAAGTTCCACACACTGCTCACCCAGTTCCCAGCACTCACAGTCCCGACATTTTCGGCGGCCATCACTAAACACGGGGTGGAGCACTTTATTACCACCACCGGGCCACCCATTTCTGCACGACCTCGGTGCCTGGACACAGCTAAACTGGCCATAGCGCGCGAGGAGCTTGCCAACTTGGAAAGGCTGGGCATCATCAGATGATCAAACAGCCCATGGGCATCCCCACTACATATGGTCCCTTTGGCCGAGGGATCGTGGCGACCTTGCGGAGATTTCCGCAGATTAAACAACGCCACAGCACACGACCGCTACCCGATCCCCCATATTCAGGATTTTTCCATTCAGCTCGCCGGGGCACATATTTTTTCTAAGATAGACCTGGTCCGTGGTTACCACCAGGTCCCGGTGCGCGCGGAGGACATACCTAAAATGGCAGTAATAACCCCATTTGGTCTGAGTTTTTACGCATGCCTTTCGGGTTAAAAGGCGCGGCACAGACATTCAACGCATGATGGATGCGGTGTTGCGCGATCTGCCGTTTGTGTTCGTCTACCTGGATGACATCCTGATGGCCAGCGCATCAGAGGACGAACACGTAGCCCACCTCAGGATGGTTTTCCAGAGGTTGGAGGAGGACGGGTTAATAATCAACCTGGCGAAATGCCAGTTTGGCGTGACGGGGATCGATTTTTTGGGACACTGCATCTCACCGGAGGGAGCGATACCCTTGCTGGACAAGGTGCGCGCAGTGGCAAATTTCCCCCCGGCTTCAGACGGTCAGCGCGCTGCACTACAATCATTTCCTCCCCCGCGCAGCCCAGCTCATGCAGCCGTTGTACGCAGTGCTTATGAAACAGAAGCTGGCGGACAGAGTTGACTGGACTCCTGAGTGGGAGCAAGCGTTTTCTGAGGTTAAAACAGCTCTGACGAACGCTGCACTGCTGGTGCACCCAGACCCGGCGACTCAGATTGCACTCACTACAGACGCATCAGACGTGGCCATAGGGGCCGTCGTGGAGCAGTGTGTCGCCAGTTCTTGGCAGCCGCTCGCCTTTTTAAGCAGGTCTTTGCGCGACAATGAGCGTAAATACAGCGCGCTCGACAGGGAGTTGCTGGCTCTCCACCTGGCCATACGCCACTTCCAGTTCTGGCTCGAAGGGCGCGCCTTCACTGCGTTCGTGGACCACAAGCCGTTAAAATACGCGATGGCCAAGGTTTCGGAACCATGGTCGGGCCGGCAGCAGAGACAGCTGGCCGCGATCTCGGAGTTTATGACCGACATTCGTCATGTGGCCGGTAAACTCAACGTGGTAGCTGACTGTCTCTTGCGCGCCGTAGTGGCCCCAGTCTACGTGGGGATAGATTACACGGCCATGGCTGCAGAGCAGATCGGTGATGCCGACGTTTGCGAGCTCCAGTCTGGACCAACAAGGTTAAGGCTGGAGAGCAGAGTTATGCAAGACGGGGGGCCCCCTCCTAATCTGTGACGTCTCCACGGGCCGCCCGCACCCGGTGGTACCACGCGCTTGGCGACGCTGCGTTTTTGAGTCGGTTCACTCCCTGGCGCACCCAGGCGTACGTGCGTCAGTCAAAATGGTGGCAGCAAAGTTTGTCTGGCAAACAGGTGAAAGAGTGGGCTGCAGCCTGTGTAGTGTGCCAACGAGCCAAAGTGCACAGGCACACAAAGGCCCCCCTTGAGCCGTTCCATATCCGGGCTAAGAGGTTTGGCCACGTTCACGTGGACCTCGTCGGCCCCCTCCTGCCATCGCAGGGGTTCACGCACCTCCTGACAGTGGTGGACCGCACCACGCAATGGCCCGAAGCAGTCCCACTAGCTTCCACCGCGTCCGCAGACGTGGCACGTGCCTTTTTAACAACATGGGTGGCACGTTTTGGCACCCCTTCGGACATCAAGTCCGATCGGGGTCCGCAGTTTGTTTCCGACCTCTGGTCCACGATGACCTGGAGCCTGGATGTCTCAATTCATCGCACAACCGTGTACAACCCACAGGTCAATGGGTTATGCGAGCGTTTCCACAGGTCACTGAAAACAGCGCTCAGGGCTTCGCTTATGGATGCAAATTGGGTGGACCGGTTGCCGTGGGTTCTATTAGGGTTGCATTCCGCACCGAAGGAGGATTTAGCGGCTTCCCCAGCAGAGCTGGTTTTTACGCAGCCCCTGCGGCTCCCCGGGGAGTTTTTACCAGATAACCCCACACCGAACACCCATCTGTCCCAGCGTTCACAGCATAGCACAGACGCACGGATGCTCCCTGGCCCGGCCCACCACTGTTTTCCCCACACGTTTGTACCAAAAACCTTGAAGGACGCGGTGTTCATGTTTGTCAGCACGATGCCCACCGGACCCCATTGCGCCCACCCTACGATGTTCGCCCGTTCAGAGTGCTGGAAACCGGGGACAAACATTTTGTGTTAGACCTGGGGGGTCGCCAGGGGAGAATCTGTATAGACAGGCTTAAGCCCGCCTTTGTTGTGGCAGACGAGTAGCTGGAGTTGGCTCGAGCTCCTCGGCGAGGAAGACCCCCACTGAGAGCTCCCCAGGTAAATGATTCATCACAGCAGTCACACGAGCATGCTGAATGTTTCCCCCCCCCCCATTGTCCCCCCACAGATGGACACACCCCCAGGAACCCCCCACTGGCACAGCAGCGTCACGGAGCCGAAGACCCCCCGTTACAGCAGCTATGGGCGGAGACTGAAGCCGCGAGGACGGGAGAGTTAACACCCAGTCTGAGACTCTGGGGGGGCGGTGTGGGGGACCCATGCTGTAGAGTTCAGTAGTTTTCCTCTCAGACTGAGAGAGCATGGAGATCAAAGGGCTGGGGGGGTAAGGGGAATTGTCTTGGGGGAGTGAATGGTGAATGCAGGACCTCAGGTAGAAGAGAGGTGTGAGTTTTGGGATATAAAAGAGAGAGTCCTTGCTACACATGGTTAATGTTCTGATTCTGGAAGATGTGAGAGTGAAATAAAGTTTGTCTGCTCGGAAAGTTCGGTCTGGTTATTTCATATCCACAATGTAAGTAAAATGATGTTGCATAAAAACTCCATAGGAGGAAAAAATATCTTGTCAAATCAAAAATAAGCATTGGTAGTCTTGATTTAATACATTTCACCTTACTTGATTCTTACTTTAGATGTTCTGTTCATCTGTTGCTAACAGTGTTAGCATAGCTTAGCCTGATTTAGTTTCCCCCTGCTGAAACTCTGGGAAAGGACTGACCTGGAGGTTTTTATCCCCTGCCAGTCAAAGCCCAGAAGAGCCCTTTGAGCGAAGTCCGAAGAGGGATTATGTTATGGGTCGGTCCGACTGTCTCTCTGGCCGGCCGGCCAACTTTTGTGAAATCAACTCCTCCTACAGTTTTGTTCCGATTGTTTTGAAACTTGGTACCATGCTCTGATATACTCTGATGATACACATACTGCAATTTGACTCTCATTGGATGACCTTGAGGTCAAAGGTCACAGGTCAGATTTCCCCGAAATCTTGTAAACACAGTAACGACTGAAAGAAAAGATGTAGGCTTTTCAAATCGATACAGTAGTTGTATATGTGTACATATGTTCAAGCATAAGGGTGTCCATACATATGTGCACCTGGCACCAGGACACCCTAGGTTGCAGCTCAATGATCGATTTTGTTATCGTGTCATCAGACCTGCGACCGTATTTCTTGGACATTCAGGTAAAGAGAGGTGCAGAGCTGTCAACTGATCACCACCTGGTGGTGAATTGGATCCGATGGCAGGGGAGGATGCCACTCAGACCCGGTAGACCCAAACGTATAGTGAGGGTGTGCTGGGAATGTCTGGCTGAGGCCCCTGTCCAGGAGGTCTTCAACTTCCACCTCCGGAAGAACTTCAACCACATTCCGAGGGAGTCTGGAGACATGGAGTCTGAATGGGCCATGTTCTCCACCTCCATTGTTGAAGCGGCGGCCCAGACCTGTGGCCGCAAGGTCGTCAGGGCATCTCGTGGTGGCAACCCCCGAACCAAGTGGTGGACACTAGTGGTGAGGGGGGCCATTAAGCTGAAGGAATCCTATCAAGCTTGGTTGGCTTGTGGGACTCCCGAAGCAGCTGAGGTGTACCGGCAGGCCAAGCATAGTGCGGCTCGGGTGGTTGCTTAAGCAAAAACTCGGGAATGGGAGGAGGTCGGTGAGGCCATAGAACAAGACTTTCGGTCGGCCTCGAAGAGATTCTGGCAAACTGTCCGGCAGCTCAGGAGGGGGAAGCAGCTCCCTGTCCACACTGTGTATGGTGCGGATGGGGCGCTGCTGACTTCGACTGGGGATATCGTCAGGTGGTGGAAGGAATACTTTGAGGATCTCCTCAATCCCACTGATACGCCTTCCATAGAGGAAGCAGGGCTTGTGGACGAGGGGGACGACTCGCCTACAAAAGGGGCTGAAATTGCCAAGGTGGTTAAAAATCTCTTTGGTGGCTGGGCACCAGGGGTGGACGAGATTCGCCCCGAGTACCTCAAGGCCCTGGATGTTGTAGGGCTGTCATGGTTGACATGCCTCTGTAGCATTATGTGGAGGCCCGGGGCAGTGCCTTTGGCATGGCAAACCATGGTGGTGGTTCCTCTCCTCAAAAAAGGGGACCGGAGGGTGTGCTCCAATTTTAGAGGGATCACACTCAGCCTCCCTGGGAAGGTCTATGCCAATGGTCCCCAAACTACGGCCCGCGGGTCGCATATGGCCCGCCTCCACATTTGGCCCAGCCCCCTGAACAATACCAGAGACGCATTATGATTTTTTTTTTTCAGTCTGACAACGCGATCGAGACTAATACACGCATAGAACGTGACATTCTAGTCCACCCTTCTATTCCATCCTTCAACAGCAATTCTAGTTCGCTACCTGCTCCGGTCGCCTCTCTCTCTACTCACCTGCACACCCACACCATCCGCTCCGCGGGGCCACTCACACGGGGGCGTGCCTCGGCTGCGCGCACGCACTCACTCACTCACGTTCACGCACTGAGGTGCCCTATCTAAACACATGAACCAGACACATCCTGCAACAGACTCACCCCTGTCAAATAAAACGGAATAATGGCGAAAAAGTTAGGCAAGAGAAAAATTGATTCAGAATGCAGGGTATTTAACCTGCAGTGGACAAACGATTATTTTTTTGTTCAATGCAAAGAAAAGGCTGTTTGTCTCATCTGTCAAGAGACTGTGGCGGTATTCAAAGAATACAATCTGCGCCGACACTATGAATCCCGTCACAAAGACAAGTATGATAGCTTGCAAGGCCAAATGCGAGCAGACAAACTCTCAAAGCTAAAAAGTGGACTGTTAGCTCAGCGGAATACATTTGTACGCCAAGCTCAGCTGAACCAGTCATCCGTTCGGGCCAGCTATCGGGTTGCTCAACTGATAGCAAGCAGCGGTAAACCTTTCACTGATGGCGAATTTGTCAAGAAATGTTTGAATGCTGTCGTGGAGGAGGTGTGTCCCGAAAAGAAAGATGTCTTTAATGCCGTGAGTCTTTCGGCGAGTACAATCACCAGACGCATTGAAGAAATCGGGGGTAATGTGTATGCCCAGCTGCAGCAGAAGACAAAAGAATTTGACTTTTTTTCATTAGCGCTGGATGAGAGCACGGACGTGCAGGACACAGCGCAGCTGCTCGTTTTTATTCGTGGAGTTAAGCGCAAACTTTGAAATGTGCGAGGAGCTGGCAGCCCTCCAAAGTCTCAAAGGGACTACGACGGGGGAGGATATTTTTGGCAAAGTATGCCAAACCATGGAAGAGTTGGACCTGGACTGGTCAAAGCTTGCCAGCATCACAACTGACGGAGCTCCTAGTATGGTGGGCGTGCCTCGGGGTCTAATAGGACTCATGAACCGGGAGATGGAAGAACGGGGTCTCACCGCCCCGCTACAAGTCCACTGCCTAATTCACCAGCAAGCACTGTGCTGCAAAGTGTTGAAGTGGGATTCTGTCATGAAGGTTGTGGTGTCATGCATAAACTTCATCAGAGCGAAGGGACTTAAACACAGGCAGTTCCAACAATTCCTGTCTGAACTGGAGTCTGCGCACGGCGATGTGCTGTACTACACAGAGGTCCGATGGTTGAGCCGGGGCAGAGTTTTGAGGCGTTTTTACGAGCTGCTACCCGAAATTAACGCATTTCTTCATTCAAAAGACAAAACGGTCCCAGAGCTGATCGACCGAGAATGGAAATGGCACCTCGCATTTTTAACAGACGTGACAGAAATGCTGAACAGCCTTAACTTGCAGCTACAAGGCCAGGGGAAACTCATTTGTGACATGTACTCCCACATAAAAGCATTTGAGGTGAAACTAGCGCTACTTTTGGAACAAGTGAAAAAGCACAACTTCATCCATCTCCCTGCTACCCAAAACCTCTCTGCAGAGAACCCAGTGGTCCCGTTTCCAGCTGAAAAGTGTGTGGAAGCACTGGAAATGCTGAAGGCGGAGTTCGGTGTGCGATTCTGTGAACTACATGTTAATGCAAAAGAAATCCGTCTTTTCCAGAACCCCTTTGTTGCCGACATCGATGAAGCCCAGCCTTCTTATCAGTTTGAGTTGGCCGAGTTACAGAACTGTGATGTTCTGAAAGATGCATTCAAGCCCAACAGTCTCATTGACTTCTATGCCGCCCTCCCAAACGACACGTACCCTAACATTAAAAAACACGCGATGAAGATGTCCACACTTTTTGGCAGCACGTATATCTGCGAGCAAACCTTCTCACACATGAAACACCTGACAACTCCGATGAGATCAAGATTGACAGATGAACATCTGCATCATTGTTTGAGACTGGCTGTGACTAAAATGGAACCTGACATTCAACTTCTCACCAGCCAGATGCAAGCCCACAGTTCACACTGATGAACATACATAGGTAAGCTCACTTTTCTGACTTGAATGAGTCATTCTGAGTATAAACAAATATAATCATAATAAAATCTACTGGAATAAAATCCATCTCTACAACCATACTGGTAGTGAAATGTATTGTGCTGTGTAGGTGCTGTATCACTTAGTTTGGTTTCTCAGCCTGCTTGCTTTGTGGTTTTCACAGTGAAGTTGATGAGAGAGACAGCTTCAAACAGCAGTGTCTACAAGCCTACTGGAACCTACAAAAGGATTATAAGGAAGAAACACAAGAACTTTGAGAGACTGCTCATATGAGTCATTTAAGTAAGAGATTCTGCTCTGACAACTAAGCTGAACTTTTACCTGTTAAGATTGTGCACGGCACAACAGAAAGTTAATGTTCCATGGACTTTTTTTCTGTGAAGAACCCAGAGAGGGTTATTTGGTTATTATTTATTTCATAAATAGTGTTATTTATTTCATTAATAATGTTATTATTTATTTTCTGACTTTTTTTCCTGTGAAGATCCCGGAAAGGGTTATTAATATTTGGTTACGTGTGGCTTTCTGGAAAACAATAAATGTTTACATTTAGGCACCCCTGTGATCGTCACACTTTTTCCGTTACAAACTGACCCCGGCCCCCATCAGAGAAGGCAAAAGTTATGTGGCCCTCACAGGAAAATGTCTGGGGACCCCTGGTCTATGCCAAGGTACTGGAGAGGAGAGTCCGGCCGTTGGTTGAACCTCGGATTCAGGAGGAGCAATGTGGTTTTCGTCCTGACCGTGGCACATCGGACTAGCTCTTTACCTTCTCGAGAATCCTTGAGGGTTCATGGGAGTTTGCCCAACCAGTTTACATGTGTTTTGTGGACTTGGAGAAGGCATTCAACTGTGTCCCTCGTGGTTTTTTGTGGGAGTGCTTCGGGAGTATGGGGTATCAGGCTTGTTGTTACAAGCTATTCGGTCTCTGTATGACCGTTGTGAGAGTTTGGTTCGTATTGCCAACACTCGGTCGGACTTAATCCCAGTGAGAGTTGGACTCCGCCAGGGCTGCCCTTTGTCACCGATCCTGTTCATAATTTTTATGGACAGGATTTCTAGGCGCAGCCAGGGAAAGGAGGGTGTCATGCTTGGTGACCACAGGATCTCATCTCTGTTGCTGGCAGATGATGTTGTCCTGTTGGCTTTATCGAGCAATGACCTACAGGTCTTACTGGGACGGTTTTGCCACTGAGTGTGAAGCGGCTGGGATGACAATCAGTCCCTCCAAGTCCGAGTCCATGGTACTCAGCCGGAAAAAGGTGGATTGTCCTCTCTAGGTTGGGGATGAGCTCCTGCCCCAAGTGGAGGAGTTTAAGTATCTTGGGGTCTTATTCACGGGTGAGGGGAGAATGGAGCGAGAGATTGACAGACGGATCGGAGCAGCGTCTACAGTGATGCAGATGTTGTACCGGTCTATTATGGTGAAGAGGGAGCTGAGCTCTAAGGTAAAGCTGTCGATTTACCAGTCAATCTACGTTCCTACCCTCGCCTATGGTTACGAGCTTTGGGTAATGACCGAAAGAACGAGATCGCGGATACAAGCGGCTGAAATGAGCTTTCTTTGTAGGATTGCTGGACTCACCCTCAGAGATATGGTGAGGAGCTCAGTCATCTGGGAGAGGCTCAGAGTAGAACCGCTGCTCCTCCACATTGAAACTAGCCAGTTGAGGTGGTATGGGCATCTGATTAGGATGTCTCCTGGATGCCTCCCACTTGAGGTGTTTTGGGCACGTCTCACTGGGAGGAGACCCCGGGGCAGACTCAGGACTCGCTGGAGAGGCTATGTCTCCCAGCTGGTCTGGGAATGCCTTGGTATTCTCTCTGAAGAGCTGGAGCAGGTGGCTGGGGAGAGGGAAGTCTGGGCTTCTCTGCTTGAACTGCTGCCTCCATGACCCGGACCTCCGGAATAGCGGTAGAAGATGGATGGATGGATGGATGGAATATGTTGTCAACCATGCATGACTGTGTCACATCTAACGGCGGCTGCACAGAGAGCCACTTAGCCTCTCCGTCCTCCATCAGCGCATGTGAAGAAGCATGGACAGCAGCAGCTTCCTGCCACTCTCGGTAAGACATGAACAAATCCAGAGAAAGTAAAATCATATAGGAAAATAGTCAAATTCTGTGTGGACAGATTAATTTGTGTTCATGTAGGCTGTTGTGGAGAGAATTTCTACACGAGAACACAAACAACGAAAAACAGCCGCCTCATTAGTGTCTACAGGTCCATAAAAAGTTTTAAATGTGATTATCTAAAATCAACACCTTAATTATCCTTAAAAATACAAAAAAAAAAGGAGAAACAATCCTTGAATTCCTGCTCAATACCCTTATAGTCGCCTGTGCTATAAATGCTGGATTCACCAGACATGACCAAAGTCTGAATTGATGTAAAATTATTTTCACCGTCACAGCTCAATACTTCCTAAGTTATGTAAAAATAAAAGCCCTCTACAGCGATTTCAGTTTTCAGAATGGCTGTTTCTGTTATGCGCTTTTATTATGAAACACCATCAGCTGGATATACTTGTCTGAAATCACTGCTGACAGTTTTTCGGCAGTTTTTTTCTCACAATTTCATGAAAAGAGGAGGAAAAATTCTGTGACAGTGATGTAGTGGTGAGCCTTTTCCTTAAAGGATGTTTTCAGCTTTTTCTCTGCAACATAACTGCTAGTTTGTTATCTGTGGGGTTTTGAACAGTGAATTACACGAGGGGGGGCTGAAAAGTTCATGATGCAGTAGTCAAATTTGACCAAATGTGGTTTATTTTTCAACATAGTCTCCAATGTCAGTGTATCTGAAAAGAAAAGGTTGAATTTAATGCATGACGTTTTATTGCTATAGAATAACGTCTTAGTCAGCACCCCCCTCTCCCCGCATGTGCAGATTGTCTATTAGTGTCACACATTTTTAAAAAAATTATAACCAACGAGTGCATATCCGTGCATGCCCGTAGAAACCAAGTCTGAGCAAGTATTTCTGCATGCCCGAAGAAAGCAAGTGTAAGCAAGTATTTCTGCATGCCTACCTTTGATGTTTGACATGGTTACCATGGCAACAGTAACCATGGTGAAACCAGCCTTTGATCTTTGACGTCACCACTTGTTCAGTGATGCCCGCCTTTGATCTTTGATAATGTCAAAGAGAGGCCTATGATCGTGACACACACACAAAGTCCCATGATCATGACTTTGATGATGTCACAGCGAGTCCTATGATCGTGACACACACTTACAAAGTCCTATAATCGTGACACACAGACAGAGTTATAGACATCATGTAGACATGAGATCTCACTGTTTGAAGAAGAAAAAAAGGAGGAAGAAGAAGATTGTTCAGAGCTCCTTATGGAGCACTTCACTCCTTGTGGAGTGAAGCAGGCTTGCTGAACACACAGGTGACGAGAGACTCCCAGTCCAGGACACAGTCCAAGGATGGATAATTTTTTCAAACATAAGGAGTTGTTCAGAACACCTTATAAGAACTTCTTATTCAAAGATACAGAGTGATGATAATCAAGTCAGTGGCGGTAATGCACCTTTAAGCTGGTTGCCAACCGCCAATCAAATCTAAAAGAAGAAGAAGACATCATGGCAGTTGCCACAGCCGAGATGTGTAGAGTGATGATATAGAGTGAAGTGATGATATAGAGTAAAGTACGAGGAGACGAAGAAGAGTGATGTCTGAAGATAGAGCTGAGGTTCAATTGGACACAGCAATGATGATAGAAGGATTACAGCTCCTGACCAGATAGAGTGATGATATAGAGTCAAGTACGTGGTGGTAATGCACCTGTAAGCTGGTTGCCAACCGCCAATCAAATCTAAAGAAGAAGAAGATGACCAGATAGAGTGTTGTGGACATCATGTAGACATGGTGGTCTCGCTGTTTGAGGAAGGGGAGTAGGAGGAAGAAGATTGTTCAGAGCTCCTTGTGGGAACTCCTTGTGCAGGGATGTGGAGTGGAGAGGACGAAGGGAACGGTTGCCAAATGAGAAGAGTTCTGACTTTTGATGCACAGAGTGATGTTTACTGAGTGAAGTCCGTGGGGACTGCAGCTCCTGACCGGATGGAGTGATGGTGTGGAGTGAGGTGCATGGCGATGATGCACCTGTAGGCTGGTTGCCAACCGCCAATCAAATCTAAAAGAAGAAGATGACAAAGCTAGACAAAGGATGATATACAGTGAGGTGCGTGGCGGTGGTACACTTGTAGGCTGGTTGCCAACCGCCAATCAAATCTAAAAGAAGAAGAAGAAGATGTATGACACAGACTACAGAAGAAGAAGAGTACTGGTTGCCAACTGCACCTCATGATATAGAGTGAAGTACGAGGAGACGAAGAAGGGTGATGTCTGAAGATAGAGTTGAGGTTCGATTGGACATGACGATAGAAGGACTACAGCTCCTGACCAGACAGAGTGATGAGCTGGTTGCCAACCGCCAATCAAATCTAAAAGAAGAAGAAGAAGACACACAAAAAGACACACAGATTGTCTTGAATTACACACGTGGACAAAATTGTTGGTACCCCTCTGTTAATAAAAGAAAAACCCACAATGGTCACAGAAAGAACTTGAATCTGACAAAAATGGTAATAAATAAAAATTCTATGAAAATTAACCAATGAAAATCACACAATGCTTTTGAATTGTGGTTCAACAGAATTATTTTAAAAAAACAAAGTCATGAAACAGGCCTGGACAAAAGTGATGGTACCCTTAACTTAATATTTTGTTGCACAACCTTTTGAGGCAATCACTGCAATCAAACAATTTCTGTAACTGTCAATGAGACTTCTGCACCTCTCAGCAGGTATTCTGGCCCACTCCGCATCAGCAAACTGCTCCAGTTGTCTCAGGTTTGAAGGGTGCCTTCTCCAGACGGCATGTTTCAGCTCCTTCCACAGATGTTCAATAGGATTTAGATCAGGGCTCATAGAAGGCCACTTTAGAATAGTCCAATGTTTCGCTCTTAGCCATTCTTGGGTGTTTTTAGCTGTGTGTTTTGGGTTATTATCCTGTTGCAAGACCCATGACCTGCCACTGAGACCAAGCTGTCTGACACTGGGCAGCACATTTCTCTCTAGAATACCTTGATAGTCTTGAGATTTCATTGTACCCCGCACAGATTCAAGACACCCTGTGCCAGATGCAGCAAAGCAGCCCCACAACATAACAGAACCTCCTCCATGTTTCACAGTAGGGACACAGTGTTCTTTTCTTGGTATGCTTCATTTTTGCGTCTGTGAACATAGAGCTGATATGCCTTGCCAAAAAGTTCCAGTTTTGTCTCGTCTGTCCATAGGACATTCTCCCAGAAGCTTTGTGGCTTGTCAACATGCAGTTTGGCAAATTCCAGTCTGGCTTTTTTATGATTTGTTTTCAACAGTGGTGTCCTCCTTGGTCGTCTCCCATGAAGTCCACTTTGGCTCAAACAACGATGGATGGTGCGATCTGACACTGATGTACCTTGATGTTGGAGTTCACCATGAATGTGTTTAGAGGTTGTTCTGGGCTCTTTTGTTACCATTCGTATTATACGTCTCCTCCTGCGGCCACGTCCAGGGAGGTTGACTATAGTCCCGTGGATCTTAAATTTCTGAATAATATGTGCAACTGTAGTCACAGGAACATCAAGCTGCTTGGAGATGGTCTTATAGCCTTTACCTTTAACATACTTGTCTATAATTTTCTTTCTAATCTCCTGAGACAACTCTCTCCTTTGTTTCTTCTGGTCCATGTTTAGTGTGGTAAACACCATGTCACCAAACAGCACAGTGACTACTTGTCACCCTTTAAATAGGCCGACTGACTGATTACAAGTTTGTAGACACCTGTGATGTTAATCAGAGGACACATCTTGGTTGAACATGTCCCTATGGTCACATTATTTTCAATCTTTTCTAGGGGTACCATCATTTTTGTCCAGGCCTGTTTCATGAGTTTGTTTTTTAAAGTAATTCTGTTGAACCACAATTCAAAAGCAATTAGTGATTTTCATTGGTTAATTTTCATAGAATTTTTATTTATTACCACTTTTGTCAGATTCAAGTTATTTCTGTGACCATTGTGGGTTTTTCTTTCATTAACAGAGGGGTACCAACAATTTTGTCCATGGGTGTATATATAGAGTGATATTTAGCTCAGCAGATGAAGATATTTTTTAAACATTTTTCCACTCTGCTGTAATTATTTCTAATTGGTTTAATTTGCATCAAATGATTTTTAAAGTTATATTATCTAGAAAGTTGTTTACAATTCTTTTTACCACTCTATATATAATTCAAGAAATCTCTGTCATGATGTGACGATGTCACAACCATAGGACTCGCTAAAAGATCTTCTTTTAGATTTGATTGACGGTTGGCAACCAGCTTACAGGTGCATTACTGCCACGTACTTCACTCTATATCATCACTCTATCTGGTCAGGAGCTGTAGTCCTTCTATCACCACCGCTGTGTCCAATCGAACCTCAACTCCATCCTAAGACATCACTCCTCCTCGTCTCCTCGTACTTTACTCTATATCATCACTTCACTCTATATCATCACTCTACACATCTTACGGCCAAGATGTTGGCCACCCAGGCCGGTCAATCACATACTTCCTCGCTAAAAGATCATAGGATTCGCCTATGATATGCCTATGATGTCTACATGTCTATATGACATCATATAGACACCACAGCAATTCAAGAAATGTCTGTCAGTCTGTGTGTGTCTGTCACGATCATAGGACTTGCTATAATATCAAAGATCAAAGGCAGGCATCACTCACGATCATAGGACTCACTATGACATCAAAGATCATAGGAAACACTATGTCACAATCACGACCATAGGACTCGTTCAAAGATCATAGAATTCGCCTATGATGTCTACATGATGTCTATATGACATCATATAGACACCACAGTAATTCAAGAAATGTCTGTGTGTGTCTGTCACGATCATAGGTCTTGCTAAAAGATCATAAGCCTCACTATGACATCATCAAAGATCAAAGGCAGGTATCACTCATAGGACTCACTTTTAAAATCACCAAAGATCAAAGGTAGGCATCACTGAACGAGTCGTGACATGCTTGCTTATACTTGGTTTCTACGGGCATGCGCAGGTATGCACTAGTTCTAAAATAAAGAGGAATATCAGACAACCAATCCACTAGTTGTCTAATTCAGACTCTGGAGAACAGGTGAAGGATACAGATTTATATTACACTAGTGCATACCTATGCATGCCTGTGCATACCTGTGCATACCTGTAGAAACCAAGTGTAAGCAAGTATTTCTGCATGCCTGTAGAAAGCAGGTGTAAGCAAGGGTGTAAGCAAGCACATCAGCACTCGTTCAGTGATGCCTGCCTTTGATCTTTGATGGTGTCATAGTGTGTCCTATGATCTTTGATGATGTCATAGCAAGTCCTATGATCATGAGTGATGACTGACTTTGATGATGTCAAAGTGAGTCCTATGATCTTTGATGATGTCATAGCAATGCCTATAATGCCCGCATTTGATCTTGCTGTCATAGCGAGTCCTCTGCTCTTTGCTGATGTCATAGCGAGTCCTATGATCGTGAGTGATGCCTGCGTTTGATCTTTGATGATGTCATAGTGAGCCCTATGACTGAGTGATGCCTGCCTTTGATCTTTGATGATGTCATAGCGAGCCCTATGATCGTGACACACAGACAGACATTAATTTCTTGAATTAGAGTGATTAATACATTTGAATAAGGAGAATTATGAGGAAACATTAAAAGGATGAAAAGTAGCTTCTTCTAAATACAACTTTCATGTCCAATTTATTACCTCCGCCAAGGAGGTTGTTTTCATCGGCGCTGGTTTGTTTGTCTGTCTGTCTGTTTGTTTGTTTGTTTGTTAGCAAGATAACTCAAAAAGTTATGGACGGATTTTCATGAAGTTTTCAGAGATTGTCGGAAATGGGGTATCCTACAGATGATTAGATTTTGGTGGTGATCCGGATCACCGTCTGGATCCAGGAATTTTTTAAAGGATTCTTTTTTTTTTTTTTTTTAGATTTAACATTGCGAGATAGGGCCATTTTCAATATTTTTTCAATATTTTTTTTTTGTGCATGTAACTCTGCCAAAAAATCGTCAGAACACTTGGAAAAATAAAGTTACACAAAATAAATGTAGGATTAATATTTATGATGTTAAACACTGTATGGGGGGAACTGTGGCGCTTGGCGGAGGTCTGCGCTCTCCGAGTGCTTTTCTAGTTAAAACTAGTGAATACCTGTGCATGCCCGTGCATGCCCATAGAAAGCAAGAGTAAGCAAGCATTTCTGCATGTCCGTAGAAAGTTACTGTTACCATGGCAACAGTAACCATGGTGAAGTGAGTCCTATGATCATGCGTGATGCCTGCTGTTGATCTTTGAAGATGTCATAGCAAGTCCTATGATCGTGACAGATACCTGCCTGTGATCTTTGATGATGTCATAGCAAGTCCTATGATCTTTTAGCGAGTCCTACGATCGAGAGTGATGCCTGCCTTTGATCTCATAGCGAGTCTGTCTGTCATGATCGTGACATCATGACAGACAGGGTTTGTTGATGTCAGCTATAACATCAGGCATCACTGAGCCTATGATGTTGCTATGATGTCTATATGACAGTCATATGACCGTGAGTGAAGCCTGCCTTTGATCTTTGAAGATATCATAGTGAGTCCTATGAACTTTTAGTGAGTCCTATGATATTTAATGATGTCATAGCGAGTCCAATGATAGTGAGTGAAGGCTGCCTTTGATCTTCTGGTGTCTATATGATGTCATATAGACATCATGTAGACATCATAGGCACATCATAGGCAAATCCTATGATCTTTTAGTGAGTCCTATGGTCGTGACAGACATCGTCACAGAGATTTCTTGAATTATACTGTACAGTATATAGAGTGAAGTGATATCAGGAACTATGACACTGCCGAGGACAGTCCAAGGACGGATAATTTTTTGTTGTTCAGAACTCCTTATACAAAGATATAGAATGATGATAATCAAGTCAGTGGCAGTAATGCACCTGTAAGCTGGTTGCCAACCGCCAATTAAATCTAAAAGAAGAAGAACTGGGACGACTGAAGATTGTTTGAACTCCTTATAAGAACTCCTTATAGAGTAATGACCAGATAGAGTGTTATAGACATCATGTAGACATGGAAATCTCACTGTCTGAAGAAGAAGAAGAAGAAGAAAAAGAGGACTGTTCAAAACTCCTTATGGGAACTCCTTGTACAAAGATATAGAGTGAAGAAGACGAAGAAGAGGTTGCCAACCGAGAATTCTGACTTTTGATACATAGAGTGATGTTTACTGAGTGAAGTACGTAAGGATTACAGCTCCTGACCAGATAGAGTGATGATACAGAGTGAAGTGGTGGTAATGCACCTGTAGGCTGGTTGCCAGCTGCCAATCAAATCTAAAAGAAGAAGAAGAAAAGAAGGAACTGGGACGAAGAAGTGTGATGTCTGAAGATACAGTTGAGGTTCGACTGGACACAGCAATGATGATAAAAGGACTACAGTTCCTGACCAGATAGAGTGATGATATAGAGTGAAGTACTTGGTGGTAATGCACCTGTAAGCTGGTTGCCCACCGCCAATCAAATCTAAAAGAAGAAGAAGAACTGATGGGGTGAACATGAGCATAGAGTGATGCTATAGAGTGAAGTACACACGTGGACAAAATTGTTGGCCCACAATGGTCACAGAAATAACTTAAATCTGACAAAAGTGGTAATAAATAAAAATTCTATGAAAATTAACCAATGAAAATCACACAATGCTTTTGAATTGTGGTTCAACAGAATTACTTTAAAAAACAAACTCATGAAACAGGCCTGGACAAAAATGATGGTACCCCTAGAAAAGATTGAAAATAATGTGACCATAGGGACATGTTCAACCAAGATGTGTCCTCTAATTAACATCACAGGTGTCTACAAACTTGTAATCATAGTCAGTCAGCCTACTTAAAGGGTGACAAGTAGTCACTGTGCTGTTTGGTGACATGGTGTGTACCACACTAAACATGGACCAGAGGAAGCAAAGGAGAGAGTTGGCTCAGGAGATTAGAAAGAAAATTATAGACAAGCATGTTAAAGGTAAAGGCTATAAGACCATCTTCAAGCAGCTTGATGTTCCTGTGACTACAGTTGCACATATTATTCAGAAATTTAAGATCCACGGGACTGTAGCCAACCTCCTTGGACGTGGCCGCAGGAGGAAACTTGATGAAAAATGGAAGACACTGATAATACGAATGGTAACAAAAGAGCCCAGAACAACCTCTAAACACATTCATGGTGAACTCCAACGTCAAGGTACATCAGTGTCAGATCGCACCATCCATCGTTGTTTGAGCCAAAGTGGACTTCATGGGAGATGATCAAGGAGGACACCACTGTTGAAAACAAATCATAAAAAAGCCTGACTGGAATTTGCCAAACTGCATGTTGACAAGCCACAAAGCTTCTGGGAGAATGTCCTATGGACAGACGAGACAAAACTGGAACTTTTTGGCAAGGCACTATGGCTCTATGTTCACAGACGCAAAAATGAAGCATACCAAGAAAAGAACACTGTCCTTACTGTGAAACATGGAGGAGGTTCTGTTATGTTCTGGGGCTGCTTTGCTGCACCTGGCACAGGATGTCTTGAATCTGTGCAGGGTACAATGAAATCTCAAGACTAGTCAAGTCTCTAGAATACCTGACAAGTCAGGTATTCTAGAGAGAAATGTGCTGCCCAGTGTCAGACAGCTTGGTCTCAGTGGCAGGTCATGGGTCTTGCAACAGGATAATGACCCGAAACACACAGCTAAAAACACCCAAGAATGGCTAAAAGCGAAACATTGGACTATTCTAAAGTGGCCTTCTATGAGCCCTGATCTAAATCCTATTGAACATCTGTGGAAGGAGCTGAAACATGCTGTCTGGAGAAGGCACCCTTCAAACCTGAGACAAATGGAGCAGTTTGATGATGAGGAGTGGGCCAGAATACCTGCTGAGAGGTGCAGAAGTCTCATTGACAGTTACAGAAATTGTTTGATTGCAGTGATTGCCTCAAAAGGTTGTGCAACAAAATATTAAGTTAAGGGTACCATCATTTTTGTCCAGGCCTGTTTCATGAGTTTGTTTTTTTAAAAAAAAATTCTGTTGAACCACAATTCAAAAGCATTGTCTAATTTTCATTGGTTAATTTTCATAGACTTTTTATTTATTACCACTTTTGTCAGATTCAAGTTATTTCTGTGACCACTGTGGGTTTTTCTTTCATTAACAGAGGGGTACCAACAATTTTGTCCACGTGTGTATGTGGCAGTCATGCACCTATAAGCTGGTTACCAACCGCCAATCAAATCTAAAAGAAGAAGAAGGAGAAGAAAGCTGTGCGATCACTGTTGACAGTAGAAGATGGATGATATTTTTCAGATTTAAACAATTAATGTGTTGATAATTAAAAACTATGCAAAAAATTATGCTCAGATATTCAGAAATTTATTTTTCAGCACAAAACAATTTGTAATACTATATTTCTAATACTTTTATTTCATAAATGAAGCTATATATAATTTGAAAGTTTTTCCCACTCTTGTAGTATGAATTCATTAATGCCACATAATATTCAGAGATATGTATATATCATCATCATCAGAGTGGTCTGTCGGGGGCGACAATGACTGTTTCATTTAGGTCTGATCAGATAAAAAACTTTATAAGCAGCATAGTCTTTATTATCTGATGGCATCTCCGCCAGGACCCTGAGGACCTGTGCCAACCAACTAGCTCCGGTACTGATACACCTGTACAACCTGAGCCTGAGTCTGGAGAGAGTACCGGTGCTGTGGAAGACATCCTGCCTGGTTCCTGGTCCAAGAAGTCATCTCCATCAGACCTGAACAACTATCAACCAGTTGCCCTCACATCTCATGTGATGAAGGTCCTGGAGAGACTGGTCTTTGCCCACCTGAGGCTGCAGGTGAAGACGTGGCTGGACCCTCTGCAGTTTGCATATCAGCCCCATTTAGGAGTGGAAGATGCTGTCATCTACCTGCTGCAACGAGCCCATCTGTACCTGGATGGTGGAGGAGATACTGTGACAATCACTTTGTTTGATTTCTCCAGTGCCTTTAACACCATCCAGCCACTGCTGCTGGGTGAGAAGCTGCGGGTGATGGGGTTGACAGCTCTGTGATCTCCTGGATTACTGACTACCTGAAAGGCAGGCCACAGTTTGTCCGGCTGGGCAATGTCTTGTCTGGAGTGGTGGCTAGTGATACAGGAGCTCCACAGGGGACTGTGCTCTCTCCTTTTCTCTTTACCTTATACACCACTGACTTTCAGTACAACACAGAGTCATGCCACCTGCAGAAATTCTCTGACGACTTAGCTGTTGTGGGGTGTATAAGAGGAAGAGAGGAGGGGGAGTACAGGGCACTGGTAGATAGATTTGTGGAGTGGACAGAGCAGAATCACTTGAGGTTGAATGTCAGCAAGACCAGAGAGATGGTGATTGACTTCAGGAAGAGGAAGACACCTTCTCAGCCACTGCAGATTAGGGGGGAGGATGTGGGAGTGGTTGAGGACTACAAATATCTGGGTGTCAGGATTAGCAGCGGGTTGGACTGGAGATCCAACACCGATGCTGCGCACAAGAAGAGGGTGAGCAGACTCTACTTCCTGAGGAAGCCGAGATCCTTCAACGTGTGTAGCAGGATGCTGGAGCTTTTCTACCAGACCACTGTCGCCAGCACCATCTTCTTTGCTGCTGTCTGTTGGGGTAGCAGTATCAGGGCCAGAGATACCAACAGACTTGACAAGATTATCAAGAGGGCTGACTCTGTAATTGGACTCAGAGTGGAGACCTTTGAGACAGTGGTGGAGAGGAGAACACTAAATAAACTGCAATCCATCATAGACAATCCTGATCACCCCCTCCACCACACACTGGACAGACAGCGAAGCACTTTCTCCAGTAGACTACTACAGCTTCGCTGTCGGAACGGCCAGGTGCAGGAAATCTTTCCTGCCACATGCAATTTCACTGTTCAATAACTCACTGTGATGTTGTATTCTGGTCATAATAATGCTGCCACACTGCACCTTACAGTCTAACTGGTACCTCACATTTCCCTCTGCTCCTGATAGTCCTTCTTTGTGCAACAGGATGATTCATGTGTTTATACGGGTCATCATATATTAAGCTATGCTGTATATAGGTTTTATAGTCATGTTAGTTTTACTTTCCATGGGTAATCCCTTTGTCTGTCATGCGTGTGTTTCTGTGTTTGGTTGTCTACTGTCATGCTGCTGTTACACTGTAATTTCACAGTTTGGGATCAATAAAGTACATCTATCTATCTATCAATTTTAAAGGTCAAACTGCCATTGCGGCCCTCAGCCACTTAGAGACAGGCAAAATGGCTCTTTGGTTGGCAAACATTGCAGATCCCTGAGCTAGGGCCACCAAACCTGGTCGACAAGTTCACCTTGGGATCCTGACCTCAGACTATGGGTTTGGGGTCAAAAGGTCAAGGCAAACATTCCCAATGCCTTACAACGAGTAAAGCTAGGGCCACTAAACTTGGTATACAGGTTCACCCTGTGACCCTCAAGTGTGACTGTGGTTTTGGGATCGCAAGCTCAAAGGTCAACATCAAAATGGGTTATAAACTATGGCTGTGCTTGGAATTTTCACTCACTCACTCTCTGCCTACTCGCTATATAGTGAATTTAGATATACAGTATCTCACAAAAGTGAGTACACCCCTCACATTTTTGTAAATATTATATCTTTTCATGGGACAACACTGAAGATATGACATTTTGACACAATGTAGTTGGTGTACAGCTTGTATAACAGTGTAAATTTGCTGTCCCCTCAAAACAACTCAACACACAGCCATTAATGTCTAAACCGCTGGCAACAAAAGTGAGTACACCCCAAGTTAAAATGTCCAAATTGTGCCCAATTAGCCATTTTCCCTCCCCGGTGTCATGTGACTCAGTGTTACAAGGTCTTAGGTGTGAATGGGGAGCAGGTGTGTTAAATTTGGTGCTATCGCTCTCACACTCTTTCATACTAGTCACTGGAAGTTCAACATGGCACCTCATGGCAAAGAACTCTGAGGATCTGAAAAAAAGAAATGTTGCTCTACATAAAGATGGCCTAGGCCAGGGATGCTCAATACGTCAATCGCGATCGACTGGTAGATTGCAAAGGCACTGCGGGTAGATCGCATGTCATTAAAAAAAAATAAAGTTTTTAATTCTATCGCCTATTCTCCCATCTGTCCTCTTATTGGCATTTACCATTTGATTGATGTACAGGGTAGCCAATCAGGAGAGGTCCCGTCTTCTGTGTGTCATAGGTCACCCTGCATGTGCAGTCAAGCACGCTAGCTAGCAACTGCTAAACTTCAGCGAGCTGTGACCGTGTTAGCGCTTCCAATTTCAATCAACTAAAGATAAGATAAGCCTTTATTAGTCCCACAATGGGGAAATTCCAGGATTGCAACAGCACAGGGATAGCAACACTCAGAGCAAAAATTAAAAGATATGGAAGATATAAATAAGAGCAGTGGATATACATACATACACATCAATATATAAATATATATACAAAGTTCGGAGCATTGTAGTGAGATGGAATAAACAGCATAACCGTCTACTTAGTTATCCTACATAGTATGAATATGTTCCCATACATATTGTCACCCTCCGTAGCGACCGATACTGTCCTAGTTGTATATACTGGAGGGGACCATTGTGTAAGTCTATTGCGTCTTTTGCATTCAGTACTATTAGGTTGTCACGTTTTTTTGCTATCTCTGCGAGCAGCCCTGCTTAAGTTATACAGTCTGACTGCCGTAGGTAGGAAGGACCTGCAAAACCTCTGTGTTGCGCACCTAGGATGATGTAGTCTGCTGCTAAATGAACTCCTCAGTGCGTTCAGTATGTCCTGCATAGGGTGGGACTCGGACTCCAGCAGAGATGACAGTTTAGCCACCATCCTTCTCTCTCCCATCTCCTCCACTGGGTCAGGGCGCTGCCCCAGGACAGAGCTAGCTTTCTTGATTAGTTTGTTCAGTCTCTTCCTATCGGCTGCTGTAACGCCACTGCCCCAGCAGACCACTCCAAAAGTGATGGCTGATGCCACCACCGTGTCGTAGAATGTCTTCAGCAGCGCCCCTTGTACACCAAAAGACCTGAGTCTCCTCAGTAGGAACAGCCTGCGCTGTCCCTTCTTGTAGAGTGCGTCGGTATTGTGTGGCCAGTCCAGTTTATTGTTCAGATGAACACCCAGGTACTTGTAGGATGTCACCATCTCGATGTCTGTTCCCTGTATGTTTACTGGTGCTGTGAGGGGTTGTCTTTGCCTGCGGCAGTCCACCACCAGCTCCTTAGTTTTCCTCGCGTTGATCTGGAGGCAGTTCCTATGGCACCAGTCCACGAAGTCCTGGATAAGTCCTCTGTACTCAGCTTCATCTCCGTTGGAGATGAGGCCGACGATTGCAGAGTTGTCAGAGAACTTCTGTAGATGGCAGTGTGTTGTGTTGTGTGAGAAGTCTGCAGTATAAAGGGTAAACAGGAAGGGAGCCAAAACCGTTCCCTGGGGGCCCCCATGCTACCGATGATCGTGTTGGACACACAGTCCCGGGTTCTCACAAACTGTGGCCGGTTAGTGAGGTAGTCCAGGATCCATGATGACAGGTGCTGGTCCACCCCTGCGCACAGCAGCTTGTCCTTCAGGATCATCGGTTGGATGGTGTTGAAAGCACTGGACAAGTCAAAGAACATGATCCTCACCGCATTCCTGGGCTTCTCCAGGTGGGACAGAGAATGGTGAAGGAGGAAGATCACTGCATCCTCCACCCCAATGCCATGCTGGTAGGCGAACTGGAGTGAATCCATCGCTGTTCCCACCAGGGGGCGGAGGTGAGCAAGGAGCAGTCTCTCCAGGGTCTTCATCATGTGGGACGTCAGGGCCACTGGTCTGTAGCTGTTCAGGTCTTTGGGGCGGGAGGTCTTTGGTACAGGTACCACACAAGATGTTTTCCACAACTGTGGTACCCTTCCCAGCTTCAGGCTCAGGTTGAAGATGTGCTCCACAATCCCACACAGCTGGTCTACACAGGACTTGAGGAGCTTTGCGCTGATGCTGTCCGGTCCCGACGCCTTCCTCGCCTTGATCTTTCTCAGCTCCGTCCTCACCTGGGTCTTAGTGAGGGTCATGTTGGGGGGCTGTGTGTTGGGAGTGGGGGGGTGTTGGTGGAGTGGGGTGTGGGCAGCAGGACTCGATGTCTTTAGAGGCAGCAGTGGTTGTTGTGCAGCCTAAAGAAGGGATATTAAAAATGAGTGGGGGAGCTGAACCCAGTAAGACAAAAACGTACCACTTCCATGCAGAATGGGAGGAAGATATTTTTTCAGTGTCATTTTCAAAGTGTATTTGTCTGATCTGTCAATCTATCGTTGCGTTTCCAAAGAAGGGAAATGTGGAGAGGCACTTTCGAACCATTCATAAAAACTACGACACTGACTTCCCTCCAAAAAGTGAGCTGAGAAAAAGAAAAGTGAAGGAACTGAAATCTCAGTTAATTGGACAGCAGTCATTTTTCACACAGCTGAATTCAAAGGCAAAGGCAGCCACTGAAGCATCATTCCGGGTGAGTCATTGCATTATTAAACATAAGAAGTCTTTTCAAGGTGGAGAGATGACAAAAGAGGCCTTCGTTGGGGCAGAGGAGTCATTGTTTCAGGATTTTAAAAACAAACCAGATATATCTTCAATCAAAGCTCTTCAGCTATCAAGAAGTACAGTTACATGGCGCTGTGAAGTAATGGCCTATGATTTGACACAGCAGCTTTGGAAGGATATCGCAGAATGTGAGTGTTTCTCACTGCAATTCATCTGAACTCATCTGCAGTGGAGGACGAGATTTTGACGCTACAGGCTGACATTGAGCTTAAGCCCAGGGCTCATGGACAGCTTTGGAACTTACAAAGGAAAAGTATCCAAACATGATGAAATATGCTACCTCCTTGGCTGCATTATTTGCCTCTACTTATATATACGAATCAGCCTTTTCCAACATGAAGATTAAGTCCAAATACCGTTCCACCATGACTGGTGATCATTTGGAAGCCTGCTTGAGACTAGCTACCAGCAGCTACTGTCCGGACTATGCAACCCTGGCTGACTTCATCCAGTGCAAGTCATCAGAGTAAGGTAATGATCGTAAATGTATTGAACTGTGTTGTGCCATAAGGGTTCATGCAGTTATACAATGTATGGTGTACATTGTACGCCAACATATATTGCAATATTTGGCATTTTTTAAAGGTGAACTGAAACCACCTTTTTGCGCAAAGAGTAGAATAGCAGATTAATTCCTTATTACCTATTGTATTTTTCAACACATAAAAGAAATTTTTAGGCCGTGCGATGGCCAAGCTATAAGCCGATAAACTTTTGCCTCTGGCTGGCAGTGCCAAACAAACCGGAAGTCGTGCAGACGACGCTGCGTGACGTCACGAGTGTGACCCTTATCAAAACAACAATGGCAGATGATAGCAGTTCCAGCAGTCAAGAACACCAGAGTTTTCAGAGTGAAGAGGCATTCAGGATCGGTGACAAGACAGAGGAGGATGCAGGAGTGTCAAGTGAACAGGAAGAGAGCGAGGGAGGCATCGAACCGTACAGATTCGAGCCAGAATTTTCGGGGGATTCTGGCACCGACTCAGAGTCAGACCGCAGCAGTGATGGGGAGGAGAGTCGCTTATTGAATACAGAATGGTGAGTCTTTACTTCTCTACTTTGGCATGTTTGGGGTGTCAGGATAAGGAAAATTAACAATAAAAAAGAAAGAAAAAAAAACATCAGCATTTTTCCAACTTATTATTTATACATAGGGCTAGGACTGTACAATAGCCTGGCCGTGTACACACTTATTTGTACCCGTAGGTAGATTTGGTTTGCAGTCTGGTGACAAGCCACAGGCTGCTGGTCGCTGCGTGTGCGAGCTAAACCTACATGTTTTTGGTATGCGGGAGGAAACCAGAGAAATCCCGGAGTAAACCCACGCAACACGGGGAGAACATGCAAACTCCACACAGCTCACTGTTGGTCGTGGGCTGGGATTGAGCCCACGGTCTCATGATCCCCACAATCCCCCGGCCGAGGGTAAAATGTGCTGCCACAGTGCTAAACCACTGCGCCACCGTGCAGCCCAAAAAACTTGGCAATGAATAGACACATCCGTGGCGTAGGGTTAACACGTGTATTCAGGACAGGTTCCATGACCATGGGCTATATATTACAATACTTCTACAGACTATAGTGGCAATACACATGAACAGAACTGGCCTCTGCATTTGACTGTGCTATTTATAAATAATATCTATATCTAGAAACGCATCGCTTCCCGGTCGCTTTTCCTCCCCCTTTCTTTTCTTTCGTCGCCATGACAGCTTTCCTTGGCCACTGAACAGATCTTCCCAGGTGTTGGAAGTGTTTTGTAGTCGACTATCACGACAAAATGCACCAAACACAACCAGTGTCGACGTGCTCGCAATGGTAAACATGAGGACTGCGTCCCATTTGTGACGTCACGCGGAACTCCGGCTGCACTTCCGGATAATCGGCAGATTCGTAGGATTTTTCAGGGCGGGAAATTTAAAATCGCAATTTTCTCCAAGATTCCGGGATTGGTGGAGGGGGTGCCAATGATAAATTATCTTTATAATTGTATGTACTATCACCCAGTGCCGTTCAATGCCGTTCACTTCAGTTCACCTTTAAATGTAGGTAGATTTTCATTTTGATCATTTTGACCTGGTCATTTTAAAAGTAGCTCACAAGCCAGTAAAGTCTGGGCACCCCTGGCCTAGGCTATAAGAAGATTGCCAACACCCTGAAACTGAGCTGCAGTACAGTGGCCAAGACCACACAGCAGTTTAACAGGACAGGTTCCACTCAGAACAGGCTTCGCCATGGTCAACCAAAGAAGCTGAGTGCAAAGGCTCAGCATCATATCCAGAGGTTGTCTTTTGAAAATAGACATAGGGGTGCTGCCAGCATTGCTGCAGAGGTTGAAGGTATGGGGGGCCAGCATGTCAGTGCTCAGACTATACGCCACACACTGCATCAAATTGGTCTGCATGGCTGTCATTCCAAAAGGAAGCCCCTTTTAAAGATGATGCACAAGAAAGCCCGCAAACAGTTTGCTGAAGACAAGCAGACTAAGGACATGAATTACTGGAACCGTGTCCTGTGGTCTGATGAGACCATTCATTCATTCACTCATCTTCTTCCGCTTAATCCTTTTCGGGTGGCGGGGGTGCTGGAGCCTATCCCAACATCTTTGGGGGAGAGGCAGGGTACACCCTGGACAGATCGCCAGTCCATCGCAGGGCCAACACAGAAAGACAGACAACCATTCACTCTCACAGTCATGCCTAAGGACAATTTAGAATCCCCAGTTTTGATGCCAATTAACCTAACTTGCATGTTTTTTGGCATGTGGGAGGAAACCGGAGAAATCCCAGAGTAAACCCACGCAGACACACTCCGCCACCACGCTGCCCCTGATGAGACCAAGATAAACTTATTTGATTCAGATGGTGTCAAGCATGTGTGGCGGCAACCAGGTGAGGAGTGCAAAGACAAGTGTGTCTTGCCTGCAGTCAAGCATGGTGGTGGGAGTGTCATGGTTTGGGGCTGCATGAGTGCTGCCGGCACTGGGGAGCTACAGTTCATTGAGGGAACCATGAATGCCAGCATGTACTGTGACATACTGAAGCAGAGCATGATCCCCTCCCTTCGGAAACCACTACCAAACCACATACCACAACCACCGCCTTGCCAAAGAAACTGAGGGTAAAGGTGGTGGACTGGCCAAGCATGTTTGCAGACCTAAACCCTATTGAGCATCTGTGGGGCATCCTCAAACGTAAGGTGGAGGAGCGCAAGGTCTCTACACCATGATGTTGTCATGGAAGAGTGGAAGAGGATTCCTGTGGCAACCTGTGAAGCTCTAGTGAACTCCACGCCCAAGAGAGTTAAGGCAGTGCTGGAAAATAATGGTGGTCACACAAAATATTGACACTTGGGCACAATTTGGACATTTTCACTTAGGGATATACCCACTTTTGTTACCAGAAGTTTAGACATTAATGGCTGTGTGCTTTTGAGGGGACAGCAAATTTACACTGTTGTACAAGCTAGTTAGTAGTAGTTAGTCCATAAGCTATGATGGGAGCATTAAGCTGAAGAAAAATTAATATTCTCCTTTTCAATAACCTCCGTTTTTTTTGTACAGTAACTCTGAATTTTCTTTTTCATATAATCAGTTTCATTATTTTCTCCATAAAATTGCATCCAATTTTATGCATATGTTGTTACAGTTATTTCACAGCCTCCCATTGCATTACAGTTAAAATTTCAAAATCTGGTTTCTTTTGTTTCCACAGAGGTTTAACTGTAGACGTTATGCTCAGGAATCCATTATCAGTTAATATGATATTTGACACTTGTTGATCATTTCACCTGCTTACAAATCAATTGAATGTAATGTCATTTAACCTGAGTCTGATTATTAAAACTGTTAATGGTTTAGAGAAGTTTCTGCTTGATTTCTTTTGTGTGTGTGTGCTTTTCTGGGTCACAGCAGAAGAATTCACGAATATTGAGACTGGTTAATGAAAGGTTCAAGGATTATTAATAAATTGTCTAAGTTGGACTGGTGCCCCTTTACGAGTGTTTCTCTCTTGTTTTGTGAGTGTTGGTGGTGACGAAGTGAACCTCCGTCTCCACACACACAACTTCTTCTTCTTTTAGATTTGATTGGCGGTTGACAACAAGCTTACAGGTGCATTACCGCCACGTACTTCACTCTGTATCATCACTCTTATCTGGTCAGGAGCTGTAGTCCTTACCGCCACATACTTCATTCAGTAAACATCACTCTATGTATCAAAAGTCAGAATTCTTCTTGGTTGGCAACCTCTTCATCCTCTTCACTTTATATCTTTGTAAAAGGAATTCTTTTAAGGAGTTCTGAACAATCTTCTTCTTCTTCATCACTCTATATACAGTATAATTCAAGAAGTCTCTGTGTGTCTGTCCTCTTCTTCTTTTAGATTTGATTGGCCGTTGGCAACCAGCTTTCAGGTACACTACCGCCACGTACTTCACCCTATATCATCACTCTGTCTGGTCAGGAGCTGTAGTCCGTATCTATATCACTCTTCTTCTTCTTTTAGATTTGATTAGCGGTTGGCAACCAGCCTCCAGGTGCATTACCGCCACTGACTTGATTATCATCACTCTTCTTCTTCTTTTAGACCTGATTGGCGGCTGGCAACAAGCCCACAAGTGCACCACCACCACACACTCCATATATGTGTGTCTGTTTTTCCTCATAACTTTGTGACGCTTTCCTCATAGCTTTGTGACCTTCTTCTTCTTCTTTAATCTCATATAGGCGTCTCCTCTCATTCTTCTTCTAGCTGTAGTCTGTATCTGCGTCTCATCTCATTCTTCTTCTTCTTCTTTTAGACTCGATTGGCGGTTGATCCACCAGCCCATGTCTGTGAACTTAAAGATCCCCCACTTAAGTCCTCAGCTGCTTCCCAATGTAGCCCCTTAATGCCAAGATATTTTTTCTGCTGCTTTCACAATGATTTTGATTTTTTTCTGTTCTTGGAAGTCTGCACAGTGAAGTTTACCACATCTACCACAAATAAGAAAATCATTTTCCTTGAAAACCAGGGAATCTTTCTTAATTCTACTGCATGCAATGCAAGCCTGCACACATTTCCTTTTGCTTGATTTCTTTTGTGTGTGTGTGCTTTTCTGGGTCACGGCAGAAGAATTCACTTATATTGAGACTGGTTAAGGAAAGGTTCAAGGATTATTAATAAATTGTCCAAGTTGGACTGGTGCCCCTTTACAAGAGTTTCTCTCTTGTTTTGTGAGTGTTGGTGGTGACGAAGTGAACCTCCGTCTCCACACACACAACTTCTTCTTCTTTTAGATTTGATTGGCAGTTGGCAACCAGCTTACAGGTGCATTACCACCACGTACTTCATTCTGTATCATCACTCTATCTGGTCAGGAGCTGTAGTCCTTACCGCCATGTACTTCACTTAGTAAACATCACTCTATGTATCAAAAATCAGAATTCTTCTTTGTTGGCAACCTCTTCTTTGTCTTCTTCACTCTATATCTTTGTATAAGAAGTTAGGTTAATTGGCATCAAAACTGGGGATTCTAAATTGTCCTTAGGTATGACTGTGAGAGCGAATGGTTGTCTGTCTCTCTGTGTTGGCCCTGTGATGGACTGGCGACCTGTCCAGGGTGTACCCTGCCTCTCGCCCAAAGATGCTGGGATAGGCTCCAGCCCCCCCCCCCCCCCCCCGCGACCCAAACAGGATTAAGCGGAAGAAGATGAATGAATGAGTTCTTATAAGGAGTTCTGAACAATCTTCTTCAAACAGTGAGATTTCCATGTCTACATGATGTCTATAACACACTATCTGGTCATTACTCTATCATCAGCATCATATCTATAAGGAGTTCTGAACAATCTTCTTCTCCACTCTATATCTTTGTATAAAGAGTTCTTATAAGGAGTTCTGAACAATCTTCTTCAAACAGTGAGATTTCCATGTCTACATGATGTCTATAACACACTATCTGGTCATTACTCTATCATCATCATATCTATAAGGAGTTCTTATAAGGAGTTCTGAACAATCTTCTTCTCCACTCTATATCTTTGTATAAAGAGTTCTTATAAGGAGTTCTGAACAATCTTCTTCTTCAAACAGTGAGATTTCCATGTCTACATGACGTCTATAACACTCTGCTTTCTCTGTCATCACTCTATATACTATCCATCCATCCATCCATCCATCCATCCATCCATCCATCCATCTTCTTCCGCTTAATCCTTTTCGGGTCGCGGGCTAGTCACTCTATAATATCTTCCTGTGTGTCTGTCACGACCACAGGACTCACTAAAAGATCATAGGATCACCTATGATGTGCCTATGATGTCTACATGATGTCTATATGATGTCATATAGACACCATAGCATAGAGTGATTCAAGAAAATCTGTGTGTCTGTGTGTGATTAAAGGCAGGCATCACTCACGATCATAGGACATCAAAGATCAAAGGCAGGCATCACGCTCACTGACGATCATAGGACTCGCTATGACGTCAAAGATCATAGGACTCGCTATGACATGATCAAAGAGCAAATGCAGGCATCATAGGATTTGCTATGCCATCTTCAAAGATCATCGGACTCACTATGACATCATCAAAGATCAAAGTCAGTCATTACTCACGATCATAGGACTTGCTATGACATCATCAAAGATAATATGACTCGCTTTCACACCTGCTTTCTACGGGCATGCAGAAATACTTGCTTATACTTGGTTTCTACGGGCATGCACAGGTATGCACTAGTATTTATTAATTCAGCAAAAACAATTTGATTTAATATATATTATAGCGCATAGTAACTAGTGCATACCTGTGCATGCCCGTGCATACCTGTACATGCCCGTAGCAACCAAGTATAAGCAAGTATTTCTGCATGCCCGTAGAAAGCAGGTGTAAGCAAGCATGTCAGCACTCGTTCAGTGATGCTTGCCTTTGATATTTGATGGTGTCATAGTGAGGCCTATGATCTTTGATGATGTCATAGTGAGGCCTATGATCTTTGATGATGACATAGCGAAACCTATGATGCCTGCATTTGATCTCTGATCATGTCATAGTGAGTCCTATGATCTTTGATGTCATAACGAGTCCTATGATCGTGTGATGCCTGCATTTGAACTTTGATGATGTCATAGCGAGTCCTATGATTGTGAGTGATGCATGCCTTTGATCTTTGATGTCCTATGATCGTGAGATGCCTTTGATCTTTGATGATGCCATAGTGATTCCCATGATCTTTTAGCAAGTCCTATGATCGTCACACACACACACACACACACACTCAGACAGACAGAGATTTTTTGAATTACGTTTAAAAAGAAGAATCGAGAAGACAGTGATAGGATGAGACTGAAGTACGTGATAGACTGACCTGGGTGGCTGACATCTTGGCCGTAGCAAGATGTGTAGAGTAATGATACAGAGTGAAGTGATGATATAGAGTAAAGTACGAGGAGACGAAGAAGACTGATGTCTGAAGATAGAGTTAAGGTTCAATTGGACACAGCAATGATGATAGAAGGACTACAGCTCCTGACCAGGTAGAGTGATAATATAGAGGGAAGTACGAGGAGACGAAGAAGAGTGATGTCTGAAGATAAGAGTTGAGGTTCGATTGGACACAGCAATGACAACAGAAGGACTACAGCTCCTGACCAGATAAGAGTGATGATACAGAGTAAAGTATGTGGTGGTAATGGACCTGTAAGCTGGTTGCCAACCGCCAATCAAATCTAAAAGAAGAAGAAGAAGAAGAGACCATAATCAAGTCAGTAGAGTGATAATGATAGTGGGATACTTTTAAGCAGACTTGCTGAATATAGTTTTTTTTTTGCACATGGGGAGTTGTTCGGGGCTCCTTGTGGGAGCTCCTTGTGCAGGGGTGTGGAGTGATGATGATCGAGTCAGTGGCGGTATTGTGCCCGCAAGCTGGTTGCCAACCACCAATCGGGTCTAGAAGAAGAAGATAATCAAGTCAGTGGCGGTAATGCACCTGTAAGCTGGTTGTCAACTGCCAATCAAATGTAAAAGAAGTATCTCACAAAAGTGAGTCCACCCCTCACATTTTTGTAAATATTTTATGATAGCTTTTCACGGAACAACACTAAAGATATGACACTTTGATACAATGTAAAGTAGTCAGTGTACAGCTTTTATAACAGTGTAAATTTGCTGTCCCCTCAAAATAACTCACACAGCCATTAATGTCTAAACTGCTGGCAACAAAAGTGAGTACACCCCTAAGCAAAAATGTCCAAATTGTGCCCAAAGTGTCAATATTTTGTGTGGCCACCATTATTTTCCAGCACTCCCTTAACTCTGTTGGGTATGGAGTTCACTAGAGCTTCACAGGTTGCCACTGGAACCCTCTTCCACTCCTCCATGACCACATCACGGAGCTGGTGGATGTTAGAGACCTTGTGCTCCTCCACCTTCCGTTTGAGGATGCCCCATAGATGCTCAATAGGGTTTAGGTCTGGAGACATGCTTGGCCAGTCCATCACCTTTACCCTCAGTTTCTTTGGCAAGGCAGTGGTCGTCTTGGAGCTGTGTTTGGGGTGGTTATTATGTTGGAATACTGCCCTGCGGCCCAGTTTCTGAAAGGAGGGGATCATGCTCTGCTTCAGTATGTCACAGTACATGTTGGCATTCATGGTTCCTTCAATGAACTGTAGCTTCCCAGTGTTGGCCGCACTCATGCAGCCCCAAACCATGACACTCCCACCACCATGCTTGACTGCAGGCAAGACACACTTGTCTTTGCACTCTTCACCTGGTTGCAGCCACACACGCTTGACACCATCTGAACCAAATAAGTTTATCTTGGCCTGATCAGACCACAGGACATGGTTCCAGTAATCCATGTCCTTTGTCTGCTTGTCTTCAGCAAACTGTTTGTGGGCTTTCTTGTGCATCATCTTTAAATGGGGCTTCCTTCTGGGATGACAGCCATGCAGACCAATTTGATGCAGTGTGTGGCGTATGGTCTGAGCACTGACAGGCTAACCCCTCACCCCTTCATCCTCTGCAGCAATGCCGGCAGCATTCATGTCTATTTTCAAAAGACAACCTATGGATATGATGCTGAACATGTGCACTCAACTTCTTTGATCGACCATGGCAAGGCCTGTTCTGAGTGGAACCTGTACTGTTAAACCGCTGTATGGTCTTGGCCACCATGCTGCAGCTCAGTTTTAGGCAATCTTGTTGGCATATCTTCTTATAGCCTAGGACATCTTTATGTAGAGCAACAATTCTATTTTTCACATCCTCATGAGTTTGTTGCCATGAGGTGCCACGTTGAACTTCCAGTGACCAGTATGACAGTGTGAAAGCGATTAACACCAAATTTAACACATCTGCTCCCCATTCACACCTGAGACCTTGAAACACTCATGAGTCACATGACACCGGGGAGGGAAAATGGCTAATTGGGCACAATTTGGACATTTTCACTTAGGGGTGTACTCACTTTTGTTGCCAGTGGTTTTGACATTAATAGCTGTGTGTTATTTTGAGGGGACAGCAAATTTACACTGTTATACAAGCTGTACACTGACTACTTTACATTGTATCAAAGTGTCATATCTTCAGTGTTGCACCATGTAAAGATATAATAAAATATTTACAAAAATGTGAGGGGTGTACTCACTTTTGTAAGATACTGTATATAGAGAATAATAAATACCTTAAGGTAGTTTATGTTATGATGTGAAGCACTCCTCTCACTGCTCTGTTAGCTGCGCATTGCATTATGGAATACATTGGCTAATGTAGTGACCATCCATTGTACACTACTTTTCAAAATGCATTGTGGGATATTTTAAGTGTACTATATAGTGAATGAAATGTTCAATTAAGATTTCGAACAGCACTGCAAAATGACTGATTCACTGTATAGTACACTATATAGGGAAGGAGAGAAAATTTCAAACACAGCATATATCTCAACAACAAAGAAAGCTAGGGTCACCAAGCTTGCTATATAGGTTCACCTTGGGATCCTGACCTCTGACTAAGGGTTTGGGGTCAAAAGGTCAAAGTTAGCACTTCTTATGCCTTATTAATGTACAACGAGTAAAGCTAGGGCCACCAAATCTGGTACACAGGTTCACCTATGGATCCTGACCTCTGACTATGGATTTGGGGCCAAAAGGTCAAAGGTCAAGGTTAGCATTCCTCATACTTTATTACTTTATGAGTAAAGTTAGTGTCACCAAACTTGGTACACAGGTTCACCCTGTGACCCTGAAGTGTGACTGTGGTTTTGGGATAGCAAGGTCAAAGGTCAACATCAAAATGCCTTATAAAGTATATCTCAACAACAAAGAAAGCTAGGGTCACCAAACCTGGTACACAGATTCACTCTGAGACCATGACCTCCAACTACAGGTTTGGGGTCAAAAGGTCAAAGTTCAAGGTTGGCACTCCCTATGATCTCTTACTATAGAACGTGTAAAACTCTCTAGGCTCACCTTACTTTCTACATGGGTTCACCTTGGAATCCTGACCTACAACTATGGGTTGTATACAAGTACTTTGTTGTATATTCGTGGATGAAGGGCTTATCATAATTTGGTTCTGCCACAGTAATTATATTGAAAAGCTGAAAGCTGCTCTCCGTCAGTAAATACTGGGATCTTCAAAGAAAACGGAGGCAGGGGATATTGCAGTCGCCTCAGAGTGCTCTTGTCATAAAGGCTGCCATGCTAACCAAAAGCTAGCAGTTAATGTTAGTAACTTCATTAGCTAGCCGTAAAAAAAACAATGGTGGCATGCAGCTGTGCAGTAACTTCTCTGTTACTGCCAATCAATGTATTACCAATTCCTTCCACTAACATTCAAAATGGTGCGGTAAAGTACAGTTCAGTTTAACTTCTTCAACTCAAGGATCCCAACACAGTAAACTATCTCAAAGCTTGAGCAAACTGAGGGAAGCAGGCTGGGGTAGAAAGAGAAATTTGAAAGCAGTACACATCATCATCATCATCATCATCATAGCAGTCTAGGGACAGAAGAAAGCCAATAACAGACCAAGATTCTTTCTGACCAACATCCACTCCCTCAACCACAAGATGGACTTTCTGAGACTCCAACCAAGGAAATACAGGGAGATGAGGAACTTCTGTGCACCCGTCTTAAAAGGAACTCCGATTATATTGGCATGTTAGCTCTATATGCTTTATTTTTATGTTAGTAACATAACTATAATATAATTTTTTTGAAAATAATTCCCAGTTTTATATATTTTTAAAAAAACTTTATTACGATTTTTGTTTACGTCACAATGCATTCTGGGTAGTGACGTAGAATGGTTGCAGCCGTTTTTTCTGTCTTATACAAGCCAAGAAGCGAAGCTACTAACTACTGCCATTTGTCAGTGAAAATGCCACATTGCGCGGCTTTTGGATGTAATTTCCAATCAAAGGGAAATAAAGAGAGCAGGGTAAGCCTCCATAGCTTTCCTAAAGAGGGAAAGTGGAGGAAAAAGTGGAGGAAAAGGTGGGGTGGCAGCGGCTCAGAAGGTAGAGCAGGTCGTCTAATAGCCCGATGGTTGGCAGTTTGCATCACACTCTCCCCAGATATCCTGCCGTTGTGTCCCTGGGCAAGACACTTCACCCGCATTGCCTCCAGTGCCCATAACACTGGGTATGAATGTGTAAAAATGTTTAAATGTTCAGTGGAGGCCGGAGAGGCTGTTGGCGCCGATTGGCAGCCACATTTCCGTCACTCTGAGTGTCTGTGATCACGCACTACAGCGCACGCTTAATAAAGCTGACATATATATTAATCACGCTGTGATAAAGCACGATATCGCTCCAGCGTGTGGCACCGGGATTCCTCTCTGTTCCTGAGGTGCAGGACAGAAGAGGATGCGAGGCGTATCTGCATAGTGATCAGTCCATACCTCTCACGCTGAGCGCTCTGCCAGCTCCGTACGCTGTGGGGGTCACACACGAGGTGTTCCTCCACACTCTCAATAATTTTTTTCCCGTTTACTTTTCTTTTTGGCGTACAGAAATGGCAATACGCCCGTATTTGCTAAAATTGCATTTTCCCCGTATTAAAATACGGAGAAACCGTATCATTTGACAGGTATGCTGTGACAAAATTTGAACCGTGATTCGCTTGAGCGTGCGATATCGTGCTTTATCACAGCGTGATTAATATATGTCAGCTTTATCAGGCATGCGCTATAGCACGTGATTCGCTTGTGCACGCTCAAGTGAATCACGGTTCGAATTTTGTCACGGCATACCTGTCAAGTGATACGGTTTCGCCGTATTTTAATACGGGGAAAATGCAATTTTAGCAAATACGGGCATATTGCCATTTCTGTACGCCAAAAAGAAAAATATACGGGAAAAAAAATTATTGAGAGTGTGGAGGAACACCTCGTGTGTGACCCCCACAGCGTACGGGGCTGGCAGAGCGCTCAGCGTGAGAGGTATGGACTGATCACTATGCAGATGCGCCTCGCATCCTCTTCTGTCCTGCACCTCAGGAACAGAGAGGAATCTCGGTGCCACACGCTGGAGCGATATCGTGCTTTATCACAGCGTGATTAATATATATGTCAGCTTTATCAGGCGTGCGCTATAGCGCGTGATCACAGACATGTCTCATGCACGCGCTTTGAGCGATATCGTGCTTTATCACAGCGTGATGAATATATATGTCAGCTTTATCAAGCGTGCGATCACAGACACTCAGAGTGACGGAAATGTGGCTGCCAATCGGCGCCAACAGCCTCCACCGAACATTTAAACATTTTTACACATTCATACCCAGTGTTATGGGCACTGGAGGCAATGCGGGTGAAGTGTCTTGCCCAGGGACACAACAGCAGGATATCTGGGGAGAGCGTGATGCAAACCGCCAACCATCGGGTTATTAGACGACCTGCTCTACCTTCTGAGCCGCTGCCGCCCCACTTTTTCCTCAACTTTCCCTCTTTAGGAAAGCTATGGAGGCTTACCCCGCTCTCTTTATTTCCCTTTGATTGGAAATTACATCCAAAAGCCGTGCAATGTGGCATTTTCACTGACAAATGGCAGTAGTTAGTAACTTCGCTTCTTGGCTTGTATAAGACAGAAAAAACGGCTGCAACCATTCTACGTCACTACCCAGAATGCATTGCAACGTAAACAAAAATGGTGATTTACATTGTAATAAAGTTTTTTAAAAATATATAAAACTGGGAATTATTTTCAAAAAAATTATATTATAGTTATGTTACTAACATAAAAATAAAGCATATAGAGCTAACATGCCAATATAATCGGAGTTCCTTTTAACAGAAGCATCACTAAAGATGGACTCATGCTCAATTTCTGCTTTGGTCTGCTGAGATGTGTGTCTGCTTTAGACGAGGCCGGTGTGCACGCGGTTGTGTATATACTTCACTTTTTTCGTCTAACAGACCAAGCCGTTGACGCATGCACACAATCGTCATTTGAAGTTTCACCCCAGCCCTACGGGTAGTGCAAATGCACTAACATGCCAGTTTGATCACCGGCTATATAAAAGTGAAGAAATGCAAGAGCGATGCACATTTTTTGAAGCAACAACAATGGCATCGTTTTAAGGAAGAGGAGGAATTACCATTTTTCAGTGCTCTTCTCCGCTCAAGCTGCTGCTGTTGCAAAATGATTCATGTGTTACTCTCGTCGTCTTCTTCATCTGCTTTGACTTTGTATATTGTGTTTGTAAAGCCACCTTATGAATGGGAAGTTCAATCTTGCACATGCGCAGTCAACGCACCCAGTCAATGCGGTCACAAAATTTGGGCAGCATGGGGCTAGCTGCGGACAGGGTCTGCAGAGCCTAGTGGACTGGAGACGATAACATAATTTTCATTACACAAGCCTCGCAGTTGAGCGGATGTGGACAATGGAGGTGCAGCATTAATCCAGTTTAAATAACAGGCCGGGTTTAACTTACTGAATTGATAAGCTACTCCACTTCCAAGCCAATAGCAGCTATATGTAAGGAAAACTTGTGGAAGTGGAACTTGTCTTTATATCGACACAACTTGGCATATTAACGGTTGTCCAATAAGCAGCCATTGTCCCAATGCAGTTGAAGACCTAACACTGAAGAGTGTGCCACATTATCTGTCCTGGGAGTTTACCGACAGCTGCACTTTTAACAGCAAAAAGGGGAAAAAAAGCACTGAACACCTAAAACTTCAAGCAGGAAGACAGGAAACAATAATAATAATAATAATAATAATAATAATAATAATGGATTGCATTTATATAGCGCCTTTCAAGATACCCAAAGCACTTTACAGTGAGTCCATTATTCATTCACTCCATAGACAGACAATGGTAGTGGTAAGCTACTGCTGTAGCCACAGCTGCCCTGGGGAAGACTGATGGAAATTAAACAATTTTTGTTGCATCCTATCATGACACACAACAAAGGCACTGACTGACAGCTAGTGAAAAGGTGAGTAGGAATGACTGCAGCCATCGGTAACACATGCCACATACATGAAATATCAAAACAGACTTGAAGACATCTGGATTGGTTCTTTGATGTGGTTTTCCAGCTGTTGACAAGATGACAGTAGGAGCGTATTTCAACAAGTCCAAAGCAGGGATACTAGCAATGCTCGACACTGTCACTATAATGCCTGAAGGGCTAGAGGGGAAACATATTTACAGAAGTTTGAGAATAAAATAATGCAAATGCTACCAATGTCCTACGTATATGCCATAAAAATTATGGTTAATGAAGGGAAAAGTTTCTAAATATGCAGAAGGATGACTGCTTTGTTTTTCCTGGTTTTTACAAAAATACCAGACTTAGGAAAGACAGAGCATCACAGTGGCAGCAGTGCAACAGCAACATCATTACTCATCGTTGTAGCACATTTAAAATCTGTCAGCCTTGCTATAAACCTACTGCAGGGGGTCACGCAGAAATCTGATAACAAACTAAACATCAGCTTCGATGTTCCTCCTTAACTCGGCTTCCTGTGTGCATGTAAGCAAAGTGAATCTGGAAACCTTCACGGAAACTCGTAAGTCAGGGCATCACTCACTGTTGAAACTATCCGAGGAGTGAATTCTGTGTATCTGTTATGCTCTCTGCTGCACACAGGGGAGCACTTGACTGCCATGTGAGGCATTAAACGCTAAAATGTCCCTTCTCCTTTCTGTTACAGACAGCAGGCCACAGCAGAATTAAACTGTCCACCAAGGATCTCCTCACAGGTTTCCTCATTACAGTCAGATCCAAACAGATGGCTGTTTCGCACAACACTCTGCCACAAAAAAACTCCATCCATCTCAGCTACTCATTTTTCCTCATTTGTTTAGACTAACGCCAATGGGAAGAGAAAATCTCTCTTGCTTTCACCCAGATGGATGTTTGAGCAGCTGTGCAGATGCATCCAACAAGTTTTTTTTTCATGAATACGATGATGCCAACTTGAAATGAGTTACTTTTTTATGTTTTTTTGTTGGCAATGTTTAAATTGTTGCAAGCAAAGATGAAGGAAAGGCTTCATTCTTTCCACAGCATTCTTCAATACAATTTAATAGGAAGAAACATGACTGAAACAATGAACAGCAAGCTAAATGAGGTGTTAAAACAGACATTATGTGAGAAGTGACAGTAGGAAACCCCTGACTGTGTAAAACATCATTTACTTAATTATACCCATGGCTTTCCCTGAGCTCAGAGTTCAAATGGCTGCTAGGACTGACTCTGCTGCCTCTCAGATTTCTTCCATCTGGATGTCTTCCAACTTCACTTCTAACATCTACTTCTTATCTTCTGTCTCGTCTTTTTTTAACTGCAATTGTAATAGTTATCACAGACCTGATCTGTTCACACTCCGACAGGCAGCGAAAAGTAAGTTAGGAGCAGGAAGACAAAAGAAGAGGAAAACATCAGCCTTGTGTGTAGCAGAATGGAATGTACGCACTCTGTTGGACAGAACAACATCACAACGCCCAGAAAGGCAGACCGCGCTTGTGGCCCTGGAAATGAACAGGTACAATGTAGACATAGCTGCACTTAGTGAAACAAGATTGCCTGGATATGACAGCCTGGAAGACCATGGGTACATCTTCTTTTGGAGTGGGAGATCAACTCAAGAAAGGAGAGAAGCAGGAGTGGGCTTTGCAGTTAGAAAGGAGATAGGAGCAATGCTTGATGAGGAACCGGTGCCAATCAACGACAGGATAATGACTATGAGACTCCCACTACAGCGGAAGATGTATGCCACACTCATCAGTGTATATGCCCCAACAATGACCAACACAGAGGAGGTGAAGGACGAGTTCTACAGTGATTTACGTGAGACTATCAAGCGTGTACCGACTGATGACAGGCTGATACTCGTTGGAGATTTTAATGCCAGAGTTGGTTCGGACACTGAGAAATGGAAAGGAGTGCTTGGCAGTCATGGAGTAGGCAAGTGCAATGCTAATGGAGAACTTCAACTTGCACTATGTTCAGAGTACAACCTTGTGATAACCAACACTCTATTTAAGCACAAGGACACACACAAGAAGACATGGATGCACCCAAGATCCAAGCACTGGCACTTATTAGATTACATCATAGTCAGGCAGAGAGACATAAGGGATGTATTGAACACCAGAGTAATGAGAGGCGCGGACTGTGGTACTGATCATGTTATGCTGAGATCTAGATTAAGGATTTGCAGACGAAAACAGCACTGCAGGACGGGTGCGAAGCCACCACAGAAGCTAAACACTAGTGCACTGAAAGCCAAAAGAAGCAGGAAGAACTTACACAGGAAATGGATGAAAACTTGAAAGACTGGGACAGCAACAACTCAGAGAATGACACAGAAGAGAAATGGGCAACACTGAAGGATATGGTGCATCAGACTGCGAGTGATGTATTAGGCTACCCTGAGAGGAAACATCAAGATTAGTTTGATGAGCATGATGAACACCTGAAGAAACTACTAGAAGCGAGGAATACAGCTAGGCAGGAAAACCTACAGTGTAACACAAGGTCGAAGAAGAAGAAATACTCAAAGGCTCAGAGTGAGCTACAGAAGTACATCAGAGAGATAAAGTCCAACTGGTGGGATGAAAAAGCGGAGAAACTTCAAACTGTAGCAGACAGGAAGGACATGAAAACATTCTTCACAGGTTTGAGAGAAATCTACGGCCCTAAACCAAGAGGATTGCTCCAACTAAAGGCTATGGATGGTGAAACGGTTTTGCAGGAGAAAGACAAGATCCTGGACAGATTTGCAGACCACTTTGACTAACTACTAAACAACCCTGGAGATCTCACTGAAGAGGCTAAAGAAGCTCTAGTGCAGCAACCAGCTGTATCAAATCTGAATGAACCACCAAATTTTGATGAGCTAATGGCAGCTATCAGGACAACGCAGGATGGTAAAGCTCCAGGACGGGATGGAATTCCAGCAGAAGTGTGGAAATTTGGTGGTGTTCAGCTGACCAACTGCCTGCACAAGCTCATCCAAGAGATATGGGATGCCCAGAAAGTACCTCAAGACTGGAAGGATGCAAGTATTGTGCCTTTGTTCAAGAAAGGTGACAGGAAAGATTGTGGAAATTACAGAGGTATATCACTGCTAGCCACTGGTGGTAAGATTCTCTCACGTGTACTACTTAACAGACTCAGTGAACACATCTCACAGAATGTACTACCGGAAACCCAGTGCGGCTTTAGAAGTGGAAGAAGCACAATGGACATGATTTTCTGCTTGAAACAGGTTCAAGAAAAGTGTATCGAACAGAACATGCCGCTTTATGTAGTCGTCATAGACTTCAGTAAAGCCTTCGATACTGTTTCGTGACAAGGACTTTGGCAGGTACTCAAGAAATATGGTTGTACAGAGAAGTTTGTCAGCCTGATCGAAGCACTCCATACAGGTATGCAAGCAAACGTGGCAATGAGTGGTTCAATATCTAAAGGGTTTTCAGTAAGCAATGGGGTGAAACAAAGGTGTGTGCTGGCACCTACACCCTTCTCGCTATATCTGGCAACCATGCTTGCGGTGGCCTTCAAAGACACTTCAGAAGGAGTATACATTCAAACAAGGAAAGAAGCAGACTTGTTCAATGTGGCACAGTTTAAAGCCAAGAGTAAGACATCGATAAAGGTAGTAAGAGAAATGCTCTTTGCTGACGACAGTGCTCTAGTTGCACACAGCATGGAAGATATGTAATCTTTAGTGGAGAAATTTGCAAGAGCAGCTAGCCAATTCAGCCTCCAAATCAACATCAAGAAGACAGAGTGCCTTTATCAACCACCAAAGTTCCAGTTATCAACATCACTACCAGAAGAGATCAGCATTGGTACAGAGCCACTAGTCAAGTGCAAGACTTTCAAGTATCTAGGGAGTACTGTTTCAGAGAATGCTTGGCTGGAGGATGAACTATCTCTCAGAATGGGAAGAGCGAGTGCTGTGTTTGGAAACTTGAGGGGCAGACTGTGGAACAATCGACATGTGTCTATCTATGTGAAATGCAAAGTGTACAGAGCGACAGTACTGGCTACTCTATTGTACGGTGCTGAAACTTTGACTGTCTACAGAGTGCAGGTGAAGAACTCCACGCGTGCATGATGATACACCTTCGAGCATAATGAACATCTCATGGAAAGACAAGATAACCAACATAGAAGTGTTGAAACGAGCTGGTCTACCATCAATGGAGGACATGCTAATACAGATGAACCTGAGATGGCTCGGACATGTTGAGGGGATGGACCACCAGCGTCTCCCTCGGCAGTTACTTTACTCACAGTTATGCAAGGGCAAACACAATCAGAGTAGACCAAGGGTCAGATTTAAAGACACTGTAAAAAGAAACCTGAAGAAGTTGGACATAGACAGGAGTTCCTGGCAGCGGAAGGCTAAGGACAGAGCTGTGTGGAGGAATCTGATCAGACCTAAATGAAACAGTCATTGTTGCCCATGACAGACTGCTATGATGACAGCAGCGGACCGGAGGCAGCATGTGCGGCTGGGAAAGACTGTCTCAGACTCTACTAGCATCAGCACCGGATCACCCCAGGGCTGTGTACTTTCCCCCCTACTCTTCTCCCTTTACACCAACTCCTGCACCTCCAGCCACCAGTCTGTCAAGTTGATCAAGTTTGCGGACGACACCACCCTCATCGGGCTCATCTCCAACGGCGACGAGTCCGCCTACAGGAGAGAGGTGGCCCAGCTGGCATCCTGGTGCAACAATAACAACCTGCAGCTGAACGCTCTGAAGACAGTGGAGATGATTGTAGACTTCAGGAAAGTCACTACCCCTCTGCCCCCCCTCACCCTCTCAGGCTCTCCCATCACCACTGCTGATTCCTTCCGCTTCCTAGGCACTACCATCACCAGGGACCTCAAATGGGAGCCGACCATCAGCTCACTCATCAAAAAAGCCCAGCAGAGGATGTTCTTCCTGCGGCAGCTGAGGAAGCTCAAGCTACCCACCAAGATGTGAGTGCAGTTCTACACAGCCATCATCGAGTCCATCCTCACCACCTCCATAACCGTGTGGTACGCAGGAGCCACTGCCAGGGACAGACTAAGGCTGCAGCGCGTCGTGCGCACTGCTGAGAAGGTGATCGGCTGCAAGCTCCCATCTCTCCAGGATCTGTACATCTCCAGGACCCGGAGGCGTGCTGGCCGGATCATAGCCGATCCCTCACACCCTGGTCACGTACTGTTTGCCCCCCTCCCCTCAGGTAGAAGACTTCGGTCCATCCAGACTAAAACCTCCCGTCACATGAACAGCTTCTTCCCCTCTGCCATCAGACTGCTGAACACTAAGTGACTTATTGACTCTCGTGCACTATGTACAGCAGCTCAACCAGACTCATGTCAATCATCACTGTTTTCTTCCTGCATTACCGACTGCACTATATAGTTCTCCACAGTATCTGCTGCTCGCTAATATTTTTTTAACTGCTGACCAGTATCACTTACTCTTATTCTACACTTTTTTGCATGTATAGTTTATTTCTTTTATCTTATCATGTTTAATGTTGCAGCATTGCACCGAGACAAATTCCTAGTTTGTGTACTACATGAACAATGGCAATAAACCTGATTCTGATTCTGATGATGATGATGATGGCCTTTATGGTAGTAGAAGAAGACTTACAGCTCAAGGCTCAGTGTCTGTTATGTTTCTTAATAACTCAGATACTGGTCATCCTCAAAGACTCCACAGACTACAGATATCAACTAAAGCAGCACTTTATAAAATAGCCATCAGTTTGTGACTCATGTGGCACCAAAAGAATTCTCTGAGAAAATGACAAGTTGGCATTTCATCCCTCATGATTTACTGCCTCAGTTTACATCTTTACACAGTAATGAATTCAGCTGTTATTTTGTATTTTTATTATCACTACAGTAAACAATATAACAACAATTAGTCTGGTGAGTGACAAGGATAGTACAGTTTCCCTCACTTTCACTAACAAGAAGATGGCAAAGGGATGAATGCTACAGCAGGAAACCTATTCACTCTCAAGGCAATTACAGCCATCTTTTTATAGGCAGTGGGGCAGTCAACCTTTTTAAAGGGTTTTAAAGGAGTCATTGACTGCACTTTTTCCACATTTTAACAGCTCACACATGTCTTAATGAAATGCTTGTGACATATTTTGTTCATATTTTCTTTAATTTTTTAATTATTAAAACATTTGTTTTGTATTTTTCCTGGCTTTCTTGAAACGCTCTGATTTAAAGCCTATCACTTTAAGAAACATCCTTCACCTATTCAACTCCGCCCTCCCTCTTACGTTAGTAAGCCATTAGCTGGCTAGCTTCTAGCCTTTAGCTTCCTTCTAGCTCAGATGAGCGGTGCTGGTTCAATGATCCACCATCCATGGTGTATCTTGCGTCACTCCGACCCGTCTCCTAACAATTTTGCCATGATTCCACAACAAATCCCTAGCGTCACATGCTGGGCGCCCCCCCAGTCACCGCAGCCAACCTGGCCCAGGACCCGAGACTGCTGGCCGAGCCAAAGCAAAGCTGGACAAGCTGAGCTGCCGAGACATGGTATCTCAAAGGGCAGTGTCTCGCTCTGCAGGATGCTGGGGGACACCCCATCACACGGCAGCTCCCCTACGCTGCCTGCGAGAATGGCGCCCCGGAGGATGGTGGGGAAGCTGGCCATAACAGCCAGCAGCCCTGGTTGCCACGACCAGCATGCCAGTGATGGTGATTTGCTGTGGAATCACAGTGAAATTATTGGGAGATGGGCCGGAGTGATGCTAGGGAAATTGTGGACTGTGGACTGGTGAAGCAGGTGGTAACAGGGAAGGTTATTAGGGTGACTGAAATCTGATGAAAATAACAATATAAGCCACGCTTGGTGTGAGTCTCCTGGTACCAGTGTTAGCTGGGGGGCTAATAGCTCAGAAGTAATAGGCCATCTTTAGCACCCCTTCCGTCTGCATGACAGACAGCAAGGCGGGCCAATAATACAGCAGTGGGCGGGTCTCAAGGATGGCAGTAGGTTAGCTTTGCAAATCATGACGTATACAATTTACCAGGAAGATTGTTTTAAGTTTCTGGGAGAGAAAAACAAGATAAAGGCTGTGTTTTGGTTTTTTTTTTAAAGCGAATTGACTGTTTTGATATTTTTTGATAATTATGTGACCAATACACACATTTTAGACTGTTAAAACCTGCAAACACATCATTTTTCAGTCAATGACCCCTTTAAGTGATACCAGAATTATTCCTATTTAAATAATATAATCTGGCCATCCATGGAACTGGCTAATGTAATACTATCACGAATGTAAGGTTACAGTACATTAAGTAGAAGGTGCATCCAAATCCAGATGAAGATAATACTGTCCTTAGCCCAGACGACTGGCTTCTATCTCACTACATTGCCCATATTTTAAATAGAATAAGGTCCAGTTCCCATTCCCATAGATGGATCAAAAACTACAGTGCAGTCTCAACACCTGTTCGGTTAGAAAACTGCTGAGGTTCCACTGACTCACGCAGCTAAGCCAGTACATTAACAACACAATTTTCTGAGCCATACCAGCCAAAAAAATTAACAAAATAGGCCAGAAAGACACAATGTGATTGACTGTAATTTAATGAATCAGCGGGGAACATGGATGTCTGGTAGGATGATTAGAATTTACACAGACGCTCACAGAGGGACACTTCCACCTCCTCATGAATATGTCTTTCCTGGAATATATGACCAATCAAATAAATCAGAAGCTGGAACATCATATCATAGTTGCAAGTCTCATGAAAAAATCTGTGAGTGCATGAGACATGACAAAATAATAATATTTGCAGAATATTTACATCTATTATTTTAAGCTTTTGGGTACTTTTAAGATGATGATTCATAACTCTAACAATGAAGATGCCAATGAAGATGCTCATGCGCGGGTGTGCACTAGTACATCCAGGTCCAGGCGATGATGTCCAAGGATGGATAATTTTTTCACACACAAGGAGCTGTTCAGAAGTCCTTATAAGAACTCCTTATACAAAGATATACGTAGAGTGATGATAATCAAGTCAGTGGTGGTAATGCACCTGTAAGCTGGTTGCCAACCGCCAATCAAATCAAAAACAAGAAGAAGAAGAAATGAGAAAACATGGAAAAGCAAACTATGGGCCCTTAAATCATATTTTCATATCCACACACTTGTGTGGACATGAGATTTTGTCAGTCTAACCTCTTAACATCCTTTGGTATTTACACTCATACTAGGACTAGGCAATACATTGATTTTAAATCAAAATCTGATTTTTTTTGGTTTGGACAATGTCAAAAAATGAATATCATGAAAATCAATTTTCCCCATTCATAAGAGTAAACCCTCCCAGCACCAGGCACAACGTAGACATTTTTTTTTTGACTAAATCTAGTCCATTCCTCCAAATCTTAATTTAGCCAAAAAACAGTAATTGAAAATTGGGCTGTAACCAGTATAGACAAGATTTTTTTTTTTTTGTCACGAACTGGGCTTGATATGCTGGCCCAGTTCTGTGATGTGGTGGCTGCCTACTTGCTTTGTCTACTTTTTGCTGTTTAGTTTTCATCAGGCGCTCTCTGAGAGCCCTAGGGTCCTCTTGGCCCTTTGATAGCGCAGCCACGTCTCCCTCTCCTGTCAAAGTGATCAGCTGTGTGTGATTATTGGGTTTCTCGTCACACACACCGGCAATCTCTTTCCTCATTAGGATTGGTATTATTTAAGCCCAATTTCTGTGGAAAGAGATTGTCGGATCATTTTCCTACACTGCGGTTAAGCTCCCAGTGTTTATCCCCCGTCACGCTTGACTTTTTGCCTTGCCTATGTACTGGTACCGCATTGCTCTGCGTGGTGTCATCACCTTGTTCAGTTTGGTTTTGTGTTTGCCTGGATTAATACTCGGATGGACTCAGACTGCTCCAGCCTTGTGAGTAATTGCTGCTTCACCCTCTCCGTACTGTGCTGCCTGTTAACGTTGAAGGACATTTTGGCTGTATTATTCTCACCTGAGCTCTGCTGAGTGTCTTTGTAGTTTCCCCAGTATTTCCTGTGCTCCTTATTGGTTGTTTTGGACTGTTATTGTGTTATATTAAAACTACGCACAATTTACTCCAGCGAGTGGGCTTCCTCTTTCCTCCGTGCGCTGCATTATAGCGCACGGGGAGACTCATAACATTTTTCAAGTCATCTTTTCAATGACCAAATCCAGACACAGTTTAGACGGTTGGGGAAGTTGTCTTTTCAACATTTTTTTCAACCAATTTTTGCTGTCTGGGAATATGGTAGCTTCCAGCTCTAACCCTCTCCCCCACCCTTAAAAGTTAATTTTATAAAAGCTAATTTGGTACTTAAGCTACGGTCACAAATACCCTTACAAACGACTGCAAACACCATACAAATGATTTTTTGGACCATTTCGTATGGCCTTCTTAAGGCATCCGTAGGAGAATGCAACGTTCATAGACCGTCCGTGAGTTCGTAGCCAGGTCAATGGGCTTTTCCAAGATTTCTACGAACGGCCCAAGAAAACCCCTCATCGTAGGGCGGCTGTACGAGTGCTATAGGAAAAATGTAAGAAGTACGCAAGATGTTGGCCATAAGTGTGCCTTGAGAATACCTTAAGTTGTTCTTGACAGCCCCTTACAGTGGCCATAGGAAACGGAGTACAAATCCCCGTTTGTATGGAGATTCATACAGCGTGTGTAAGGCAGGAGTGAGGTACTCATAAGGCAGAAATACGTCATTCGTGTGACATCTGTGCTGACAAAATGTGGCGAAAGTTGGAAGATCTTCCTACCAATGAGTTGAGAGTGCCATGAGCTGCAAAAAATTTTTTGTAAGATTGCAGTAAGTATGCCTTAGGAACATCCCAAGGCACCATTACAAAGAACATAAGAACTCTTGGGCCATCGTACAACAAAAAAGCACCTCATTTCTCAAGAATGCCTGAAGTTGCTCTTGTGAATTGAGCGGCAGCTGTAAGAAACTATGCCCCCCTCTACGAATGTCTGGGAACTCCAGAAGTCGTAGGAACTGGGAGATTCTTACAAACCCATCATTTGTCAGAATCTTTGTGACCATAGCTTAGATCAAAAATGTGTGGATTCATCTTTGTTTGATCAAACCTTTATTATAAAAAAGGTCTGGTGAAAGCAAGGTTTGCACTTTATTCCCAATAAGGAATCATGTTTATTTGAGGGAAAAAAACCTATTTGAAATAATTTGTTGTCTTCAATCCAAAAGATGGATTAAAATCAAAAAGTAAATGTGGCATGAAAATAAATTGGACATTACATTTTTAGGCTATATTGCCCAGCCCTAACTCATATGGAAGACCTCAATTATACCGACAGCTTCAGGAGAAAACATTTTCTTTATTAAATATATATCTATTAATTTTGCCAGATAAAGAGCTAAACAAACATGGTAATGGATGTTGAGTTTTCAGCCTGCTATCAAACAGCTGCAGGCCCTCACTTCCCATCTCCCTTGTTGAGCTCAACCACAGACTCACATTTCTATTTCCTTTTAGCGAGGCCAGTCTGCCATTGTCATGATGCTGGGAGGCAAAGAAAGGCTGTGAACAAGAAGTAGAAATGGCTTCTACAGATTTCCTTCATTCTTCAAGATGCACTCCAGTGGCTATAAATCCCCTATAAAAACAAATCTACATTGTCTAAAATGTTATCTTATGCCTTTTTTTTTTTCAACAAAAAAAAAAAATCTTTCACTGTCTTAAGGTGCATTCAGACCAAATGCGAACGGGCAAATTTTCCGCGTGGCCCGATTACATGTATCTATGCAGTCTGTCAGTGTGTGTGTTCCTCAGATATCTCTCAAATCATTCGTTAGACTGACCTCAGATTTTATAAGTGCTTTGGTGAGGTTATGAGGGTGTCAGGGATGGCAACAGGAAATTCTGATTTCAGCTGAAATCTAATTTGGTCGATTGACTTATGGGGGAGCCGGGGGGCGCAGCACCCCTGAAGCTGGGAGGTTTTCAGTAAAACAGAAGTAATTTAGACTGAAAAAAATGATTAAAAAAAAGAAATATTAGACTTAGATAAATCATTAAATTTAATGAAAAGTTAACTTACTTTTTCTTCAATGTTGTCTCACTGTCTTTAGTCCAACATATTTAACAGTTCTATAAGAGTTTATTACACTATTTACACTGGTCACCAAGTCACTTCTAATGTGAAACTTTCTTCCTTTTGGCAGCAAGCTGTGTCAGTCTCTGAACTTTGAACTTCATCTCCTTTTCTGGTTTCTTCAGAAACTGTCCGAGTGTTTCTGTTACCACGTCGAACTTTGAGCCAGTTTTCACCTTTACCGTCACTTTTCTCTCAAGCCAATTCCATCGGAACTTATTTTTGACACTTTTGTCTATTTTTAGCACTGATGACTCCTGATCCTTCGATAAAAATCTCATAATTCCACTGAAAACAATACCGAAAGCTCAGAATTCCAACACGAACCAGGGATGTGATTTTGGGTTGGGGAAATTATCTGAAAACTTTGCAGGGGGTCTGGGGGATGCAGTCCCCCAGTGGGGGAGCAAGGGGGGCGAAGCCCCTCGAAGCTCCTGGGTTTTTATGATTTTTAAGTACCAGAACTGTGCTTAAATGACATAAAACAAACAGCTGAATGCCACTTATTACTGTATAATATTGACTTATGTTCCAAGAAAATAGCATTCCTAAAATATTCCAACAAGCATTATCCACCATATGCTTTAACACTTGATCAAATCAAAATCAGTTAATTTTATGTATTCCATAATAGAAATAAAATTCCAACATACCATTACTTTTTATAATTTCAGCATTCATTTCAGATCACCAGTTTCAATCTCCATTGAGACTTGAGCAGTTCATTTTGCACAATCACTGATGTAGCCAAGTCTTAGACATATTCAAAAGTTATGAGTCAATGTCCACTGTGCACTGTCAATTTCAAACTGTTTGGAATCATAAAAGTAATCTAACTAAATTGTTTTGCCATTTTTTTCTCCTCAACAACAATGTCAGGGCGCTGCAGGAGTTTTGGGGGAAGGTTAACTTTTATAACCGTTTCCTCCCCCGCGCAGCCCAGCTCATACAGCCGTTGTACGCCGCACTCAAGAAACGGAAACCGGCGGACAGAGTCGACTGGACTCCTGAGCGGGAGCAGGCGTTCTGAGGTTAAAACAGCTCTGGCAAACGCTGCACTATTGGCGCACCCAGACCCGGTGGCTCGGATAGCGCTCACTACCGACACCTCAGACATGGGCATAGCGGCCATCATGGAGCAATGCGTTGCCGGTTCTTGGTAGCCGCACACCTTTTTTTTAGCAGGTCTTTGCACGACAGTGAGCGTAAATACAGCGTGTTCGACAGAGAGTCAATGGCTCTCCACCTGGCCATACGCCACTTCCAGTTCAGCCTGAAAGGGCGCACCTTCACTGTGTTCGTGGACCACAAGCCGCTAACGTACTTAACGTACTTTATCTTCCTGGAAGATAAAATAAAGCGGAATTCGGCGAATTAGCGGAAAAATCACATCCCTGAGAACACGCCGCCATGAATTTTTGACAAAGCATACAACGAGCCATTTGATTGGTCCAATCGTTTGCAACTATCCAATCGCAGGGTTGTTTACAATACAGCAGTAGCTTGAGTATATAACATCCGGGTTATCGCAGGACACTTGACCCGGGGAAGTGCCGAGCGCTTATGTAATCGTGTTGATTTTCGCTAAAATCGGTAACAATAAGGGACCTTACCCCCCCTAAAATTTTCTCAATGGATTTAGACGATTCACAGAAATGATCAATTTGAAAATAAATCGGCGGAAATCCGCGGATCGGCGGAAAATTGCCATCCCTGGGGTGTGCATCCCTGAGTACAGAATTGCTCAAAGAAAATATGTAATTTTTATCAATAAAAGTTTAGCTATGCTTTCTTCATGCCCTGGCTTCTAGAAGTGTGGGCAGGGCTTCGGATTGACTACTTGCATCATGACCAGTCACAAGAGCGCTCCACAAACAAAACAAGGAAGTGAAAAGCAACAAATGTGACAAGTAAAGGAGAATACTGAAAATTTAATGGTTAAAAAATTATACTACAATGTTGCCGTAACTGCGTAGCTCTAAAGGATAATTCGGCATATTGATGGCTGAAATGCAAAACCACCTATCTGCAGGATTTTCTGATTTGCGGATTTCACTTTGGATGATGACAAGGAAGGCTGCTCATATCTGTCTGCAAGACAGTCCCACCCTTTATTGTGACAGAAAATGATTCTGATGAAAAAAAAAATAGCATAGCATTATCCAAGTAAATAAAAAGTTTTTTTTAATTTTCTCAAAAAAAGTGCATTTTTCAGATAGGAAGTTTTGTGTTTCGGCCATTGATATGTGGCGAACACGAGGTACACGGGTGCACGGGGGGGATGGGGGGGGCAGCCGGACCGGCTTATCACAGTCCTTCCCAGGGAGCCAAGCCTGATTAATGCGACGGAGTCTCAGCTGCTGCTTCACCCGTGCCACTGCTGTCCTTTTCGGCACCGTGGGTTCAACATGACGCTCCTCCTGGTGCACGGCTATCTAAAAATTAAAATACCACCATGATTGTCGACCGGAATGGCCAGATCAATTGCATATCATATGCGGACACAAATGCATGCTTTGACTAAATGACGACCGTGACAAAAACCGCACAAATAACAAAATACTGTAAATCATTTTTTATTTACTGACAAATGGGCAACATTGTTGCAGAGGCAGCCAAACCGGTCATTTTTTTCAGTATAATAATGTTTGGTGCTTTGTACTTATAATATTGCTAAAATATAAAAGGATGCACTACTATGGGTCTCAAATATTTGTCTCAAATATTGCACTACTATGGGTCTCAAATATTTGTAAACATTTACAAACAGTTCTGTTATAGAACTGCACTAGTTTATTGATGATAGACTATAAACTACACATATAAACTAAAACAATTATAATGATACTGAACAACTCCCATTTCCCAAAGTGCAAGATAGAACACTTACGAATATAAGTCATAAAAGATCACACAAGTAAGTCTGACAAACAAATAAACAAGGGTTCTTAAACAGTCGCTAATATTGGATGTCCCATTCATTTTCAATAATTCTGTAATTAATATTCACACAAATAAAACTTAGTGTTAAATCCCTTTCATATTTGTCAAGTCTAGTATGTGTGATTACCAACATATAGGCTACACCCCTGTATTCCACTTTCAAACACAGCTTACATTTTAGCCTGTAAAGCCTAATTGGGCTACCTGTTTTCAGACAAGAATTCTTCTTTCTATGGGCATGCACTAGTCATATTATAATGCAAGAAATGTCTGTCTGTCTGTTCCGCATGTATCTCCCGAACTGTTCGTCAGACTGGCCTCAGATTTTATACGTATTGTGCTGAGGTTATGAGAGTGCACATCCCCGAATTTCAGCCTCCCCGGATATGCGGAAGTTTAGGAGAGGAAATCTTCTTCTTTTAGATTTGATTGGCGGTTGGCAACCAGCTTACAGCTGCATTACCGCCACTGACTTGATTAAGTCAGTGATGATAATTATCGTCACTCTATATCTTTGTATAAGGAGTTTGATAAGGAGTTCTGAACAATCGTCTTCTTCTTCCTCTTCCTCTCCCAGACTCGATCGGCGAACGGCAACCAGTCCACAGGTGCATCACCGCCATGCACCCTACTCCACGTCATCACTCCATTTGGTCAGGACCTGTCCGTATCTGCGTCTCATCTCATTATTCTTCCTCTTCTTTTACATTTGACTGGTGGCTGATCCACCAGCCCATGATGTCTTTGAACTTAAAGGTCTCCCACTTAACAAGTCCTCAACTGCTTCCCACTGTAGCCCCTTAATGCCAAGATATTTTTCTGCTGCTTTCACAATGATTTTGATTCTTTCTGTGTTCTTGGAAGTCTGCACAGTGCAGTTTATTATATCTACCACAAATAACAAAATTATTTTCCTTCATAATCAGAGAATCTTCCTTAATTCTGCTGCATGCACTGCAAGGCTGCACACTTTCCCTGTTAGAGTCCACTCCCACTTTTTTAGCTGGCACCTTTTTTGAAGCTTCTGCATATATTAATCCCTAGAAGACTTATCTGCTGAATTTCTGCTGCTCTTTTGCTGACTTCACAACCTCGATATGCAGAGCTATGTTCACCACAACAGTTACAGCACGTTAATTTGGCTCCTCTTTCACACTTGCCATATTCATATTCACCGGAGCATCTGGCACATTGTTGTCTACTTTTGCATATCGCTGCTACATGAGCAAACTTTTGACATTTGAAACATCTGAGTGGAGGAGGAACGTAAAGTCTGACTTCATAGCTCATGTAGCCAATATACACCTTACTTGGCAGTCTTGTTTCATCAAATTTTAACATTACCAACAGATTATCACATTTTTCACCATTTCTATTAGTTTTTAATCTTTGTACCTCTGTCACTTTTGCTACGGTTAAGTTTTTTATGATTTCATCAGTTGAGACAGCCGTTGAGATGCCCAGTCTCACTCCTCTCATTGCATTATTTCCTTCCAATACCAAACATTGCACATTTTTCCCCTCCATCTTATTGACTCTGATTGCTTTTCCTTGTTGAACACTCTCTTTACATGTAACTAGTAACGAACCACTACAAAAAATTCTTGCATTTAAAACTTCTCCAAGTAACCCATTAATTGCATTTGTGAGCTTAATTGGGTTCCACTCACGAAATGATGCTCCTTCCTAAGTTTAATGATTACTTTACACTTCTGTATATTCCGGGATTGTTCATCTTCTGATTCATCAGCACCTGATAACGCTCTTGACTGATTTTCTTTACGTTTATGTTTGCTTCTTTTAGGCTCCACCGAGCTCCAAACATCCTCTTTCCCACTTCCTACCTCCATTCCTCCTAGTTCATATATCCGATTGTAGTTCCTCTGCTATCACTCAATGTATAATTCAAAACCTACTCATGTTCCTATTTGAAGCTCTAGGTCTCCAGATATTTCCTCAGGAGGGGAAATCTTTAATGAATGTCCATAGGGGAGCAATGGGCATTCATAGCTATGATATCATAGATGCACAGATGTTGCCATGGTTACTGTTGCCAGGCAGACACATCAAAGATCAAAGGGAGGCATCACTAAATGAGGGGTGACGTCAAAGATCAAAGGCAGGTTTCACCATGGTTACTGTTGCCATGGTAACCATGTCAAAAAAGCAAAGGCAAGCATCACCATGGTTACTGTTGCCATGGTAACCATGTCAAAGATCAAAGGCAGGCATCATCATGGTTACTGTTGCCATGGTAACAGTAACTTTCTACGGGCATGAAGAAATGCTTGATTAAGATAAGATAAGATAAGATAAGCCTTTATTAGTCCCACAATGGGGAAATTCCAGGATTGCAACAGCACAGGGATAGCAACACTCAGAGCAATAATTAAGAAGATACGAAAAATATAAATAAGAGCAGTGGATATACATACATATATATAAATATATAAATATATATACAAAGTGCGGAGCATTGTAGCAAGATGGAATAAACAGCATAACTGTCTACTTGGTTATCCTACATAGTATGAATATGTACCCATACATATTGTCACCCTCCGTAGCGACTGATATTGTCCTAGTTGTATACTGGAGGGGGCCATTTGTGTAAGTCTGTTGCGTCTTTTGCATTCAATACTACTAGGTTGTCACGTTTTTTTGCTATCTCTGTAAGCAGCCCTGCTTAAGTTATACAGTCTGACAGCCGTAGGTAGGAAGGACCTGCGAAACCTCTCGGTTGCACACCTAGGATGATGTAGTCTACTGCTAAATGAGCTCCTCAGTGCGTTCAATATGTCCTGCATAGGGTGGGACTCGGACTCCAGCAGAGATGACAGTTTAGCCACCATCCTTCTCTCTCCTATCTCCTCTACTGGGTCAAGGCGTTGCCCCAGGACAGAGCTAGCTTTCTTGATCAGTTTGTTTAGTCTCTTCCTATCGGCTGCTGTAATGCCGTTGCCCCAGGAGACCACTCCAAAAGTGATGGCTGATGCCACCACTGTGTGATTACACTTGTTTTCTACGGCCGTGCAGAAACACTTGCTTATACTTGGTTTCTAGGGGCATGCACGGGTATGCACTAGTTTTAACTCAATTTAAACAAGTGAATAGACATGAATTCACTGAGTGAATTGCAGACAGATGAAGCTGCCATTATAAGTTCTGCAGCTATGTTCGACCTGCTGTGGAAATTCCCAAAACACCGTCATGTTTAGGTTTACGTTATCCAATGGGGTCTCACCTGAAATAATTGTCCCTCCCTCCAAAATTTCATCTGGATGATGGGTTGTTTATGCTCATATCTGGACATGGTCAGAGACCATGTCCACACTTTCTACTTTTTTTTTAACTGTTTGCACCATTATTCTGTTATCATTAGTAGTTTTTGTATCCTTAGTTTCTTGTTTCAGCGATTGTTTTCTAGTCTCTTCGGTTGTTTTTCTATACTTATAGCCACGTCCACATGTTTCTGTTCAGCCCTTAATTAGGCCCAGCTGTCTTAAGTTAATTATTTGTTCTATATTTAAGTCATCATTTTCTGTTGCACGTTACTGGGACATCACAGAACTTCCCCTCTGGTTTGTCTCCATCATTTGTATGTTAATTGCCAGTTGGACTCCTTTGTTCTCAGCCCCTGTGCTGAATTGTTTGGTTACCTTGTTAATAAATCATTTTTGCACTTTAAGTCCTGCCTGCCTAAAGGAGTAGTCTATCCTGTCTGCTGGAGGTTGTTATGTGACACTATGTCCCAATCAACAGACTCTGCGGGCATGGACTTTAGTGTATTCAGCCTGGATGAGGATGAGTGTTGGGCTGCAAGGTTGATGGAGGACTTTATCTCGCCCGCACTTCCCACACTCCCGAGGCTGCCCTAAGGTACCTAGAAGGTGCGGCGAGGGTTATGCTACATGTCCACTGGTCCATTTATTTCCAGGAGGAATTGGCAGGGCGGTGACAAGTAGAAATAGGTATGTCTCTTAAATCCCGATATAAACGATAGTTTTATATAAAACAGTAGACGTTTTTATCACGTCATCAATAGATATTGTCATATTGCACAGTCCAAGTTCACCCAATCCTACAGACCCACACAATGCATTGCGAATTTGATCGCCTGGTTTGTGAGCTTCGGCTGGATGAGCCCGTGTTCCACTGCTCGCCACCCCTTGTTCCTTTGTATGTTGTTTCTACATGACGGCAAGGACTGGTCAGACGGGGGGCTGAAAAATTCATAGTGGTCAAATTTGACCAAATGTGGTTTATTTTTCAACCGCAGGGATCCAAGCACTGCAACACCAATAGAAGTAGTGTGTGGACCGAAGGGAAGACTGTTGAAAAATAAAAACTTTTCAGCCTATGAACTTTTCAGCCTCCCCTCGTATAGTATCGGATAGCCTCAAACAGCGATTATTAACCCTTCTTGTGGCAAGGTTTCATGGACAGATAGTGGTCCCACTGCCATAGGTGCAGCGCTGTGCCTGTCATGTGATGTTATATGACGTGGCCAAAAACTCCCCAGTTGATTTAAGTTGTACAAAGAATTCCACCTCACAAGGTGGCAGACATGTATAACTTACTGCTCTTGCCTTGGAGGACTTATGGCGGACATAGAACCATCCTAAAACCTCACTTCTGGACACCACAAAAGAAGAGTTTGTAAACAAATGTTGATGTTCGCCATTGCCATCGCCATGGCAAGACAGAGGAGGCATTTGCTCCCAGATTTGCAAACTATGATTCTAAAAAGAGATTATTTAGCTTATGAAGGTAAATATATACAATTTGTTACAACAGAGGGTGGGCGAAGCTGGTTGATGTTCACCTGCCATCGCCTCAGCGCCATGTGACTGGAGAGAACAATTGCGCTGGTTCCGTGTCGTCATACACACGTGGACAAAATTGTTGGTACCCCATGAAAGAAAAACCCACAATGGTCACAGAAAGAACTTGAATCTGACAAAAGTGGTAATAAATAAAAATTCTATGAAAATTGACCAATGAAAATCAGACAATGCTTTTGAATTGTGGTTCAACAGAATTATTTTAAAAAACAAACTCATGAAACAGGCCTGGACAAAAATGATGGTACCCTTAACTTAATATTTTGTTGCACAACCTTTTGAGGCAATCACTGCAATCAAACGATTTCTGTAACTGTCAACGAAACTTCTGCACCTCTCAGCAGGTATTTTGGCCCACTCCTCATCAGCAAACTGCTCCAGTTGTCTCAGGTTTGAAGGGTGCCTTCTCCAGACGGCATGTTTCAGCTCCTTCCACAGATGTTCAATAGGATTTAGATCAGGGCTCATAGAAGGCCACTTTAGAATAGTCCAATGTTTCGCTCTTAGCCATTCTTGGGTGTTTTTAGCTGTGTGTTTTGGGTCATTATCCTGTTGCAAGACCCATGACCTGCGACTGAGACCAAGCTGTCTGACACTGGGCAGCACATTTCTCTCTAGAATACCTTGATAGTCTTGAGATTTCATTGTACCCGGCACAGATTCAAGACACCCTGTGCCAGATGCAGCAAAGCAACCCCAGAACATAACAGAACCTCCTCCATCTTTCACAGTAGGGACAGTGTTCTTTTCTTGGTATGCTTCATTTTTGTGTCCGTGAACATAGCGCTGATGTGCCTTGCCAAAAAGTTCCAGTTTTGTCTCGTCTGGCCATAGGACATTCTCCTAGAAGCTTTGTGGCTTGGCAACATGCAGTTTGGCAAATTCCAAACTGGCTTTTTTATGATTTGTTTTCAACAGTGGTGTCCTCCTTGGCCGTCTCCCATGAAGTCCACTTTGGCTCAAACAACGACGGATGGTGCGATCTGATACTGATGTACGTTGACCTTGGAGTTCACCATGAATGTGTTTAGAGGTTGTTCTGGGCTTTTTTGTTACCATTTGTATTATCTGTCTCTTCCATTTTTCATCAAGTTTCCTCCAGTGGCCACGTCCAGGGAGGTTGGCTACAGTCCCGTGGTTCTTAAATTTCTGAATAATATGAGCAACTGTAGTCACAGGAACATCAAGCTGCTTGGAGATGGTCTTATAGCCTTTACCTTTAACATGCTTGTCTATAATTTTCTTTCTGATCTCCTGAGACAACTCTCTCCTTTGTTTCCTCTGGTCCATGTTTAGTGTGGTAAACACCATGTCACCAAACAGCACAGTGACTACTTGTCACCCTTTAAATAGGCTGACTGACTGATTACAAGTTTGTAGACACCTGTGATGTTAATTAGAGGACACATCTTGGTTGAACATGTCCCTATGGTCACATTATTTTCAATCTTTTCTCGGGGTACCATCATTTTTGTCCAGGCCTGTTTCATGAGTTTGTTTTTTAAAATAATTCTGTTGAACCACAATTCAAAAGCATTGTCTGATTTTCATTGGTCAATTTTCATAGAATTTTTATTTATTACCACTTTTGTCAGATTCAAGTTATTTCTGTGACCATTGTGGGTTTTTCTTTCATTAACAGAGGGGTACCAACAATTTTGTCCACATGTGTATAAGATAAATAGCGGTGGGATAAAAGCAAAATTGAGGTGGAATAATCATACCAGTTTCTGGATGTGAGGGAGGGAAAAATAAAATGACCGACAGAAGAGAAAATAACTACCAGGATGCCACAAAAGGACGAAGTGAGCGAGCTGCCTGGCCAGCATGAAGTGACAAATTTGTTTGTTTACATTGTACTGATTTTCTGGTTCATACAATTTGAAGATAAGATAACAAAATGCCCAAAACAAGAAACAGTGACAAAAAGCAAAACCATTGTTTGTGTAAATATGTCCAAAGTCCACTTTTGACTGAAAGTTATGTAATTTGATATGGCTGCCGTGACATTATGCAAATTAGGTGCATAAATTTACTTATCTCAAACTTTGTATCATATTCTACATCTTTCTATTTGACAGTAATCCATTATCTCTTACCACTTTCAAGTTATAGCCTTGGAAATCTCTGACATCTGAACTGAATATTTTCTTGAAAAAAATCTTGACCACTAGGGGCTTATGGCACAACGGAGCGCCTGTGGCAGTCACTGGGTTATTAATTTCTCCTCCATGTCTTCACAACAACAGGCAATGTACAGATCTGCTTCTCTTTTCCCTCCTCCCTCCTCTCTCGTCTTCTCCTCCAGCTGGGTGGTTCCTCTGGATTGGTTGACGGATCCATCCGTGGGAAGTCTTTGGCTCCTGGCTGCTACCCGACAATATGGCATCCTTGGTGTCCATATATTTAAAACCAGTGAAAAGTGCCTCTAACATCACTTCGTGCGAGAAATAGTAGGTTCAGTTAATGAATCTGTCATTATTTGACATCAAAAACCACTGGTCTAAAAGTTCAGGATGGCAGCGCTGCCTCCGGTGCATGACCGTATGGAAAAAATCATGACTGATCGGAATGTTTATGCAAATGAGCTGTAGGGGAATCCATGGGCGACTTGGCACAGTCGGCGGTTTTCACTGGTCTGGACCCAAATGCTTTCCATTGCGTTTCCAATACACAATGAATGGGAAGCAGAAAAACGATGGAACCAGTGGACACGTAGCATTATTGAGGCATACCCCACCCTACGGAGCTATCCAGGACTTACGAAGCTCCTTATCTCAGTCCCAAATCTACAGCGGATGCGCCACGGGCTGGAGAGAGGATCTCCCCTGTCTGTACCTGTGCCGATGAAGACGCGTCCCCAGGTGCAGACTCCTCCCGCTTCTCACAGTTCTCCAGCTCTAGGATCCTCTCCATGCCACCCCCCAACTCCGGTACCTCCACCCCACCTTTCGTCAGTTCCTGCCTCTGCTCCTCACTGTTCTCCAACACTAGCTCTTCACCGCCTCCTGGCTGTTTCCCACCAGATGCGCTCCACTGCCACACAGAGCATTTCACCTGGTTCTCCCACGGCAGCCCCAAAGACGGTGGCAATTTCAGCGGCAGCAGAGCCAGAATTCAGCCTCACTTCTCCAGCAGCTGCTTCTTGACTGCTCCAGAGAGTCCCTGCAGAAGCCTCCTCATCTTCTAGCTCCTCACCGGCTGTCCCGTCAGCTTCTTCATCCCAGAGCTTCTCACCGGCCGCCCTGCTGGTTCCTCTTCAGTGTAACTTGTCTGCTGCTGCGGTCATCCTCTCCTCCCCGGCATCAGCGCCTGCTGTTTGGCTTTAGACCGTCTCTCCGGCTTTACACCGTCTCTTCTGCTGCTCCGCCAGTGCCTCCAGAGGCTGTCACACCAGCTCCACCAGCAATGCTTGAGGCAGTCATCGCTGTACCAGCTTAGCAACTGGGGTCCTCACCAGCAGTGAAGCGGGAGTTAAGGCAAGTACTCTTTTTAGTATTTTTAACATCTGTACTTAAAGAGTATTGCCTTACTTCTGGTGGGGGAACCCAGCTGCAGCTCCCATCTGCTTCTGACCTCCCTCCGCCGGGCTCCACTGCTGGTTCCTGTGTCGACCCGACACTTACCTGTGTTTTTTCCTCCCCGTCAGGGTGGCTACATCGTGGATGGAGTTCCAGGGTCCTGAGCATGCTGCTCGCCAGCTTCCATCATTGTCTGGACTCACCGTCCACCAGCCTCCATCATCATCATCCGAGCTCGCCACCCTCCAACCTTCGCCGTCTGGGGTCGACGCCCTCCAACCTTCGTCATCTGAGCAGTTCGCTCCACCTTTGCCGCCTGAGGTTGCTGCTCCTCACCCTTTGCTGCCAGAGGTTGCCCCTCCTCAGCCCTCGCCATCTCCTGAGCTGAAGGCTCCTTGGCTGCTGTCTCCTGAGCTGAAGGCTCATCAGCTGCTGTCTCCTAAGCTGAAGACTCATCAGCTGCTGTCTCCTGACCTGAAGGCTCCTCAGGTGTTGTCTCCTAAGCTCAGCGTTCCTCGGCTGTTGTCATCTCCTGAGCTCAGGGTTCCTCCGCTGCTGTCTTCTCCTGAGCTCAAAACTCTTCAGCTGTAGTCCCCTGGGCTCGGAGTTCCCCTGCTGCCTTCTCCTGAGCTTAACGCTCCTGCGGCACCTTGCTTTTCTGTCTGTTGGCCCATGGACTCTGGGAGGCCACCCAGCATGCCATGCTCTTCCATTTGGTGGCCTATGGACTGTGGGAGGCCGCCAGACTCACCGTGCTCTTTGGTCTGGGGGCCCATGGACTCTGGGGGGGCCACCGGATTCGCCATGTTCTTTGGTCTGGGGCCCATGGACTCTGGGAGGCCCTCCCGACCCATCCTGTTCTTTGGTCTGGTGGCCCAGAGACTCTAGTTGCCCCCCCACCCCACCCCCATTCTCCGATCTGGGGGTCCTTGGACTCTGGTCGGCCCCTTGACATACTGTGCTTCCCCAGGTGGTGGTCCCTGGACTCCGGCCCACCACCCGATGAACTGTTTTTGTTCTGTTTTTTCATTCCCTCTGGTCCTTCGTCCCCCTCCACCCACCCGATTTGGGGTCCCTTGTTTTTTTTGTTTTTGGGGCATCTGGAATCTGCCCTTAAGGAGGGGAATTGTCATATAGACCATGTCCACGCTTTCTGTTATTTTTGAACTGTTTGCACCATTATTCTGGTATCACTAGTAGTTTGTGTATCCTTAGTTTCTTGTTTCAGCTATTGTTTTTTAGTCTCCGGTTCATCGCCATCATTTGTATGTTAATAGCTAGTTCGGCTCCGTTGTTCTCAGCCCCCATGCTGACTTGTCTGGTTAGCTTTTTAATAAATCCTTTTTGCACTTTAAGTCCTACCTGCCTGAAGGAGTCATATATCCTGTCTGCTGGAGGTTGTTATCCGACAGTTTAAACTGCTAGCACGTCTGTGGCAGGAGTCCATGGGTAAAAAAAAACAAACTTTGACGCTCTGATTCAGCTGCAGAACTCCCAGTCCTTCTGTCTCCAAGTGAGTGGCAGTGTCATTTTCAAGCCAGTTTTTTCTCCAATGTTGATACTTTTACTCCAGTGATGGCAGAATCTGTAGGCCATTACTAGCTAGCGCTATCCCTCGGATGTGAATGTGGGAGATTCGCCTGTGCTCACCTCTTTTCATTGACTTTGTATATATTCATGCCGCCCGTTCACATTTGGTCTGAACACATCTTTACAACTTTGTATCAAAATCTTTTCACTTTTCCTCCTCTTTCAAACACCAGGATATGTGAATAGGCCCACTCACATTCCACAAGGCTAATGGTGGCTAGCACTACAATAAATAGAATAAATCCTGTGATGAAAAGACTTACCGGTTCAAGGACATGCCCAGTTGTATGCACGGTGGCCCAGTACAATGACTGAAATTGCATCGGTCCTTAAAAGCAGTTTAATAGTAAAACCTATATTAATTTGGGTCATGTTCTCAAAGCAGCTAACTAACTAACCTGGAGGCTAGCTTCAGACAGGCCTGAGACAGCTCTTATGTCCTGACTGGCTCACTATAACAACAATCATTCACTATAAAAACACCTGTTACAGAGACATCACCAAAAATGCACCATCTAACTTGCCCTTTTCTAAGGGGAACTTAACTGAAATTTCACAGCAAGAAAAGGATTAAGCGGAAGAAGATGAAAAATACACAGACATGACACATTTGAGTGATTTCACTCTTCAACTATCTTGTCAGTCATAAAAAACATGTTACAAACATGCACCTGTAAGCTGGTTGCCAACCGCTAATCAAATCTAAAAGAAGAAGAAAAAAAAACAAACTCTTTTTTGGTGGAGTGTCACTTTAAGACAAATAAAACATAGTACCCAAAGGCAATTTTGCTGGGAAAAGGAAATCATACCAGTATTAAGAGGGCCACTGTTACCTTAAGAGCTCAAATCTCAAATCTTTATTTGGTGTGAGTGGTCAGATTTGCAGGGCCAAATGATTGCTAGCAACTGCTAAAAGAAGCTTTAGTAACAGCTTAAAAATTGCTTGGATTCATAACCAAGATGGCTATTTCTGACTGTATATGTGACATATCTGTATAACTGGACATTGTGTCTGCACTTGTAAACAAGGGCACTGCACACAATATATTATACATCCGTCCATAGCCATTAAAAAAGTAGCACACCTTCAACTGAACAATCGTTTATTCAATATACTCTAGATCTGTATTAAAACTGATAACCAAGTAACTGCAAGGAGATTAAGCAAAGCAAACAATCTCCAATTCAAAGTAGAAATTTAGAGAAAATATCAGAACATCAATTAACCCCCTACAATATGCAACAAACATTGTAAAAACTGACAAACAAACAAACAAACAAACAAAACAACCCAGCTTGAAAATTGTGGGAGGAATTAGCTGGACAGATTTGTATGAATGGACAGCCAACCGGACAGACATCATCATACCATAACACGTCCATCTAAAGACAAATGGAAAAGAATGAAGCAGACATCACAAATTTTTTATTGAAAGAAAACTTCCAAATAAATAAATAAATGGGAGGAGAAAAGTCCACAGAAAAAAAATGTTTAAGTGTAATGCATAACTTTAAACTTAAAAGAGGAATTCAGAAAAAATATTGGTAAGTGATAAGGACTTGTATTCGTTTAAGCCCCATTTCCACCAGTATCACCTTGGCTTTACTTTTTTTTACTTGTTTCGGTTTTTCGCCATTTCCACCCAAGTCCTCACGGTTTAACCGTTACGATTTTCGTGCCTGTTCAGAGGCAGGGTACAGCCGAGCGAAAAGCGAGGTGTGAATTGACGTCAATCGACTGCCAAACGCTGATTGGTCAGGGCGTAACGTCACCAAACGCGTCCGTTTTGTTTTCTGTTGAAGCTACACGACCGCCATTTGTAATTTCAGTGAGTAACTGCGGTGACTGGATTCACAATTGTGTTCTCATATAACGATGTCCACGCGCAAGTTTATTCCATGAACAAACGAGGAGGTGCGGACTTTTCTGTCCCTCGTAGCCGATGACTACATCCAGAGCGAGTTGGTGGGGCAACTTGCAATGAAAAAATATACTAGGAAGTGTCCGGCCTGCTATTATGGCAGAGAATTTGGACTCGACACGGCCACGGAATTGGAAAACGGTGACGGTGAGTGTTTTTTTGTTATTGTCCATCTTCTTGCCTTTCGGTCAAAAGCGCACTTTATTTAAGCAATAAAGAAAGTTGTTTGATTGTGGGCAATTGTGGTGATGGCTAGCCTGCTAATAGCTAGCTACCTCTGTACCTTGCTGCTACCTCGCATCAAGCTGCTGAATCGCGCTTTTATTTCAGTATTCACGTGAACAAAACGCTGACGTAAGCTTATTGTATTCTGGTTAAAAAGTTTTGTGTTTGCGGTACATGTTGCACTTTGTTTGTGAGCTTTATTGTGTGTTTTTTCCTTCTATACACAGTTTTCAAATCCCAGGGGTCCGCCTCACTGGACTGCCCCGGCATCTCCCGGTCAAGTGCTGGTAAGGCACAACAAACTGAAAATTACCACCCGGTTGTTTTTATATGTGATTGTTATTTTCTATAGACGCATAATAAGGAATTTAAAATGTCTTTCTACGTTTATAAAAATACTAGATTCAGGGGTGTTCATAGCCACAGTGGCCCAGTGTTATAGCTGTGTTGATGGTGGAAATACTGTTGTATTTTCACAAAAAAAAAAGGAGCACATGTACCGACTTCAAATCAAAATGCTTGATTGAAATTCTTCAAGTCAGCTAACACTATTAACCCATTCTGATTTATGAGGCCACAGTACAAAGAAATTCTTTTAAAAATAACCCATTAAATCAAAATACTTTTTTACAATTAATCCTTTTTGAAATGAAGGGGGGCCTAACCACATCACCACAGAAGTTGCTTATAGTCCACTCTACTGCGGGGCAACAACATGACAGTTGAGCTTAAATACAGCAACGAAGCATCCTACCACAGGCTTTCAACAGTTTAATTCCATAATATTTTTTCTGACATGTTTTGATCCAGTGTTATCTAAATACAATGACTTCTGTCTTTCATATAGGCAAGCTGAAAAGGTCCAACAACATTGCAGACCTTGCATCACTGATGGCCCAGAGTCATGCTGAGGAGATGCGGATCCATGAAAGGATGCTCGAGCAGCATCAACTGCAGCACGAACAGCGCGAAAGACACCTGCAGTTAGCCGCATTAAGAAGGGATGAGCTGACAGAGACGGCTTCCTTCCACGGAGCCTTCCTAAACCATTTTGGCAGTCTGGTCGAAGTACTGAAAGCTCCCCATTTGTTAACATGTTTTGGGAATATTTGTAATGCAATAAAATGTTAGTCTTTTGGATAAAAGTGTGGTTTGTATATTATAACACTGGATGATAAAGGCGAATAATTACATACACATTCCATTGCCTCATATGACCCTAATCCTGCTGTTCAGCCATAAAGGTGTCAAGATTTTTAATGGTAATGTAATTGTTATTGTTAAATTTAATAAATATTACCACTGCTGTATCCATTGCTCTACATTGGGTACAGTTTTTAAGTAAAACTGTAAGCAGTTGCACAGGTGTAATTTACATTCAGCAGTACACACTGATAAAGGTAAAAGTCGAATTAGATAAAAGGTAAGTACATGTGAATTGAATGTTATATCGGCATTCCAAATTCTGAGAATTCCAATAAATTATAAGCAGTCTAGTATAATATAAAGCGAAAATACCCATACATGTAAACCCAAATATAACATTTTCGATGTTGTAAACGTTGACATGTATATGATAAACCTATGCTATTGTGATTCAATAGATCCATAGTGATCTTTGGTTTGAAAAAGAAAATTATAATTTGGTGTTGGGCAGTGTGACAATGTCAGTGTATTTTTTTTCCACAATATCTTTATTGAACCTTTTTTTTTTTTTTAACAAACATGATACAAACAATCAAACACTAACACTAAAGTACTACAAAAAAAAAAAAATGCCCTAAAAACACCAACAACCACCAACAAAATCAAGTCTTCAACAATGCTCCTCTGTTTAGTCTAGACAATCCAATACATTAGTATACATATTATGTTCACCAGTTTGGAATTTACAAGGTCCACACACATCATTCACCTTCTTCTTCAAGAGTTATGTTTAAATTTTTTACATAATCAATAAAAGGTCTCCATATATTCTCAAACACAATTTCCTTTGATTTCAGTATATATGTTATTCTTTCTAATGGAAGGTTTGTTAACATCTGTCTTAACCACTGAGTCACATCTGGTCTATGAGTCTTTTTCCATAATAGTGCAATACATTTTTTGGCATTAAGCAAACTGAGGTCTATGAATGTTCTTTCACTTTTATTGAAATTATGCTTTTCTGGGTACAGACCCAACAAAAACAGTTTAGGATTCAATATGATTTGTTTTGAGATTATTTTTTCAATTGTTACCCTCACCTCCTCCCAAAACATTCTTATTAATCTACATTCCCATAAACAATGAAATAGGGTTCCTTTACTTTCCATGCATTTTGTGCATGTATCTGGTATATTTTTGTTATATTTATTTAACTCCTCCGGTGTAACATACATCCGCATTAACCATTTGAAATGTATCAATTTAAGGCGTGCATTTATTGATTTGGTTTGAGCTTCTGTACAAGCCAATTCCCATTGTTCCTCTGAAATTTCAATTTGCAGATCTTCTTTCCAGTAGTTTAATCTTTTCAGTGAATTTTCACTTGAAGATAGTGTCAATGAGTTATAAAACTCTGAAATAATACCCTTTCTTTTACTATCTTTCATCATCATTTTTTCCAAGGATGAATAAATAGGTCGAGTGAGAGCTTTATTTTGATTTGATCGAATAAAGTTTCTAAGTTGAAGATATTTAAAAAAATGTGTTCTATTGAGATTAAATTTGATCCTCAGCTCTTCAAAAGACATTATGTTGTCTGCACATGGCAAATATAAATCCTGAATCTTTTGTATCCCTTTTAAATTCCATACTTTAAATACAGCGTCCGCTCTCCCTGGTTTAAAATATTGATTACCCCATATTGGACTAAATTGTGACAATAACTGTAGTTCTTTTAAATAGTTTTTAGCTTCACACCATATTTTGATCATATGCTTTACAAATGGATTTTTAACTTGTTTTTGTAATTTTTTTGCCGAATCTGAGTATATGAATATGGGAAGAGGTAAAGGTAAATTGTATGATTCCATTTCAGTCCAGTGAGGGAGATCATTTGATGAAAAATAATATGTCATAGACCTCAGTTGTGCCGACCAATAATACAACATAAAATTTGGACATTTCAGACCTCCACGATCAAATGGTAAATATAATAAAGACAAACGTAATCTAGCCCTCCTGTTGTTCCATATAAATTCCACTAACTTTTTTTTTATTCTTGAGAATAGATCTAAAGGTGGTGATAAGGGAATGTATTGAAATAAATAAAGTATTTTAGGTAAAATATTACTTTTAAGTATATTGATTCTCCCGATCATCGACATTGGTAGTGACATCCATCTCTGAGTTAACTCATTGATATCTGACATTAAGGCTTCATAGTTGACACTGGCGACTGATTCTAGCTTAGGCATAATTTGGATTCCTAAATATTTAAACTGATTTACAACATTGAATTGATTTACCTCAGGGGCTGGGTAATTTCTCTGGGTCTCATTTAGCATTAATATTGAAGATTTAGTTTTATTTATTTTATATCCTGATATTTCCCCAAAATTCTTTATTAAATTCAACAAGGTTGGAATTGATTTTTTTAGATTCGACATAAACAAAATTATATCATCGGCGTACAGGGAGATTTTATGTTCTGTTGGTCCAACTTTAATTCCATATATTTGTGAATGTAAACGTATCGCTATCGCTAAAGGTTCAATTGCCATAGTAAACAGTAAAGGTGAAAGTGGACAGCCTTGTCGACATCCTCTATTGATTTTTATTGGTTTTGAAATATTGTTATTTGTTAGGATTTCTGCTGTAGCATTATTGTATATTATTTGAACCCATTTTATGAAATTATTTCCAAGTCCAAACCTTTGTAGGACTTCAAAAAGAAAGGGCCATTCAACTCTATCAAAGGCCTTTTCGGCGTCCAATGATAGGAGAGCTGTATCCGGTGCTTCTTTATTAAAATAAATAATATTAAATAGTCTTCTTACATTATGGAAGCCTTGTCTACCCTTTATAAAGCCATTCTGATCTCGATTAATAATATTTGGTAAAATTTCTTGTATTCGTCTTGCTAAAATTTTACAGATTATCTTAAGGTCGGCGTTTAATAGGCTTATTGGTCTCATATTTTCACATTTATTAGAGGGCTTACCTGGTTTTGGCAGCAGTATAATTAAGGCATTATTTATGTATGATGGTAAATTATTATTTTGAAATGCTTCTAAAACCATTTCCAAAAAAGGTTTTATGTCAGTGTATTTAGTAGGATTAAAAAAAGTTTCATCATAAGATTTCTAGGTTCATTGGCAATTCCATCAAACCAAAAGTGAGTTGTGTAGCTGCAGCATTTTTTTTTTGAGTCATTTCTACGTTGTTTTAGTGTGTAATTAGCCACCACTGAACAGATAACCGTTATAAATAACAATAGATGGGAAAAATGATACACAATGGGCCTAGATTTGGATTGGCTTTTTTATAATATCAATTATTTGGTAAGTTAAAGTTAACTGGAAGTATAACAAGTTTCCACATATAATTCCAAGGTCAACTGGCAATTCCATCAAACCAAAAGTGAGTTGTCTAGCTGCAGCATTTTTTTTTTTTGAGTCATTTCTACGTTGTTTTAGTGTGTAATTAGCCACCACTGAACAGATAACCCTTATAAATAACAATAGATTGTACAATGATACTCAAATGATACACAATACAAAAAATGGGCCTAGATTTGGATTGGCTTTTTTATAATATTTTTAATTATTTTGTAAGTTAAAGTTAACTGGAAGTATAACAAGTTTCCACATATAATTCCAAGGTCAATTGGCAATTCCATCAAACCAAAAGTGTGTTCAGTCTAGCTGCAGCATTTTTTGGGAAATCAGTTTATCATCAGTGTATCATTATTACACAATACACAAAATGGGTCTAGATTTGGATTGGCTTTTTTATAATATTATAAATTATTTGGTAAGTTAAAGGGGTTTAGGATTAAGCTTCTGCATTATTTTAAATTACCCCAGTGTTTCAGCATTTAATTAACCATCTGTTAACATTTAACCGTTTTGAACAACAGAGGCGACGTAGTTTAAAAGTGCACAACATTTTATTTAAAAAACACATTTGACATATGTATGCACATGAACACTGAACAAATGAAATGATCTCTGCTTCATATGCAGCTGCTTCAGATTCCTCCTGGGCAACCGCTATTCTCCTCTCCTGCTCCAACGTGTGTTGTCTCAATCCACGTCGTCTTCTCCTGTAAAATTCTCTTGTCTCGTTAAAGATATTCATTGTGGAAATCCTCCGCTCGTAATCCGCTATTTTTTTCTGTGTTGTTGAGGAGTCAGTCTCGTCCTTTATACGTCAGCAGTGTAGCGCCACCTCGATCCCGCCCACCCCAGCAATACTCGGCTTTCCGTGGTTGTGATGGAGGCGCAGCCGCGGGAGAAACAAGTAGTAAAGAAAAGAAAAGAGTAGCGCAGAACTATATAGTGGAAATGTGGCTTTAGAGTCAACAATTAACCTAACATGCATGTTTTTGGATTGTGGGAAGAAGCAGGGGAACCTGGAGTAAACCCACACAGCACAAGGAGAACATGCAGGTTCCCACACCTGACAGCCCGGTGTTAGCAGCAGCACTCATTGGGCACTGCTGTCTCACCTTTAGATTTTTTTTGCTGGGCTGGCAAAATGTCATGAAATATCCCGAAAAGACTCAATTCAACAACCCAAAAGCCTGATTTTAGAAACTGCTTCATTCCCACTTGTGACTCTGAAGATTTTTTCTGTCAGAATTGCTCACTTAAGTATTCCATGTCACATTCAGCAGTCTCACATTTTAGTGTAATAAATGTCACAGGGAGGAGAGAGTTCATGAAATTTTAGAAATGGAAAAATATACAAAACCAAAACTGATAAGGACGCTTCCCTGGGTTCAACTTAATGTGTAGAGCAGTTGACTCACGACCTGCAGGAGGGACCATGGTGCTATGTGAACAGGGCTACCTACTTTGACTTCTGCCTCTGCGACCTGGTCCCTCAGATAAGCGGTAGAAGATGGATGGATGGAGTTGACTCAGAATGACATAAAATATATGAAGCTTTAATCAATAAGTGCTGAGATAATTAATTAGTAGCTAGTAAAACGAGCTTTCTAGCAGACTAATTTGTTTTTGCTTTCAGTCAGCTTGCACTTTTAGAGAGATTGCAAATGCAGGGTCTGCAGGACTTGAATACCAAAGACACACACCTCAATTTCCTTTTTAAGTTTAATTATTCTCTACCTCTGTTTGGATGAAATTCATCAGATGTTTAGAGGAGTGCCTTCTGTTAGTATCAGGAGAAACACAATGCAGAATATACTGTATATAATTAATTTACCAGTTTAAAAAAAAATCTGAGTGTAATATAAAGTCTTTTTGTCACAAACCCCCATGCGCCATAACACGGCGCATGAGGGAGAGAATGAAAAATCCAATTGCAGGAGTAGAGAGTACCATGTTTATTAACCTCTTGCACTCCGGGATACCGCGGGCGGTCACGTCTCTGCGTCCTAGTGCGTCTCAGTGCGCATTGAAAAAAAAAAAAAGCTGCATTTCCATTCTTCCAGTACAGACACAGCTGCGAACAGAAGGCCAAAGGAGTGTTTTGATTGGTTTAGATTTGATTGACCTCTCATTCGACTAATAAGAGCCTTGAATTGGGTTTCTGAAACCTTGAAGAACCAATGACTGAACACCTAGCAAGAAGGACCTGCCTACCAACGACTGCGAATACAGCGAGCCAATTGAAGCAGAGAAGTTCGACGATTGAAACGCATGCGTCCCGTGCGTAAAATCTGTTTTGTGTAAGCCGCTGGGTGACACACATTGAGACCTGTGTGTTACGGTAGCATTCGCCAGTCTTTTTTTTATTACTACTGTTCTTATTTGTTTTGAAAAATCGTTCGTCAAAACCGCAATCATGGAAGCGCAAAACCGCAATAATGGAATCATGGTTTGACCGGGTCGGGTGACCAGAACCACGAGTCCGTAATAAACGGACCAGCTTCATGTTCGTCTGACAATGAGGAACAGATGTTTGCCAATGACACTGCTGTTGTGGACAGTAAGTGTTATAAGCTAAATTATTCTTTATCATTGAAAATAGTAATAAAAATGACTCTTGACCGATCGGTAATTACAATGGTGCCTCATAGCCACATGACGGACCGTTTTTTGTGCACCGAGCTCCTCTGTAGCGGGGGGTGGGGGGGTGGAGGGAGTTGTTATCCTCTACATTGCAGATATTTTAGTATAATTTTTATTGCACTGTAGGTTATTTTTTCCTTGTAAAAAAAGGCCACACATTTTTTACGTGGCATGCTTCTTTGTGTGTGGGGGCTTGTTTGTTCATTCATTCATTCATGAATGAATAAACACCCCCCCCCCCACACACACACACAGCCCTGAGTGTCACCTTTCACTAGAGCCCAAGATGAAGCTTCTATGTTTCAGCATTCAAAAGTTACAGACGTTTTTCCAAACTGTGCCATTTGGCACAATTTGGCACAGTTCAAAAACGCCTGGGAACAACCTGAGAAAAAAGCTGTGTAATATATTCATTTTTTGTGGTATTGTTACAAAATTTTGACCTCAGCTTGATAACGCTTGGTTCTACATTTCTGTTGCATTTTCCAGCCAGTATCTGACAGCTGTGTGTTATTTGCAAGCATTTGTATCTAAAAAAAAACCACCCAGGCGAACTTTATTTTCTTCAGATTCAGTATGTTTAGATGACTGTTACTCAGTGGCAGAAACTTAGAGAGATTATGACTGTTTTGCCAAAAAATTCAAAGTGTTTTCTTTTAAATGAGACCAACCCCATGAAGATGCTGCAAAGGGTTGAAGAACAGCTTTTGATTTACTTTGGGTATGTTATTTTTACGCGTTTTTAGGGAAATTGACCAGAGTGCAAGGGGTTAAAGTTCACAAAATACCAAGTCCAATAATCACCAAGTTCAGTTCAGTTTAACCACACAATATACGGAGAGGTGTAATGACAGGGTTAGGCCACCAAACATACAGGGCACCTGCCGAATGCTCAACAGCCTGGTGAATACAGAGCCTAGTGCTGCAGGGCTGCGTTGGGCACAAAACAGGAAAGGCGAGCAGCCCAGTGCTGCAGGGCTGCTAGCACAAGAGAAAAGGCTAAAGACACTTACAGGTCTGGAGCTAATCCGGGGCGAACCGTGCAGTCTGGAGGTTGAAGCAGAGAAGCAGAGCCAGCCGAAACACCAAGGAATTGACTGTCTTCAAATGTCAGGCTGAGTAACACACAGGTAGTGGATAAACATACACAGAGGAACACGCTGCCACGAATGAAGGGGAATGCCCTGACAATCTTTTTCCTCTGGAGCGGCAAACAAATACTCCTGAAGCTAACGAGGAAAGAGACTGCCGGTGTGAGAATGCGTGGGCAGAACTGATTGGCACCAGGTGTGTGAGAGGGCATGTAAGAGCGTGTGCATGTGTGTGTACATGTGGTGTGTGTATGTGTGTGAACACCCGTGACCGTGCAGCTGATGGCACTTGACAGGAGGAGGGGGTGTGCCAGAGCTGTCAAGAGGAAACTAGGGCAAATAATAACAATAAGTCAGAACTGGGTTTGGAGATTCATGACACTTTTTGTGTGTTTAAGAGCTTAATCTATAACACCGCACCTTACTTTATATGATAAACATGCATATGTGACATGAAAATAAATCCACTTAAAGAACTTATATTTGTCAAGTAGTGTACTTCCTATACTTAACTAAAGCCTTACCTTTCTTCACTTTGTTCTGAGGTGAAATCAGTAAAATATCATACTTATCATATTATCAGTTTTTTTTCCTGTTGCTGCTCCTAAATTGTGGAATAATCTGCCTTTGTCCATCAGACAGGCCTCTTCACTGTCCATTTTTTAAAATTCAGTTTAAAACCCATTTTTATTCTCTGGCTTTTGGCCCAGTTTGAGACATTGGTTTTATTTGTTTTTATTGTCTCTATTGTATGATTGTTTTATTTGTGCTGTTTTGTACTTTTTTTGCTGTGTTTAATCATTTTTATGTTTTTATATTTTATACTGTACATCATTGATGTACAGCACTTTGTATCAGTTGTCGTTTTTAAAGAGCTTTATGAATAAAGTTGAATTGGATTGGATACATTATTCTGGCTCAATTAATTCTTCCACCCTACAGTAACAGTTTGACTGAGAATATCTGCTACCTACAGTGCATCCAGAAAGTATTCAAAGCACTTCTTTTTTTCCACATTTTGTTATGTTACAGCCTTGGTCCAAAATGGAATAAATTCATTTTTTCCTCAAAATTCTACACACAATATCATATGAAAAATGTTTTTTTGAGATTTTTGCAAATTTATTAAAAATAAAAAACTAAGAAATCACATGTACATAAGTATTCCCAGCCTCTGCTCAATACTTTGTTGATGCACCTTTGGCAGCAATTACAGCCTCAAGTCATTTTGAATATGATGCCACAAGCTTGGCTTGCTCTCTTTTGTCTTCCTTCTTTCCATAGTAGAGCATTTTTGCCTAGCTCTAGGTGAGGAGGGCCAGCTGCAGCCGTACGCTGCACCTGAGCTCACCTTGCTGGGCTCTGCCACTGCCGGTGACCTTGACCCTTCCTCCTCTGTGTCGTGAGTCCTCTTCTAGGGTTGCCGGAGAGAGGTCCATGTCACCGGATGAGACTGAGGATCCAGGCTCGCCACTGGAGGTTATTGTGGCCACTGCTATCCCTGCTGCGGTCTCCATGGGTCCAGCTCCCCGTCTGCCGAAGGTCGTTGGTTGGGTTCTGCCTCAGCCCAGGTCTCTGGGGGTGCCTGTGATTGACCGCCTCCTGGCTTGGGTTCTCGTACGGATCGGCTGGCCCAGGGTCAAGATGGCATGGAAGTCAGCAGTGGCCCAGCCAGATCCCACCGTGGGTGCAGCAGGGGTCCCCCCAGGCTCCAACATGGGTGCAACCATGGCTCAGTCGGGGTCCACCGTGGGTGCTACACTGGCCCAATTGGGGCTCGCTGCGGGAGCAATGAGGCCTCGGATGGGGGTCACCGCTGGTGCAGCCATGGCCCAACCCGGGTCCACTGCAGGGGCAACAAAGTCTCAGCGTCACGTCAGGACCACCAAGGATGCCGCCAGCCAGTCCAAGAACACCAGGGTCTCCTTTCTCTTTCCAGACACCTAGTGGGTGATCCTTTTCTTCCTGCTGGGCATTGTCATGGTCTACCGGGTCCTGCCACCAGTGACCACAGGGGTCTCTCTTCCCTGGTCCGGCCGCTCACCTCCAAGTGTCCCGGTGGGCAGGCTGCCCTCTTGCTTTTCCCCCTGGTCCTGGTGGCTCAACGATGTGGGCCGGCCCCCTGAAGGTCTGAGTCTCCTGGTGGTGGTGGGGGGACACTTTCCGGTCCGTTTCACCTGGCCTGGTGGCTGAGGAACCCCTGTCGGCCGCTCGAGAAACTGTACCGTCGGAGTCGGTGGCCAGTTTTTCCAGGCAGGCCACCCGACTCACCTTGCCTGGCGGTCCAGCTGGCGTTGGACTTTGGCAGGCCACCTGGCCTGGTTCATGGATGTTCGTGGGCCTGGGACAGTGGCCGGCCGTCTGAGCCTTGGGACTCTTGGGTTTTGGGGAGGGGTTATTGTGATTTTGGGGTTGGGAAGTGTTGTATTGTGTTGTTTTTTTTTTCCCCTTGGTTAAATCTCTCCTGACCCGTTTCCCCTCTCCTCCTGCCCTGGTTAGTTGTGTTGGCCTTCTGGGTGGTGGTGGTGGTGGGAGACAGGTTTTCTCTTGGGGTTTGTTTTCTGTGTTGATGGTACGGTGGGTGTCTGGTTACACCCCTTGGGGAGGGGGGGGGGCTCTGTCATGTTTGGGGTTGTTTTCAACCCCGTCCATGATCTGTGGCTGTAGATCTTTGATTATTGCTTATTAATTCCAGCTGGCAGATTACTTGAGCGCCGCCCTCTACCAGTCCTACGGTCACGCCTCCTCCTTTCGCCAGACATTCACCGGCTGTATCTCATCACCACATGCACGCACGCAAGCACACTCACACATGCACATACACATTCCAATCAGTCATGCACTTGCTTGCCACACTACTGTGTCCACTTGCCTTCAATAGTGATTTGGGTACTTATGGGAGGCAGTGTGATCAGTCAGTGTGGCAGTTTAGTCAACTTTGGACTTCTTGGCTCGTGGACTGTTGGCTCTTTCCCTTGGACTAAAATTGTGTTGTTGCTCCAGAGCCTGTTCGCTCCAACACGCATGTGTGTCCTCTTTTATTTACCCCTTCCTCTCTGCTCCTGCTCAGTCTGGAGCGCACTTGGCATCTCTCTGCTCCTGCTCAGTCTGGAGCGCACTTGGCATTTCCTCCTCACCAACTAAGTTTGTAGCCGGTTGCCTCATCACGATCTGTGACTGTATATGGACATTTTGTATATTTTTCCTTCTGTAAATAAACACGTTACATTATTGCACGTTGGGCTGGTATCAATTCATATGTTCGCTGCGAGATTATGCAGCGGGCATGACAGTGGACTCCAATTAAGCTGTAGAAACATCTCAAGGATGGTCAGTGGAAACAGGATGCACCTGAGCTCAATTTTGAGCTTCATGGCAAAGGCTGTGAATACTTATTTATATGTGATTTCCTAGTTTTTTTATTTTTAATAAATTAGCAAAAATCTAAAACAAAAACTTTTTTCACAATGTCATTATGGGGTATTGTGTGTAGAATTTTGAGGAAAAAATGAATTTAATCCCTTTTGGAATATTGCTGTTGTGGAGAGTGTGAATAACGGAGGCAGATTTATGGACAGACGACTTGATTCCACTCTCTCATCAGTCATACACAGAAAAAGCATGTCACAATACACCATGGGTTCCCCTTTTATCCCAATCGCTCATCTCACATTTGCATGACACTTCACATCACATTGCATGACATTTAACATCACAATACCTTCATCCTTTCTCCCCCCAACCTCTTCTTCGTGCTATCTCCCCACGATCTCCCTAGCTATTGTTCTCCTCTCTTTACCCTCTGCATCCATTCTGAGATGATTCACCCAGTGTCTACACCCCACACCCCAGTATCTCAGACCGAGTCTCAGTCCCCACGTCCTTTTGGCTTCAGTCTCCTCCCATATCTGCTGTAACGGGGGTTTACCGCCTCCGCAGCGCTGCTGTGCCAGCGGGGAGCTGCTGGGAGTGTGTCTGACTGCGGGTGGGCCATGTCGAGGGGGGAGGAAACTTCAATTTGCCCGTGTGGCTGTCCTGATGAATCGTTTACCTGGGGAGTTCTCAGTGGGGGTCTTCCACGCAGAGGGGCCCGAGCCAACAGCACTTGCTCGTCCGCCACTACAAAGGCGGGCTTAAGTCTATCTAAGCATATTTTCTCCCGACGACCCCCCAAGTCTAACAAAAAATGTTTGTCCCCTGTTTCCAGCACTCTGAACGGGCCATCGTAGGGTGGACGCAATGGAGGGCGGTGGGCATCGTGCCTGACGAACACAAACTCCATGTTCTTCAAAGTTTTTGGCACAAAAGCGCGTGGAAAACAGTGGTGAGCCAGGCCCGACAGCATGCCTGTGTCTGCACTATGCTGCAAACGCTGAGATGGGCAGCTGTCCAGCGCGGGATTGTCTGGCAAAAATTCCCCGGGCAGCCGCAGTGGCTGAGAAAAAGCAAGCTCTGTCGGGGAATCCTCCAAATCCTCTTTTGGTGCGGAACGCAACCCCAATAAAACCCACGGCAACCGGTCTACCCAATTTGCATCCGTCAGAGAAGCCCTGAGCGCTGCTTTCAGTGACCTATGAAAATGCTTGCATAACCCATTGCCCTGTGGGTTGTACACGGTTGTGCGATGAATTGCAACACCCAGGCTGCGGGCCATTGCGGACCAAAGGTCGGAAACAAACTGAGGGCCCCTATCGGATGTGATGTCCGACGGGATTCCAAAACGCGCCACCCATGTCGTCAAAAAAAACGCGCGCCACGTCCGCGGACGTGGTTGCCGCCAGCAGGACTGCTTCTGGCCAGCGTGTGGTGCGGTCCACCACTGTCAGAAGATGCGTGCACCCCTGCGATGGGGGGAGGGGGCCCACAAGGTCCACGTGAACATGATCGAACCTCTTAGCCGGTATACAAAACGGTTCCAAAGGAGCCTTCGTGTGACTGTGTACTTTGGCCCATTGGCACGCTACGCAGGCTGCAGCCCACTCTTTCACTTGTTTGCGCAGGCCTGGCCACACGAACTTCGCTCCCACCATTTTGACTGACGCGCGCACTCCTGGGTGTGCCAGAGCGTGAACTGACTCAAACATGCGGCAGCGCCACACGACCGGGACCACCGGGCGCGGGCGTCCCGTGGAGACGTCGCAGATTAGTTCAAAATGTGCAATAAAAATGTGTATGCCTGGCAGGGGTAGATTAACTGAAATAAAATCTTGATTCAATTATCAAAAATGCAAATTGCCTTAATTAACATGGTTAGTGACCGGAGTGGTGGCCTAGCTGGTAGAGCATCCACCACACAAGCAGGAGATCATGGGTTCAAATCCCGGCCGGGTCATACCAAAGAGCATATAAAAAAATGGTTCTTTCCGTCTTCTAGTTTGGTGCTTAGCATAATAGAATGGGGAAAGGAAAGTTAACACACAGAGCTACCAGAAAGACCAACTCCCCTCTGTAGCTTTCACTACTTAAAGTAGCTGTGTGGCCTAGGGTCTCTGAAATGGAGATAGGCGACGCCCATATGCTAGAAGTTGTGGCATGGGATCAACTTAAAGTGGTTAGTAACATGTGCATTGAAGCACATTTCATAACAGAAGGAGACCAAATTTTACAGCACAAAAATACTTTAATTCACATTGAAAATGTTGGCACTTTCCAGGGACAGAAGTAGCATTAAAGAATTTAAACCAATTAGTTCCAGCAATTTTTAGACAGCAAGATTTTCTTTCAATTTTCAAGTCTTTAGGCACAAAATCAGACTGTTAGCATTGCATTCATATTCAACCACCCATCAACAGCATCTTTAGTTAAATTAATCCCATATGTAGATGACATACAATTCTTAAAGACTGCAAAATACACATTTTATACAGTTTTAGACTTCTAAGAGATGTGTTTCTAACAAACGGTAAAAACAAGACTGAGCCACCTGTTAAATGTCAAACTTGTTGGAAAATCTGTGGTCATTTGATTTGTCCTTAATTTGTAATAAAGCTGCAGTACATACATACAGAAAAATTTTGACAGGTACTTGACTAATAACAATTAGCATAATGTTGTGTAAAATATATATAAAAAGAATATTTTGCCCCCCCCATCAGAGCTCGTGTCAGTCATCTCTGACTAGCTCAGTCTTATCTGGAATCCTCGGGATGTGGTCAGCCAAGAGAAATGATGACTTCTAAGAAAGAATTTATTCATTTATTCATAGAGTATATTAGCAATTCAACACATTATACCAGTTTAGTTTTGAGAAGAAAAAAAAAATAATTTGGAGGCGAGAGGTGTGAGGCGGAATGTTTGGCTGGCTATTTGCCTATGAATGGAGAGATTTTCACCCAAACTTAAATCAGCTGAGAAGGAAGACTGCTGTTACTGCTGTGCCCTGCCACTGCAGGACTGGGGCACTGGCAAAGTGATACCTTCTCTCTGAGCAGTAATGGACACTAAATTGTCCCTAATTAATTCAGCCGCATAATCTCCGATGATTGCTGCCTTATCGCTCACATATTGGAAGACACCCAGATGGGCTGACTGTCAGCATCAAGAAAGCAGAAGTTTTATATATGCACACCCCCTACCATTCCTGTCATCACCATTAAAAATGACTCAAAGTCTGTAGACAGATTCTGCTCTCTTGTTGGAACTGTTTCACAAAACGCAAAAATCGACAATGAAGTGATACTTCACATTAGCAAAGCCAGCCAGTCATTTGGACACCTACATCATCGACCCAACTCAGAATGTGGTGTGAAACTCAGCACTATGATCGGGGTCTACCAGCTTGCAGTCCTGTCCACTCTACTTTATGGCTGTGAGACATGGACAACTTATCGCTCACACCTGAAGAAGCTACAGAGCTAGCCACTTGGCAAGAAGCATGTCATGCAGGTGCGTAGCACCCATCATCATCAACCCTTCACCATGTCTGTCCTCACTGCAGCAAGCCACGTGGTTCACATATAGAACCTGTTAGCTACTGTAGATTCAAACACCCCCCTTAACCAACCTGGGAGAAGACATTTGTCAAGGACGACGACTTGGTCTATCATCAAAATGTCAACAGTCAGCATTAGTCCACTTATCAATACACTGCCAGTGAGGTTTTTATTGGTAAATTCTAATTTAGGAAAACCTGCTATTTGGGCTGCTATTGAATTTTTGTCAAAGATAGAGGCATTTGGTTTTCAAATGGTCAGAATGGAAAAGAAGGGAAAGTCAAAAGATTTCTGCTGGATGGCTGGATCTGCATCAGGAAGAAGAACTTGCTAATAATTTAGTAACATTACCAAATTGGGCTGGATTTTGCAGCCTCTAGCCCAAAAAAAGGAATCTAGCAAAAAGAACCCACAGTGCTGTCCAGTATGAAAGATGAGGTCCGACAGAATCTGCTCCAAATGAACAGAATAGTAAAAAGTAACATTTAATAATGATTAAAAGAATGTTGTGAAAGTGATATGTGCATGCAAATATAGAACACAGTTTTTGCGACTCACCTACTGTATCTCAGATATTGTGGACCGAAAAATAAAGTGCGACAAAAACAAAACAAAAATGCAGGTCCTCTAATGGACAGTTGAAGGTGGTTCAAAATCAATTAAATTCCTATAAGCTATTATCCACAAATATCCAACTTTTGAGATAAACTACCTCAACTCAGGAGTTGTACCGGCTGGAGTCCCACAAGCCAACAAAGCTCGGTAGGACTCCTTCAACTTGATGGCTCCCCTCACCTGTGGCGTCCTCTATTTGGTTTGGGGGTTGCCACCACGAGAGGCATGACAACTTTACGGCCACAGCTCTGGGCAGTCGCATCAGCAATGGAGGTGAAGAACACAGCCCATTCAGATTCCATGTCTCCAGTCTCCCTCGGGATGTGGTTGAACTTCTTCCGGAGCTTGGAGTTGAAGACCTCTCAGACAGGGGCCACAGTCAGATGTTCCCAGCACACCCACTCTATACGTTTGGGTCTGCCGGGTCTGAATGGCATCCTCCCCTGCCTTCAGATCCAACTCACTACCAGGTGGTGATCAGTTGACAGCTCTGCACCTCTCGTCACCCGAGTGTCCAAGACATACAGTGGTGTGAAAAAGTGTTTGCCCCCTTCCTGATTTCTCATTTTTTGTACGTTTGTCACACTTATGTAAATGTTTCAGATCATCAAATAAATTTAATTAAATATTAGACAAAGATAACATAAGTAAACACAAAATGCAGTTTTTAAATGAAGGTGTTTATTATTAAAGGAAAAAAATCCAAACCTACATGGCCCTGTGTGAAAAAGTGATTGCCCCCTAAACCTAATAATGATTGGGCCACCCTTAGCAGCAACAACTGCAATCAAGCATTTGTGATAACTGGCAATGAGTCTTTTACAGCACTGTGGAGGAATTTTGGCCCACTCATCTTTGCAAGATTGTTGTAATTCAACCACACTGGAGGGTTTTCGAGCCTGAACCACCTTTTCAAGGTCATGCCACAGCATCTCAATCGGATTCAGGTCAGGACTTTGACTGGGCCACTCCAAAGTCTTCATTTTGGTTTTCTTAAGCCATTCAGAAGTGAACTCGCTGGTGTGTTTTGGATCATTGTCCTGCTGCAGAACCCAAGTGCACTTCAGCTTGAGGTCATGAACAGATGGCCCAACATTCTTCTTCAGGATTTTTTGGTAGACAGCAGAATTCATGGTTCCATTTACCACAGCAAGTCTTCCAGGTCCTGAAGCAGCAAACAGCTCCAGACCATCACACTACCACCACCATATTTTACTGTTGGTATGATGTTCCTTTTCTGAAATGCTGTGTTACTTTTACGCCAGATGTAATAGGACACACACCTTCCAAAAAGTTCAGCTTTTGTCTCGTCAGTCCACAGAGTATTTTTACAAAAGTCTTGGGGATCATCAAGATGTTTTCTGGTAAAACTGAGACGAGCCTTTATATTCTTTTTGCTCCGCCGTGGTTTTCATCTTGGAACTGGCCTACAATCTCTTTGTTATGGTAGTCATGAACACTGACCTTAACTGAGGCAAGTGAGGCCTGCAATTCTTTGGATGTTGTTGTGGGGTCTTTTCTGACCTCTTTGATGAGTCGTTGCTGAGCTCTTAGGATAATTTTGACCGGCTGGCCACTCCTGGGAAGGTTCACCACTGTTCCATGTTTTCGCCATTTCTGGATAATGGCTCTCACTGTGGTTCGCTGGAGTCCCAAAGCTTTAGAAATGGCTTTATAACCTTTTCCAGACTGATAGAGCTCAATTACTTTGTTTCTCATTTGTTCCTGAATTTCTTTGGATCGCAGCATGATGTCTAGCTTTTGAGGATCTTTTGGTCTACTTTACTTTGTCAGGCAGGTCCTATTTAAGTGATTTCTTGATTGAGAACAGGTGTGGCAGTAATCAGGCCTGGGTGTGGCTAGAGAAATTGAACTCAGCTTTCCAAAGATGTGATAAACCACAGTTAATTCATGTTTTAACGGGGGCGGGGGTCACTTTTTCACATAGGGCCATGTAGGTTTGGATTTTTTTTTTACCCTTAATAATAAACACCTTCATTTAAAAACTGCATTTTGTGTTTACTTGTGTTATCTTTGTCTAATATTTAAATTTGTTTGATGATCTGAAACATTTAAGTGTGACACACATACAAAAAAATGAGAAATCAGGAAGGGGGCAAACACTTTTTCACACCACTGTATGGTGGCAGGTCTGATGACACAATAACAAAACTGACCATCAACCTGCGACCTAAGGTGTCTTGGTGCCAAGTGTACATATGGACACCCTTATGCTTGAACATGATGTTAGTTATGGACAAACTGTGGTTCGCACAGAAGTCCAATAACTGAAAACCACTTGGTTTCAGATCAGGCAAGCTGTTCCTCCCCCATCAAACCCCTCCAGGTTTCGCTGTCTTTGCCCACGTATGTGTTGGAAGTCCCCTAGTAGGACAATGGGTCTCCGAGACGAGCACACCAGTCAGAGACCCCAAAAAGGGTGGGTACTCTGAAACATCATTTGGTGCATAGGCACAAATGATGATTAGAGCCTGTTTCCCAACCTGAAGGTGCAGAGAAACAACCCCTTCATCCACTGAGGAGAACCCCAACATAGAGGAGGCCAGAAGGGGGGGGATACGAGAATACCTACCCCTGTTCACCTCCTCTCACCCAAGACAACTCCAGAAAAGGCCAAGGTCCAAGCACTCTTCGGGAGAGTGGTTCCAAAACTCAAGCTTTGAGATGAGCCCAACTATAGCTAGCCTGTATCTCGCAACTTCGTGCACAAGCTCAGGCTCCTTCCCCACCAGAGAGGTGAAGTTCCACATTCCAAAGGCCAGTACAGTAAGTCGGGGATTGGATCCCCAAGGTCTCTGCCATTAACTGTCACCCAATCCACATAGCACCAGACACCTATGATCCCTCTTGCAGGTGGAGAGCCTACTGGAGGGTGGACGCATGTGGCTCATTGGGGCTGAGCCCGGCCAAGTCCCATGGGCAGAAACCCGGCCACCAGGTGCTTGTCGTTGAGCCCTTCCCCCAGGCCTGGCTCCAGGATGAGGCCCTGGTAACTCCATACTGGGCAGGGTACACTGTATCCTTGACTGAACATTCATCATGAGAGTCTATTGGATTGTGCCTAGTCTGGGCCTACACATAGGATCTGTTTGTCTTGGAAGACCATACCAGGGGCGACAACACAACTCCTGGGATAACGAGGGCTTACAAGCCCCCCCCTCCCCCCAAACACACACACACACACACACACTATGATAAGGTGGCAATCCATGAAGGAGACAGACAGACTCTAAAAGTAAAACCTATACTTGCATCACTGTACATTTGAACTTTATACATTAGTCAGTCTCTCAGACTTATTAGCCATGTTTATGACTCAGTCCTCGGTGCACTGGTTCACAAATAAGATGTCAGTCTTTTAAAACAAGTCAGTCAGACAAAAATTTCTCAAGTCTTCTTAAACAAACTTTTTATTAAACAGGACTCAAAAGTGCAGTTGTTGGATACAAAAGATGTCTATGGACCACAGGGCAAAAGCCATAATATCCGCAAATCAGAAGTAAAATACTAAGTCAGTGAATACTGTAGGTATAAACCATGCATTGCTACCACAGTAGGGCTTTGCTGAAAGGCTTTGTCCTGTGTAAAGCCATGAACTAATGTTGAGCTTGTTGGCTGTACAAATCATACAAAGATGAAGACAGGCAGTTTTTCATATTACTGACAACAGTGAGCAGCCAAGGTGAATTGACAGAGGAATTGACAAACAGATGACACCAGTTGTAGCTTGTCAATCTGAAACATGATTTGTCTGTGAAGATGCTAATATTACAATATGTACAAACATTACTGCAAAACCTTTTCTTCATGACTCCCTACCTGCAACGTATGGAGTTTTGTATTTATTGTATTTTTTTCTTTATTATTTAAATTATTGATAAGTAGCAAATATTTACATCATCAAGACAATAAAGCTGGGTTCACACTATAACGTTTGGACCGACTTTTACTGATGTTTTGAAAAGTCAGAGAAATCAGTCCAAACGTTGGTGAAATTACTTTTACAAACTTTAATGAACTTTTGCTAGCATTTCCCAGCGTTGTCAAACTTTTGCCAACTTAGGCTAGTGTGTGTGTAGCAGTTGCCAGCTTAGGTTAACTTAAGCTAAGAATACTCAGCGCAGTTCAGCTGACATCAGTGTCAGGCGGCGCTCATATAAAGATCAGCAATTGTGGAGGCTTCCTGCCATCCTAGACCTGCTTTTTTGGGTGGATTTGCACCACAACGTTTGGACCAATTTTTAGTGACGTTTTGGCAAACGTCTGGTTCTGCCGGCAAAAGTTGATAAAAGTTAATGATGGTGTTTGTTGGCAAACGCTGGCAAAAGCTGCATTGGTTGAGAATATTCAGCATGCTGAAAATTTGCCAATGTTTGGAAATAAACGTTAGTGAAAGTTGTGCTCAGTTTGTAAAAGTTCCTGAGGATATGTAGAGTGATAGGACTCCGGCTGGTGATATATATAGAGTGATGTCTGAAGATAGAGTAGGTGGTGGTAATGCACCTGTAAGCTGGTTGCCAACCGCCAATCAAATCTAAAAGAAGAAGAAGAAAAGTTCCTAAGCATTAGGCTAAGTTATGCAGAGTTTGCCTAAGTCAGCCAAAGTTAAGCTCCTTTAGCAAACACTGACTGAAATGCTGGTAAAAACAGATGACATGCACGAAGGAAAGAGAAATAGAGAGAAGGGAGAATTAAAAAAAGAAAATGTATATGTAAGAGGACAATGTACAGTATTTGTTTGGTGATAAGGTGTGTATGACATGTTTTTTAATTTTTTTTTTTAAATGTACGGGATAATAAACACACACACACACACACACACACACACACACATATCATCATCACTTCACTCTACAAAAACAAGTAATCTCTGTCTGTTAAGCTTCATAGGACAGCCTATGATCTCTGCCTGGACATCATAGAACATCCTATGAACTCAAAGCATCACAGGACACATAGACAAATGTGTCTTTATGATGTCATATACAGTAAGTCCATGCCGGAAAGCCTCTTTTTGGTCAGATCTATTTTCATGATCCTGTCCATGAAGTAGAATTACAAGAAGAAGCAGAAGAAGCAGAAGAAGCAGAAGCAGAAGAAGAAGAAGACGAACCACTACCAGATGGAGAGCAATAGAATGATGACAACTACTGCACATCAGAAAAGATGCCCTGAAGATGAAACACCTGAGGTTCCAGCAGTACATCGCACCCGTCTGAGACAGGAGGACACCCTTCACCAGCATAGGATACAACAGACTTTAAAGCACGTTTCAAGGACATCACAGGACAGCCTATGATCCCTGCCTCATCATCATAGCGTGTCCTATGAACTCAGGCAACATAGGACGACTCGCCATGCCTACATGATGGCAAATGTGTAACCTTGACAAATGCCAGTCTACACTACAAATGTGGAAAATGCCAAGCAAAGTGCTGATTTTCTCCGGGTGCTCCGGTTTCTTGGTTTCTACCGGCATGCATAGGCCTTCCTGAACAGGGTCAAAAGCCACTTTTTCAGGATCGTGCCCATGAACTGGAATTACAACACACCTATCCCTCAACCAGTGGTCTGAACCAAGAAGAAGACCCACCAGATGGAGAGCAGTAGAATGAGGAGAACTGCTGCACATCAGAAAGGATGCCATCCATCCATCCATTCATCTTCTTCTGCTTAATCGTTTTCGGGTCGCGCGGGGGGGGGGGGGGGCTGGAGCCTATCCCAGCATCTTTGGGCGAGAGGCAGGATACACCCTGGACAGATCGCCAGTCCATCGCAGGGCCAACACAGAGAGACAGACAACCATTCACTCTCGCAGTCATACCTAAGGACAATTTAGAATCCCCAGTTGATGCCAATTAACCTAACTTGCATGTTTTTGGCATGTGGGAGGAAACCAGACAAATCTCGAAGTACATGAAACACCTCAGGTTTCACCAGTACGCCGCAAGCATGACTGTGAACAACACAGCCATCTGAGACAGGAGGAGACCCTTCAGTGGTCTGACGGCAGAAGAAGAATACCCACTATGATGTCTATATGACGGCACATAGACAGAGCACATGACTCCCTACAAGACATATACTGTATATAGACACAGGTAAGCAACATAACACAGAACAGTGACAGGCAGGAGAAGAAGTAACAAGCAGGGGCAAACAGCCCCAGATGGCAGGGCATATTTTGTGTGATTTTTATGTTTTGCTGCATACAAAAGCCATCACATGTGTTTGCCACTTAGTGCTGTGTTGCTATACCAACTGTCCTGTAACTGGCAAAAATTCTGTTCCAATGCATCTCCTCTACGGGCATGCACAGGTTTCTATGGGCATGCACAGGTATGCACTGGTATATATGATAGAAAAATTTCATATTTGTCTTATATTTGTATTTGCTCTGTCTCAGAGTCTGTGTAGAAGTGTCAAGGTGACAATATACTGTATATATGTATGTATATATATACAAATATACTGTACATACTAGTGGTGTTGGCATTATCGCATTAATTGCCTGTTAATGTGGTGCCCCCCCTTAACGGCAACAAATTTTGTGATCCTGGTTAACGGCAGTTAACAGCAGAAAGCGCAATCACTACTTTTTGGCCTAGCCGCTCTTTGTAGCAAGGCCGTTGTGACCACTGACACTGTGTGCACCATGCAGGCAAGCTTGATTACAGCCATGGATATCACCAAAGTGGTGTCATGTTTAAGTTTACAACATTATCTCTCGGAGCTCTCACCTGGATAATTATTACAACCTCCTTCAAAACTTTCGTTGGGTTGTTCTTCTGTGGAAGCTAGCTAGCTCGTAGCTAGTAGCTACTAGCTCCATGCTAGGTTATAGCTGATCATCTGCTGAGACGGACAGAAATTCGCCTGTTTTCATCCCTACAGGTCCAATGGTGGGGAATACCAGTCTAAAAAAAATTCTCAAGCTGTCGGAATGTCCATTCACTCCCTCGCCGTTTTGTAGCACATTGGGGTGTTGTCACGAGCGTCATAGTAGCTCCACTTGTTAGCGCCGCTGCTAAGATGCTAACACTGTAAACAAATGACTCGTGCTGGCAAAATGAATCACTTTCAGGACATTTTCAAAACTGATGTAATGTTATTTCCATATTCTGTATTGAACGACCTTCAAAATGATATTTAATTTATAGGAAGTGCGCCCCAACAGCCCGGAAAAAGACTATTTGTTTATATTTTGGCTAGGTTGAAAACTTGCGTTCAATTGGTCAGGAGTTACGTCTTCCGCAAAAACATACACTACCGTTCAAAAGTTTGGGGTCACTTAGAATTTTCCTTATTTTTGAAAGAAAAGCATTTTTTTTCAATGAGGATAACTTTAAACTAATCAGAAATACACTCTATACATTACTAATGTGGTAAATGACTATTCTAGCTGCAAATGTCTGGTTTTTGGTGCAATATCTAGATAGGTGTTGTAGTATAAATTGCCTATAAAAATATTTGTCATAAGGTACAGGAATTATTTATTTTATTTAATAGTGGGTGTGAAAGGGGGCGGAGTTGAACCTTGAACCTTCACTTCTACACCCGCTAAATTAAATAAAAGCACTCGTAAAAGGGGCACCAGTCCTGACGGACAATTATATTAACTTTAATTTTAATTAACTTTGTACCTTAAATTACTTAATGAATCAGTCTCAAAGTTTCAGTGAGTTTTTGTCCTGCCGTGATTAGGAAACCTGTATATGCGAAAGGAAAACACTTTCAACTGCTCTCATTCACTCTTTTATTAAAATCATTCCGGTTACATGTCATGGCGTTCAAATGATGAATAAACAGATTCAGATGATAACAGCGTAATATATCACATCAACTGATATTGGGTTCCTGAACATAAAATCCAGCTTTACACCTCTGCAGAACCAAGGAGAACTAGACTTATGTTTCAACGGTAAATGAGGCTGGAATGTTTTAACAAAACAACGCAATTTTATGGGGAAAATTCATAAGCTAATTATCTAAAAATGACTCCTGAATTAATCTACAAAAATTTTAAGGGCAGTTACCTAAAAATGACTAAAAAGTTTTCTTCAGTTTACAGTTCCATCCTGCGGCTGAGAGACTAATTGAGCCCTGAAATACGGGCCATATTCAATTGTAATTTAATTGTTAGGACATCACATTTTAACCCAGGAAATAGGAGAAATAAAAGTTTCACTCACACACGGCCGTAAGTCCAAGTTTCCGCGGGTCGGTACCGCTGGGTTTTGAAGTTAGGACGTCGGAGGAAGCTGCTGCTGCAAGATGCCTCCTCACAGCCGTGGAAGTGTAAACTCAGCTGGGGGCTCTCCAGACAATGGCAGCAGTGGGTGGTCTGTCACAGAGCGGCGTGAAAAGTCCTTTGAAAAAGAGTCCAAATTTGGGGTCTCTTGTAGCGGGATCGACCCAAAGACTGAAGGAAAATCTTCTCAGTCTCTGTTCACTTTAAACTAGGCAAATTAAAGGTCCACTTTAATGGCGTGAAAAGTCATGAAGAAAAAAAAAATGTTAGAAAAACATTTACTAGGATAAGATTGGCTTCTGAGGTGAAGGAAAAAATTTGAGAATTTGATTCTCTAAAAGGGACGAGCTCTAAAGAAAAAATGGTTTCTCCTCAGTTTCCAGAATATAAGAAAAGACTTGACAAACACACAGAGAATAAAATAAAACTTCACAGGGCCTTGAAACGGTGGAATAAAATCTTCTTCTGAGATCTAGATTACTATTCTGCTTCTTTAATCTTAATTTAGTTCCTAATCTTTCTCAAAATCTCTTTCTTTCTTCTTTCTGTGTTTCTAATTCTTAATTCTATTACCGCTTTGCTGTTCTAATCTTCCTGCCTGTTCTTTGTCTACCCTTTTTCTTCTTTTCTGATCTCTTTCTTTTTCTTCTCTTTTTCTGTTCTCTGCTGATCTCTGACTAAACTCAAATCTAACTTCTCTTTTAAAGTTACCTCGCCGGGTCGTAAAACTGATGATGTAGTCGCAAGACTGACCAATCGGCTTTTTCAGAAGCAGTTTGAAATGGCTGCTATCCAATGTGAGAACACTTCTTTGTTTGAGAGCAGCCAATCAAATGAAGACACCATCCCATGAAATTTCAGAGGGAAAATCAACACTCAGTCAGTTCTTATGAAATAAATGCTCAATATAAAATCTAACTAAATTAAATGACTTGGCTAATATATGGTGATCATGCATTTATACCATTACTCCAATAACACTCATGAATATAACATTTCTTATACATAATTATAATACATGCATTCACATTTAGATCAAGATTAGAACAGCAGAACATGCAGCAAACCATGGTTGGTGATAAGAGGGATGATTTTCAGTGTCCTTAGGATCCAGAGGATAAGCTGAAAGAAACTTAATATTTAGAACAAATTAAAAGTCATCCTACGTACTGAAAACACATTCCGTAGGTATCCGCTAGGAGGTACTGTTGAGCTGTAGATGATTTCCTTTAGTATCTGGGCGAAGGTACCTGGACAGCATAAGCTATAAAACCGTCAGATTAAGTGGTTTATGACTCTTTTAAAAACATTGGTTTCCTGTGAAAAGGTACGTTATCAAATGCAGTGTTCATGTTGAGAGGTCTGGTCTCCTGAGTTTTATGTTCCTTTGAGCCTTTAAAAGCAAACTCTGATCCTTACAATCTCTGCAAGAGGCAACTGTTTACATTGGGGTCCTGGGAAAGCAAGCATCTTTGGTCAGGCCTGGAAGAAGCCTGCATGAGTCGACATAAAAGCCAGTGATATTCCTGAGAAGGCAGAAAGGTGATATTCCTGTGTAATGAATAAAATGAAATTCCTGTAAACTGGAGAGAAGTGATCTTCTGTCTCGGTTTTGAGGAGACGATGATGCTACAGTGTATAGAGGCCCATTTCCAGCAACTATCACTCCAGTGTTCTAATGGTACAATGTGTTTGCTCATTGCGTCAGAAGGCTAATGGATGATTAGAAAACCCTTGTGCAGTCATGTTAGGTCTGCAATGCTGTAATTGCTGCAAATGGAGGATTCTTTGACGGAAGCAAAGTTTGAAGGAAAAAAATTATTATTTCAAATACAAATCATTATTTCTAACCTTGTCAATGTCTTGACTATATTTTCTATTCATTTTACAACTCATGGTGGCAAATAAGTGTGACTTTTCATGGAAAACACAAAATAATTGTCTGGGTGACCCCAAACTTTTGAACGGTAGTGTATGTATTTTTAGAAAGTACAATCTCTAAGAAAGAAAGAAAGACTCTTTCTAAAGAAAGAGTCATGATTTATGATTTATGCACTTCTCGTGCCTGTAGCTCGTAATGACGCAGTGCGCACCAGAAATATTATTTCTGTAAAATATACTGGATAGTTTTTTTTCATTTTGGGTATGTTGAGAGCTTTAATAAACCTGCAGGTGAAGAAAGCAACTCGAGTCGGCTGCCTGTTGCAACAGCCTTTTTTTTATCTTCCTTCTTCTTTCTACACCTTTCACTCTGTATATATATCACGGACGCACGGATCGCCCCGGGGGTCTCCCGGGTCGGCGGACGGAGCCACGGTTTGCAGCGGGAGACGTTACAGCGGGGAGGAGCTAGTGCTAGCTAGCACTTGGCCGCCGCCCGGTGCTAATGGGAAACTCGACATACCGGGAGCTGTAACGAAAACGACGCGGGTGCCGGGCTGGAGTTTAGGCAGCGTGAAAGAAATATAAGACAGAATAATAAAGAGCGATGGCAAGAACCAAGCAGACCGCCCGTAAAATCTACTGGAGGAAGAAGCCCCCCAGGAGACAGCTAGCCACCAGGGCTGCTCGGAGAGGCGCTCTGGCCACCGGCAGAGTGAAGAGGCCTCGCCGTCACAGGCCCGTGGCTCTGAGAGAGATCCGTCGCTACCAGAAATCCACGGAGCTGCTCATCCGTAAGCTGCCCGTCCAGCGCCTGGTGAGGGAGATCGCTCAGGACTTCAAGACCGTCCTGTGTTTCCTGAGCTTCGCCGTCATGGCTCTGCAGGAGACCAGCGAGGCCCACCTGGTGGGTCTCTTCTTCGCTAAGGGGGTCACCATCATGCCCAAAGACTTCCAGCTGGCCCGCTGCATCCGCGGAGAGAGAGCTTAAGACTTTCTGCTGCACATTCACCAACCAACCATAATGCTCTGCCCTGTGTGTCTATATATATACATTTATAGTAATATGGACATATGTTTACTAGATGTTGTTTTTTCTTGCCTTCTGATTGTTGCTCTGAGTGTTGCTATCCCTGTGCTGTTGCAATCCTGGAATTTCCCCATTGTGGGACTAATAAAGGCTTATCTTATCTTATCTTATTTGTCCACTCCCATGTTTATAACAGTATGAGAAACTTGAAAAATTACCAACTTCAGGTACACTGTATCTGAATGGAAAAACACGCTATTAACGCATTATTAATTGCGATTAACTCAATGTTCCAAAAGATTAATCGCAATTAGAAATTTTAATCGTCCAACACCACTAATACATACATATATATACACATACACACACACACACATTTGTATACTGTACATATACAAATATACATACATATAGACACATACACACATAAACATACACACACACACACACACACACACATATACATTCATTCATCTTCTTCCGCTTAATCCTTTTCGGGTCGCGGTAGGGCTGGAGCCTATCCCAGCATCTTTGGGTGAGAGGCAGGGTACACCCTGGACAGATCGCCAGTCCATCGCAGGGCCAACACAGAGAGACAGACAACCATTCACTCTCACAGTCATACCTAAGGACAATTTAGAATCCCCAGTTTGATGCCAATTAGCCTAACTTGCATGTTTTTTGGCATGTGGGAGGAAACCGGAGAAATCCCGGAGTAAACCCACGCAGACACAGGGAGAACATGCAAACTCCATACAGATCACTGTTGGTCGGGGGCTGGGATCGAACCCAGGATCCCCCGGCCAAGGGTGAATTGCTGTGCTGCCACAGTGCTAACCACTCTCCCACCGCGACATATATATTATTTACAATTGATGGTGTGATGGGTGTGGTCTGGTGAGTGGTTTGGGGTTTCGTGTCTTTGCAGTGTTATTTTTTTGACCACTAGGCTGTGCTGTTGCGCAAATGTGTCTTTTGTCAGTATGGATTACTGGTTGCCTTGGAAACAACAGCCTTGGAGACCGATTTATTTATTTATTTATTTTTTGCTGTCCACGTACCAAGAAAAAACATTTTCTTGGTACGTGGAATCCAAGTTTTTTGGGGGTGAAATTTTCAGTTTGTCTACTCTCTGCCTGCTACATATCACTCTAGTATAATTCAAGAAATCTCTGTCAGTGTGTCTGTGCGTCACGATCATAGGACTCGCTAAAAGATCATAGGATTGCCTATGATGTTCCTATGACCTCTACATGATTGCCTGTGATGTTCCTATGATCTCTACATGTCTATATAGGCATCACTCATGATCATAGGGCTCACTATGACATCATCAAAGATCAAATTAAGGCATCATAGGACTCGCTATGCCATCATCAAAGATCAAAGACAGTCATCACTCACGATCATAGGACTCAATATGACATCAAAGATCACAGGACTCGCAATGACATCATCAAAGATCAAAGGCGGGTATCACTCATCATCACTCTATATATAATTCAAGAATTGTCACGATGTCACAATCATTGGACTCGCTAAAAGATCATAGGATTCGCTATGACATCATCAAAGCGCAAAGGTAGGCATCACTCACGATCATAGGACTCGCTATGACATCATTAAAGATCAAAGGCAGGCATCACTCATGATCCTAGCACTCGCTATGACATCATCAAAGATCAAAGGCAGGCATCACTGAACAAGTGGTGACGTCAAAGAGCAAAGGCAAGTTTCACCATGGCTACTATTGCCATGGTAACAGTAACTTTCTACGGGTATGCAGAAATGCTTGCTTACACTTGCTTTGTATGGGCATGCATGAGTATGCACGGGCATGCACAGGTATGGACTAGTATATATAGTCTCCCAAAAATGTGACAACCAAAAGAAAAAAAAAATCTCCTCATTGAGAAATTTACTGTTCTTAATTTTCTGCTCTGTGCGTAATCATTCTCCAGGACTTATTGGTTCACTTCAATTGTGGGAATCAAACAGCACTAATGTGATGTCAAAAAGTAAATGACATTTAATGGGATTTTACGTTATTTTAATGGAGAGAGAGGTGTAACAGTCAAAATATAATCAGTCATTTTATTTATATGATGATTCACTAAACAGTTTTATTTATTCCATCCACATTCACATTTTAATTGCGGACTTAGTGATGGAGTCTAAAGCATTATTTTATATTTTTTCAATGAATGAATGAATGAATGAATGAATGAACGAACAGGGGAAAAGGGTATGCAGAAGTAACTACATAGTAATATAAAACAAAAATAAATACTGACACGTATGCCCAAAGGAGATGTGTTCACTCCAAAAGCAGAATGGTAGGAAGCCTCCACAAACACTGATCTCTATATGAGCGTCGCCTGAGGCTGATGTCAGCTGACCTGTACTGAGTATTTCTCTGATTTTTCAAAACGTCTGTACAAGTCAGTCCAAACACTATAGTGTGAACCCAGCTTTAACTTAGGCTGACTTAGGTAACCTCTGCATAACTTAGCCCAGCGCTCAAGATGCATTTATGACTTGCACTCATGCATTTATTGTACTTGTGTTTGTGGTGTTTTTTCAGGTGGTTGAATAAGTTAGTTGTGTTGCCTTGTGGTGCAGACACAGCTCTGTGGCACTCTTTGCATATAATTTCTTTTTAGTCAGCATCACTTGCCCCCCCTTGGTTCCAAGGTTGTCATAGCCAGGAGCGGCACTCGGGTTAAGCTCCCAGTGCTCATAAAATGCTCCTTATGGCATGCGTCTCGAAAAGCCTCTGACAACTAAGTCCAACTCCTAGCCTGCCCGTGTGGTTTAGTCTCTAAGCCCGGCGGAACTGCTTTTACTAATAGGAGAAGGGGCGAGGGCGGATCTCTGGCGCCTTAAAACCAGATGCTTCGGGTAGATGGTGGCTCGTCAACCTGGGAAGGTAGCCCATCTAGGGGAAGGTAAACCCTGATTTCAAACCTCCGCTGCCTTGCGGTACACCCGGTCACGGGAAAGGCTTCGGGAGTCAACCCTAAGGAAAAATCCGGAGTCGGAGCCCCTAAGGCAGTTCTCTGTTGTTCTCAACATCGTTCTGGCAGCTCCTGTGACGGCGCTGGTGCTAAACTGTAGCAGCCCTGCTGTTCCTTTGGATTCATCAGTGACATGGAGAGGGGGAACATGCTGCATGGGCAACATCTTGTCCTCCATATCTTCCTGCCCAGGCTTGAATCCTACCAACGCCCAACGCTGGAAGGTAGAACACCGGATCACTGGAGAGGACACTCCAGCTTCCCCTTTGGCGTAGACAAAACACGGGGAATGACAGTTACCGGTTATAAGCCACCGCTCAATTGGCGTAGAGTGCGGCGCCAGGGGTTGTTCCCGACAGTGGGAGGGATCATTGGATCTCACTGGACAACTACCACCCACCTCAAGCTGGGCAGCCCCCAGCCAATAAGGTGTTGTCCCGCCACAGCTTGCTTTCCTCATTGGGTGCATGGGGATGAGGAGAAGTCCGAACAGCAGGCTGAGAACCTTCGCACCAGGCAAGACAAAAAAACAAAAGAGACCAACTCTAAAACTGGGAACTTGGAACGTCCGCACTATGATGACAGGACTCGCTGCTAACCTCAAGGACATCAACAACACCAGGAAGACTGCCATCATCAATAATGAGCTGAAGAGACTGGGAGTGGATATCGCCACTCTCCAGGAAACACGGTTGGCTGACGCAGGCACACTGAGAGAGAAGGACTACACATTCTACTGGCAGGGAAAGGGCAGTGACGAACACAGGGAACACGGAGTGGGCTTTGCAGTGAAGAACACCTTGCTGAAGATGGTGGAACCGGGCAGCAATGGCTCTGCATGACTCGTCACCCTCCGCCTCAACACCACTCAAGGCCCAGTCACCCTCGTCAGTGTGTATGCCCCAACACTGACAGCCACACCAGAGGCAAAAGACGAGTTCTACGAGAATCTCGCAACAACTGTCAGGATCATCCCCAACTCTGAACAACTCATTCTCCTTGGAGACTTCAATGCCAGAGTGGGTGCTGACCATGACTCCTGGCCCTCCTGTCTTGGACCATTTACCGTGGGCAGAATGAACGACAACGGACAGCGGCTGCTCGAGTTCTGCACTTATCACGATCTGTGCATCACAAACTCGTTCTTCAAGACCAAGCCCCAACACAAGGTTTCCTGGCGACATCCGTGCTCAAAGCACTGGCACCAGCTGGACTTGATCCTGACGAGGCGCACCTCACTGAAGAACGTGCTAATCACCCGTTCGTTCCAGAGTGCAGATTGCGACACAGATCATTCATTGGTGTGTTGCAAGGTCAAGCTGCAGCTGAAGAAATTCCATCGTGCTAGACAGCCTGGAAAGGCACGGATTGACACCAGCAAGATGGCCCAACCAGAACTTGTTGAGCAGTTTGCCTCCACCTTTGAGAAGGAACTTGGTGTACCACAAGAAAGAGAATCTGCAAAGCAGAAGTGGGAAGAGCTGCGAAACACCATCCACCACACAGCCTTAGCTACCTTTGGGAGGAAGACCTCAAAGTCACAGGACTGGTTTGATGCCAAGTTGACCAAGATGACCCCTGTCATTGAAGCCAAGCGCTCAGCACTTGCTGAGTACAAGAAGTACCCAAACGAGAAGAATCTCCAGATTCTCAGGGCTGCGAGAAGCAAGGTTAAGCAGACTGCTCGGCGCTGTGCCAACAAGAACTGGACTCAGCTCAGCCAAGACATTCAAACCGCTGCCATAACAGGGAACATCCGTGGTATGTACGATGGCATCAAGAAAGCACTTGGTCCGGCTCAGAGCAAGACGGCCCCCCTCAAATCCTCCACTGGGGAGATGATCACAGATAAGAACAAGCAGATGGAGAGGTGGGTGGAACACTACTCCGACTTCTACTCCAGACAGAACACCGTGACACCATCAGCCCTTGATGCCATCGACTGCCTGCCATCCATGGGCGAATTTGACGCCGAGCCAACCATCGACGAACTCAGCAAGGCCATTGATAGCTTGGCCGCTGGCAAGGCACCCGGCAACAACGGCATACCCCCCGACCTGATCAAGCACTGCAAGACCGCCCTACTGCCGCCATTGCATGACGTCCTCTGCCAGTGCTGGAAGGAAAATGCCGTACCACAGGACATGAGGGACGCCAAGATCATCACTCTCTACAAAAACAAAGGGGAGAGAAGTGACTGCAACAACTACAGGGGCATCTCCCTCCTCAGCGTTGTTGGCAAAGTCTACGCATGAGTTGTTGTCGTTCGTCTACAGAAGCTTGCCGAACGTGTCTACCCCGAGTCTCAGTGTGGCTTCCGCGCTGAGCGATTGACGGTAGACCTGATATTCTCCATCCGCCAACTCCAGGAGAAATGCAAAGAACAGAACATGTCCCTGTACGTCGCCTTCATCGACCTCACCAAAGTGTTCGATCTGGTCAGCAGAGAGGGCCTTTTCAAGATCCTGCCAAAGATAGGATGCCCACCAAAGTTGCAAAGCCTCATCGAATCGTTTCACACCAACATGCAGGGGATAGTGCAGCACGACGGCAACGTCTCAGAGCCATTCAACATACGCAGCGGAGTGAAACAGGGCTGTGTACTTGCGCCAACCCTCTTTGGGATTTTCTTTGCTATGCTCCTGAGGCATGCCTTCAGCACAGCAACAGAGGGAATCTACCTGCACACAAGATCTGACGGCAGGCTTTTCAACCTCGCCCGCCTGAAAGCCAGAACCAAAGTACGCGAGGCTCTAATCAGAGACATGCTGTTCGCAGACGACGCTGCAGTCGCAACCCACACACAGCAGGAGCTTCAGACCCTGATGGACCGCTTCTCCAAGGCATGCAAAGACTTCGGGTTTACCATCAGCCTGAAGAAGACTAACGTCTTGGCGCAAGGCACGGAAGCACCACCAACCATCACCATCGACGACTATGAGCTGGAGGTGGTGAATCAGTTCACGTACCTGGGGTCCACGATCAGCAACAACCTCTCCCTTGATACAGAGATCGACAAGAGGATTGGAAAATCAGCCTTCACACTCGCTCGCCTCACCACACGAGTGTGGAAGAATCCCAAATTCTCTGTCAAGACGACGATGGCAGTGTACAACGCCTGCGTCATCAGCACACTGCTCTATGGGAGTGAGACGTGGACAACATACGCCCGGCAGGAAAAGAGACTGAACTCCTTCCACTTGCGCTGCATTCGCCACATCCTGGACATATCCTGGCAGGACAAAGTGCCCAAGTTCTGTCCCGCGCCGGCCTTCCCTCCATGTTCACTCTACTCAGGCAGCACAGGCTCCGCTAGCTAGGCCACATTCACCGTATGAAGGATGGCAGAATCCCCAAAGATGTCCTCTACGGAGAACTGGCGACTGGCAGGAGAGATGTTGGCCGCCCACAGCTGTGCTATAGAGACGTCTGCAAGAGAGACATGAAGACCCTGGAGATCAACACAGAGCGATGGGAGGACCTTGCAACGGACCGCTCCAAATGGAGAGGCACCCTGACCAGACAGCTCAAAGCGGGTGAAGAGAGACTGACTGCTGCAGCAGATGAAAAAAGGACCCACAGGAAGAACCACCACAGACCCAGCAGCACAGAGACCACCCACAAGTGCGATCTGTGTGACAGGGACTGCCATTCGCGCATCGGCCTGTTCAGCCACAGGCGGTGCTGTGATGCACTGGAAAAGTCAAAGAACATGATCCTCACCGCATTCCCGGGCTTCTCCAGGTGGGACAGGGAACGGTGAAGGAGGAAGATCACTGCATCCTCCACCCCAATGCCATGCTGGTAGGCGAACTGGAGTGGATCCATCGCTGGTCCCACCAGGGGGCGGAGGTGAGCAAGGAGAAGTCTCTCCAGAGTCTTCATCATGTGAGACGTCAAGGCCACTGGTCTGTAGCTGTTCAGGTCTTTGGGGTGGGAAGTCTTTGGTACAGGTACCACACAAGATATTTTCCACAACTGTGGTACCCTCCCCAGCTTCAGGCTCAGGTTGAAGATGTGCTCCACAATCCCACACAGCTGGTCTGCGCAGGACTTGAGGAGCTTTGCACTGATGCCATCCGGTCCCGAAGCCTTCCTCGCCTTGATCTTCCTCAGCTCCGTTCTCACCTGGGTCTTAGTGAGGGTCAGGTTGGAGGGCTGTGCGCTGGGAGTGGGGGGGTGTTGGTGGAGTGGGGTGTGGTCAGCAGGTCTCAATGACTTTAGAGGCAGCAATGGTTGGTGTGCAGTCGGGGGGGAGGGCGGTTGGTCAAACCTATTAAAAAACAGGTTCAGATTGTTCGCCCACTCCCTGCCCCCCGTGGCCTGGGAAAAGGTATTCTGGAGCCCAGAGACGGTTTTAAGGTTTCTCCAGACCCCGCCGATGTCGCTCTGTTGCAGCTTGTCCTCCATCTTCTTCCTGAAGCTGTCCTTGCCTTCTCTGATCTTCCTCCTCAGCTCCCTCTGTACGGACTTCAGCATCTCCCTGTTCCCCGACCTGAAGATCCTCTTCTTCTCTCTCAGAAGTGTTTTAATCTCAGGGTTGATCCAGGGTTTGTTGTTCGAGCAACACTGTATGGTCTTGGTGGGTATGGTGTTGTCCACACAGAAGCTGATGTAGTCCGTGATGGTGTGAGTGAGGCCATCGATGTCCTCACCATGTGGATTGCAGAGCTGCTCCCAGGCAGTGGTTTCAAAACAGTCCTTTAGAGTGTCCATTGCCTCCTCAGACCATAACTTCACTGTGCGCATGACTGGAGGTTGTCTGTGTACTAGGGGTTTGTACACCGGCAGGAGATAAACCAAGTTGTGATCCGATCTCCCGAGTGGGGGGAGTGGTGATGAGGTGTACACCTCCTTGTATAGTGTTTGAATAGAATAAGTCCAGTGTTTTATTGTCTCTAGTGTGGCATGTGACATACTGGGTGAACGTGGGCAGAATGGGGGACAGTGAAATATGGTTGAAATCGCCTGAGATGAGGAGAAGAGCATCTTGGTGTTCTGTCAGCAGCCTGCCAGTTACTGAGTGAATGGCGTCACACACTGTCCCCGCGTTTGCCGTCGGATTTGCATAAATAACAATACAAATCACGTGTGAGTATTCCCTCGGGAGATAGGTAGGCCGCATGCTAACAACTAGCAACTCAATGTCTTTGTTGCAGTGTTGTTGTTTAACCGTGATATGTCCCAGTCTGCACCAGCTGTTATTGACATACATTATCACTCCTCCGCCCCTTGCCTTCCCACTGTCTGGTGTCCGGTCTGCCCGTATTGCGTGGAAACCCTCCAGATCGATGTTAGCATCTGTTGCTAGTTCTGTTAGCCACGTCTCAGTAAACAACATCATGCTAATCTCTCTGAAGACGCTCTGGTAACGAGCCATAGCCGCTAGCTCATCTGTCTTATTGAGTAGCGATCGTACATTCCCCATAATAACGGATGGAAGGACGGGTCTGTACCTTATACAGTATTTCTCACCCACTGTCTTGCTCCAGCACGGCATCCACGTCGTTTCTGTCTTATTTCACCCGGTATGTCGAAGTCTTGCACTAGCATCTTGGTCCGGTTAAGTGCTAACAGCTGGTCTCTGCTGTAACGTATCCTGCTAAAAACAGTGGCTTCGTCTGCCGGCTCAGGAGACATTTGGGCAATCCGTGTCCGTCCATGATGGATAAGGTGTCGCCAGATCAGAAAGATTAGCAAGAGAAGCCAGATAGTAAATAGAAATGGGAAGAAATTGATCCGCTGTTGCAAAAAGGCAGCCTACTCGTGTGGCGCCGCAAGTGGTATAGTTTTATATTTTTTTTGTTCACCATTTTAGGTCAGCAATCAATGGAATGGATGATAAACAATGGAGCAAACACAGTACACCCAGTGTTTTGACCAGCTTTATTTACTGAGCATACAGAGTGTAAATGAATTGTTACACATCAGATAACAAAGTCAGCACAGCAGCTTTTGGACTGCTCCAGTCACAGGCACTGGGGAACTTGAATCATGTTGCAGTTAATGAGCAAACACAACTGAAGTGGGGGGAGAGATGTTTGGTTGTGTCCAGGCTCCAGATTCCATGTCTGGGGGGTGCTGTCACAACATTGGTTCTAATCTCTGACCACCAGCTGCACGGTGCACCTGCTAATCTTGACTGCAGAGCACTTTTTAGATGTGGCCAGACAAGCACAGACACGCACTCACCATTATGACAAGACCTATCGATTTTCCAGGAAAGAAGGCTGCATAGTCTGTTGATACAGAGGAATTTCAAAGTAAGAAGGAAGCGCCACAGATGAGAGCACGTGTCCACTTCATCCCCAAAGGCACGCACATACAGAAGTCTTCCTTTGCATCACAACATTCCGTATACTCACTTTTAATAGTTTTGAGCTCTGGAGCATGAAAATAGTCTGTTTTTCTGCAGCACAATCATTATTTAATAACTTAAAAAAAAAGACAGCAGCACTAATAATGAGGAACTTGGTGGGCTGTTTCCTGGATTTAATCTCCGTAGGGTCAGTCAGGGGCACCTGGCAGGCAGAGAAACACATTCCTACCATTGAAGAATGCATTAAAACATCCAACAATCTAAATAAAGCCAGCATAGTTATCACCCATATGTCCTAAAAACTTTTGAGGATGACTAATGAAGCGATTCGAGATGGCAATTAAAGAACAGCAATGTGGAATGTGGCAAATACATGCATTCTCTGATTTACAAGTTGAAACCATCCATTTAAAAAAAAAGCAACATATTTGGTTAATTATGCAGCACAGGACACAATAAAAGAATGTTGCTTTTTGCCAAATGACAAGATGAGAATTATACAAGGGGCACTGCAGGAGATTCACAAACAGGAATACATTTGTGAAGTATTTACAGATTTCTGAGTTTTATCCAAGTTTGCAAGGGGAAAAAACACAGTAAACAAAACCAAATCCATAAACTTGTTAATGCATTTATAGATTGAAATAATACAATAATAACCTCCTTGGGAAGCAGTTAAACATATTTGATAAAAAAAAAAACAAAAAAAAACCTTTTTAGTCTGCACACCAGCTTGGAGGAATTTTGGACCATTCTAATGCATTTATACCCTTTCATAGTATTTTTGTTGGATGAAGGTCAGGACTTTACTTGGGAACTCCAAGCACATGTTGTTCCAGTCTTTGGAACATCATGTGCTTTCATTGCTGCCTTGCTCCATTTTGTTTTTAATTCACTAAAAGACATCCAAATTTTATTCTTCAATCTAGAATACAATTTAAAAATCATGGCTCTATCAGTGAGAGCGAGTCCAGGTGGGGAAAAAAGCAGCCCAAAACCATGATACTACCACCACTGTGCTTAACAGTTAGGTAAAGCTGTTCCTCCCAAATGATTTCTTACATTTAAATTCTTTTTTTTTTCTGAATATTTCTTCCAGTTGCTCCCTTTAGGGGTCTCCACAGCAAATCATCTGTCTCCATCTCACCCTATCACTTGCACCTTCCTCTGTGACACCAACCCTCTCCATGTCCTCCTTCACTACATCCATGAATCTTCTCTGTGGTCTTCTTCTTTTCCTCCTGAATGGCAGCTTCATCTTCAACATCCTTTGTCCAATATATCCACTATCCCTCCTCTACACATGTCCAAACCATCTCAGCCTGGACTCTCTTCGTCTCCAAACCGCTCAACCTGAGCTGTCCCTCTGATATAATCCATTGTTTCCTCTGGTAACATTTCTGGGTGGTGGCCCGCCTCGCCAGAAAAATTACCGCCATGCTAATGAGGAGATATGAATTTAAGAAAAATATATGAAGGAATGACTTTCCGCAAGCGCGCACACGAACAACACGCACGGTCGTTATCCGCGCGGAGTTTAGAAGCGCCCTGCACACGCAAGCTTTCCAGTCAGTCACCAGGCAGAGTGTCTCGCTAGTGTGACTGTCCAACAGAAACATGAGTTTATTAAAGTACTTTAAACGCGGAAAAAATCAGAAGAGGTATGTAAGCAGTGGAGGCATTTATCATGGTTTTAAACAGCTGGAAACTGGAGCAATAATGAAAGCTTAGCTAAGAGATGTGGAATATATTGTGATGGCGAATATATTGTGATGGTGGCGCGCATGAACGCTGCGGCCCCTCTAGGCATCAGTAAGTGTGAGAGTTTTGAGTGTTTTGATCATCCCAGATGTACATTCTGTAAAACTTACAACCGTGAGACCTTATTAAACATCAAGGTACTGCATGCTGCAAGAATTGCAGTGCTCGGATGTGATTTGGACATTCTACGCCAGCATGGAATACTGTCGGAGATTCCGCTGGCAGCTACCCGGGAGAGGAGGAAGCATAAGCAGCGCGAACGCAAGCAAAAGCGAGGAAAAAGAGCCGGGAGTCATGCTAGGCTAAAGGCTAACCCCTCCAGAACAGCAGTACCATTGCTCCTTTTTTCCAATGTCCGCTCCCTCGACAACAAGCTGGACGAGCTGCGTCTGCTGAGAGAAACCCGGAGAGAGTGGAGGGACTGCTGTGTGTTTGCATTCACAGAGACATGACTCCACGACAACATCCCTGACGCGGCCATTCAGCTGGAAGGGATGACATCATTCCGGGCGAACAGAGAGGCTGCTAGCTCCGGTAAGAGCCGAGGAGGGGGGCCTATGTATCTATATTAACAAGAACTGGTGCGTTAACGCCACGTTAGTATCTAAACACTGCTCTCCGTTGGCGGAGTTCCTTATCGTAAATTGTCGGCCATTCTATCTGCCGAGGGAATTCACCAACGTGTTTGTAGTAGCTGTTTACATAGCTCCTAGCGCTAATGCTAAAGCTAATGCTAACGAGGCACTCGGAGAGCTGCACGATGCTATTAGTGAATTTCAATTCACACCCGGACAGTTTTGTGGTGGTTGTGGGAGATTTTAATCACACCAGTTTAAAGACTGTGCTCCCCAAGTTTAAACAATGTGTAGACTTTAAGACCAGAGGAGAGAATATGTTGGACTTGGTGTACACAAACTTTCCAGATGCTTATAAGGCAACATCTCGCCCCCACCTCAGCCATTCTGACCACCTATCTGTGATGCTGGTGCCTGCCTACAAACCTTTACTGAAGCGCAGCAGGCCAGTAGAGAAACAAATCAGGATTTGGCCAGAGGGTGCAGCCTCAGCACTTAAGGACTGTTTTCTGCACACAGACTGGGAGGTCTTCAAACTAGCAGCCTCCTAGGGAGACAGGACAGATGTGGGGGAGTATGCTGAAACGGTCACCAGCTACATCGCGAAGTGCACAGAGGATGTCACTATAGTGAAGACTATCACTGCACGGGGCAACTATAAGCCCTGGATGACTGCAGAGTTGCGCTTGCTGCTCACAGCCAGAGATGCAGCCTTCAGAGCGAAGGACAGGCTCGCCCTCCGCTCAGCCAGGTCTGCGCTCTCAAAGGGAATTAAGACGGCGAAGCGCGCCTATGCAGAGAAAATCCAGGGACACCTCCGTGACACAAGGAACACCAAACGGATGTGGCAGGGAGTTCGGGCGCTGACGGATTATAAGTCTAGGCAGGGGGTCGATGATGACGACGCTTTGCTTCCAGACAGGCTCAACAACTTCTTTGCACGTTTTGAAGCATCAAACCCGACAATCAGAGGGAGGGTTGGCCCATCTCCACCATCTGTTGGGCCAGCTATCATCATCAACACAGCGGACAGACGAAGGACCCTAATCAGGGTCAACCCACGTAAAGCTGCAGGTCCGGACAACATCCCGGGATGACAACATCCCGTGTGTTCCGAGACTGCACGAGCGATTTGGCGGATGTCCTGACTGACATTTATAACATCTCCCTGCGTCAGGCCATCATTCCCAGATGCTTTAAGACCTCTACCATAGTACCAGTGGCAAAGAAACCAGTTGTGTCCTGTCTAAATGACTATCGTCCTGTTGCACTGACACCAATTGTGATGAAGTGTTTTGAACGGCTTGTCAAACCACACATCACAGCCTGCCTCCCTGCATCACATGACCCGCTCCAGTTTGCATATCGTTCAAACCGCTCCACGGAGGATGCTATAGTCACCACCCTGCACTCTGTCATCACCCACCTGGATCAGAAAGACACCTACGCCAGACTCCTGTACACTGATTTCAGTTCAGCATTCAACACCATTATTCCCCAGAGACTGATGGAGAAATTACTCCTTCTCGGTCTGAACACCGCCACATGTCTCTGGATCCTGGATATCCTGACTGAGAGACCTCAGTCTGTCCGTGTTGGAAATAACATCTCCAACTCTATCACGCTGAGCACTGGATCCCCTCAAGGCTGCGTACTCAGTCCACTGTTGTTCACACTTCTAACACATGACTGTGTATCCAGACATGAGGGGAACCAGATTATTAAGTCTGCAGATGACACCACAGTGGTGGGACTTATTCAGAGGGATGAGGAATCAATGTACAGGGAAGAAGTTACAGACCTGGAGGGCTGGTGCAGGGAGAACAATCTGGTGCTCAACGTGGACAAAACGAAGGAAATGATTATCGACTTCCGGCGGTCACAGCCTGAACACGTCCCTCTCAGCATCGGCGGCCATTTGGTGGAGAGAGTGGAGAACATCAAGTTCCTTGGAATGCAGATCTTGCAGGACCTGACCTGGGGATCAGGAAGCGGGCCCAGCAGAGACTGCACTTCTTGAGGAAACTCAAACAGGCCTCTCTCCCCATCTGCATCCTCAGGACCTTCTACAGAGGTGTGGTGGAGAGTGTTCTGACATACTGCATTGCAACATGGTACTCCAGCTGCAGTATGTCAGACAAAAAAGCCCTGCAGAGGATAGTTAAGGGAGCTGAGAGGGTAATTGGAGTTTCCCTCCCCTCTGTCCAAGAACTTTTTCAGAACCATTGTTGGAGCAGGGCACTGAACATTGTCAAGGACCATTCTCACTTTCTGCATAAACACTTTGAACTTCTGCCATCTGGCAAACGATTCCGGAGCATCAGAGGCAGAACCATCAGCCTGATTAACAGCTTCCTTCCACAAGCTGTTAGGATGCTGAACAGGTGATCCGGAATCTTTCATACATACTACTGCACCTTATGGACATTATGTATATTATAGTTCTAGTTAGTTTTCAAGTATGTCTCAGGGATGTGCGAATGGCTGTGTTGGGGTGGGGGGTGAGGGTGTGTGTGAGTGTGTCTTAAATTATGTTCTTTTTACTTGTATGGATGCCGAGAGAAACGCAATTTCATCTTGCCTGCACTACAGTTGTATGTACAGCAATATGACAATAAAGGTTGATTTGATTTGATTTGGTTAGAATTCATATGCAGCCAGCTTCATATGAAGGGAAAGGCAAGGGGGACTGATGAATTGCTGATTATATATGTCACCAGCCACTACAATATTAAGTTATGTTCCCTATTATGTACCTGGCAAGTTAAGATGACCGAAATTCACAAAGTCTGTGACTGTAATCTGTCAGCAGCCTTCAGACAAACTAAACGCGCCAAGATTTGGATTTCAAAGTAAGGGAGGTTTTTCCTGCTGTTGGGTTGGTGAGGAGATTTCTAAAAAAAAAACTATAAATACATAGAAATATTACAACAGACATAACTGCATATTTGGTAATTTAACCCCTTGCACTCTGGTCAATTTCCCTAAAAACGCCAAAAAATAACGTACCCAAAGTAAATCAAAAGCTGTTCTTCAACCCTTTGCAGCATCTTCATGGGGTTGGTCTCATTTAAAAGAAAACACTTTGAATTTTTTGGCAAAACAGTCATAATCTCTCTAAGTGCTCCTGCCACTGAGTAACAGTCATCTAAACATACTGAACTTGAAGAAAATAAATTTCGCCTGGGTGTTTTTTTGGATACAAATGCTTGCAAATAACACACAGCTTCAGATCCGGGCTGGAAAATGCAACAGAAATGTAGAACCAAGTGTTATCAAGCTGAGGTCAAAATTTTGTAACAATACCACAAAAAATGAATATATTACACAGCTTTGTTCTCAGCTTTGTTCTTTGGGTAGTTCCCAGGCAATTTTGAACTGTGCCAAATGGCACAGTTTGGAAAAACGTCTGTAACTTTTGAATGATTCAATATAGAAGCTTCATCTTGGGCTCTAATGAAAGGTGACACTCAGGGCTGTGTGTGTGTGTGTGTGGGGGGGGTTGTTTATTCATTCATGAATGAATGAACAAACAAGCCCCCACACAAAAAGAAGCATGCCACGTAAAAAATGTGTGGCTTTTTTTTACAAGAAAAAATAACCTACAGTGCACTAAAAATTATTCTAAAATATTTGTAATGTAGAAGATAACAACTCCCCCCCACCCCCACCCCCCCGCTACAGAGGACATTGGCCACCGCTACATGACGGAACAGTCATGTGGTGATGTGGCGACCGTGGCGCACAGTCCCCGCGGTCCCCGCCCCCCCCCTCCACTACAGAAGAGTAGCGGAGGGGGGCGTTCACGGTCCGGATGCGGCGCATGAACCGGTCTACTACGCACAGTTGTAATTTACCGATCGGTCAAAAGTCATTTTTGATTACAATTTTCAGGGATAAAGAATAATTTAGCTTATAACACTTACCTGTTCACAACAGCAGCGTAGCTGGCGAACTTCTCTTCCTCATTGTCAGACGAACATGAAGCTGGTCCGCTTGTTACGGACTTGTGGTTCTGGTCACGCGACCCGGTCAAAACATAATTCCATTATTGCGGTTTTGTGCTTCCATGATTGCGGTTTTGGCAAACGATTTTTCAAAACAAATAACAGTAGTAATAAAAAAAGACTGGCGAACGCATGTGTGTCACCCAGCCTTCGTCGTCGGCCTCCGTCGGTCTATGATGACCATGGAAGAGAACCCTAAACGTCTACTCTGCTGGGACAGCACCGCGTGTGGCTGAACAGGCCGATGCGCGAATGGCAGTCCCTGTCACACAGGTCGCACTTGTGGGTGGTCTCCGTGCTGCTGGGTCTGTGGCGGTTCTTCCTGCAGGTCCTTTTTTCATCTGCTGCAGCAGTCAGTCTCTCTTCACCCAGCCTTACACAAAAAAGCTTTCGAACTTCTGTGCTTCAATTGGCTGGCTGCATTCGTAGCCGTTGGTAGGCGGATCCTTCTTGCTAGGTTTTCAGTCATTGGTTCTTCAAGGTTTCAGAAACCCAATTCAAGGCTCTTATTAGTCGAATGAGAGGTCAATCACATCTAAACCAATCAAAGCACTCCTTTGGCTTTCTGTTCGCGGCTGTGTCTGTAGTGGAAGAACGAAAATGCAGCTTTTTTTTTCAGTGCGCTCTAGGACGCAGCGCCCTCATACGCTCTAGGACGCAGAGATGTGCCCGCCCGCGGTACACCAGAGTGCAAGAGGTTAAGTTAATTTACTTCTTCAAATATAATTTTAATAATTATATTTCTTTGAATTCTGAGTTAAATTTATTGTTCTGTTCTGGATCTACAAAATTATGGTCAAAAGTTTAAATTGTATGAGGAAAAAAGTAAAAAAATTACCACATCATGTTTCAAATTTATTAGAAAAACAGGAATTTTGTAATAATCTGCCTTTGTCCATCAGACAGGCCTTTTCACTGTCCAGATTTAAAACTCCTCTTAAAACCCATTTTTATTCTCTGGCTTTTAACCCAGTTTTAGACATTGATTTTATTTGTTCTTATTGTCTCTATTGTATGATGATTGTTTTGTTTGTGCTGTTTTGTACTTTAGCTGTATTTTATTGATTTTATATTTTATTTATCATTGATGTACAGCACTTTGTGTCAACTGTCATTGTTTTTAAAGAGCTTTATAAATGAAGTTGGATTGGATTAAAAAAAGATAAAAATTAGCCATAAAATAATCCACATTTATAATAGACTCAAATGTACAAGAAAAGTCATAATTTTACAAGAGAAAACTACAAATTTGAGGAAAAATGTTGCAAATTTAGATAAATTTACAGAGAAAAGTAGAAAACTAGAAGAAAATTGTTATAAATTTTGGAGAAAAACCTCAAACCTTCAAGACTGAAATCATTACTCGTTTTAAAGTGGGTGCTCTTTGTACCCTTAACTCAACTAGAAATTTTTGGTTGTCTACTTTTATTTATTAATTTCATAGTACTGCTTTTACATGAGTAGAATTTCTGGCTACTATACCCACCTCTGATCATATAATTTTAAGTATGAATGAGTAAATTACTATTAGAATCAGAATCAGAATCAGCTTTATTGGCCAAGTATGCACTACACATACAAGGAATATGACTTTGACTAAAACTTACTCTCGTTTGTTCAGGTGAAAGATTTAAATAAGATTTCAATGACAACAGAGTATGTACAGTAATTTACAGTCTATTCACATTTCTACAAAAAGATGTAAATATATACAGAAATATGTGCAGTAATTTACTTAGACTATCCACACTTTGCAAAAATATTATGAAAAAATATACAGTCATACAGTATTACAATATGAACTCAAATTCAGTAATAAAATGCGAGTGGAGTAAAAATGCAGTGTGAGAGTTTTGTGCAGTGTAAGAATGAAAGAAAAATCATGAATACAGCAGCAGGTAGGACTAAGTGAATGTTAAGAGTTCATCAGAGTAATAGCTTGGGGAAAGAAACTGTTCCTGTGACGAGTGGTTTTAGCCTTCAGTGATCTGTAACGTCGAGCAGAAGGTAGAAGTTCAAACAATTTATAGCCGGGGTGTGACAGATCAGCAGAGATGTTTCCCGCCTGTTTCCTGGCTATGGACCGATATAAGTTCTCAATAGAGGGTAGGTCGGTACCAATGATCCTCTCTGCACACTTGATGGTCCGCTGCAGTCTGGTCTTGTCCTGTTTAGTGGCAGATCCAAACCAGACAGTGATGGAAAAGCAGAAGACAGATTGGATGATGGTGGTGTAGAAAACAACCAGCAGCTCCTGAGGCAAATCAAACTTCTTGAGCTGACGCAGAAAAAACAACCTCTGCTGGGCCTTTTTCTGGACAGTGTCTATGTGGGAGGACCACTTCAGGTTCCGGGAGATTGTGGTACCCAGGAACCTGAAGGAGTCCACAGTGGACACTGTACTGTTGAGAATGGTGAGTGGGAGGAATGAAGGAGGGTGTCGCCTGAAATCCACAATCATCTCCACCGTTTTGGCTAGGTTAAGTTCAAGATGGTTCCGGCCGCACCAGAGGATCAGCTGCTCCACCTCCCGCCTGTATGCAGACTCATCACCATCCCAGATCAAACTGACGACTGTGGTGTCGTCTGCAAACTTCAGGAGCTTCATCGAAGGGTCCTCTGAGGTGCAGTCGTTGGAGTAGAGGGAGAAGAGCAGTGGGGAAAGGACACACCCCTGGGGAGCACCAGTACTAATTATTCGGGAGCTAGATGTAATTCTCCCTAGCTTCACCTGTTGCCACCTGTCAGTCAGAAAGCTGGAGATCCACTGGCAGGTGGAGGGGGGCATCCTAAGCTGGAGAAGTTTCTGATAAAGGATGCTTGGGATAATGGTGTTGAACGCCGAGCTAAAGTCGACAAACAGGATCCTGGCGTACGTCCCTGGGGAGTCGAGGTGTTGTAGGATGTAATGTAGTCCCATGTTCACTGCATCGTCCACTGACCTGTTTGACCGATAGGCAAACTGCAGTGGGTCCATCAGGAAACCTGTGATGACCTTCAGGTGGTTCAGCACCAATCTCTCAAAGGATTTCATGACCACAGAGGTCAAAGCGACAGGTCTGTAGTCATTTAATCCTGTAACAGAGGGTTTCTTTGGAACTGGAATGATGGTGGCGTGTTTGAAGCAGGAAGGCACTACACACAGCTCCATTGATCTTTTAAAGATCCAGGTGAAGATGGGGGCCAACTCGTCGGAGCAGACTCTCAGGCAGGATGGTGACACACCATCAGGACCTGCAGCCTCCTTGATCTTTTGTCTCCGAAAGACTCGGCGCACATCCTCTTCGCAGATCGTTAGTGCTGGTGAAAGGTCAGAGTGGAGGGGGAATGGAGTTTTTGGGACTACAGATAGTCCTATTGTATAGGTAGGAGGTGAAAACTGTAGGTTCTTTTCAAACCTACAGTAAAAGCTGTTGAGGTCGTTAGCCAGCTGGAGGTTTTCCACAGGGTGAGGGGATGGTCTCCTGTAGTTGGTAATATTCTGCAGGCCTCTCCAAACGGAAACAGAGTTGTTGGCTGAGAAGTTTTGTTGTAGCTTCTCACTATAGCTCCTCTTAGCAAGTCTGGTCTCCTTTGTCAGCATGTTTCTGGCCCGCTTGTACAGAGTCCAATCACCAATCCTGTAGGCCTCCTCCTTGGTCTGACGTAACTGCTTGAGTTTAGGAGTGAACCAGGGTTTATTGTTGTTGTATGTGCAGAAAGTATTGGTCTGCACACACATGTCCTCGCAAAAACTAACGTATGATGTCACAGTATCAGTGAGTCCATTAAGGTTAATGGCTGCATCTTCAAAAACACTCCAATCTGTACAGTCAAAGCAGGCTTGTAACTCCAGCTTTGATTCCTCCGTCCATTTCCTCACAGTCCTTACTACAGGCTTGGAAGTTTTTAATTTCTGTCTATATGTTGGAATAAGATGAAGCAGACAGTGGTCAGAAAAACCCAGAGCTGCACGAGGGACAGCATGATAGGCGTTTCTTAAAACTGTGTAGCAGTGATCGAGTATATTTGTGTCCCTGGTGGGACATTTAATATGCTGTCTGTATTTAGGAAGTTCATTTGTGAGATTAGCTCTATTAAAATCATCCAGAATGATAAGCAGAGAGACTGGATGTTTTTCCTCCATGTCTGCTATCTGGTCAGCGAGATGTTGCAGGGCCACCATTGTACAAGCAACAGGCGGGATATAGATTCCGACCAGAATAAACGAGGAGAACTCTCGCGGTGAATAAAAGGGTTTACAGTTTATGAACAGTGACTCTAAGTTAGGGCTGCAAGACTTCTTCAACACTGTAACATCAGTACACCAACCTTCATTTATGTAGAAGCAGATTCCACCACCTTTAGTCTTTCAAGAGAATTCTTGGCTGTGATCAGCGCGGAACAGTTGGAATCCATCCAGGCAAACCGTGCTGTCCAGGATGTGTTCACTCAGCCAGGACTCCGTGAAACACAGGGCGGCAGATTTGCTAAAATCCGAGTTTTTGTAGGTCAGGAGCAGCAGCTCGTCCATTTTATTCGCCAAAGAGCGGATATTCGCCAGATGGATCGAAGGAAGCGGCGTGCGATATCCTCGTTTCCTCAGCCTGACTAACGCACCGGCACGTTTACCACGCCGCCTTCGTTTCTGGCCAGTGCCAATGGCCGCTGCTTCCACAACTAAAATCACCTGAAAAAACTTCAGATCAGCAGCAACCGGCAAAAAAGTTGCATTGGAAGATAGTCTAAGTGAAAGTAGTTCCTCCCTTGAAAAGGTGACCCGGACAGAAGAGCAAAAGTCCAAAAAAACACACAAATTTATCAAAAACATCGGAGAGCAGAAGCCAGTGGCTACCATCCGCGGCGCCATGTTGCCAGTAACACAGTAATGAATGTTTTTTTCCCTTCCCTTCCCTACTCTTTGTCAGTGCAAAAAAAGAAACACTATACTAAAAATACAAAAAAATGCACATTTTAGTTATTTATAAACATTCAATTCAATTCAGCTTTATTTGTACAACCTAAGCAGGGCTGCTCGCAGAGATAGCAAAAAGACGTAACAAACTAATAGTTTTTTTGAATGCAAAAGATGCAATAGACTTACACAATGGTCCTCTCCGGCATACAACTAGGAACATACCGGTCGCTATGGAGGGTGAGAATATGTATGGGCACATAATCATACCATGTAGGATAACTAAATAGACGGTTATGCTGTTTCATCCCACCTAGCAACAATGCTCTGCACTGTGTGTGTTTATATATTTACATATTTATTCCATCTAGCTACAATGCTCAGCACTGGGTGTGTTTATATTTATATATCTATATATTTATTCCATCTAGCTACAATGCTCCGCACTGTGTTTTATATATCTACATATTATTCCATCTAGCTACATTGCTCCGCACTGTGTGTGTTTATATACTTGCATATTTATTCCACCTAGCTGCAATGCTCCGTACTGTGGGTGTTTATATATTTACATATTTATTCCATCTAGCTACAATGCTCTGCACTGTGTGTTCATATATTCATATATTTATTCCATCCAGCTACAATGCTCTGCACTGTGTGTCTGTGTGTGTGTGTGTATAAACATATATATTTTATAGTAATATGTACATATGTATATTAGCTGCTCTTGCTTGCTTGTTTTTTTTCTTGCCTTCTGATTGTTGCTCTGAGTGTTGCTATCCCTGTGCTGTTGCAATCCTGGAATTTCCCCGTTGTGGGACTAATAAAGGCTTATCTTATCTTATCTTATCTTATCTTATTTATATAGCGCCATATCACAACAAAAGTCATCACATAGCACTACCAAATGCAGGGAAAACCCCACAATTGCAGAAAGACCCAGCAATCAGACGATCCCCTGTGAGCAAGCACTTAGCAACGGTGGAGAGGAAAAACTCCCATTTAACAGGAAGAAACTTCTAGCAGAACCAGGCTCAGGGAGGGGCAGTCATCTGCTGCGACTGGCTGAGGGTGAGGGGATAGAGAGGATGAAGAGAACAGACATAAAGAACATGAAGGGTGAGAGGCCAAGTACATTATTGGAGGTCACCCGGCAGTCTGAATCTATTAACAGCAAAACAAAAGGGGGGGGGGGGGTCAAGAGACACAAGGTCCCTCCCTAATCGTAGGCTATATTGAAAAGGAAGGATTTTATCCAGTTCTTAAAAACAGAGATCGAGTCTGACTCCCGGACCCAGAGTGGTAACTGGTTCCACAGAGAAGGAGCTTGATAGCAGAAGGCTCTGCCTCCCATTGTACTTTTGGAGATTCTGGGTACTACAAGTAATCCAGCATTTTGGGAGCGTAGTGCTCTGTAAGGATGATAGGGTAATGTCAGATCTTTTATACATAAGGGGTCTTGATTATTAAGAGCTTTTTAAGTGAGAAGAAGGATTTTAAACTTAATTCTAAACTCTATGGGAAGCCAGTGAAGGGAGGCCAGAACCGGAGAGATACAGACGTGAACAAAATTGTTGGTACCCTTCTGTTAATGAAAGAAAAATCCACAAGGGTCACAGAAATAACTTGAATCTGACAAAAGTGGTAATAAATAAAAATTCTATGAAAATTAACCAATGAAAATCAGACAATACTTTTGAATTGTGGTTCAACAGAATTATTTTAAAAACAAACTCATGAAACAGGCCTGGACAAAAATGATGGTACCCTTAACTTAATATTTTGTTGCACAACCTTTTGAGGCAATCACTGCAATCAAACGATTTCTGTAACTGTCAATGAGACTTCTGCACCTCTCAGCAGGTATTTTGGCCCACTCCTCATCAGCAAACTGCTCCAGTTGTCTCAGGTTTGAAGGGTGCCTTCTCCAGAGGGCATGTTTCAGCTCCGTCCACAGATGTTCAATAGGATTTAGATTAGGGCTCATAGAAGGCCACTTTAGAGTAGTCCAATGTTTCGCTCTTAGCCATTCTTGGGTGTTTTTAGCTGTGTGTTTTGGGTCATTATCCTGTTGCAAGACCCATGACCTGCGACTGAGACCAAGCTGTCTGACACTGGGCAGCACATTTCTCTCTAGAATACCTTGATAGTCTTGAGATTTCATTGTACCCGGCACAGATTCAAGACACCCTGTGCCAGATGCAGCAAAGCAGCCCCAGAACATAACAGAACCTCCTCCATCTTTCACAGTAGGGACAGTGCTCTTTTCTTGGTATGCTTCATTTTTGCGTCTGTGAACATAGAGCTGATGTGCCTTGCCAAAAAGTTCCAGTTTTGTCTGGTCTGTCCATAGGACATTCTCCCAGAAGCTTTGTGGCTTGTCAACATGCAGTTTGGCAAATTCCAGTCTGGCTTTTTTATGATTTGTTTTCAACAGTGGTGTCCTCCTTGGTCGTCTCCCATGAAGTCCACTTTGGCTCAAACAACGACGGATGGTGCAATCTGACACTGATGTACCTTGACCTTGAAGTTCACCATGAATGTGTTTAGAGGTTGTTCTTGGCTCTTTTGTTACCATTCGTATTATCAGTCTCCTTCTGCAGCCACGTACAGAGAGGTTGGCTACAGTCCCGTGGATCTTAAATTTCTGAATAATATGTTCAACTGTAGTCACAGGAACATCAAACTGCTTGGAGATGGTCTTATATCCTTTACCTTTAACATGCTTGTCTATAATTTTCTTTCTAATCTCCTGAGACAACTCTCTCCTTTGCTTCCTCTGGTCCATGTTTAGTGTGGTACACACCATGTCAATAAACAGCACAGTGACTAATTGTCACCCTTTAAATAGGTCGACTGATTACAAGTTTGTAGACACCTGTGATGTTAATTAGACGGCACATCTTGGTTGAACATGTCCCTATGGTCACATTATTTTCTTATTATTTATCTTTTCTCGGGGTACCATCATTTTTGTCCAGGCCTGTTTCATGAGTTTGTTTTTTAAAATAATTCTGCTGAACCACAATTCAAAAGCATTATCTGATTTTCATTGGTTAATTTTCATAGAATTTTTATTTATTACCACTTTTGTCAGATTCAAGTTATTTCTGTGACCATTGTGGGTTTTTCTTTCATTAACAGAGGGGTACCAACAATTTTGTCCACGTCTGTATGATCTCTCTTTCTAGAACCCGTTAAAACTCATGCAGCAGCATTTTGGATCGACTGAAGACTTTTTTAAAGATATTTTAGGCCAACCTTATAATAATAAGTTACAATAATCTAATCTATACCTGACAAAGGTGTGGATCAGTTTCTCAGCATCATTCAGAGACAAGATGCTCCTAATCTTGGCAATATTGTACAAATGATAGAATGCAGTTTTAGAAACAAATTTAATATGTGAATTAAAGAACAGATCTTGATCAAAAATAACTCCAAGGTTCCTCACTGAACTATTCAGAGTGAAAGTAGCGGCATCCAAATTAAGAGTATGATTAGGAAAGGAATTTCTAAGGTTTTTTTGGACCAACAGGAATGACTTCAGTGTTATCTGGGTTTAATAGCAGAAAATTACAAGTCATCCAGGCTTTGATTTCCTTAAGACAGGCATCTAACTTGGCTAATTGGTTACAATCATTGGGCTTCATTGACAGGTATAATTGTATGTCGTCTGCGTAACAGTGAAAATGTATACAGTGCTTTTTAATGATATTGCCTAACGGAAGCATATATAAACTAAAAAGAGTAGGGCCTAACACAGATCCCTGTGTCACGGACTGAGCTTAGAGTTGGAAGAAAACTCATCATTGATGTGAACAAACTGAAGTGTATCGGACAAATAAGATCTAAACCACTGCAGCAAAGTTCCATTTAGTCCAACATAGTGTTCTAATCTATCAAGTAGAATGTCATGATCGATAGTATCAAAGGTTGCACTAAAATATAAAAGGACAAGTACAGAAACAAGTCCATTATCAGATGCAATAAGGAGGTCATTAGTGACCTTCACTAAGGCTGTTTCAGTGCTGTGATGAACTCTGAACCCAGATTGAAACTCTTCAAATAAACCATTTCCCTGCAAGTGGTCAAACAATTGCGCAGCAACAACTCTTCCTAAGATTTTTGAAATGAAAGGGAGATTAGAGATTGGTCGATAGTTAGCCAAAACTCCTGGATCGAGTGTTGGCTTTTTGAGTAAGGGTTTAATTACAGCAATTTTAAAAGCCTGCGGTACATAACCCAAAGTTAAAGAAGAATTAATTATATGAAGAATACGGCTACCAATAATTGGGAAGACTATTTTAAATAACCTGGTAGGAATAGGGTCTAAAAGACAAGGTGAAGGCTTAGATGAGGAGATTATTTTATCTAACTCTAAAAGGTCAATTGGAGTAAACTTATCTAAACAGATATCAATTGAAGGAGTTGTAGTAGTTAATGTACTTAAGATTACGGTGGGAAGAATCTGACTGATTTTATCTCTAATAGATAAAATTTTATGATTGAAAAAGTTCAAAATGTCCTGACTAGAAAGCTCAAGGGGGATTCGAGGATTGACCGAGTCCTGACTCTTTGTCAGCCTGGCTACAGTGTTGAAAAGAAACCTGGGGTTATTCTTATTCTCTTCTATTAATGCAGAGTAATAACTTGTTCTAGCTTTTCTGAGAGATTTTTTTATAAATTAAGAGATGATTTCTCCACGCTAAATAGAATTCATCTAAATTAGTAGAACGACATTTTCTTTCTAATTGACGAGTCTTCTGTTTTAAGCTACGAGTTTCTGTGTTGAACCAAGGGGTTAGAAATCTCTGGTTAGACTTTTTCTTTTTTAAAGGGGCCACCAAATCTAGAGTCTGATGCAGAGAGGCTGTAACACTATCTACCATGCTATCAATTGCGGAAGGAGCAGGCTCTCCATCTTTTATTTCCGTTGTGTTGACCCATGGTATAGAGGAGACAAGCTGCAAAAATTTGATAACAACGTCATCTGAAAGACATCTGCTGTAGTAATATTTTTCTTTAGGAGTCAAATAATCAGAAATAGTGAAATCAAAGGTTAACAGACAATGGTCTGACAGTACAGGATTATGAGGAGACACTACCAGATTTTCTATTTCTATACCTTAAGTCAGAACAAGGTCCAATGTGTGGTGGAGATAATGGGTAGAATTTTCTACTTTCTGGGAAAACCCCATTGAGCCTAAAATTGAACTGATTTCAGCACTAAATCAGCTAAAAATTCAGCAAATTCGGATAAAAACTCTGAGTAGGCCGAGGGAGGATGGTAAACTATGGCAAAGAAAATTGGGTTCAAGCCAAGATAGCCAACATGCCCCACACTGAGGACCAGGACCTCAAAGGAATTATAACATGATTTTTGCTTTATATTAACTAGTAATTTAGAATGGAAAATTGCCAGTACTCCACCTCCACGACCAGAACTTCTGGGATTATGACAGTTTAGATAACCAGAGGGAGTTGATTCATTCAAACCAACATAATCATCTTGCCCTATCCAAGTCTCTGTAAGGGATATTAAATCAGTCTGATGATCAATTAATAGATCATGAACTAGTAGAGACTTGGGAGTTAGAGACCTAATATTTAATAAACCACATTTAATTTTTAAATTATGAAGAGGAACAGAGGCCAAATTATTAAATTTAGAGACTTGAGGTTTGATTTGAGTTTTACCAACATTTTGTTGACTCACTTTGGGATGTTTATGCATTATATTTTTATTAACTTTGGGGGGAGTACACAAAGGTTCTCTAAGGGAGAAGACGGGGCAAAGTTGGGGGGGGGGGGGGTTGGATGACGAGGAGCTGCAGAAAGACGGGTATTTATCAATTTGTGTTACATTTGTCTTGGGTTATAATATTTTGGGTAACGGGAGACAGACAATCTCTGTAGGGTTATAAATCGAAGACTGATCTAAACAGTGAGGATTATTTGGATTAATGGGATTAATATGAGAAGTGGAAACAAAAAAGGGCTGGTTGGCAGACCCAGGAACTTCAGAGTGATTTAACGCACCAAATCCCAGTCACTGCATTAAAAAACGCTGAATGGAATAGAACAGATTGTCCCTTAAAACACGTGCACCAAGTCTATTTGGATGGATGCCATCAGGCCTCATAAGTGATGGGCGGTTCCAAAACAGGTTGAAATTGTCAACAAAACCAATGTTAAAAGTAGGACATGTAGAACACAACCAAGTATTAAGACTGAGAGTTCTGCTAAAATAACTGCAACCTCATCTGAAAGGCACCAAAGGCCCAGAGATAAACGCACGTCTGCCACAGTTCATAAGAGTGGACAGAAGGCTCCTGAAGTCACTCTTTAAGATCTCTGATGCTTCATCTGGGATGTTGAGAATAAAAGCGCCATATAAGTGAATGCCATTTACCATTACATGTTGGATGCAACATCTCTTGATGACCAAAGCGCTTTACATATCCTGCTATCCACCCATTCACACACTGATGGGGGCATGCTACCCAACATGGCGCTTCCAGACCCACCAGGAGCAATTAGGGGTGAAGTGTCTTGCCCAGGGACACAACGGCAGGATATCCGGGGAGAGCGGGATTCAAACCGCCAACCATGTGGTTATTGGACAACCTGCTCTACCTCCTGAGCCACTGCCACCCCATGACACTGCCGCCTCCTGAGCCACTGCCGCCCCCATGTACTATGACAGTTTTGGCGTGGGGGAATTCATTTAATAGGTCAGGGCTAAGAACCTCAATGTCAGACACTCTAGCCCCAGGAAAAAATTTAGTCAAAACATGACACTTGGAATTTTCTAACCTGTTTGTACCACCATAGACAGAGAGAGAACCTAAATTTGACAGGGCTCAGAGAGGGAAAGATGAGACAGAAGAGAAGAGCCACGGAGAGGAAAGTGTTCAGCCAGAGGGTCCAGAAGAGGTGAGAGCAGAGGAAGGAGAGAAGGATGACACCAGTAAAAAGTCCAAACACAGGACATCTGGGTGGGACCCCAACTGGCCCAAGACTCCAATATTCAAGCCTTGGTTGTACAATACTTCACATGGTAAGTTCCATTATGCAATATTACTGTGCAAAATTTTAAAAAAAAATACTGTAAAATTAACATATTGTGGCTACAATTGTGTCATGTGTTTTCTGCTCCCCCCCCCCCCCCGGAAAAATATGTTGCCACTGTGCCAAGATCTTTAAGCCAGAGGAAACACTGTAATCATTTCTAATCTTGTCCCTCCTAGTCACTCCCAATGAAAATCTTAGCATCTTAAACTCTGCCACCTCTAGCTCCACCTCCTGTCTTTTTGTCAGCGCCACCATATCCAAACCATACATCATAGCAGATCTCACTACCATCTTGTAAATCTTCCCTTTCATTTTTGCTGCTACCTTTCTGTCACAAATCACCCCTGACACTTGTCTCCACCCACTCCACCCTGCCTGCACTCTCTTCTTCACCTCTCTTGTGCATTTTCCATTGGTTTGGATGGTTGATTCCAGGTATTTAAACTCATCTACTTTCACTACCGCTACTCCTTCCATCTTCACTGTTGCACCTGCCTCCCTCTCATTCACATGCATGTATTCTGTCTTGATCCTACTGACTTTCATTCCTCTTCTCTCCAGGGCATCCCTCCACCTCTCCAGGTTCTCTTCCACCTGCTCCCTACTCTCACTACAGATCACAATGTTGTCTGCAAACATCATGGTCCAAGGAGACTCCTGTCTGACCTCGTCTGTCATCCTGTCCATCACCATGGACACCATGGCAAACAAGAAGGGGCTCAGATCGGGATCAGCCGATCCCTGATGTAATCCCACCCCCAACTTGAATCCATCCATCACTCCTACAGCACACTTCACCACTGTCTCACTGTCCTCATACATGTCCTGCGCCACCCTCAATCAATCAACTTTATTTGTAAAGCACTTTAAAAGCAACACTCGCTACACAAAGTGCTGTACAGCAAGAGACCATAAAAACAGGGCACTAACACAAAGGGCGCTAACACAAGAACCACAGTAAAAAATAAATAAATTCATAAATAAAATAAAAGGTAGAATAAATAAATAAAAATCCATTTCATTCAATAAAATCAATGTCTCATACTGGGTCGAAGGCCAGGGAGTAAAAGTGTGTTTTAAGATGGGTTTTAAAAATGGACAGTGAAGATGCTTGTCTGATGTCCAGGGGTAAATCATTCCATAACCTGGGGGCCATGATCAAAAAGTCTCTGTCCCCTCTGAGCTTGCGCCTTGCCTTTGGTACCCCCAGAAGCTGCTGTTCAGCTGACCTGAGGGACCGGGTGGGAGCGTAGGGATGCAGAAGCTCAGAGAGGTAAGGCAGAGCAAGACCATTCAAGGATTTAAAAACAAATAAAAGAATTTCAAAATGAACTCTAAAATGCACGGGCAGCCAGTAGAGTGAAGCTAAGATGACATACTTCTCTGCCACTCTTGACTTCCTCATACAGTACCACACTTCCTCTCTTGGCACCCTAACACATGCTTTCTCTAGACCCACAAAGACACAGTGCAACTCCTTCTGACCCTCTCTATACTTCTCCATCAGCACTCTTAGAGTAAACACTGCATCTGTAGTACTTTCTTGGCATGAAACCATACTGCTGTTCACTGATCGTCACCTCTCCTCTTAACCTGGCTTCAACAACTTTTTCCCATATCTTCTTAGTGTGGCTGATCAACTTTATACATCTGTAGTTACTACAGCTCTGCGCATCACCTTTGTTCTTGAACAGTGGTACCAAAACACTTCTCCAGTCCTCAGGCATCCTCTCACTCTCCAAGATTGTGTTAAACACTCTGATTAAAAAAAGTCCACTGCCATCTCTCCTAAACATCTCCATACCTTTACAGGTATGTCATCTGGACCAACCGCCTTTCCATTCTTCATCCTCTTCAAAGCTGCCCTCACTTCTGCCTTGCTAATCCTCAGAACTTCCTTGTTCACCATCTTTCCTTCATCCATCCTCTTCTCTCTCTCTCACTTTCTTTATTCACCAGCTCTTCAAAGTACTCCTTCCACCTTCTCAACACACTGTTGTCATTTGTTGGAACATCACCATTTCTTTCCTTAATCAACCTAACCTGCTGTACATCCTTTCCAACTCGATCTCTCTGTCTAGCCAGTCGATACAACTTCTCTTCTCCTTCCTCAGTGTCCAACCTCTCATACAACTCACTATATGCCTTATCCTTTGCTTTTGCCACTTCTCTCTTTGCCATGCACCTAGATTCCAAATACTTCTGTCTACTTTCTTCATCTCCCTGACTATCCCACTTTTTCTTTGCTAACCTCTTCCTTTGGATACTTTCCTGTACCTCCTCATTCCACCACCAAGTCTCCTTGTCTTCCTTCCTCTGTCCACTGGATACACCACATACCTTTCTACCCATTTCCCTCAATACTTCTGCTGTACTTTCCTAGTCATTTGGTAATTCTTCCCTATCACCCAGAGCCTGTATCAACTCCTTCCTGAACTCTGTGCAACCTTCTTCCTTCTGTAACTTGGCCCACTTAATCTTTGCCTCTGCTTTCACTGAAAGACAAAGAAAAATCCACTCAATGGACACACAGCCTATGCAGCATCCCGCCTGCTGAGACAGTGCCCCCACCCTGGCCTCCTCCACCCGGCAGCTAGCATGCAATAGCTCTAGGGCCTATTCAGGTCTACTTGCAGGTTTATTTCCTTCATTCTCCATCCATCCATCCATCTTCTACCGCTTTTCCGGAGGTCCGGGTCGCGGAGGCAGCAGTTCAAGCAGAGAAGCCCAGGCTTCCCTCTCCCCAGCCACCTGCTCCAGCTCTTCAGAGGGGATACCAAGGCGTTCCCAGACTAGCTGGGAGACATAGTCTCTCCACCGAGTCCTGGGTCTGCCCCGGGGTCTCCTCCCAGTGGGACGTGCCTGAAACACCTCAAATGGGAGGCGTCCAGGAGGCATCCTAATCAGATGCCCATACCACCTCAACTGACTCCTTTCAATGTGGAGGAGCAGCGGTTCTACTCTGAGCCTCTCCCGGATGACTGAGCTCCTCACCCTATCTCTGAGGGTGAGTCCAGCAATCCTACGGAGAAAGCTCATTTCAGCCGCTTGTATCCGCGATCTCGTTCTTTCGGTCATTACCCAAAGCTCGTGACCATAGGTGAGAGTAGGAACGTAGATTGACTGGTAAATCGACAGCTTTGCCTTAGAACTAAGCTCCCTCTTCACCACAACAGACCGGTACAACGTCCGCATCACTGCAGATGCTGCTCCAATCCGTCTGTCGATCTCTCGCTCCATTTTCCCCTCACTCGTGAACAAGACCCCAAGATACTTAAACTCCTCCACTTGGGGCAGGAGCCTGTCCCCAACCCGGAGAGGACAATCCACCTTTTTCCGGCTGAGGACCATGGACTCGGACTTGGAGGTGCTGATTCTCATCCCAGCCGCTTCACACTCAGCGGCAAACCGTCCCAGCAAGAGCTGTAGGTCATTGCTGGATGAAGCCAACAGGACAACATCATCTGCAAACAACAGAGATGAGATCCTGTGGTCACCAAGCATGACACCCTCCATTCCCTGGCTGCGCCTAGAAATCCTGTCCATAAAAATTATGAACAGGACCGGTGACAAAGGGCAGCCCTGGCGGAGTCCAACTCTCACTGGGAATGACTCCGACCGAGTGTTGGCAATGCGAACTAAACTCTCACAACGGTCGTACAGAGACCGAATAGCTCGTAACAACAAGCCCGATACCCCATACTCCCGAAGAACCCCCCACAAAAATCCACGAGGGACGCGGTCAAATGCCTTCTCCAAGTCCACAAAACACATGTAAACTGGTTGGGCAAACTCCCACGAACCCTCAAGAATTCTCGAGAGGGTAAAGAGCTGGTCCGATGTGCCACGGCCAGGACGAAAACCACATTGCTCCTCCTGAATCCGAGGTTCGACCAACGGCCGGACTCTCCTCTCCAGTACCTTGGCATAGACCTTCCCAGGGAGGCTGAGGAGTGTGATCCCTCTAAAGTTGGAGCACACCCTCCGGTCCCCTTTTTTGAAGAGAGGAACCACCACCCCGGTTTGCCATGCCAAAGGCACTGCCCCCGACCTCCACGCAATGTTGCAGAGGCGTGTCAACCATGACAACCCAACAACATCCAGGGCCTTGAGGTACTCGGGGCGAATCTCGTCCACCCCCGGGGCCCGGCCACCAAGGAGATTTTTAACCACCTTGGCGACCTCAGCCCCTGTGATAGGCGAGTCATCCCCCTCGTCCCCAAACCCTGCTTCCTCTGTGGAAGGCGTATCAGTGGGATTGAGGAGATCCTCGAAGTATTCCTTCCACCGCCCGACGATATCCCCAGTTGAAGTCAACAGTGTCCCATCCGCACCATACACAGTGTGGACGGGGAGCTGCTCTCCCCTCCTGAGCCGCCGAACAGTTTGCCAGAATCTCTTTGAAGCCGACCGAAAGTCTTGTTCCATGGCCTCACCGAACTCCTCCCATACCCGGGTTTTTGCTTCAGCAACCACCCGAGCTGCACTCCGCTTGGCCTGCCGGTACACCTCAGCTGCTTCGGGAGTCCCACAAGCCAACCAAGCTTGATAGGACTCCTTCTTCAGCTTAATGGCCCCCCTCACCACTGGTGTCCACCACTTGGTTCGGGGGTTGCCACCACGAGATGCACCGACCACCTTGCGGCCGCAGCTCTGGGCTGCCGCTTCAACAACAGAGGTGGAGAACATGGCCCATTCAGACTCCATGTCTCCAGACTCCCTCGGAATGTGGTTGAAGTTCTTCCGGAGGTGGGAGTTGAAGACCTCCCGGACAGGGGCCTCAGCCAGACGCTCCCAGCACACCCTCACTATACGTTTGGGTCTACCAGGTCTGAATGGCTTCCTCCCCTGCCATCGGATCCAACTCACCACCAGGTGGTGATCAGTTGACAGCTCTGCACCTCTCTTTACTCGGGTGTCCAAGACATACGGTCGCAGGTCTGATGATACGATAACAAAATCGATCATCGACCTGCGGCCTAGGGTGTCCTGGTGCCAGGTGCACATATGGACACCCTTATGCTTGAACATGGTGTTCGTTATAGACAGACTGTGGTTAGCACAGAAGTCCAATAACTGAACACCACTCGGGTTCAGATCGGGCAGGCCGTTCCTCCCAATCACCCCCCTCCAGGTTTCACTGTCGTTGCCCACGTGCGCATTGAAGTCCCCCAGTAGGACAATGGAGTCTCCAGTTTCCAGTCTCCAGTCTCCACTTTCCTTCATTCTTTTACTCCCAATTTATTTTCCCACTTTTTACTGGTTCATAAAGCGAAAAAAATGTGATTTTTTTTTTTTTTTGCCAGCCATCGTCTGGCAAAGTACCAGCAGGCCACCTGGTACTCAGGGAACTGACGCATGGCTTTCACTGCCCAGGACGGCCATTAACATCATTCATGGACACTCTGGAGGGACACACTGGGGCGGCCAACACTGGCGAGCTTGCGGCCTGTATGCTAGACTGTGAAGATTGGACTACTAGGTATGCAGCTTGGCTGAGGCTGCTCTGATTGATTGATTGATTGATTGATTGATTGATTGATTGATTGATTGATTGATTGATTGAGCCATCCTCTGGACACAGGTCGAAAGAGAGCGGGTGGGGGACGGGACTGTCTCCGACGGCTGTGGAGCTGACACCAGCACTGCTGCTCAAAGTTGCTGTTTTCACCCAGCTACTCCCACAGCAGGACAGCCTGGTGACAGTCATAAATCAAGGTTCAGGGGGGACAATTTTTTCTTTAAAATTTGCAGCGTTTCTCAATTTTTTTCTCATCAATTTACTACATTCAATTGTAAATGTAAAATTTTTTTCTTATAAATTTACTTTTTGCATCTTAAATTGGCAGCTTTTTTCTTATAAATTTGCCACTCCATCCATGATCCATCCATCCATCTTCTATCGCTTTTCCGGAGGTCTGGGTCACGGAAGCAGCAGTTCAAGCAGAGAAGCCCAGACTTACCTCTCCCCAGCCAACTGCTCCAGTTCTTCACTGTAACAATATATGAATTAATAATTATGATCGGGTATAGAAATTATTTAATTTATATTAATGTATTGGAACCTGAGATGAGTTCTTGGTTCATATACACCGGAAAAGTTAATAACACTCGTGGGGCACCAGCTTCTATCTCTAAGAAGCAATTTAATGTTTAATTTCACTTTATACCTGTTTAATCACTCAATAAATTAATTAATGATCAGTCTCAAAATTTTAGTGAATTCAATACTGGGGGCTTGATCCAGACTAAGAATGAAATAAATTCTCAACAACTTCTCTCATTTTGACATATTTATTAAATGAAATGATGATAAAAAAAAAAAATTGCAGTGATTTCATTAACCATTAAATTAAACTTGTAAATGACAGATTAACAATGTCAACATTTGCAAAACCAGGGTTAACTGTGAAATGAATTTAGATCAGTTTGAAGTTAACAGATTATGGAAACAACGTAAATTTATGGAGAAAGTTTTACTAATTATATGAATTCTGCATTACTCTAAGAAAATGAAAACGGGATTTTAATGAAAAGAAAGGTTATATTACTTGCTCTTTAATTTTGCATCTTCTCATATATTAAATTATTATCGAACCTCAGAAGTTTAACTCAGCAGATGAACAAGAATGTCGCTCACGTGATTCCTTGCGTGGGAGATGGAAATGAAGATCCTCCCGTGTCGCCGTCTGGAAGTTTTCAATGTGGAAAAGTGCCCAAAACCCACAATATTTGTCCAGCAAATATTCGGTTGTCACAAGATGAGATTTTGATGTGTTGATCACCTGGGCTGTGATCTGGCCCAGGGCGTCTCCTCCTCGTGGCGTGGTGATTTCTTCAGCTGCACGTGATCGTGGCAAGCTGCGTCTCCTTTCCTCTCCGTTGGCAAGTGGCTTCTAGAGGAATTCGATAATAATTAAATATATCTAATCTGATCTCAAGTCAAAGAGTTTCAGACTTTAGATAAAAGAGCTTCTGGTGTGGGATTGGTCAACAAAAATATTATAAAAATAAAGTCAAGATTAAAATTTAAATTAAAATTAAAACAGTGGGACTTCCGGTTATGGCTGCCACGTAGGACGGACGTGTCTCGCTCTGCTCTGCTCCTGGAAAAAAAAATCGGCAAATAACTCTTTCATTTGGGACAGAACGTATCCCAGCATTTGGGCGAGGATATGTCGGCGAAGCCTAAGGCTGGAAAACCAGGAAAAGGAAAAAGCGAGCCGCCGAAACAGTCCAAATTAACGGACTTTCAGGTCTGTGACGCAGCAAACAAAACTCCATATATGGCGGAGGAGGCTGGCAACGGTGCGATATCTGCGGGGAATGGCGCAGATGCGCTGATGGCTGCCATGAGTTCAATGAGAGCGGACTTTTCCTCTAGATTTGATGGGATTATGACAGCGTTGGAAGGAATAAGAAAGGAATTGGGTGACTGTGTAGAACGAACGGCGCAGATGGAGCTCCGTCTCGCTAGTGCTGAAGATGACGTCACCCGTCTTCAATTAAAGGTGCGCACTTTGGAAAAAAAAAATAAATCTCTGGAAGATAATATTTTGGATTTGGAATCTCGGTCGAGACAGAATAATTTGAGGCTGGTGGGTCTTCCAGAGGAATCAGAAGGTCGGGACGTATGTTCCTTTCTGGAAAAGTGGATTCCGGAGGTGCTGGGCAGCGAGGAGTTGCAATCAGCAGTGATTCTGGAAAAAGCACATCGTATTGGCCCACGGAGAGATAAGGGACCGCCGAGGACCTTAATTATGAAGTTTCTTAGCAACAGAGACAGGATGAAGATCTTCAACGCTGCACGAGCTAAAAAAGGAGAGATTAAACACCAGGACCAGCAGGTGCGGTTCTACCCAGATTTGGCCACAGGAATCCAGCAATTGAGGAAGCAGTTTGATCCCGTACGTAAGGAGCTGCGCAACCTTGGGATTCGTCATGGTGTAATCTATCCTGCGAGACTGCTGACCACGTATGAGGGCAGAACCCACATCTTCAAGACCCCAGAGGAGGCGCAGGAGTTCATCAAGAAGATCCAAGAAGAGACTGGTGGAAGCTAAGCATGAACAAAATATAAGGTAGAATAATTAAGCATTTGCACAGGCATCTGACTGACTTGAAGTAAATAGTAAGTTTACAAAATATAGATTGTATTATATATTAAAAAAACAAAACAAAAACAAAACAAACAAAAAAAACCTGATGTACAAAGTTGTTAAAAATTATTAAAAAATTATTAAATTATTAAAATAATTAAATAATAATAATAATTATTTAATTATTATAAAATAATAATTTAATTAAATAATAATTAAATTATTAAAATTATGCTTTTCTGGGTACAGACCCAACAAAAACAGTTTAGGATTCAATATGATTTGTTTTGAGATTATTTTTTCAATTGTTACCCTCACCTCTTCCCAAAACATTCTTATTAATCTACATTCCCATAAACAATGAAATAGGGTTCCTTTACTTTCCATGCATTTTGTGCATGTATCTGGTATATTTTTGTTGTATCTATTTAACTCCTCCGGTGTAACATACATCCGCATTAACCATTTGAAATGTATCAATTTAAGGCATGCATTTATTGATTTGGTTTGAGCTTCTGTACAAGCCAATTCCCATTGTTCCTCTGAAATTTCAATTTGCAGATCTTCTTTCCAGTAGTTTAATCTTTTCAGTGAATTTTCACTTGAAGATAGTGTCAATGAGTTATAAAACTCTGAAATAATACCCTTTCTTTTACTATCTTTCATCATCATTTTTTCCAAGGATGAATAAATAGGTCGAGTGAGAGCTTTATTTTGATTTGATCGAATAAAGTTTCTAAGTTGAAGATATTTAAAAAAATGTGTTCTATTGAGATTAAATTTGATCCTCAGCTCTTCAAAAGACATTATGTTGTCTGCACATGGCAAATATAAATCCTGAATCTTTTGTATCCCTTTTAAATTCCATACTTTAAATACAGCGTCCGCTCTCCCTGGTTTAAAATATTGATTACCCCATATTGGACTAAATTGTGACAATAACTGTGGTTCTTTTAAATAGTTTTTAGCTTCACACCATATTTTGATCATATGCTTTACAAATGGATTTTTAACTTGTTTTTGTAATTTTTTTGCCGAATCTGAGTATATGAATATGGGAAGAGGTAAAGGTAAATTGTATGATTCCATTTCAGTCCAGTGAGGGAGATCATTTGATGAAAAATAATATGTCATAGACCTCAGTTGTGCCGACCAATAATACAACATAAAATTTGGACATTTCAGACCTCCACGATCAAATGGTAAATATAATAAAGACAAACGTAATCTAGCCCTCCTGTTGTTCCATATAAATTCCACTAACTTTTTTTTTATTCTTGAGAATAGATCTAAAGGTGGTGATAAGGGAATGTATTGAAATAAATAAAGTATTTTAGGTAAAATATTACTTTTAAGTATATTGATTCTCCCGATCATCGACATTGGTAGTGACATCCATCTCTGAGTTAACTCATTGATATCTGACATTAAGGCTTCATAGTTGACACTGGCGACTGATTCTAGCTTAGGCATAATTTGGATTCCTAAATATTTAAACTGATTTACAACATTGAATTGATTTACCTCAGGGGCTGGGTAATTTCTCTGGGTCTCATTTAGCATTAATATTGAAGATTTAGTTTTATTTATTTTATATCCTGATATTTCCCCAAAATTCTTTATTAAATTCAACAAGGTTGGAATTGATTTTTTTAGATTCGACATAAACAAAATTATATCATCGGCGTACAGGGAGATTTTATGTTCTGTTGGTCCAACTTTAATTCCATATATTTGTGAATGTAAACGTATCGCTATCGCTAAAGGTTCAATTGCCATAGTAAACAGTAAAGGTGAAAGTGGACAGCCTTGTCGACATCCTCTATTGATTTTTATTGGTTTTGAAATATTGTTATTTGTTAGGATTTCTGCTGTAGCATTATTGTATATTATTTGAACCCATTTTATGAAATTATTTCCAAGTCCAAACCTTTGTAGGACTTCAAAAAGAAAGGGCCATTCAACTCTATCAAAGGCCTTTTCGGCGTCCAATGATAGGAGAGCTGTATCCGGTGCTTCTTTATTAAAATAAATAATATTAAATAGTCTTCTTACATTATGGAAGCCTTGTCTACCCTTTATAAAGCCATTCTGATCTCGATTAATAATATTTGGTAAAATTTCTTGTATTCGTCTTGCTAAAATTTTACAGATTATCTTAAGGTCGGCGTTTAATAGGCTTATTGGTCTCATATTTTCACATTTATTAGAGGGCTTACCTGGTTTTGGCAGCAGTATAATTAAGGCATTATTTATGTATGATGGTAAATTATTATTTTGAAATGCTTCTAAAACCATTTCCAAAAAAGGTTTTATTAATTTATTCTTAAATTTTTTATAAAGGTCAACTGGAAGACCATCTGGTCCTGCACTTTTTCCTGATTTCATATTATCAATGGCTAGCCCAACTTCTTCTTGACTAATTTTAGACTCCAATAACTCCCTGTTTTCATTTGGAATACACGGTATAGATAGTTTGTTCAAAAACCCATTTAGTTTTGTTAAATCAGGTTCATTTTTGGTATCATATAATTTTTCATAGTAATCTCTAAAGGCTCTATTAATTTCTAAAGGATCTATAACTACCTGTCCCTTACTTATAATACTGGTTATTGGTGTTTTAATTTCCAATTGTTTAATCTGCCATGCTAATAATTTTCCTGATTTTTCACCTTGTTCATAAAAAGATTGTTTCAATCTTAGAAGACTCGAGGCAGCTCTATTCGCTGATTTTTTGTCGTATTCAGCTCTCAAAATCAGTAATTCATTCTCCAACCTTGGATCTCTTCCTGCATACACTTTTTCCTGAAGACTTTTTATTTTATGTTCCAATTTAACTCTTTCCTCTCGAGTCTTCTTAGATTTTGATCCTGTATAACTAATAATATGTCCCCTAATAAAAGCTTTGAAAGCCTCCCACTTTACACATGCTGATGTTTGTGTAGTATTGATGTCAAAGAACTCGTCTATCTGTTTTTCTATATACTTGACAAATTCCTCATCCTGAAGCCATTTATGCTGAAATTGCCATCTGCCTGATTCCTTTGTCAATTTTTTATCTACATATATTAGACAACAGGGTGCATGATCAGAGATCACGATGTTATCATAAAAGCAGTTTTGAATCTTGGACCTTAATTCTGTGGAAACCAAAAAATAATCAATACGTGAGAATGTCTTGTAGGTACTGGAATAACAAGAATAGGCTTTAACTTGTGGTTTCATTTCTCTCCATATATCTAACAATCTCAATTCTTTCATAAAATGATTAATAGTCATCCTACATCCAATGTGCGTACAATCCAGTCCTGTTGATCTATCCACACCTGGATTCAATGTACAATTTAAATCCCCTGCTATTATATGTTGCCCTGTAAGTGATGATAAGATGAGAAATAAATTAGCAAAGAACTTCTGATCATCTATATTGGGACCATATAAGTTCACAAGATTTATATTTTCTAATAGCAAAGAACCTTGAATGATTACATATCTTCCAAATTTGTCTCCAATTACATTTTTCACTTGAAAAGGAACTGATTTATGTATGAGAGTCATAACTCCCCTGGCTCGGGATGAAAATGAAGAGGTGAATACACTTCCCTGCCATCTACTCCTAATTCTTTTAACATCCTCCTCTATCAGATGAGTTTCTTGTAAAAACACAATTCTTGAACCCATGTCCTTTATTTTATTCATAACTTGTTTAAGTTTTTTTAAATTTTGTAGACCTCTGCAATTCCATGAAGTTAAATTAAGATTAACACTTTGGTCCATGATCAATAGAGAGTTTGGGATTACCTTGCAGTGTAAACATGCTCATACAGAGAAGCAAAAACATGAGTGGTTGAACATTCATCCTACAAACTACACACAAACAAATTTCCCCTTCCCACACTTGTGGCAAACCCCCCAAAATCAAAAGAAAAATTCTGTCTCCCGATATAGCCATCGACCGTTCCACACCCACGGGGAACAGCCTAAGCCACTCCTTCTTCATCCTCCCAATCACCCTAACTCTACTGCTTTTAATGACGTAACATTAACTCTCCTCTGTAGTTTTCCAACTTAACTCCAAAATTTTTAACAACTTTGTACATCATAGTTTTTTTTTTTTGTTTGTTTTGTTTTTTTAATATATAATACAATCTATATTTTGTAAAATTACTATTTACTTCAAGTCAGTCAGATGCCTGTGCAAATGCTTAATTATTCTACCTTATATTTTGTTCATGCTTAGCTCCCACCAGTCTCTTCTTCTTCTTTGATCTTCTTGATGAACTCCTGCGCCTCCTCTGGGGTCTTGAAGATGTGGGTTCTGCCCTCATACGTGGTCAGCAGTCTCGCAGGATAGATTACACCATGACGAATCCCAAGGTTGCGCAGCTCCTTACGTACGGGATCAAACTGCTTCCTCAATTGCTGGATTCCTGTGGCCAAATCTGGGTAGAACCGCACCTGCTGGTCCTGGTGTTTAATCTCTCCTTTAGCACGTGCAGCGTTGAAGATCTTCATCCTGTCTCTGTTGCTAAGAAACTTCATAATTAAGGTCCTCGGCGGTCCCTTATCTCTCCGTGGGCCAATACGATGTGCTTTTTCCAGAACCACTGCTGATTGCAACTCCTCGCTGCCCAGCACCTCCGGAATCCACTTTTCCAGAAAGGAACATACGTCCCGACCTTCTGATTCCTCTGGAAGACCCACCAGCCTCAAATTATTCTGTCTCGACCGAGATTCCAAATCCAAAATATTATCTTCCAGAGATTTATTTTTTTTTTTCCAAAGTGCGCACCTTTAATTGAAGACGGGTGACGTCATCTTCAGCACTAGCGAGACGGAGCTCCATCTGCGCCGTTCGTTCTACACAGTCACCCAATTCCTTTCTTATTCCTTCCAACGCTGTCATAATCCCATCAAATCTAGAGGAAAAGTCCGCTCTCATTGAACTCATGGCAGCCATCAGCGCATCTGCGCCTCCCCGCGCAGACATCGCACCGTTGCCAGCCTCCTCCGCCATATATGGAGTTTTGTTTGCTGCGTCACAGACCTGAAAGTCCGTTAATTTGGACTGTTTCGGCGGCTCGCTTTTTCCTTTTCCTGGTTTTCCAGCCTTAGGCTTCGCCGACATATCCTCGCCCAAATGCTGAGATACGTTCTGTCCCAAATGAGAGAGTTATTTGCCGATTTTTTTTCTCCAGGAGCAGAGCAGAGCGAGACACGTCCGTCCTACGTGGCAGCCATAACCGGAAGTCAGACTGATGTATTATTATTATTATTTATTATGATGCTACATCACAGAGGATTCAAAGACATTTCCAGGCCAGCTGGGAGACACTTTCTCCAGTGCACCCTGGGTCTGCCCCGGGGTCTCCTCCCAGTGGGATGTGCCAGAAACACCTCAAATGGGAGGCGTCTAGGAGATGAGCGCCGATCATTCTGTCAATCTACAGCTCCATTCTCCCCTCATTCGTGAAAAAGACCACGAGATACTTGAACTCCTCCACTTGGGGCAGGAGCTCGTCTCCGACCTGGAGAGGACAATCCACCCTTTTCTGACTAAGAACCATGGACTCGGACTTGGAGGTGCTGATTCTCTTCCCAGCCGCTTCACACTCAGTAGTAAACTGACCCTGTAAGACCTGTGGGTCATTGCTCAATGAAGCCAACAGAACAACATCATCTTCAAACAGCAGAGATGAGATCCTGTGGTCACCAAACATGACACCCTCCATTCCTTAGCTGCAGCTAGAAATCTTGTCCATAAAAATCATAAACAAGATCGGTGAAAAAGGGCAGCCCTGACGGAGTCCAGCTCTCACTATCCCCCTAGATACTCCCTGAGCAGTAGGGAGTAATATTTTAGTACAGCTCAGATCAACATGTGCAGCATTCTTTTTGGACAACAGTGCTTTCTCCTTGCAACACTGGCATGCATACAGTTTTTGGGGTTTTTTGGAGCTGCAGAATGAGGGACATTAACTCAATTAACTATTAATTATCAATCACTTGAAATTATTAACGTCTATCGCTTAAGATGTTAGCAGTGTTGGGCAAATTACTAAAAAAATAGTAATTAGTTACTTCTTTTCACAAGTAACTGAGTTGCTTTACCAATTACTGCATGATTAAAGAAATTATTTACTTTTAAATGCATACTTAAATCATCTTGCACACATAGCAAGATAATTTAATTAATATATGGCCAGCACTGCAGCAGCACAACAACTCACCATTGGCCAGGGGATCCTGGGTTCAATCCCAGCCCCCGACCAACAGTGATCTGTGTAGAGTTTGCATGTTCTCCCCGTGTCTGCATGGGTTTACTCAGGGATTTCTCCGGTTTCCTCCCACATGCCAAAAACATGCAAGTTAGGTTAACTGGCATCAACTGGGGATTCTAAAATTGTCCTTAGGTATGACTGTGAGAGTGAATGGTTGTCTGTCTCTCTGTGTTGGCCCTGTGATGGACTGGTGATCTGTCCAGGGTGTACCCTGCCTCGCACAAAGATGCTGGGATAGGCTCCAGCCCTACTGCGACCCGAAAAGGATTAAGTGGAAGACGATGGATGGATGGATGGATTACATTATGGGCTTATTAATGTCAGGCTGAAAACAGACTGTTTCAGACAGAACTTTTAGAGCATGTTCAGTCTGCTTTATCCTGCCTTGAGAGCTCTTATTGTGGGAAAAATCTGAAGAAAATCAACATGATATTGCCAGTAATTTCCTAATTTTGGAGCGAGAGTTGGCAACACTGCATAAAGAAGAAGAAGCTATCTCTATTGTCATTCAGTCCATACAGCCAACATGTACAGTAGAACGAAATTACGTTTCTCCTACCTACAATGTTAATCACATCTAGAATCAGAGGGATTGCTGCCATGCAAGGTGCCGCCACAAACAACTTCTCCTTCCCCCACTCTATTGTGCTGAGCACCAAGCTAGAAGGCGGGAAGTACCATTTTTATATGGTCTTTGGTATGACCCGGCCGGGACTTGAACCCCTAACCAGAAGGTTGGGGGGCGGATGCTCTATTAACTAGGCCACCATTCTTCTGTGCATGTTTACCTCACCTTTATGATATGGATTTAATCCGATGTGAAGTCCCTCAAATTCCTTTTGGGGATCAGAATCCATTTTTGAATAATGGATTTTTGAATAATCTTTATCCAGGTAGCAAGTAAATGTGTTTTAACTTCAGTGGCTAACAGTCTCAGCTGTCTGATGAAAAGGCACTGTTTATATCATGCCTTATGTCTGTAACAACGTATCTGGCAATCAGTCGGTTTAATTCTTGCTGGGTCACAAACTGTCCAGATGCATACCTGTGCTTGAAATCCAGCGTGGCTGTTGAGACAAGAGTATTTCCACTTTCCATCCAGTCATTGCTGTTCATATTGGGTAGATCCACTAACACGGTGTTGTTGGCATAGCTAGACGTTACTTAGCACTAGCTTTGTCGGAGCTTTGTTGCTGTTTCAAGTGCTTCTGAAGACTGGAGTAGGTCTGAACTGGCACTTAGCTTTCAACCCACCAATATGCTTTTGTCCTTAACTGCGACAAAGGAAAAATAATCTATTTCCACAAAAACAAAGTAGCTTCATTTTTTCCTCCGCTCAGTAGTGAAGACTTGGCTCTCAGGTCATCTCGACTGATGACTCGTCTCAGCTACGGTAGGGTCAGTTTGTATATTAATTTATTTGTGCAAAAAATATCTATCGATATTAATAAAACGAGTAACGAGTAACACATCTGATCAAATCTCAGTAACTGTAATGCATTACTGAATTTTAAAACAGTAATTTCGTTATACAGCAGGTTACTGCAAAAGTAGTGACATTACAGTTGCGTGTTACTCCCAACACTGGATGTTAGACAGTTTTCCTTCCAAACCCACATTTCCCTTGTTTTTAGAGCAGTTTTCAAGAGCCCTTCTTTCATTTGTTTACAACAGGCCTGACTGTTGACTGGTAAAGTCAAAGCTTTCAGAGATGGTGTGGTAACTTTGCTAAGCTTCATAAGACAACATATTTCTGATGTTCTCACTGGACAATATTTAATTTGGTTGCATGTACGGTGGTGTGAAAAAGTGTTTGCCCCCTTCCTGATTTCTCATTTTTTTATATGTTTGTCACACAAATGTTTCAGATCATTAAATGAATTTAAATATTAAACAAAGATAAAACAAGTAAACACAAAATGCAGTTTTTAAATGAAGGTGTTTATTATTAAGGGAAAAAAAATACAAACCTACATGGCCCTCCCCTCCTGGTACAGGAGGTCTTTCCCAGTATCCTCCAATGGGATTAACAGAAGAGGGATTAGGACCCTCACAAAATTTATGGAAGTCTTTTTTCTTCTTTTTTTCCATTTTTCTTTTTCTTTATTGACTGGTGCCTGGGGGACACATGCTGGGTATTATCTTTTTTTTTTCCTTTTTTTTCCTTGAATAAATGTGATATAATGGCATGAACATAGCATCCCTAAATGTTAATGGAATGAGTGATCCAATTAAAAGAAGTAAGATACTGGCAAAAATGAAAAAGGATTAATAGCACACTCCACTGACTTTGAATTAACTAAAGAAACATATGATAATGAGGGGAGATTTGTAATAATAAAAGGGAAGATAAGTAATATTGTAGTTACCTTGATAAATGTTTATATACCACCAATTATTGATAAATCTTTTTTAAGTTTGTTGTTTGACACAATAGCTGTAGAAAGTGAAGGGATCCTTATTTGTACAGGAGATTTCAACACAATTTTAAACCTGGGACTTGATACAACTAATACTAAGAAAAAAGGAACACCCCAGGCAAGACTTATAGCAATGCCTCATTAAAACAACTGGGAATGATTGATGTTTGGAGAGATTTGCATCCCTGCAAGCAAGACTATACTTTTTACTCTGAGCCTCCCTCAATATAAACAAAAATAGATTATTTCTTTATGAATAAGAGCGATAAATATAAATATAAAATAAATACAGAATACAAAAATGCTGGATTGGAGTAGCTGATTTGTCTGATCATAATTCTGTATATCTTACGATTCATTTCAACTTAAATTAAATACAAGTATTTTAAATAATGAGGTTGCAAATTAATGACATTAAAGAGGAAATATGCACTTGTATAAAAGATAATGAAGACAATCAAATAGATTATACAATATTATGGGATACTCTTAAGGTGGTTATGAGAGGGAAATTGATAGTGAGGACAACATCAAAAAAAAGCTAAAAAGAGAAAATCATACAAAGTTGATTAATAATTTAGAAGTATTGGAGAATCAATACAAGGACAATAAAGATGAAAATATACTTCAACAAATTATACGAACTAGACAAGAAATAAATGAGACTTTGAGTAATGAGCTGGAGAGAAAACTAAATTTTAATAAACAAATTTATTATCAATCAAGCCCTAAAGCTATGAAATATTTAGCTAGATGTCTTTGGGAAAAACAGACTTCTAATACAATATATAAAATTACAGAGCCTAAAATAAATAAGCTTATGTATAAACCTGAAGAGATAGAAATGATATTTAAGGAATATTATGAAAATCTATATACATAACCAGTACCAATAAATGAAAAAGAGATAAAGTTTTTAAGTTCCTTAGACCTCCCGTCCATTGAAGAAAATCAAAATGCAATGTTAAATTCTGATATTACCAAAAAGAGTTGGATAAGGCAATTAATAAGCTGCTGAAAATTAACAAATCGCCAGGAAATGATGGCTATCCTAATGAATGGTATAAAAAATTTAAAGATGTTTTAATTCGCTTGATGTTAAAATCACACAATCAAACTTTGAAAGAAGGAAAATTACTCCCATCTTGGAAGGAAGCAGTAATATCAGTCATCCCAAAAGAGGGAAAAATAAAGAATTCTGTGAATCTTATAGACCCATTTCAATTTTAAATGTTGGCTATAAAATATTTACTTCAATTATCTCTAAAAGATTTGAAAATTTTATGGCAGATTTAATTGATGATGACCAGGTGGGATTTATAAAGGGTCATCAGACCCACCATAATATCAGTACATTGCATATAATGGATCAATACAGGAATAGAAATTGAGTGCGTTAATGGTCAGTCTTGACGCCGAAAAGGCCTTTGATCGAGTTAGTTGGGGGTTCCTATATGAAGTACTGGAGCACTTTGGACTACAAGAAATGGTAATACAGTGCATTCACTCCTTATATCAAAATCCCACAGCTAGGATTAAAATAAATGGAAACTTAACAGTTTTAAATTGCACCGGGGGATTCGACAAGGTTGTTGTCTTAGTCCAACTCTGTTTGCAATTTTTATTGAGCCATTGGCTAAACTGATAAGACAAAGTAGTGATTTAAAATGAATTCATAAAGGAAAACTGTTACGTGTGGCTCTGGGGAGCCACACAATGAGAGCCAAGGGCGAGCCAGTGAGTTGTGATGTTTTATTGAAGGTAAGGGTGAGGGATGAGGAAAGCACAGATGCTCATACACAATAACACTCATGAGCAGTACAGCGACAGAGATAACCGTTGGCACCGGGCGTAGGGGTACACAACAAGAGAGCTCACAGCGGGTAACACTCACGGGTTAAGCAGCCAGAAGAGTAAAGAGCTGGCACTGGGCAAAGGACTCCAATACACAGAACATTCATACATGATGGTACTCCCAAGTGACACAGTAAGGCCAGTAGCGGGCTAGCACTGGACATGGGGGTACAAAGGCACAATACTCCTTACGGGAAGACACTTACGAGTTATGCCGAAGATGAGGCAGGGGCTGGCACCAGACGAAGGGGCTCCAGTCTAGCAGTGCTTATGTCGCAGCCCCGAGTGATCGAGGCTGCTCCTTTTTATCCTCATTGGCAGCGCCCCAGCTGATGAGGATTAATTGGCCACAGCCGTCCCGTAACACTGACAGCTGGGAGCCTGCTGAGACGCTGTCCAATGAGAGGCAGGGATAAGGGACATGGTCTGAGCGCCGGGGCCCGGCGTCATCCCATGGTGACAAAAACAAGGACACATTATTGGACTATTTGCTGATGATATAATTCTCTTTCTTCAGGATCCAGATAATTCTTTTCCAAATTTGATGACAAAATTAGAAAATTTTGGCTTCCTCTCAGGTTATAAGTTAAACATAACTAAACACAGATTCTTTCTTATAATTATTTTCCAAATGAGGAATTGAGTAGAAAATACAAAATTAAATGGGACACAAAAGTACACAGGTGTCCCACAGGGTTGTGTTCTCAGCCCCATCCTCTACAGCCTCTTCACCCATGACTGTGTTGCCTCCCACAAGGACAATATTATCTTTGATAGGACTTATCACTGGTGATGACGAAGTATCCTACAGGAGGGAGGTGGCCAGCCTGGTGTCATGGTGTGAGGACAACAACCTCACCCTCAACACGAACAAGACAAAGGAGATGATAGTGGACATGAGGAAAGGGAGGAGGAGACCCCATTGGCCACTGTTCATCTGGAAGCTTGAGGTGGAGAGGGTGAGTAGCTTTAAATACCTGAGCATCCACATCAGCAAGAACCTTAAGTGGACACACAACACCACAGAGCTGGTTAAGACAGCTCAACAGTGACTGTACTGTCTGAGGAGGCTGAAGAAGTTTGGCATGTCTTCCAGGATCCTCAACAATTTCTACAGCTGCATCATCGAGAGCATCCTGACCAAATGCATCACTGCATGGTACGGCAGCACCACTGCCCTGGAGCACAAACGTCTGCAGAGAGTGGTGAAGACAGCTGAGAAGATCATCGGGACTCCACTCCCCTCTCTGCAGAGCATCTATCACCGCAGAGTCCAAAAGAGAGCTGACGCCATCCTCTGGGACCCCACCCACCCCCAACACAGACTGTTCACAATTCTACCCTCAGGCTGGAGGTACAGAAGTGTGAAATGCAGGACAACCAGACTAAAAAACTCCTTCTTTCCCACTGCTATCAGACTCATGAACAGATAACTCCCAAAACTCTGTAACACAGCTTCGCATATAGGAACTCACACACCGGCTGCTAAATTTGCACACTGCTTACCTGTACAGTAGATATATCATCTCTGCTGCTACTTAACAAATAATTTGTAATTATACACTGCTTGTTGCACAATGCTCATTTGCACACTGTACATAAGTCTATGCCATCTCAGGTCATCAGGTTGCACAATGCTCATCTGCACACTGTACATAGGTTCATGCCATCTCAGGTTCACATCATCTCTGATATCAATATACCACTATCACTTTAGTCATCCAGTGAATTTTTCAATTTCATTCCTCTACTGCCGAACTGTGTGTTTTTTATCATCCATTAGGATTAGGATTAAGTTACTGTGTTAGGGTGTCATGAGATTTAGTGTATCATTAGAATTGTTGTTCTGTACCTCGTAACTTGGCATTCGTTCAGAGAGCAAAGTAAGAATTTCATTGCTCAGGAAATGTAGCATTTCTTAACTATGCACATGATAATAAAGCCTTTGAATCTTGAAGTAATTAAATATTTGGGATTGATAATCGCAAAAGACTACACTACAACATTTAAATTAAATTATGACCAGATTAATAGTAACATCAAAAAAGACATAGGGAGACGGTCATCTAGTATACTAGATTTTTGGTACAAGAATTGAAATAATTAAAATGAATTTTTTACCAAGATTATTATATCTATTTCAGGCCAACCCACAGTTAATATCTAATAAACAATTTAAATTGTGGGATAAATGGATATCTTGATTTATTTGGGCGGATAAGAAACCCAGGGTGAGATACAAAACACTCCTGCTGAATAAAGATGAGGGTGGAATGTCCCTACCAAATTTGAGATATTATTTCTATGTTGCTCAAATAAGATATTTAGCTTTTTTTTGGTCATCTTAACTTTATTTCGGAGAGATTAAAAGTAAAGATTAAAAGAAAGAAACAGAATAATATAACAAAGGGGAAAAAATCTTACAAAGTCAAATTAAACAATAACTCCTCTGATTATACAGTTCAACATAAGTTATCTGAAATGGGTGACGGCTGAAGCCGCAGCTTATACTGCCCACCCATATTCCATCCAAGAATTCAAAAGAAAAACAAAACAAGAGCGATTACAATTCAGAACAAAGCTAAGACAAAACATGACAAAAAAAAAAAAATCAAAAAACTAAGCAACAACACAACACAGACTGAATATGATAATTCTTATGTGATTTTACATGTCATCTTGTATATATGTTTGGGAGTATTTCTTCCTTTAGTTTTTGCTTAAATTGTCCAAGCATTGTACATGATTTTAATTCAGGTCCCAAAGCATTCCACAATCTGACTCCTTGCACTGAGACACAGTGTTGCTTGGTGGTAGTTCTCACTGAAGGTTTTTGAAATATACATGTTCCTCTGAAATGATATTGTTTCTCCCTTATTTGGAACAACTTTTGGATATTTGTGGGCAGTGATAGATTCTTCACTTTAAACATTATTACTGCAGTTTTAAAGTCAACCAGATCTTTCAACTTGAGAGCTTTTAATTTAAGAATAATTTGAGTTTGTTGGTTTCCTGTAAGTAGCTTTATTTATTCTTCTAATAGCTCTCTTCTGAAGAATAAAGATTGGATATATGTTTGTTTTATATATATTTCCCCATACTTCAGTACAATATGTCATATATGGGAGTATTGATGAATGATACAAAGCATATAGTGTGGGTTGATTCAGCAAATATTTCACTCTATGTAGTATTGCAATTGATTTGGATATTTTACCTTTAATATAATATATATATACGTATATCAATTATTACTCCAAGAAATTTAATTTCGGATACCCTTTCAATCTCTACACCATTTACACTGAATTTAGATACTAAGTTGTTGTGATGGTTGTTCAAAATTATAAATTTTGTCTTACTTAAATTGAGCGTTAATTTGTTTGAATCAAACCACAGTTTAAGCTTTCCTAATACCTTTCTGAGTGTATCTAAAAGTTGTTCCAAATTGCTTCCACCGGATAATAAATTAGTGTCATCTGCAAACAATATTAAATCAATTTTTTCCAAAACTTTACATATATCCTTTATATACATATTGAATCAACAATGGCCCCAAAACTGAACCCTGTGGGACTCCACAAGTAACCTTCAGTAACTGTGAGTTTTTGCTACCAACACATACATACTGATATCTGTTCTTTAAGTAACTACATAACCAGGACAGTGCTACCCCCCAATACCATAATTTGGTAGTTTCTTTAATAATAAATTATGATCCACTGTATCAAATGCTTTTTTAAGATCCAGGAATAACCTCAACTGAATACTCTATTTTCAACGGCAGTTGATATTTTTTCTATAAATTCCATTAGAGCAAATGCAGTTGTCCTTGCTGGTGTTTCCCACAATATCAAGCTAAATGGAAGGATATAGAAACTACTATAGTAAACTTTCCAATTCAAGCACTTATGGGTAATAAAGACAATAAAATGTTACAAGAAAGCAATAATGAAATTATTAAACAAATGTTTAAAATTTGGGGTAAAATTATTGGACAAAATAAAATGGAGAAGGAAGTTAAATTACTATCTTGGTCAGCTTTAGATTCCAACTTTAAACCAGGTGTGACTGATAATTACTTTAAACAGTGGTGGAAGAAGGGTTTAACAGTACTACAGTGGGGCAAAAAAGTATTTAGTCAGCCACCAATTGTGCAAGTTCTCCCACTTAAAAGATGAGAGAGGTCTCCAATTTTCATCATAGGTATACCTCAACTATGAGAGACAAAATGAGGGAAAAAAATCCAGAAAATCACATTGTCTGATTTTTAAAGAATTTATTTGCAAATTATGGTGGAAAAAAAAGTATTTGGTCACCTACAAACAAGCAAGATTTCTGGCTCTCACAGACCTGTAACTTCTTCTTTAAGAGGCTCCTCTGTCCTCCACTCGTGACCTGTGTTAATGGCACCTGTTTGAACTGGTTATCAGTATAAAAGACACCTGTCCACAACTTCAGTCAGACTCCAAACTCCACTATGGCCAAGACCAAAGAGCTGTCAAAGGACACCAGAAACAAAATTGTAGACCTGCACCAGGCTGGGAAGACTGAATCTGCAATAGGTAAGCAGCTTGGTGTGAAGAAATCAACTGTGGGAGCAACTATTAGAAAATGGAAGACATACAAGACCACTGATAATCTCCCTCGATCTGGGGCTCCACGCAAGATCTCACCCCGTGGGGTCAAAATGATCACGAGAACGGTGAGCAAAAATCCCAGAACCACACGGGGGGACCTAGTGAATGACCTGCAGAGAGCTGGGACCAAAGTAACAAAGGCTACCATCAGTAACACACTATGCCGCCAGGGACTCAAATCCTGCAGTGCCAGACGTGTCCCCCTGCTTAAGCCAGTACATGTCCAGGCCCGTCTGAAGTTTGCTACAGAGCATTTGGATGATCCAGATGAGGACTGGGAGAATGTCATATGGTCAGACGAAACCAAAATAGAACTTTTTGGTAAAAACTCAACCTGTCATGTTTGGAGAAGAAAGAATGCTGAGTTGCATCCAAAGAACACCATACCTACTGTGAAGCATGGGGGTGGAAACATCATACTTTGGGGCTATTTTTCTGCAAAAGGGACCAGGACAACTGATCTGTGTAAAGGAAAGGATGAATGGGGCCATGTATTGTGAGATTTTGAGTGAAAACCTCCTTCCATCAGCAAGGGCATTGAAGATGAAACGTGGCTGGGTCTTTCAGCATGACAATGATCCCAAACACCGCCTGGGCAACGAAGGAGTGGCTTCGTAAGAAGCATTTCAAGGTCCTGGAGTGGCCTAGCCAGTCTCCAGATCTCAACCCCATAGAAAATCTTTGGAGGGAGTTGAAAGTCCGTGTTGCCCAGCGACAGCCCCAAAACATCACTGCTCTAGAGGAGATCTGCATGGAGGAATGGGCCAAAATACCAGCAACAGTGTGTGAAAACCTTGTGAAGACTTACAGAAAACGTTTGACCTCTGTCATTGCCAGCAAAGGGCATATAACAAAGTATTGAGATTAACTTTTTTTATTGACCAAATATCCACCAAAATTTGCAAATAAATTCTTTAAAAATCAGACAATGTGATTTTCTGGATTTTTTTTTTCTCATTTTGTCTCTCATCGTTGAGGTATACATATGATGAAAATTGGAGACCTCTCTCATCTATTAAGTGGGAGAACTTGCACAATTGGTGGCTGACTAAATACTTTTTTTGCCCCACTGTATGTACATTAACCCATGGGGGAAAAAAATTAAGAGTTTTGAAGAAGTGAAAAAAGAATTTGACTTAGAAAATAGAGATTTCTTTAGATTTCTCCAGCTCAGAGATTACTACGATAAAGAGAGAGAGCATGAATTATTGCTCTAACGGAATGAAGTTATAGATATTCTATGCAAATCCTATAAACAAATATTTAAGAAACTTATCTCTAAACTATATTAGGGTTTACAGAAGAGGAAAAATTATAATACCATCTATATTAAAACTAAATGGGAACAAGAATTAAGTATAGAAATTTCAGAGAATGAGTGGCGCTCTATGTGCACAACATAACACTCTTCAACTAGCTCAAGGAAATGGAGAGAATATGGTTGGAAAAATCAGATTAGATTCTTTTTTCACACTCCAAGTATTTATAGTAAGCAGCTAAAAGAAGAACAACCATGTTGGAGACAATGTGGGCACATCTGTGTCAGTAATTCACATATTTTTTGGTTATCTGGAAAAATTCAGGATTTTTGGGATCAGAAGGGTTTGGTGTTAAAGGAAATTTTGGGATATGAAATCCCTAAAGATGTTAAGGTTATGTATTTTGGTTTGCTGAATGAGAATGTAATTGATAAAAAAAGACTATAAATCTGAAGCTCCAACACTTAAACAGTGGACGGAAATAGTAATGGAAATATATAAGATGGAGAAGATGACTTTTTCTTTGAACTTGAAGAGGGAAAATTTTATATCAAAATTGAAGAAATGGTTTATTTATTGTACACTTTCAGGATGCTTTTCCCCCTTTTTTCTTTATGATATACATTCTTGATTGATTGTTTTTATTCTTGTTTAAACATTACAGAATGAACTCCTTGCCCGTCCCCCTTGGTTCCTTTATATACCCCTCTTCCTTTTCTTTTTTCTCTTCTTTCCTTTTAATTTTTGATATATGGGAATGTTTATGAATATATATGTGTATGCATATGCATATTTTTCTTTTCTTCTGTTGTCTAAGAAACTTTATCCTTAAATAAAAATAATTTTAAAAAAAACCTACATGGCCCTGTGTGAAAAAGTGATAGCCCCCTAAACCTAATAACTGGTTAGGCCACCATTAGCAGCAACAACTGCAATCAAGCATTTGCGATAACTGGCAATGAGTCTTTTACAGCGCTGTGGAGGAATTTTGGCACACTCATCTTTGCAGAATTGTTGTAATTCAGCCACATTGGGAGGTTTTCGAGCTTGAACTGCCTTTTTAAGGTCATGCCACAGCATCTCAATCGGATTCAGGTCAGAACTTTGACTAGGCCACTCCAAAATGTTCATTTCGTTTTTCTTAAGCCATTCAGAGGTAGACTTGCTGGTGTGATTTCGATCATTGTCCTGCCAAGTGCGCTTCAGCTTGAGGTCACAAACAGATGGCAGGACATTCTCCTTCAGGATTTTTTGGTCATCATCATCATCATCATATTTTGGTAGACAGCCGAATTCATGGTTCCATTTACCATAGCAAGTCCTCCAGGTCCTGAAGCAGCAAAACAACCCCAGACCATCACACTACCACCACCATATTTTACTGTTGGTATGATGTTCCTTTTCTGAAATGATGTGTTACTTTTACGCCGGATGTAATGGGACACACACCTTCCAAAAAGTTCAACTTTTGTCTTGTCAGTCCACAGAGTATTTTCCCAAAAGTCTTGGGGATCATCAAGATGTTTTCTGGCAAAACTGAGACGAGCCTTTATGTTCTTTTCGATCAGCAGTGGTTTTCGTCTTGGAACTCGCCATGCAGGTCATTTTTGCCCAGTCTCTTTCTTATGGCGAAGTCATGAACACTGATCTTAACTGAGGCAAGTGAGGCCTGCAGTTCTTTGAATGTTGTTGTGGGGTCTTTTGTGACCTCTTGGATGAGTCATCACTGCGCTCTTGGGGTAATTTTGATCGACTGGCCACTCCTGGGAAGGTTCAGCACTGTTCCATGTTTTTGCCATTTCTGGATAATGGCTCTCACTGTGGTTCACTGGAGTCCCAAAGCTTTAGAAATGGCTTTATAACCTTTTCCAGACTGACAGATCTCAATTACTTTATTTCTCATTTGTTCCTGAATTTCTTTGGACCACAGTATGATGTCTAGCTTTTGAGGATCTTTTGGTCTACTTCACTTTGTCAGGAAGGTCCTATTTAAGTGATTTCTTGATTGACAACAGGTGTGGCAGAAATCAGGCCTGGGTGTGGCTAGAGTAATTGAACTCAGCTTTCCAAAAATGTGATAAACCACAGTTAATTTGTGTTTTAACAGGGAGGGGGGATCACTTTTTCACACAGAGCCATGTAGGTTTGGATTTTTTTTTTTACCCTTAATAACAAACACCGTCATTTAAAAACTGCCTTTTGTGTTTACTTGTGTCATCTTTGTCTAATATTTAAATTTGTTCGATGATCTAAAACATTTAAGTGTGACAAGCATACAAAAAAAAAAAGAGAAATCAGGAAGGGGGCAAACACTTTCACACCACTGTATGTGGAATGACAGTAGATCTATTCATTTCTATAATATGCTTGTTGAGATGCTTAGCAACCGTTAACTAGGTATAGGGCTGTCGCGATAACTACAATTATGTAGTACTGCGCTATGGACAAGCCTACCAAAAAGGATAACGAGGAACCGCAACAACTGCGGTGTTCACGTTTTTTGTATGTGTGGCTAAATCTCGTTCACTTATGTGGCCCTAATGATTATTAAATAAATTGTTAAATGTTAAGTGTATTTTTATTGCCAACAAAATGTTTGCACCCAGTACTGTGGAAGCTTCCATAGTACCGGGTGGTACCCGGTACTGGCAACCAGCCCCATGTGGGGCACGCTCTCTCCAGATGGACTCCAGCAGGCAGTTAGTGGCGGAAGTGTTTGGATGAATTGCTAAATACAGCCATGCCAGTGAGCATTGAAAGGGCACAAAGCATGTTATTTCCTTCTGAGTTGAGTGTTTATGATCCTGACAATTGAGCTCCAAGAGCCAAACAACTACTACATAGTGCATTGCTTGTTTGAATGTTATTTTTCGGACAGTGGCAAAAACCCCAAAATCACGGAGACAAGAGCCATGCAGGGTCCTGTACGGAGGCTGTCCTGTTTAAGTAAGCTGAATGTCCCTGCAGTCTCCAACCAGTTCACACACCCTGTAGTTGGAATACTGGAGTTACCGCCACTGGTTTATGAAAATGATAATGTTTTTTTTTTTTTTTTTTTTTGTTTTTGTTTTTACAGAATCAGCAGTTCATGCTTCATGAACTATGATTCACAGGAAGCTTGGAGCTCTGCACAACTGTCACATACCCACAAAGTTGAGACAGAGCTGCAGCGAGTTTCTCACAGCTTCCATCATTTGCCACATAAGTTATGAACCCTGTTTAAATTACAAGACCACAGGATCCTAAAAAGTTATGCAATAATACTGCATATCGCGGTGTTAAGCTATCCACTGTCACCGCAGGGAAAATTCCTCGACCGTAACAGCCCTACCTAGATACAGTCATGTGAAAAAATTAGGACAGCATTTGGACATATGGATATTTAATATCCATGTTAAAAATACTGGGAGATTGATGCAATACAACTAAACAATTAAAATGAATTAAAGACTTTTTTCAAATTTTCTGTAAAATGTAATTCTAAACAAATAGTGAGAAATAAATCATGCCACCCCCTATCTTTTTAAGGACACCCCCACATTCATTCCCACTTAAAATGGCTAAAATAAATGTTAAAAAATGCAAATGAAAACAAAAACAAGGTTAGACATAGATATGTGAACATTTATTAATAAAGAACTGAATATTTAATGGGGTGTCCTAATTTTTTCACGACTGTAGATTCAGAAGCGACTACTTTTCTCGGTGGAGCAAAATAACTGGTTAAACAAACAAATCATAATAGTTTGTCCTGTATTGCTGTCATTCAATAAACTGTGCTTGTAGAACTGTTGTATAAGAGCAATATTATTATACTCACGTCAGGCCTACAACGAATCACAGCAGTTATACAGACATGTGAAAAAATTAGGACACCCTGTATAAGCATGTGTGTTTTTTAACATATTTGGACATATGGATGTTTAATGTCAATGTTAACGATGCTGGGAGATTCATGTAATACAACTAAACAATTAAAAATGAATTAAAGACTTTTTTTTTCAAATTTTCTGTAAAATGTAATTCTAAACAAATAGTGAGAAATAAATTAGGACACCCCCATGTTTTTTAAGACACCCCCACATTCATTCCCACTTAAAATGGCTAAAACAAATGTTAAAAAATGCAAACAAAAACAAGGTTAGACATAGATATGTGAACATTTACTAATAAAGAACTGAATATTTAATAGGGTGTCCTAATTTTTTCACATGACTGTATATTCATTGATACCATACTCCCTCTCGTGTAATATTGCTCAAGTATGACCCATCTACTACAAATCATGAGACTAATTATATATTCCACTGAGATGATCTATCCAGCTACTACTTCAGCATTTCTGCCCAGTCGCTGAATGGGTGAAGGATGTTAATGCAGGAGGTCACTGGATAATGATTCCACAGGACATTGGAGAATCCACTATTGAAAAAAAAAAAAAAAAAAAAAAACACTCTTCAGAGTAAAAAATATGGGATTTAGCTGAGGTAAGAGAAAATGGTTCCTTAAAATGACGTGTGTCTGCAGTCTCCATTTTTCATAAAGGTAACTTCTTTGCTTAGCTTAATTAAACCCAAGCGGCGCATTCTCCTTGAGTTTTCATTAAAACACTACGTGGGATTGAAGGCGCCAGTAAGTCCAATAATGCAAAACCAAGTTCTTTGGTATTACAAAGCTCAGTAAGAAATGAATAGCTTCTTCAATTCCCTTTTATTAAATGAACATGGCATTATGAAGAAAGTGTGTGTGGATCACATTAAAGCAGAATAAATCTCACAGGCCGACAGGAAAGAGGCTCAAATCATTCTCATAATTAAGAAAACCAAAAGTTCAATACCATTCTCTGAACAAGCATTTCATCCATCATAGTGGGAAGTATCACAACTTACCTAATACCACCTCAAACTAACTTTTGCTTTTCCTTTTTATATTCAGAAATTATTTCCACAGCAGAATGACTTAATAGCCCCTTTCTGCGTATCTCAACAATCCACGACAATTCAGCACGATCTGGCCTCCCTCTGTTGTCTGAACGGGGTTAAGCTACTTGACGCGGGCTAAATGACCCTGCAAGAAACATAGGTCATTGCCCACCTCGCCTCAGTTCTGCGGACATTTGAATAGGACAATGTGGACAAACACGCAATGAAGTAAGTGTCATGTCACCACATCACAGTGACAGAGGGGAAATGAACAGAAGGCTGTCTGTTATTATTCTGATAAATTATATTAACTTCAAAGCTGCAAAAGACAACTGTGTGTGCCACAATTACACAAATATCAAAGCAGCTGAGAGTGAGAGGTTTGTCTTAAGAGCATTTTCTCTCTTGGTACCGAGGGAAGGGCCTGATAGAATTCTTTAGGGAAGAAGGTTTAGCACAGATTGGTCAGTGCAAGTTTGCTTAATACATTAACAGCAAGATTTTGGTCAAAAGGTCTTCAATCAAAAGAAAAAGACACAAAAAACACATCTGATTAATTAATAGCTGCAGCCATAGCTGATATATTTAATAGACTTTGTAAAATAGTCTTTTGTGGGACACATATGTGAGTTTCATATGCTTCATATGTATATCACTGTATGCTTACTGTATGCTTCACATCTCAGATGAACAAAAGGACTGAGCCTCCTAGGAGATAACAGGAGGATGTGAAATGTGGTCTTTTGTATGCAGAGAGATGGCCTTGGGGGATTTCCTGGCCGCCAGTGACTTTAGGTGGAGGTGATAAGACCTGGAAGAAGACGCATTGTGACTTGGGATTAAAGACAATATGACTGTGTGCTTTGATGTTCCGGGGTATAAAAGAACGAATGTCTGGGGGTTTCTTTCTCTTTCTGTTTTTGGATGATGTTGGAGAATGTGAATAAACCTGACTCGTGAGATAAACTCAGCCTCGTCATTCCCACACTCACCACACTGGTGACCCTAAGACGTATCATGAGTGAAAGAAATTCCCCGAGCCGGACTCGTCAGGAGCCAGCCAGGCGAACGCAGCCACAGTCAAGCTACCAGACTTCTGGCAAGACAACCCGTGCTCCTGGTTCCACTTGGCCGAAGCACAGTTCGCCCTCCGGGGGATAACGGTAGATGACATGAAATTCTACCATGTTATTGCCAAGCTCGACAACCGCACGGCTCGACATGTGCAGAGCCTTTTGGAGCGCCCACCGGCCGACGACAAATACGGCGGGTTGAAGGCTGCGTTCATCCAGCGTTTCACCCCCTCAGTCCAGGAGAGAGCGGAGAGGCTCCTGGCTCTGAATGACTTGGGAGATAGCACGCCCGTTGACTTGATAGAGGACATGCTGAGGTTGAGGGGCTCAGACGGCGACGACTTCCTCTTCACCCACATTTTCCTGAGAACCCTACCGTCGGCCACGAGAGCAACCCTGGCCAGTTCACCGCTGTTAGCCCAGCGGGACTTCCGCGCGCTGGCCCGGGAGGCACAACGGATTCTCAACGCCAGCAAACAGCGCGCAGCCACCGCGGCAGCGACAGAGCTCGGCGCGACGGCCGGAGATGGCAGGGGGCCAGAGGCGGCGGTAGCAGACCCACCAACAACGGCGGCGGCGAGGGCCAAGGATCGGGGAGGAGACGACCTCTGTTTCTACCATCGCCGCTTTGCAGAGAGGGCACGCAAATGTATACCACCGTGCCAGTTCAAGTGCTCAGGAAACGCCAAGGTCGGGGGTCGGTAGCAGCCGCGGCCCTCGGGGAAGAGAACAAGCTGCTCTACTTGACGGATGCGCGTTCCGGGAGGCAATTCCTCATGGACACAGGCTCCCAAGTGAGTTTCATCACGCCTACCTATGCTGACCGGCTGGCGGGTCCCGGAAGTCACGGAGCGTCAGCAGCGAACGGCTCGAGGATTAAGACCTTTGGTGAGAGGACTCTGTTTCTGTCCCTACACGGCCGTACATTTGAGTGGACTTTTGTTATAGCTGCAGTGAGCTTCAATATGTTGCGAGCTGATTTTCTGTGCTCACATGGTTTGTTGGTTGATCTTGCTAATAGGCGCCTGGTTAATGCACTTTCTTTTTATTCTATTCCCTGTGCAGCCAGAGTGACCCCGCCCACAGCACAAGCCAACGTCGCAACGGCAAGCAGTAAGTTCCACACACTACTCACCCAGTTCCCAGCACTCATGGTTCCCACATTTTCAGCAGCTGTCGCTAAACACGGAGTGGAACATTTTATTACTACCACCGGACCGCCCATTTTTGCAAAAGCTCGGCGCTTGGATGCAGCTAAACTGACCATAGCGCGCGAGGAGTTCGCCAACCTGGAAAAGCTGGGCATCATCAGGCGTTCGAAAAACCCATGGGCTTCCCCGCTTCACATGGTCCCTAAAGCTGACGGCTCGTGGCGACCTTGCGGAGATTTCCGCAGGTTGAACAACACTACAGCGCACGACCGCTACCCAATCCCGCATATCCAAGATTTTTCCGTTCATTTGGCGGGGGCGCACGTTTTTTCTAAGATAGACTTGGTCCGCGGGTACCACCAAGTCCCAGTGCGCGCTGAGGACATACCCAAAACAGCGGTAATAAGTCCGTTTGGCCTATTCGAGTTTTTGCGCATGCCGTTTGGGCTTAAAGGCGCGGCGCAGACATTCCAATGCGGAACGTGGTGTTGCGCGATCTCCTCTTCGTGTTCGTCTACCTGGACGACATCTTGGTAGCCAGCGTGTCTGAAGACGAACACGAAAATCACCTCACGGCAGTTTTCCGGATGTTGGGAGAGCACGGGTTAATAATCAACCCAGCGAAGTGTCAGTTCGGGGCGACGCAGATTGATTTTTTGGGGCATCGCGTCTCTCCAGAAGGAGCGGTTCCTCTGCCTGACAAAGTGCGTGCAGTAACAAATTTTCCCCAGCCACAAACGGTCAAAGCGTTACAGGAGTTTTTGGGAATGGTGAATTTTTATAACCGTTTCCTCCCCCGTGCAGCGCAGCTCATGCAACCGTTGTATGCCGCGCTAAAAAAACAAAAATCCACAAATAAAATCGAATGGTCTCCGGAGCGAGAGCGCGCATTCTCGGAAGTCAAAACAGCCCTGGCAAACGCTGCGTTGTTAGCACATCCAGACCCAACGGCCCGCATAGTGCTCACTAATGACGCGTCAGATGTGGCCATAGGGGCGGTCGTGGAGCAGTATGTAGCCAGGGCTTGGCAACCACTTGCCTTTTTCAGCAGGACCTTGTGCGATAGTGAACGAAAATACAGCGCATTCGACAGGGAGTTGTTGGCTCTCCACTTGGCCATTCACCACTTCCAGTTCTGGCTGGAGGGATGCCGTTTCACCGCGTTCGTTGATCACAAGCCGCTGACTTTCGCGATGGCCAAAGTTTCAGAACCGTGGTCGGGCCAGCAACAGAGACAGCTGGCCGCAATCTCAGAGTTTACTACCGATATCCAGCATGTGGCGGGTAAACTTAATGTAGTGGCAGACTGCCTCTCGCGCGCCGTGGCGGCTCCAGCCCACGTAGGGGTAGATTTTGCAGCCATGGCCGCGGATCGGGTTAGCGACGCTGAAGTGCGTGGGGCCCCAGTCCGCGTAGGGATAGATTATGCAGCCATGGCCGCGGATCAGGTTAGCGACGCGGATGTGCGCGCGCTCCAGTCTGGACCAACAGGGTTAAGGCTGGAGAACAGGGTGCTGCAAGACGGCATGCCCCCCCTAATCTGCGATGTCTCCACTGAGCGACCGCGTCCTGTGGTACCGGCTGCGTGGCGCCGCCGCGTTTTTGACTCGATCCATTCTCTGGCACACCCGGGAGTGCGCGCGTCGGTCAAAATGGTGGGAGAGATATATGTATGGCCAAGCCTGCGCAAACAAGTTAGGGAGTGGGCAGCAGCCTGCATGGCTCGTCAACGAGCCAAGGTACACAGACATACGAGAGCTCCTTGGAGCCATTTCACATCCCGGCTAAAAGGTTTGATCATGTTCACGTGGACCTCGTAGGCCCCCTCCCGCCCTCACAGGGGTGCACACATCTTCTGACAATGGTTGACCGCACCACGCGCTGGCCGGAAGTGGTCCCACTGTCGTCAACCACAGCCGAGGAGGTGGCGCGCACGATTTTAACGGCATGGGTAGCGCGTTTTGGAGTCCAGTCGGACATCATGTCCGACAGAGACCCTCAATTTGTTTCCGAACTTTGGTCAGCGATGGCCCGCAGCCTGGGGGCAACGATTCACCGCACGACCGCGTACAGTCCGCAGGCTAACGGGTTATGCGAACGTTTTCACAGGTCATTGAAGGCGGCTCTCAGAGCGCCGCTTACGGATGCAAATTGGGTGGACAGGCTACCATGGGTTTTATTGGGGTTGCGTTCTGCACCTAAAGAGGATTTAGAAGCCTCCCCGGCTGAGCTAGTTTTTGCACAGCCACTTCGGCTGCCCGAGGAATTTCTCCCAGATAATCCTGCGCCAGAGTGCTCCCCAGCTCAGTGGTTGCAGAGTAGCACGGAATCGAGCACGCTGCCTGGCCCCGTTCACCACAGTTTTCCGCGAGTTTTTGTGCCTAAGGCTCTAAAAAATGCGGAGTTTGTTTTTGTCACACACGATGCCCATCGCCCATCGTTACGATCACCTTATGATGGACCATTTAGAGTGCTGGAAACAGGAGATAAGCATTTTTTGCTAGATTTGGGGGGCAGAAAAGAAATGATTGGCATAAACAGGCTCAAACCCGCTTTTGTGGTGGCTGACGAAGGCGTGCAGTTGGCCAGGGCTCCTCGGCGCGGCAGACCCCCTAGGGAGCATTCCCCAGAGCACCCACAGGGATTGACTAACAGTTCTCATCCTTAGACAGCAGCTCCCCAGCAGGAGGGCGCCGCAGAGGTGGTAAAGCCCGCTTACAGCAGATACGGGAGAAGACTGAGGCCCAAGCAGCATGTGGACTGATGTGTGTGATTTTATCATGACATGCAGACTGTTATTACATTGTTCCATCTTAGACGTTTGGGGGGGGTTCATGTGGGACACATATGTGAGTTCCATATGCTTCATATATATATCACTGTATGCTTACTGTATGCTTCACGTCTCAGATGAACAAACGGACTGAGCCTCCTAGGAGATAACAGGAGGATGTGAAATGTGGTCTTTTGTATGCAGAGAGATGGCCTTGGGGGATTTCCTGGCCGCCAGTGACTTTAGGTGGAGGTGATAAGACCTGGAAGAAGACGCATTGTGACTTGGGATTAAAGACAATATGACTGTGTGCTTTGATGTTCCGGGGTATAAAAGAACGAATGTCTGGGGGTTTCTTTCTCTTTCTGTTTTTGAATGATGTTGGAGAATGTGAATAAACCTGACTCGTGAGATAAACTCAGCCTCGTCATTCCCACACTCTCCACACTTTCAACATTTTAACACTAAAATTTCACTTTTTATTGAAAATATATATCAGTCACAAATACTGGCTGTTGACATAATTCTGGACCCAGGGGACAAAAGACAGACTCGAGGGAAATACAATAATCCTTTTATTAGTAACCCGTGTCGTGTGAATGTGTGCGTGTATGTACAGTGTGGTGTGTGCAGTGCTGGACTTGTGCTGGGGGAGAGCTGGACGCCGTTCGGCCTGGCAACCCTATGAAGACAAAACAGAGGTATTAACTCAGCACCAGTGCTAAGGGCGTAATAATAACGACCGCTTACTTTTGCAGATGGTGATGGAGGGCTCAGGTTTGCCTTGAGGGCGACAGCCAGGAAGACAGCGTCGGCCTTCGTGCAGGGAGGAGTGCAAATTACCCTGATGCAGCTGAACCGCCGCCAGGGAGAGGGAATCCGCCGCCAGGGAGATCCACCTGTGCACAGGGGAGATGAACTTGACAAGGTAAGTTGATATGAAGCTTACGTGCGGCGACGCGTTGCTTTTGGGAAGATGAAGAGCCAGGACGTGGCTGTAGACGAGAGACGTGTCCTTGGGAGTTTGACAGACGGCTCCGTGCTGAATCACAGGCAGGTCCGGCTTTTAACGCCCGCTGATGATTGGCAGCAGGTGTGCGTGCAGCTGAGATTGATGATGGTCCTGTGGGCGCCATGACAGTACTCCCCCCCTCTAGAGGTGCCTCCTGGCACCTGCCCTATCTTACTCAGGTGCGTGCGGTGAAAGTCCCTTATGAGTTGTTTGTCGAGGATGAATGACGGACGTACCCAGGACCTCCACTCGGGGCCGTACCCCATTGACTCCCCACGCCGGATCGCCATCTATCACCACTGGTGGAGGTGTAGCCTTGGGAGGCAGACAGAGGGGACTGGAGCAAATGGGTTTCACCTGTGAAACATGGAAGGTCAGACAGATGCGGAGGGAGGGGGGGAGAGCTAGGCAAACAGCCACGGGGTTAACCACATGAACAATGGGGAAGGGCCCGATAAAACGCTGGGCCAGCTTCCACCTCTCAGCCTTCAAATTGATATTTCGTGTTGACAGCCATACCTGCTGACCCACCTTGTACTCGGGCGCCGGTCTCCTGCGTCGGTTAGCCGTCCTGATGTTACATTTGGTGGTCCGAAGGAGAACTCTGCGGGTGGTACTCCAGAGCCGGCGGCAGCGCCTCACATGAGCGTGGACAGAAGGCACCGCCACTTCCTTCTCCTCCTCAGGAAACAGTGGGGGGTCATACCCTAAGGAGGCCCTGAAAGGGGCCATCCCAATCGCCGAGGAAACCGTAGAGTTGTGGGCGTACTCGATCCATGGCAGGTGGCTGCTCCAAGAAGATGGACTGGAGTCGATGATGCAGCGTAGGGCGACCTCCAGTTCTTGATTCGCCCGTTCGCACTGCCCATTGCTCTGCGGGTGATATCCAGACAACAGGCTTACCATTGACCCCAGTGCGTGACAGAACGCCCTCCAAACCTGGGACACGAATTGGGGCCCACGATCAGAGACGACATCAGTGGGGATCCCGTGGAGGCATATGACGTGCTGCACCAAGAGGTCTGCTCTCTCCTGTGCCGTCGGTAACCCCCGGAGGGGAACAAAGTGGGCAGCCTTGGAGAAATGATCGACGATGGTAAGGACCGTAGTGAAGTGGTTAGACGGCAGGAGACCCATCACAAAATCCAGGGCGATGTGGGACCAGGGGCGGCTGGGAACCGGCAGGGGATGAAGGAGCCCGGCCGGTGGAGAAGAAGATGACTTCCCGGTGGCGCACTTAGCGCAGGCCCGGATGTAAGCAGTGACGTCCCTTCGCAACCCCGGCCACCAGAACGACCTCTGGAGGAGTTCAATCGTGCGGGACACCCCTGGATGGCATGCAAATTTCGAGGCATGGGCCCACTGAATCACTTCACCCCAGACCGCTGTGGGGACGAACAGCCGCTCCGAGGGACCACCTCCAGGATCGGGCTCAGCCTCCAACGCCTTCACCACCTTCTCCCTGATGTCCCACGAGAGGGCGCCAACGACACAGGATGGAGGAAGGATGGTCTGCTCCCGGTCCTCTGATACCTCCGCCGAGAATTGCCTTGAGAGGGCGTCCAGTTTGGCGTTCTTGGCCCCGGGCCGGTAGGTGATCGTAAAGTCAAACTGACCAAAGAACAGGGACCAGTGGGCCTGTCGGGAATTCAACCGCTTAGCGGTCCTCAAGTATTCCAAGTTCTGTGGTCAGGCCAAACTACAAAAGGCTGGGCAGCCCCCTCCAACCAGTGGCGCCACTCCTCCAACGCAAGCTTTACCGCCAGGAGCTCCCTGGCCAGGAGCTCCCTGCCGCCGATGTTGTAGTTTCCCTCTGCTGGAGACAGGCAGTGCGAGAAGAAGGGGCAGGGACAGACCACCCCGTCTATAGGAGACCGCTGGGAGAGCACTGCTCCCACCCCGGAGTCCGATGCATCCACCTCAACCAAGCACTGGAGGGACGGGTCCACCTGCGTAAGGACGCGGACCAATGAGAACTCCCTCTTGAGGGCGTTGAACGCCGCTGCAGCCTCCTCCGTCCAACGGAAGGGAACCTTCGGGGACGTGAGGCAGGTCAGGGGGCGGGCAACCATGCTATACCTGGGAACAAAGTGGCGATAAAAATTGGCAAACCCTAGGAACTGCTGGAGCTGCTTCCTGGATGGGGGGGGGGCAATCCACCACCGCCTTGACCTTGGCCAGATCGGGGAGAACCTGGTTGTGGGAGATCACAAAGCCGAGAAATGAAGTCTTGTTAGTGTGGAACTCACATTTCTCGGCCTCCACGAACAGCTTGTTCTCCAGCAGTCGGAGGACCCATCTCATGTGCACCCGGTGCTCCTCTAACAACCGGGAGAAGATGAGAATGTCATCCAGGTAGACGAAGACAAAGGTGCCCAGGAAATCCCGGAGAATGTCATTTATCAGGCGCTGGAAGACAGCTGGCACGTTGGTCAACCCAAACGGCATCACCAGATATTCGAAGTGGCCGCTTGGGGTCTGGAATCCCGTCTTCCACTCATCTCCCTCCTTAATCCACACGAGATGGTAAGCGTTGCTGAGGTCGAGCTTGGTAAACCAAGAGACCCCCTGGAGGGAGTTGAACGCCGTGTCCATGAGGGGCAGGGTGTACTTATCCTTTACCTTGATGTCGTTGAGCCCCCTGAAATCGATACATGGCCGCAGGGAGCCATCCTTCTTACCGACGAAGAACAATCCTGCCCCCACCGCCGAGGAGGACGGGCGGATGATGCCCGAGCTGAGCGACTCCTTAATGTAAGTATCCATCGCCTCCCGCTCCAGAGCAGACAAGCTGTATAGGTGGCTCGACGGCAGCGGGACACCAGCCCGGAGGTTAATAGCACAGTCGTAGGGGCGGTGGGGGGGAAGTGACAGCGCCTGCGACTTACTGAACACCGCCCCCATGGTATTCAGGTGGCACCTTAGACAGATCTGGGGGGGGGGGGCATGGGGGACCAAAGACACCGACGGGGCACATGCCACAGACTGCAGACACGCGCTGAGGCAGAACGAACTCCAAGATGTGATGTTTCCTGTCTGCCAGTCAAAAGATGGATTATGCAGCCGCAGCCAGGGGCAACCCAGGATGACTGGGGACGTGGAGGAGGGCAGAAGCAGTAGGCATAGGTCCTCTCGATGGTTCCCCGAAACAATCACGGACACTGGAGCGGTCTGCTGAGAGACAGTCGTTAAAGGGGCTTTGGATAGGGCTATCAGTCTGAGCGGAGGCTGGAGAGTATGACAGAGGAGCCCTAACCGGGTTGCCAAGTCTCCTGATATAAAACTCTGCTCAGCCCCCGAGTCAATCAGTGCATGAGTGGAGTGTTCAGTGTGTCTGTGGATAAATCTAATGGGCAGGAGGCAACAAGTGAGGGGTTTTGACTGAGACGGGTCTGTGAGTCCCCCTACTGCGACGCACGGACCCCCTCTTTTGGCCGAATAGTGCAATTCTCCACCTCGTGTTCACTACTCCCACAATACATACACAGCCCTAATTCCCTACGGCGCTGTCTCTCCGCTAGCGGAATCTTGGAGTGCCCGATTACCATATCCTCCTGCCCTTCTAGTGCTTCCGGTGAGGGCAGGGCCAACTGGGATGACTGCGCGGAACGAAAAAACTGCGCGGCCAAGCGGCTAGAAGCTCTTCGCTCGGCTGCTCGTTCCCTCAGCCTGTTATCCAAACTTATGGTAAGAGAAATCAACTCAGTGAGTTTCTCTGGTTTATCCAACCTAGCTAGCTCGTCCCTGAGGCTAGGGCTTAGGCTCCGGATAAAAATGCTGCACAACGAGGCGTCCTCCCACCCGACCTCAGCGGCCACCACCCAGAAATCAACAGCGTAGTCCGCCGCAGACCTACAGCCCTGTTGGAGATTTAACAACCGAGTGGTAAGCACGCTATCCCGGTCGGAATGATCAAACACCTCGTGAAAATCGGCAAGAAACCGTTGATATGAACAGTAAGGTTAGCATAACTGGGCTTGGCCATAACGGCGTAGGCCCAAGCTAGCGCTCTACCCTCTAGCAAGTTAGCAATGTAGCCTATCCTGCTGTGATCAGTGGGAAAGTCCCCTGGCACCCGCTGGAAAACCGTCTCACATTGAAGAATAAACCCGCGGGCCTCCCCGAGCTTACTGCTGAAGCGTGCAGGGGTGGGCACTGGTATGAGACGGGCCGATGGAGTCTGACTAGCCTGACTAGGAGGGGGGCTAGCGGGGCCCAACGGGACCCCGGAAGCCGGCGGGAACGTCCGTTGTCCATCCAGACGATCCAACCGGCTGTTAATTAGTGTTAGCTGACTAAGGATAACGTTCTGTTGGTATGTTAGCTGTTCCACTCAAGCTTCTAAGGTGTTAAAGTGGCGTGCTAGCACGCTGTCCGCTGGGTCGCTCTGACTGAGTCGTACTGACATAATTCTGGACCCAGGGGACAAAAGACAGACTCGAGGGAAATACAATTATCCTTTTATTAGTAACCCGTGTCGTGTGAATGCATGCGTGTATGTACAGTATGGTGTGTGCAGTGCTGGACTCGTGCTGGGGGAGAGCTGGACGCCGTTCAGCCTGGCAACCCTATGAAGACAAAACAGAGGTATTAACTCAGCACCAGCGCTAAGGGCGTAATAATGACGACCGCTTACTTTTGCAGATGGTGATGAAGGGCTCAGGTTTGCCTTGAGGGCGGCAGCCAGGAAGACAGCGTCGGCCTTCGTGCAGGGAGGAGTGCGAATTACCCTGATGCAGGTGTGGAGCTGAACCGCCGCCAGGGAGAGGGAATCCGCCGCCATGGAGATCCATCTGTGCACAGGGGAAATGAACTTGACAAGGTAAGTTGATATTAAGCTTACGTGCGGCGACGCGTTGCTTTTGGGAAGATGAAGAGCCAGGACATGGCTGTAGACGAGAGACGTGTCCTCCGGAGTTTGACAGACGGCTCTGTGCTGAGTCACAGGCAGGTCCGGCTTTTAACGCCCGCTGATGATTGGCAGCAGGTGTACGTGCAGCTGAGATTGATGATGGCCCTGTGGGTGCCATGACAGTTATCAGTCGTCTTGATAGTTACCACAGGCTGTATATAAATATAGACAACGTGCTGCCACTTATGTCCACTGTAGAAAAGTGAATCACTACTTCCTGGATTTGGGGAACTGTAATCTCACACCTTTTAAGTCAGCGGCTGCACATTAGCGACTACGAAGCAGAACCACAAGCTCCCTTACACATGACCACACACCAGTTTTTATACACTCACCCATACAGCTGATATGAGCCAGATTGAACTTTGATTCCCTCCCTCCATGAACTTTATTAAAGATGGTTTAACTATTGTGCCAGCCTCATCCCCCACATGACCCCCCCTTATTTAAAATTATTAATAATTATCCATTCATTCGTTCATTCATCTTCATCCGCTTAATCCTTTTCGGGTCGCAGGGGGGCTGGAGCCTATCCCAGCATCTTTGGGTGAGAGGCAGGGTACACCCTGGACAGATCGCCAGTCCATCGCAGGGCCAACACAGAGAGACAGACAGACAACCTTTCACTCTCACTGTCATACCTAAGGACAATTTAGAATCCCCAGTTTTGATGCCAATTAACCTAACTTGCATGTTTTTGGCATGTGGGAGGAAACCGGAGAAATCCCGGAGTAAACCCACGCAGACACAGGGAGAACATGCAAACTCCACACAAACCACTGTTGGTTGGGGGCTGGGATCGAACTCAGGATCCCCGGCCAAGGGTGAGTTACTGTGCTGCCGCAGTGCTAACCACTGCTAACCAAAATGATCACAGACTGTATTTGGATGCATAAAACAGCTCTCTGCAACCAAGCTGAAATTATTAGTATTATTATTATCATGATTATTAATTATTTGCAAGCCCATGTGATTCCACTTTGCGCTATGTGCTCACTTCATCCTACCTGTGCAAGTCCAGAGTCTGGAGCCAAGAGAAGATTCAGGTGAATAATTGTTGTGAAGCACCACCTTACTTGCAACAGACTGCGCAGACGTGATGATGGAGGCGCGGATGATGTCATCATGTCCAGCCCTATATTAGGGGACTGTTGACAGCAGCTCAGCCTCTTTGGCACTCCGCCTCTCCTGACACAACAATCTGTACTCCTGTGTAGCTAGCATACTAGCCATTCTGTATATTCCATGTGCTACTAGCCATTTGATAATAAAACCACCAATCAGCACAGCCACCACCTCCACTGTCCATATTTCTCAGACGTAACAATAACAATGAGGATAAACCTTCATAACAACGACATGGAAGCATGCTTGGCACCCTCACCTCCGTTCCTCGTGACCTCAGGTGAGCTGCCCATCCCATGGCCTCGTTGGATTGATTCATTCCATACGTATGTATCGGCTATGGACCTAGCTAGAGTCAGTGAGACGCAGCTGCAGGCGATCATGATTCACAGCCTGGGTATCGAGGGACAGCGGGTGTTTAGCTCATTGGGACCAGCGAACACATACGAGAAGTGTATCACGCCGCCGACCGGACATTTCACAATGCCCAAAAGTGTGCTGGTGAAGAGGATGAGGTTCTGCCACTGCCGACAGAGAGTGGGAGAGACGGCCCAGCAGTACGTCACGGACCCCCACCGTCTGGCGAGCACATGCAGGTTTGGGCAACTAGAGGGTGAAATGGTGTGGGACCAGCTAGCAGAGCACACCAATAACTCACAGCTGTGGGCGAAGCTGCTGATGGTGCCGGATGACTTATTAATAATTATATTCAGATAATTATAGCACAATGGTACACCAGCCACTTTAATACATACCCCTCGCTATTACTGGGTTGGTTCATGCTTGCCTTCGGAACTGCCTTAATTCTTCGCAGCATAGATTCAACAAGGTGCTGCAAACTTTCCCCAGTTGGTTCATACTGATATGCTAGCATCACACAGTTGCTGCAGATTTGTTGGCTTCACATCATTGATGCTTCATGCATGCTGTTCTTTCATGTAAGAACAGTTATCTGTTCATAGCTGACAGAAGTAGTACCATCTTCAGTTGCTGTAGCCCATCTGCCTTGAGGGTCAATGTGATGCTCCTTCAGAGATGTTCTTCTGTACATCTCAGTTGTAATGAGTGGTTATTTAAGTTACTGTTGCTTTTCTGTCAGCTCAAGCCCATCTGGCCATTCTCCTGTCACCTCTGGCATCAACGAGGCATTTGGGCTCCAGTGAACTGCTGCCAGCTTGATATTTTCTCTTTTTCAGACATCCCCCGTAAACTCTAGAGATGGTTGAGTGTGAAAATCCCAGGAGATCAGCAGTATTTGAAATACTCAGAACAGCACATCTGGCACCAACAACCATGCCATGTTCCAAATCACTTAAATCACCTTTCTTCCACATTCTGATGCTCAGTTTGCACTTCAGCAGCTCATCTTAATCCATGTCTACATGCCAAAATGCAATGAGCTGCTCCCAGGTGATTGGCTAATTAGATATTTAGATAGATAGGTGTACTTTACTGATCCCAAACTGAGAAATTACAGTGTAACAGCAGCATGACAGTAGACAACCAAACAACAGAAACACACACATGACAGACAAAGGGATCACCCGTGGAAAGTAAAAACTAACACGACTATAAAACCTATATGCATCATAGCTTAATATATGATAACCCGTATAAACACATGAATCATCCCATTGCACAAAGAAGGACTATCAGGAGCAGAGTGAAATGTGAGGTACCACTTAGTCTGTAAGGTGCAGTGTGGCAGCATACAGTGGGGTAAAAAAGTATTTAGTCAGCCACCAATTGTGCACATTCTCCCACTTAAAAGATGAGAGAGGTCTCCAATTTTCATCATAGGTATACCTCAACTATGAGAGACAAAATGAGAAAAAAAAAATCCGGAAAAATCACATTGTCTGATTTTTAAAGAATTTATTTGCAAATTATGGTGAAAAATAAGTATTTGGCCAATAACAAAAGTTCATCTCAATACTTTGTTATATACCCTTTGTTGGCATTGACAGAGGTCAAACGTTCTCTGTAAGTCTTCACAAGGTTTTCACACATTGTTGCTGGTATTTTGGCCCATTCCTCCATGCAGATCTCCTCTAGAGCAGTGATGTTTTGGGGCTGTCGCTGGGCAACACAGACTTTCAACTCCCTCCAAAGATTTTCTATGGAGTTGAGATCTGGAGACTGGCTAGGCCACTCCAGGACCTTGAAATGCTTCTTACGAAGCCACTCCTTCATTGCCAGGGAGGTATGTTTGGGATCATTGTCATGTTGAAAGACCCAGCCACGTTTCATCTTCAATGCCCTTGCTGATGGAAGGAGGTTTTCACTCAAAATCTCACGATACATGGCCCCATTCATTCTTTCCTTTACACGGATCAGTCATCCTGGTCCCTTTGCAGAAAAACAGCCCCAAAGCACGATGTTTCCACCCCCATGCTTCACAGTAGGTATGGTGTTCTTTCTCCTCCAAACACGACAAGTTGAGTTTTTACCAAAAAGTTCTATTTTGGTTTCATCTGACCATATGACAGTCTCCCAATCCTCTTCTGGATCATCCAAATGCTCTGTAGCAAACTTCAGATGGGGCTGGACATGTACTGGCTTAAGCAGGGGGACACGTCTGGCACTGCAGGATTTGAGTCCCTGGCAGCGTATTGTGTTACTGATGGTAGCCTTTGTTACTTTGGTCCCAGCTCTCTGCAGGTCATTCACTAGGTCCCCCTGTGTGGTTCTGGGATTTTTGCTCACCGTTCTCGTGATCATTTTGACCCAACGGGGTGAGATCTTGCGTGGAGCCCCAGATCGAGGGAGATTATCAGTGGTCTTGTATGTCTTCCATTTTCTAATAATTGCTCCCACAGTTGATTTTTTCACACCAAGCTGCTTACCTATTGCAGATTCAGTCTTCCCAGCCTGGTGCAGGTCTACAATTTTGTTTTTGGTGTCCTTTGACAGCTCTTTGGTCTTGGCCATAGTGGAGTTTGGAGTCTGACTGTTTGAGGTTGTGGACAGGTGTCTTTTATACTGATAACAAGTTCAAACAGGTGCCATTAATACAGGTAACGAGTGGAGGACAGAGGAGCCTCTTAAAGAAGAAGTTACAGGTCTGTGACAGCCAGAAATCTTGCTTGTTTGTAGGTGACCAAATACTTATTTTCCACCATAATTTGCAAATAAATCCTTTAAAAATCCTTCAATGTGATTTTCTGGATTTTTTTTTCTCATTTTGTCTCTCATAGTTGAGGTATACCTATGATGAAAATTGGAGACCTCTCTCATCTTTTAAGTGGGAGAACTTGCACAATTGGTGGCTGACTAAATACTTTTTTGCCCCACTGTAGCTATGACCAGAATACAACATCATAGTGAGTTATTGTACAGTGAAATTGCATGTGGCAGGAAAGATTTCCTGTACCTGGCCGTTTGACAGCGAAACTGTAGTAGTCTACTGGAAAAAGTGATTGGCTGTCTGTCTAGTGTGTGGTGGAGGGGGTGATCAGGATTGTCCATGATGGATCGCAGTTTATTTAGTGTTCTCCTCTCCACCACTGTCTCAAAGGTCTCCGGTCTGAGACTAATCACAGAGCCAGCCCTCTTGATAATCTTGTCAAGTCTGTTGGTATCTCTGGCCCTGATACTGCTACCCCAACAGACAGCAGCAAAGAAGATGGCGCTGGCGACAACAGTCTGGTAGAAAAGCTCCAGCATCCTGCTGCACACGTTGAAGGATCTCAGCTTCCTCAGGAAGTAGAGTCTGCTCATCCCCTTGTTGTGCGCAGCATCGCTGTTGGATCTCCAGTCCAACCCGCTGCTGATCCTGACACCCAGATATTTGTAGTCCTCAACCACCCCCACATCCATTTGTATGATCAAGCAGCTGAACAGGTGTTTCTATTAAAATGGCCAGTGAATGAAGCATCCAAAAAGCAAACACTTGAGTTAAACAAATCAGCATGATGAGAATTGCCTATGAGGACAGAAAGAATCTTTTAGAAAAAAAAATATTCAAGGACTGTTTTTAGTTTTCACTGTGGCAAAATGCTGTACACAACCACATAACATACAACCACATAATACTGCCCCAGTGGTCACTTGTATTAACAGATTGTGACGTCGAAAGGTTAACATCAAATACAAAGTTGTGATTCCGACTCTTACTCATCTGGTATTTACATCTAGTTAGCACTTAAATCTTGTGTAGGCTGGCCTGTCTCTGTGTCCTCATGGGCCCAACTTCAGAGCATGAATCCCACAAATGAAAGCCACATTCCCTTTGTGCCTCACTAAATCTTTCATATGCTAAAAAAAAAATAGTGATCTAGCTCTGCAACCCACCATCTGCCTCAGCCTCCAGCTTTTCTCCGTCTACTCTGGCCTCCTTCTGGGTAATCTCAATGTTACACTCTCCTGGAACACATGCACTTATTAAATGCTTATTAGCTGAACATTTCACTGGATCACAAAAAGGAAAAAGTCCCTTCATGTTGTATTCCAAAGCAGTGTCACTGTGCCCAGGGAAGTCAGCTTGCTGTTTACGTTTTCAAACCACCTTCATCTTCCTCCTAACCCCCACCCCCCACCATTCTGCTATAGTTAGCAGTCCTATCAATTGCTGTCAGAAGGTCTAAAGCTCCAGGGACAACATGGCTTACAGCGAGGAGAAAGAGGTTGGGTGTTAATTTTAGTGGACGCAGGCAGGAAGCTGCAGATTTTCTGTTTTCTAGGTCATGTAAGTGCCAAGTTGACCAGAGGACTCAGACACGGTGTGTGTGTGGGGCGGGGGGGTATGGACATGAAGGACCACTGTAAGAGGGGAGGGAAAGATAGAAGCTTGTGTCTTTCCTTTTAAGTTCAAACATACAATAAACGTCCTTTTCATTCAAACATGGTATTTTTGTGGGTTTTAAAGGGGTCACTGACTGCACTTTTTCCACATTTTAACAGCTCACACATATCTTCAAGAAATGTTTGTGACATACAGTATTTTGTTCACATTTTCTTTAATTTTTTAGTTATTGGAGCAAATTTGTTTTGTATTTTTCCTGGCTTTCTTGAAACGCTCTGATTTAAAGCCTATCACTTTAAGAAACATCCTTCACCTATTCAACTCCGCCCTTCCTCTTATGTCAGTTAGCCATTAGCTGACTAGCTTGTGGCCTTTAGCTGTTAACCTCCTTCTAGCTCGGATGAGCGGCACTGCTTCACTGATGCACAGTTGATGGTGTATCTAGCATCACTCCGGCACATCTCCCAATAATTTTGCGGTGATTCCAGAACAACTCACTAGCACCGTGCACGCCCCCCCCCCCTTAATCGCCGCAACCGACCTGGCCTGGGATCTGGGGCTGCTGGCCAAGCCGAGCTGCCGAGCCACTGGATCTCAAAGGGCAGCGTCTCACTCCACTCCCATGGCCAGCTGGGGTACGATCCGTCACGAGGCGGCTCCCCTACGCTGCCCGTGAGAGCAGAGCCCCTGAGGACAGTGGGGGTTGATGGCCGTGAGAGCCACCAGCCACCAGCCAGCAACCTCAGGTTGGTTGCCGTGACCGACATGCCGGTGCTGGTAATTTGCTGTGAAATGTTGTGACAATCAGCTGTTTCATCATGTCACAACAACATCACATGACTCTTCTGACCAAGGCTGCAAGAAGTGGCCGAAACATGTTAAGGTAAAAATAACCTTTTTCACTATCCGACAGAAAAGAAAATATGTTTATAATTATTTTACAAGACAGTATGAACCCTTTTGGATTAAAATCAAAAGTAGTTTACAGAGTATGACCAAATTTAAAAATATTTCTTTAGATTTTTTTTCAGAAATGTACTAGCATAAAATACAGTATATCCTACAATAAACATGCTCAGTTTTTAAAAGAAGTTTAGTACATGTACTTAAATAAATGTAACTTTACTACCTATCTCTAAATATAGTGCGCCCATACGTTTTTCATGAAATCGTAAATGCCCAACTCTCCAAACCTTTGACAGTGACCTTGCCCTCAACCTGGATGCAGACCTACCTGAAGGTCATAGGGAGCATGTTTGTTGAGATTCAAGGTAATTGCCTAGGAAGAGGAGCGATTTTTCAAAAATCACGCAAGTGCTCAGATTTCCTAACTTTTGACCTTGAGCACAACTTGGATGCAGACCACCTGCAATGTGCACATCATCAGTGTAAATCAAGCCCAGGTTACAAGTTTCAAAACATCTGGAACAAACGTGTAGGAGGAGCTGACTTCTCGGGCAGCTCGTTGGAGTAGTGGTTAGCATTGCTGCAGCACAGCAAGAAGGATGTGGGTTCGATGTTGCCATTGGCCACTGGTGACCTTTCTCTGTGGACTCTGCATGTTAAGATAAGATAAGCCTTTATTAGTCCCACAATGGGGAAATTCCAGGATTGCAACAGCACAGGGATAGCAACACTCAGAGCAACAATCAGAAGGCAAGAAAAAACAACATCTAGTAAACATATGTCCATATTACTATAAATGTATATATATAGACACACAGTGCAGAGCATTATGGCTGGTGAATGTGCAGCAGAAAGTCTAAGCTCTCTCTCCGCGGATGCAGCGGGCCAGCTGGAAGTCTTTGGGCATGATGGTGACCCCCTTAGCGAAGAAGAGACCACCAGGTGGGTCTCGCTGGTCTCCTGCAGAGCCATGACGGCGAAACTCAGGAAACGCAGGACGGTCTTGAAGTCCTGAGCGATCTCCCTCACCAGGCGCTGGACGGGCAGCTTACGGATGAGCAGCTCCGTGGATTTCTGGTAGCGACGGATCTCTCTCAGAGCCACGGACCTGTGACGGCGAGGCCTCTTCACTCTGCCGGTGGCCGGAGCGCCTCTCCGAGCAGCCCTGGTGGCTAGCTGTCTCCTGGGGGGCTTCTTCCTCCAGTAGATTTTACGGGCGGTCTGCTTGGTTCTTGCCATCGCTCTTTATTATTCTGTCTTATATTTCTTTCACGCCGCCTAAACTCCAGCCCGGCACCCGCTTCGTTTTCGCTACAGCTCCCGGTATGTCGAGTTTCCCATTAGCACCGGGCGGCGGCCAAGTGCTAGCTAGCACTAGCTCCTCCCCGCTGTAACGTCTCCCGCTGCAAACCGTGGCTCCGTCCGCCGACCCGGGAGACCCCCGGGGCGATCCGTGCGTCCGTGATATATATACAGAGTGAAAGGTGTAGAAAGAAGAAGGAAGATAAAAAAAAAGGCTGTTGCAACAGGCAGCCGACTCGTGTGGCGCCGCCGGTCCGGCGGAACCGGAACCGGAAAAAAATAATATAGACTTAAAATCCTAACCAGCTGTCACTGAAGAGCTCTCACCTCTGGGAGCAAGGTTGAGCATGGCCCCAGCCCGCACTGAAATTTCCTCCTGAGATGCAGCTGTGAAGTCATACTCCGCTCGGGCCACGACATGGTCATCCTCTCCGCTGGCCCAGTTGGTGCCAGTTTCTTCGGAGACGGAGCTGGAGCTCAGCTTCCAGATAAGATAGGGTACACCCAGGACTACAGCAAAAAACAGTAAGATCGGCCAGGACTTAACTGGCTGCTCCTCCACTCCTTTGGAACCATCTGGAGCAACACTCTCACTTGTGTTTCCCCACAAGGCTTCAACCTCAGGGTCTAACCGCCGCCCGAGTAGTCTCTGCAGCCATTGGTAAAGGTACCTCAATGTGCGCACCAGAGCAAACGTTGACAAAACTCTGCTGAGTTGCACACGCAGCCGTGTCATGTGGTTGACTACATCCAGCACGGCACGGAAACCATTGTGCAGTGCTGAAAAAGTGGCGTCCATCATCATGCTAACTGAAGCGAAAGTCTGCACAATGCTCTCAATGGACTGGAAGGCGCTGCGGCTGCTTTCTTCGGCTTGCTGCACAAACCTACTGGGGGCAACATCATCCACCGGAGGAAAGTGTCTATACCCTCCAAGACCATAGCCACCGCCATAGCTACCACCATAGGTGTAGGGGTTGTAGCCGCCATAGATGGAGCTCCTATAGGTGCCATAAGATGGGGCAAAGGAGGTGTAGGATGGATGGTAGGACTGTTGGATGGGGCGAGGTGGTACTGGGGGAGCCACCCTGGTCAGGACAGGAGGACCAGCAAGGCCAGCAGGGTTGGAGGGGCCCGCAGCAGGTCCCAAGTCAGCTGCTCTGTAGTTCACAGGAGCACTCATGGAGCCAGGAATCCGCCTCTCCCACGGCTTTGTCGGAGGCTGTGAATCCATTACCAATTATTTATCCACGAAACAAACGCTAACCACAGGCCTAACCTGGACCTCGTCCCCAACTGAACTGCTGGTGCCCTCGGCTTCTTCTGTCACATGTTCTTCCCATAACTGCGTGGGTTTTCGCCACGTAACTCAGTTTATCCCAAAGACCTGTACGTTAGGTTACTCTTTAACTGGGGATAAACTGTCTTTAGTAGGGATGCTAATGATTAATTGTTGAAAAAAATTTAGTCAACTAAATTAAATCAGTTGTCAGTTAATTGGTAACTCGGCAGTCCTTTTCAATGGGATTTTATTCTATGAAGTGTAGTGGCATCGCCAACCAGACGGGGGTGTATGTGGTCACCCACTGTTACCTTCTAACCAAAACAAAAGGAAAAAGAACAGAAGAAGACAATAACTGGCATGCCTAGTCCTTAGGTATGAATGTGAGAGTGAATGGCTGTCTGTCTGTTGGCCCTGTGACAGAAAGGCGATCTGTCCAGGGTGTACCGCGCCTCTCATCCAAAGATGCTGGGATAGGCTTCAGGCACCCCCTACGACCAGAACAGGATTAAGCAGTAGAAGATGAATGAATCAATGAATGAATACGTTGATTTCACAAAACAGGTACCTTTTGTGGGACAGATGGACATCACCATAGCATAATCCCCCCGTGGTCTGCAACTGGCAAAGGATTTTAAAAAATAATAATTATATAATGAGACATTCAAACCATGTCACAGACATTTCATTAAAACCTGCAGGAACGATGTCAACATGTGGAAAAGTGCAGTAAATGTCTTTGGAGTTTTGCCTGTTGACTGCATGACAGTTAACCATTCACAGACGACAAGTGTCAAATGAGACAGAGCTGGGTAAGTAAATGATAACCCCAAAACACGCAAACAACCCCACCTCCTTGCACACATACTCAGTCGTCTTGCCAGGGCTACACTTTAGAAAGAGTGCTTTGAGGGAGGCAAGCAAGGCAAAAACACTTTCAGGGTATGATAAATGTGTCATCCAGGGAGAAGAAAGAATAATTTGCACTTTAATTTGGTTCATTTCACTGGATGTCTCCCGCTCCACGGCAGCTGGTGTCAGCCTACAGGAAATGAACGTGTTTACTGAGCCCGGTCATCCATTTGCTCAGCTGCAGAATGATGGCAGGCACAACTATTAATAAGAGACTGGACTTCTTTGAGAACGAGTCGGCAAAAGGAAACTTTGTAGTACAAAACACAGAATGTGCTTTCTGTTCTATTGTGGTTATTATCTCAAGTGCTGACAGATTTAAAAAAAAAATAACCTCTGTTGGCTCCCATAATGAATGCACAAGCACACATATACATACATTAAATGTATCTCTGACAGCCTGGGAAAGCTTTAATCTTTGAGGGAGCCTCTTCTGGCAAACGCTGAAAATTATTCAGGACGTCTCTTATTTTATATCTTAAAAGCAATTTTTAGTTTTTTAGTAAACAGTCTTTCACACAGACATCTTCAGAAGTATATGAGTGATTTGTCAGATCATCAGTTCAAACTCTTAAGGCAAAATCTCACAAAAATCCAGGTGGAGAGCTGGTACATCACGCTTCCTTGTTATCACGTGATCACAATTGTTTCTCCTTGGTCTCGCTCGGGTCTTTCTCGAGATCTCATGTTACTTTATATAATTATCAAAGGATCTTGTATTTCAAACAGTGTTCTTATCCACGCCGCTTCAAAACACAAACAGAGTTGAGATGGATGCAAGGCTCCGTCCGCACTGCATAAGAAACGGACTGCATCCGGAGTCAGTGTCCGTCTCCTCCGTAAACCATCAAGTCCTGATCCCTTGTGGACTTAAGCTGGATTCATGCTGCACCGCCCCTGTCCGTGTCTGCTCGACCGCAAGGCTTGTGTAACAAAAATTACATCATTGTCTCCAGTCCGCAGACGTCTGCAGAGCCCCTCCGCAGATGTCTGTGTGTTGTTCAAATTTTCTGACCGCACGGCCCAACCGTGTTGACTGCGCATACACAAGATTGAACCTCCCATTCACGAGGTGGCACTACCAACACAGCATACAAAGTCGAAGAAGATGAAGACGAAGACGAGAATAAACATACATGAATCGTTTTGCAGCAGCAGCTTGAGCGGAGAAGAGCACTGAAATATGGTAATTCCTCCTCTTCCTCAAAACAACACCATAGTTGTTGCTGCAAAAAATGTGTGTTGAGCTTGCATTTCTTCGCTTTTATATAGCTGGTGAACAAACTGGCATGTTAGTGCATTTGCACTACCCATAGGACTGGGGTGAAACAATAAATAACAATCGTGTGCATGCGTCAACTGCTTCACCTGATAGACGAAGAAAGCAAAGCATATACACAACCGCGTGTGTGCCGGCCTTGTCCAAAGCGGACAAACACCTCAGTGGACCATAGTGGAAAAGAACGTACTGTAACGTAAAAATGGATATTAATAAATAATAAATATGATCAGGTATGAATTATTTAATTTATATTGATGTATTGGAATCTGAGCTCAAATCTCATTTCATATACATCAGAAAAGTTAGTAACACTCGTAAGGGGCACCAGCTTCTATCTTTAAGAAGCAATTTGATCTTTAATTTCACTTTATACCTGTTTGATCACTCAATAAATTAATCAATAATCAGTCTCAAAAATTTTCCGTGAATTCGATACCTGGGCTTGAAACAGACTCAGAATGAAATAAATTCCCAACAACTTCTCATTTTTAAATATTTATTAAACAAAATGATTAATAGACATCGAAATAATTTCATTAATCATAAAATCAATCTTGTAAATGATAGATTAACAATGTCAATATTTTCGGAACCAGGGTTAAACTGAGAAACGAATTTCTATCAGTTTGAGTTAACAGATTATCAAAAACAACGCAAATTTATGGAGAAAGTTTGCTAATTATGAAAAAGTCCTAAATTAATCTTAAGAAAATAAAAACGGAATTTTAATGAAAAGGAGAGTTATGTTAAGGGCTTCTTAATTTGCATCTGATTAGATATATAAATTAGTACCGAACCTCAAGTTTAATTCAGCAGATGAATTAAAGTTTTTTCAGCTCACGTGATCCTCAGTGATGGCAGTTCTGTCGTCCTTTTTCAGCCCAAGACTTTGTGGATGTGAGGGAAATATCTGCCAGCAGATACTTCAAGGGTTCACAGCTCGACCTTTAGATTCAAGCGGTCGAAGGAGGCTGGATTCTGGGCTGCATGACCCACAGTTGAAACGGGTCTTAGCCAGATGGTGCCGACGTCTCTTCAGAGTGATGTGGGACAGCTGTGTGTTGATCCTACAGCTGCACGTTATGTGGGAGCTGCGTCTTTCTTCAAGAGGTCTTCGGTAATAATTAAGAGATATCTAATCCGATTTCAAATTAGAAAAGAAACTTTCGGACTTTAGATAAAAATAGTTTTGGGAGGTGCTTGGTCAAGAAAAATATTATAAAAATAAAGTCAAGATTAAAGTTTACCTTAAAATTAAACAAACGGCGGTTTACAGAAAGTTTAACAAAAAGTGATAAATTAAGAATTGGAGTTTGACTCCGATTAAGAATTGAGCTCAAAGAAAAAGGAATTCCTAGGCATTTAAGAGAAGAAGAAAATACAAAGTTACATAAACAAATTATCTGCTGTGTTCAGAAAAGCGCCATGTGGTCCTTTGTTCTCCCTTGCTGTGTGTAGACAATGGAGGAGATCAGAAAGAAGGGAGCAGGCGAAAAGAGAATCCGGAGCAGAAAGAGACGAAAAGAGCTGAAACAGAGTCTCTCTCTCCCTTTTATAAGCTCTGTTGAGTTTCGCGGGATTCTGGCCTGACCGGAACCTCAGCCAATGAGCGTCCTTCGTGGGCGGGCTCGATGAACTTTTAGTCCAATGAACAGGCCTTGTCTGTGAGGGACCAATAGGATGAAGAAGCTGGGGTTCTATGAAGACTGGTGACACATGATATCAGTCCACAGGAATACACAGTTTTAAATACATTGGAATGTACTGTTACACACTTATGTATAACTAAACTAACCTTAGTGTATCTTATAAGCAGTGCTTCTAAATCAACATGCAGGAATAATTACTTCCGGTTATGGCTGCCACGTAGGACGGACGTGTCTCGCTCTGCTCTGCTCCTGGAGAAAAAAAATCGGCAAATAACTCTCTCATTTGGGACAGAACGTATCCCAGCGTTTGGGCGAGGATATGTCGGCGAAGCCTAAGGCTGGAAAACCAGGAAAAGGAAAAAGCGAGCCGCCGAAACAGTCCAAATTAACGGACTTTCAGGTCTGTGACGCAGCAAACAGGGCTCCATATATGGCGGAGGAGGCTGGCAACGCTGCGATATCTGCGGGGAATGGCGCAGATGCGCTGATGGCTGCCATGAGTTCAATGAGAGCGGACTTTTCCTCTAGATTTGATGGGATTATGACAGCGTTGGAAGGAATAAGAAAGGAATTGGGTGACTGTGTAGAACGAACGGCGCAGATGGAGCTCCGTCTCGCTAGTGCTGAAGATGACGTCACCCGTCTTCAATTAAAGGTGCGCACTTTGGAAAAAAAAAATAAATCTCTGGAAGATAATATTTTGGATTTGGAATCTCGGTCGAGACAGAATAATTTGAGGCTGGTGGGTCTTCAAGAGGAATCAGAAGGTCGGGACGTATGTTCCTTTCTGGAAAAGTGGATTCCGGAGGTGCTGGGCAGCGAGGAGTTGCAATCAGCAGTGGTTCTGGAAAAAGCACATCGCATTGGCCCACGGAGAGATAAGGGACCGCCGAGGACCTTAATTATGAAGTTTCTTAACAACAGAGACAGGATGAAGATCTTCAACGCTGCACGAGCTAAAAAAGGAGAGATTAAACACCAGGACCAGCAGGTGCGGTTCTACCCAGATTTGGCCACAGGAATCCAGCAATTGAGGAAGCAGTTTGATCCCGTACGTAAGGAGCTGCGCAACCTTGGGATTCGTCATGGTGTAATCTATCCTGCGAGACTGCTGACCACGTATGAGGGCAGAACCCACATCTTCAAGACCCCAGAGGAGGCGCAGGAGTTCATCAAGAAGATCAAAGAAGAAGAAGAGACTGGTGGGAGCTAAGCATGAACAAAATATAAGGTAGAATAATTAAGCATTTGCACAGGCATCTGACTGACTTGAAGTAAATAGTAAGTTTACAAAATATAGATTGTATTATATATTAAAAAAACAAAACAAAAACAAAACAAACAAAAAAAACTATGATGTACAAAGTTGTTAAAAATTTTGGAGTTAAGTTGGAAAACTACAGAGGAGAGTTAATGTTATGTCATTAAAAGCAGTAGAGTTAGGGTGATTGGGAGGATGAAGAAGGAGTGGCTTAGGCTGTTCCCCGTGGGTGTGGAACGGTCGATGGCTATATCGGGAGACAGAATTTTTCTTTTGATTTTGGGGGGTTTGCCACAAGTGTGGGAAGGGGAAATTTGTTTGTGTGTAGTTTGTAGGATGAATGTTCAACCACTCATGTTTTTGCTTCTCTGTATGAGCATGTTTACACTGCAAGGTAATCCCAAACTCTCTATTGATCATGGACCAAAGTGTTAATCTTAATTTAACTTCATGGAATTGCAGAGGTCTACAAAATTTAAAAAAACTTAAACAAGTTATGAATAAAATAAAGGACATGGGTTCAAGAATTGTGTTTTTACAAGAAACTCATCTGATAGAGGAGGATGTTAAAAGAATTAGGAGTAGATGGCAGGGAAGTGTATTCACCTCTTCATTTTCATCCCGAGCCAGGGGAGTTATGACTCTCATACATAAATCAGTTCCTTTTCAAGTGAAAAATGTAATTGGAGACAAATTTGGAAGATATGTAATCATTCAAGGTTCTTTGCTATTAGAAAATATAAATCTTGTGAACTTATATGGTCCCAATATAGATGATCAGAAGTTCTTTGCTAATTTATTTCTCATCTTATCATCACTTACAGGGCAACATATAATAGCAGGGGATTTTAATTGTACATTGAATCCAGGTGTGGATAGATCAACAGGACTGGATTGTATGCACATTGGATGTAGGATGACTATTAATCATTTTATGAAAGAATTGAGATTGTTAGATATATGGAGAGAAATGAAACCACAAGTTAAAGCCTATTCTTGTTATTCCAGTACCTACAAGACATTCTCACGTATTGATTATTTTTTGATTTCCACAGAATTAAGGTCCAAGATTCAAAACTGCTTTTATGATAACATCGTGATCTCTGATCATGCACCCTGTTGTCTAATATATGTAGATAAAAAATTGACAAAGGAATCAGGTAGATGGCAATTTCAGCATAAATGGCTTCAGGATGAGGAATTTGTCAAGTATATAGAAAAACAGATAGACGAGTTCTTTGACATCAATACTACACAAACATCAGCATGTGTAAAGTGGGAGGCTTTCAAAGCTTTTATTAGGGGGCATATTATTAGTTATACAGGATCAAAATCTAAGAAGACTCGAGAGGAGAGAGCTAAATTGGAACATAAAATAAAAAATCTTCAGGAAAAAGTGTATGCAGGAAGTGACCCAAGGTTGGAGAATGAATTACTGATTTTGAGAGCTGAATACGACAAAAAATCAGCGAATAGAGCTGCCTCGAGTCTTCTAAGATTGAAACAATCTTTTTATGAACAAGGTGAAAAATCAGGAAAATTATTAGCATGGCAGATTAAACAATTGGAAATTAAAACACCAATTACCAGTATTATAAGTAATGGACAGGTAGTTATAGATCCTTTAGAAATTAATAGAGCCTTTAGAGATTACTATGAAAAATTATATGATACCAAAAATGAACCTGATTTAACAAAACTAAATGGGTTTTTGAACGAACTATCTATACCGTGTATTCCAAATGAAAACAGGGAGATATTGGAGTCTAAAATTAGTCAAGAAGAAGTTGGGCTAGCCATTGATAATATGAAATCAGGAAAAAGTGCAGGACCAGATGGTCTTCCAGTTGACCTTTATAAAAAATTTAAGAATAAATTAATAAAACCTTTTTTGGAAATGGTTTTAGAAGCATTTCAAAATAATAATTTACCATCATACATAAATAATGCCTTAATTATACTGCTGCCAAAACCAGGTAAGCCCTCTAATAAATGTGAAAATATGAGACCAATAAGCCTATTAAACGCCGACCTTAAGATAATCTGTAAAATTTTAGCAAGACGAATACAAGAAATTTTACCAAATATTATTAATCGAGATCAGAATGGCTTTATAAAGGGTAGACAAGGCTTCCATAATGTAAGAAGACTATTTAATATTATCTATTTTAATAAAGAAGCACCGGATACAGCTCTCCTATCATTGGACGCCGAAAAGGCCTTTGATAGAGTTGAATGGCCCTTTCTTTTTGAAGTCCTACAAAGGTTTGGACTTGGAAATAATTTCATAAAATGGGTTCAAATAATATACAATAATGCTACAGCAGAAATCCTAACAAATAACAATATTTCAAAACCAATAAAAATCAATAGAGGATGTCGACAAGGCTGTCCACTCTCACCTTTACTGTTTACTATGGCAATTGAACCTTTAGCGATAGCGATACGTTTACATTCACAAATATATGGAATTAAAGTTGGACCAACAGAACATAAAATCTCCCTGTACGCCGATGATATAATTTTGTTTATGTCGAATCTAAAAAAATCAATTCCAACCTTGTTGAATTTAATAAAGAATTTTGGGGAAATATCAGGATATAAAATAAATAAAACTAAATCTTCAATATTAATGCTAAATGAGACCCAGAGAAATTACCCAGCCCCTGAGGTAAATCAATTCAATGTTGTAAATCAGTTTAAATATTTAGGAATCCAAATTATGCCTAAGCTAGAATCAGTCGCCAGTGTCAACTATGAAGCCTTAATGTCAGATATCAGTGAGTTAACTCAGAGATGGATGTCACTACCAATGTCGATGATCGGGAGAATCAATATACTTAAAAGTAATATTTTACCTAAAATACTTTATTTATTTCAATACATTCCCTTATCACCACCTTTAGATCTATTCTCAAGAATAAAAAAAAAGTTAGTGGAATTTATATGGAACAACAGGAGGGCTAGATTACGTCTGTCTTTATTATATTTACCATTTGATCGTGGAGGTCTGAAATGTCCAAATTTTATGTTGTATTATTGGTCGGCACAACTGAGGTCTATGACATATTATTTTTCATCAAATGATCTCCCTCACTGGACTGAAATGGAATCATACAATTTACCTTTACCTCTTCCCATATTCATATACTCAGATTCGGCAAAAAAATTACAAAAACAAGTTAAAAATCCATTTGTAAAGCATATGATCAAAATATGGTGTGAAGCTAAAAACTATTTAAAAGAACCACAGTTATTGTCACAATTTAGTCCAATATGGGGTAATCAATATTTTAAACCAGGGAGAGCGGACGCTGTATTTAAAGTATGGAATTTAAAAGGGATACAAAAGATTCAGGATTTATATTTGCCATGTGCAGACAACATAATGTCTTTTGAAGAGCTGAGGATCAAATTTAATCTCAATAGAACACATTTTTTTAAATATCTTCAACTTAGAAACTTTATTCGATCAAATCAAAATAAAGCTCTCACTCGACCTATTTATTCATCCTTGGAAAAAATGATGATGAAAGATAGTAAAAGAAAGGGTATTATTTCAGAGTTTTATAACTCATTGACACTATCTTCAAGTGAAAATTCACTGAAAAGATTAAACTACTGGAAAGAAGATCTGCAAATTGAAATTTCAGAGGAACAATGGGAATTGGCTTGTACAGAAGCTCAAACCAAATCAATAAATGCACGCCTTAAATTGATACATTTCAAATGGTTAATGCGGATGTATGTTACACCGGAGGAGTTAAATAGATATAACAAAAATATACCAGATACATGCACAAAATGCATGGAAAGTAAAGGAACCCTATTTCATTGTTTATGGGAATGTAGATTAATAAGAATGTTTTGGGAAGAGGTGAGGGTAACAATTGAAAAAATAATCTCAAAACAAATCATATTGAATCCTAAACTGGTTTTGTTGGGTCTGTACCCAGAAAAGCATAATTTCAATAAAAGTGAAAGAACATTCATAGACCTCAGTTTGCTTAATGCCAAAAAATGTATTGCACTATTATGGAAAAAGACTCATAGACCAGATGTGACTCAGTGGTTAAGACAGATGTTAACAAACCTTCCATTAGAAAGAATAACATATATACTGAAATCAAAGGAAATTGTGTTTGAGAATATATGGAGACCTTTTATTGATTATGTAAAAAATTTAAACATAACTCTTGAAGAAGAAGGTGAATGATGTGTGTGGACCTTGTAAATTCCAAACTGGTGAACATAATATGTATACTTATGTATTGGATTGTCTAGACTAAACAGAGGAGCATTGTTGAAGACTTGATTTTGTTGGTGGTTGTTGGTGTTTTTAGTGCATTTTTTTTTTTTTGTAGTACTTTAGTGTTAGTGTTTGATTGTTTGTATCATGTTTGTTAAAAAAAAAAAAAAAAAAAGGTTCAATAAAGATATTGTGGAAAAAAAAACATGCAGGAATAAACATTCATCTAACATTGGCATGCATACATATATATATATATATATATATATATATATATATATATATATATATAAAAAATCACAGATTAATGCATTTCACACATATTTTCCACATCAAAAACATCAGAGTCCATCTGCATTTTCATAGTTCTGAAAAGAATGAAGGTTTAGAATTGAGTTTGTAATAATGTAATTTAAAGTTGTTTAAATCCAGCGTTTTCACAGTTTAAGGAAATTTGTGGGTCTGTGTGGCCAGGTCTGTTGCATGTTTATGGGGGCAATAAAGTGAAGCTGGACATTGGGGGAAATTCCTTAGGCTGGTTTTAACAAAAGGGGATTTCAGCCGTGGCCTGGAGGAAGAAAATCCATTTATTTGCGTTATTCCTGGATGAAACAAAAATGTCTTTAAGCAGGAGAATAATTATTGCTGAGCCAAAGTGAGATGATGCTACAGTACTTTAGGGCTGTCGCGATAACCACAGCTATGTAATACCGCGCTATGGACAAGCCTACCATGGAAGATAACGAGCAACCGCAACAACCGCAGTGTTCACTTTTTTTGTGTGTGTGGCTAAATCTCATTGTTCACTTATGTGCCCCTATTGATTAATAAATAAATGGTTAAATGTTGTGTATTTTTATTGTCAACAGCATGTTTGCACCCGGTACAGATGGTGGCAGCACCCAGTACAGTGGATGTTGGGAGTCGGGTGAAGGACAACCTGCACACGCAGAGGAGAAAGCTCAAGCTATGGAAGCTTCCATAGCACTGGGCGCTGGCGGTGTCACTAACGTATGGGGCACCCTCTCTCTCCAGACAGACTCCAGCAGGCAGTCAGTGGTAGAAGCATTTGGACTCCTTGTTAAATACAGCTGTGACAGTGAGCACTGAAAGGGCACAAAGCGTGTTATTTCCTTCTGAGCGGAGTGTGAGCTCCGAGAACGAAACAACTGCTGCATAGCGCATTGCTTGTTTAAACGTGATTTTTTGGACAGCGGCAAAAATCCAAAAATCATGGAGACAAGAGCCACGCAGGGTCCTGTACGGAGGCTGTCTTGTTTGAATAAGCTGAATGTTGCTGCAGTCTCCAGTCCACACACACACATACACACACACACACACACACACACACACAACGTAGCTGAAATACTGGAGTTCCCACCACTGCTTTATGAAAATGATTTTTTTTTTTTACAAAATCAGCAGTTCATGCCTGGTAAGACCGGAGCATCGCACAATTGTCACAAACGCACATAAAGTTGAGTGCGGAGCTGAAATGAGTTTCTCACAGCTTCCATCTTTTGCCACATAAGTTATGAACCCTGTTTAAATTATGAGACCACAGGGTCTTAAAAACATCTGCAATAATACCACATACCAAGGTGTTCAGCTATCCACCGTCACCGCAGGGGAAATTCCCCTACCGCGACAGCCCTAAGTATCATGAATCCAGCTTTAGGCTGCCGCCATCAGTAGTGCTTGAGTGTGCAAGTACAGAGTGGACAAAATTGTTGGTACCCCTCTGTTAATGAAAGAAAAACCCACAATGGTCACAGAAATAACTTGAATCTGACAAAAGTAGTAATAAATAAAAATTCTATGAAAATTAACCAATGAAAATCACACAGTGCTTTTGAATTGTGGTTCAGCAGAATTATTTTAAAAAACAAACTCATGAAACAGGCCTGGACAAAAATGATGGTACCCTTAACTTAATATTTTGTTGCACAACCTTTTGAGGCAATCACTGCAATCAAACGATTTCTGTAACTGTCAGTGAGACTTCTGCACATCTCAGCAGGTATTTTGGCCCACTCCTCATCAGCAAACTGCTCCAGTTGTCTCAGGTTTCAAGGGTGCCTTCTCCAGATGGCATGTTTCAGCTCCTTCCACAGATGTTCAATAGGATTTAGATCAGGGCTCATAGAAGGCCACTTTAGAATAGTCCAATGTTTCGCTCTTAGCCATTCTTGGGTGTTTTTAGCTGTGTGTTTTGGGTCATTATCCTGTTGCAAGACCCATGACCTGAGACTGAGACCAAGCTGTCTGACACTGGGCAGCACAATTCTCTCTAGAATACCTTGATAGTCTTGAGATTTTATTGTACCCTGCACAGATTCAAGACACCCTGTGCCAGATGCAGCAAAGCAGCCCCAGAACATAACAGAACCTCCCCCATCTTTCACAGTAGGGACAGTGTTCTTTTCTTGGTATGCTTCATTTTTGCGTCTGTGAACATAGAGCTGATGTGCCTTGCCAAAAAGTTCCAGTTTTGTCTCGTCTGCCCATAGGACATTCTCCCAGAAGCTTTGTGGCTTGTCAACATGCAGTTTGGCAAATTCCAGTCTGGCTTTTTTATGATTTATTTTCAACAGCGGTGTCCTCCTTGGTTGTCTCCCATGAAGTCCACTTTGGCTCAAACAATGACGGATGGTGACACTGATGTACCTCGACCTTGGAGTTCACCATGAATGTGTTTAGAGGTTGTTCCGGGCTCTTTTGTTACCATTCGTATTATCCGTCTCCTCCTGCGGCCACGTCCAGGGAGGTTGGCTACAGTCCCGTGGATCTTAAATTTCTGAATAATATGTTCAACTGTAGTCACAGGAACATCAAACTGCTTGGAGATGGTCTTATAGCCTTTTCCTTTAACATGCTTGTGTATAATTTTCTTTCTAATCTCCTGAGACAACTCTCTCCTTTGTTTCCTCTGGTCCATGTTTAGTGTGGTACACACCATGTCATCAAACAGCACAGTGACTACTTATCACCCTTTAAATAGGCCGACTGACTGATTACAAGTTTGTAGACATCTGTGATGTTAATTAGAGGACACATCTTGGTTGAACATGTCCCTATGGTCACATTATTTTCAATCTTTTCTAGGGGTACCATCATTTTTGTCCAGGCCTGTTTCACGAGTTTGTTTTTTAAAATAATTCTGTTGAATCAGAATTCAAAAGCATTGTCTGATTTTCACTGGTTAATTTTCATAGAATTTTTATTTATTACCACTTTTGTCAGATTCAAGTTATTTCTGTGACCATTGTGGGTTTTTCTTTCATTAACAGAGGGGTACCAACAATTTTGTCCACGGCTGTACATGGGGAGGATGAAGTGACTCAAAATGGTAGAAATGGGACACACTTCATTTTACCATGGCAACATGAATTTTTTTTTAAAGAATTTTATTAAAATAATTAGGAAACAAAAATACATAACAAAATATATAACAAAAATAAAATCACAAGACAAAATAAAAACAGATTAAAGCTAAAAATAAAAACAAATGGGTGTATTAACAAATGATAAAAGAAAATAATCCCAAAAGTTCACTATTTGTGTATGTCTTTAGAGCGTTTTTGTAAAGATGCACGATAGTAGAATTTTTGCCCACAGCCGATACCAATATCTGCACATACTTTTTCCCACCTATTTACATCTCCTTTGTCTTACAGTGATGATTAACTGGCATATAAAGATACATTGCCCAAGGAAAACAAGACAACTACCTCAACTTAATATAAAAATAAATGTTATGTATTTTCAGACAAATGTGGGAGGGGAGGGAGGCACTGTACGTATTCCTTTATAATATTAGAATATACACAGTCCAGTGTGTTATCTCCTCGTGCTGCACATTTAATATGTTGGCAAGAACTGGGTCTGCTGTTTGTCAATGGCTGCAAGCATATAGCCGAGTTACTGCAGCAACAGAAAACTCCCATGGCAGACAGAAAGATAGCTGTCATCAATGATCAGAGAGTTTGGCAACATGCCCCTTTTCACATATATGCAAATTCCGCTTCCACAGCTCTTGCCAGATTCCTCTGTCCTGCACTTCGATGAAGTTAGCAGCACGCTAGCTCAACCACAGCCAGGGATGGGAAAAAAGATTGATTCAGCGATGAATCACGATACGTGGCACTTAGGACAATGCATTGATCCATAAATGTACGGCTCGATCATTTATTTTTAAAAAAAATGCACACTGAAACATATACTTTGGGGTTATCAGTTAATCAATGGAGTTTTCAGCCCATTAGATGGCGCAAAGTCATCGCAGCAAAGGTGTCTCGTGAGATTTAACCTCAGTCCAGGTGTACAATAAGATGGCAGAGGGAGCGGCAACACTGGGAAAAAAACCCTGAGATATGCACCGCCAAAGTTTAAATCAAATGTCTGGATTTTTTTGGATTTTATAACAAAGACAGAACAGATGACCTGGATGTGACACATTCAGTTTGCAAGGAGTGTCACACAAAAGTAAAATACTGTGGGAATACTACAAACATAAAGAACCACCTCTCTCGGCACCATCCCGGGGCAGCACCGTTAGCAGATGAAAGGGAAGCTAAACCAGTGCTGGGTAAAAAATCAACCAACTCTGGAAATCTATAGCTTGTTAAAGCTACCTCCAAATTCTGAGCGAGCTAAGACGATAACACAGTCAATCACCTACTTCATATGTAAAAACCTGCATCCATATAGTGTTGTGGAAAACAACAGTTTTACAGGGGGACATGATTTAAGGTTGAATAAGCTGAAAAAAATGTAATACGTGGTATTGTGATACTCGAGAGTGCAATACTGTGATTATTGTTGAATCATAATAGGATCGAATCATGACCCAAGTATTGCAATCCGAATCAAAACATGATGTCCCTCACGATTCCCACCCCTAACCACGGCGTCTATGATTTTTGGGTGCAGCCATCTTTGAATAATGATCGGGGTTATATATGCAATTTCTGTTCATCACTCGTTTCCAAAAGACTGCATTTGCAACAAAAAGGCTAGGCAGCCTTTGTCTGTTTGAAGTTCTCCATGCTTCTGTTTACACTGTCGCCTCCATCTCCGGAGAGCGTAAACGCCGATACAGTTATAGGAACGTAGCATGTTCTCCCAATGGGCAGTAATTCCTCTCTGCTGTAGATAACCACAAAATGCAATAATATAATACAATATATATAATAATACAAATAACAACCACACGCAGCATTGTTTGAGGGAGTACAGAACTACAGCATGCCAGGTTTGTGGGGGCAGCCATGTCAGTTCAGATACACTCGTCTGACATGACGTCAGTCCCTCACGGCAAGGGGAAAGCGGAACATCACCAACAGAGCATCAATCAAGACTGTCTACTGTAATATTCTATCAGCTATAAATATTACTTTTTGCTGAAGGTGAATAAATAATTTGAAATGCTTTATCAGCCGATACCAATAGCATGCTGATATATATCATCTATCCCTACTTATTTGTTTTTCAGTCTGTGTAACCAAAGAACTTTTATATTTACAGCTCTGGAAAAAATTAAGAGACCACGAAAAAAAATCTTTACTAAATCAGCAACCCTACATGTATGGCAGCCATTCAATTTGAGTAAGGACACGTCAATCAATTTAAGGAGGTACTGATTAGGTGTTCATCTAAGCATGGTAAGATGCATGGAAGCTGTGAATAATAATCAGAGGTATTATTACCCAAATACAGATTTGAGCTCTTCCCAAGTTAAAACTTAAGTATGTGTGTGTTTAAGAATGAACACAACTGGTTTTCTTTGCATTATTTAATCTAAAAGCAACATCTTTTTTGTTGTTTTGGCCAACTGTCATTTTTTGTAAATAAATGCTCTAAATGATATTTTGACTTGAAATTTGGGTGAGCTGTTTTCAATAGGTTAGAGAATAAAACAAAATTGTTCATTGTACTCAAACACAAACGTATACTGTAAATAGCAAAACAAGACAAGATCATTTTGCAGTGGTCTCTTTGGTTCCTTATTTTTTTTTTCCCCAGAGCTGCCCCATTTCCATTTTAAATTATTGCATTTCAATCATTTTTGTCCATGCACATTTATGAATGTAATATTTTTCTATTCAAATAAAGAGGTTCCAATTGCATCTTCTTTCATTTTCACTGTTACCCTTTTAATGAAAATCTAACATATTTTAACCTATTTATTTTAACTACACTTAATTTCTGTGACACCAAAACATGTAACCGACTATTGTGGGATATCAGACTTTTTTAATTTAAAGACCCTGACAAGTGAATCAGTAAATGTGTTTCGAGTCTACCAGACCAAACAAAAGTGTGTTATGAAATGTCCAGCCAAATTTGAATGTTTAAAAATATCACCAATCATGTAAAAACTTTGTTAAAAATCTTGAAAAAATCAGCCAGCCCTCTCTGCTCTGAGATGTTGGAGGCATGTCTGCAGCAGGGGCTGAAACCACACCCACTCCCGGAACTGTCAAGTGTCAGCCGTCAGTCACACAGCTGAAACCTGGGGAAAGAATCGGAAATATACAGCATCTCTTTTTGAGCCAGAAGAGCCGCATAAGCTAACATTATTTCTAAACAGTCCCTCCAGGATTTCACGATGTTGCAATATCACCAATTCCCGCAAAATTTTAACTTCGTCCAATCACCGCAACTTCCCCGCAATTTTGGCCAATCATCATCAATTTCCGCCAATTTCGCCGATGAAATTTGTCCCTGAGTAGCGCTCAAATGTGTACGTCAGTCTAACAAATCAAATGTGTCGCTGCACTGTGCTCACTTCTGTGTTTACAGTGAGTATAAACTGAACACATCAGCAAAAAGCAGTGTGTGATTTAAAAAAAAAAAAAAAAAACCACTCGCCTGCGAGTTTTCCCACACTGTCCCTTCCTCCGTCTCCCCCGGCCCGCCAGTGAATGTCTCCCCACGTCTCAGTGCTGACCGCGTGTACTAAGTGCTGGGTTTGTGTTGAAAAAAGTACACCTGCCTGAAAGCACCTCTGTCGTCAGAGCGCGCATGAGGAGAGACGCTGAAAAATCACAAAGAAATGACCAAATATAACATTACAGTCACTACTACATCTTGTCAATGAGTTTTAAAGATGTGAATAGCCGGTCTGGATATGGACCAACGCGCAATTCAGGCAAATCTCCAGGACAGCCCCGCAACTAGACCCACAAAATCCCGCAAAATCCTGGAACGCATGCGCAGCTGGTATTGGGGCAGTGATGGGGCAGGGTTAGGTTTGTATTATGTAGAGCAGTGTGGGGAGCGTGGAATAAAGAGGCTGAATTGCTTTTTAATTCAGGTTTATTCAAGCATCACATCATCCCCAGCCTTCTCTCTCAAACGAGCAAAGAGACTGAGCTACATCCAAGCCTCACATTTATACCATTTCTCACAAAGGCTTTTCACTCAAAGGATTCACACAAAGGGAGAATCACGTATCCCCGTCAAAACCCTTTATTGACATTTCTTCCCCCTTCAGACCTTCAGTCCCCCACCTGTCTCCAGGGGGTCGGGAAGTCCTTTCATCGTACCCCCGTCCTCTTGTTGTTCCTCACAGGTGGTCCAGATCTATTGTCCCCTTCGGTCGTGAGGTCAAACCCAATATGTAATCTCAGCATCTCCTTTATGCTTAAACATATGCAGTCACAAATACACGGGCTACATAACCCCCCACCAAACGACGAAGAATGGACAATGTATTAAAATTCAGCGAACATGCTACCATCAACAGTACATCAAACATCAAACACTCAGTCCGTGCGCCGCCTGGGCTTCAACCGTCTTCCGAATCTGCTGTAAGCTGGTCTCAGCTTCTCTGCGGCGCCCTTCTGCAAAGGCTCTGTTGACTGAGGAAGAGAGTGGTTATTTGATCCCTGCGGGGGCTCCAGGATGCCTTCCCTGGGGGGTCTGCCACGTCGAGGTGCCCTCGCTACTCGTACAGACTCGTCATTCATCACAAAAGCAGGTTTTAGCCTGTCAATACTAACTGTCTCTTTTCTGTTTCCCAAATCCAGCACGAAATGCTTATCACCTGTCTCCAGCACTCTATATGGCCCATCATATGGCGGTCTGAGGGTTGATTTTAGAGCCTCGTGCCTGACAAAAATGAACTCAGCATTTTTTTAAAGCTTTGGGAACGAAAACGCGCGGAAAAGCGTGATGAACGGGGCCCGGGAGCATGTCCGCTCCCGTGTCGACTAGCGGCCCAAGAGCCGGGAGGTGGGCTGGCTCCAGGTGCTCTGGTAAAAACTCGCCTGGCAGCCTGAGAGGTTGTGCGAACACTAACTCCGCTGGGGAGGCATCTAAATCCTCCTTGGGCGCAGAACGCAACCCTAATAAAACCCATAGTAGTTTGTTTTTTTTCCACAATATTTTTATTGAACCTTTTTACAAACATAACACAAACAATCAGACACTAACACTAATTCAATTCAATTCAATTCAATTCAACTTTATTTATATAGCGCCATTTCACAACAACAGTCATCTCATAGCACTATCAACTGTAGGGAGGACCCCCACAGTTGCAGAAAGACCCCAGCAATCAGGCGATCCCCTGTGAGCAAGCACTTGGCGACGGTGGAGAGGAAAAACTCCCTTTTAACAGGAAGAAACCTCCAGCAGAACCAGGCTCAGGGAGGGGCAGTCATCTGCTGCGACTGGCTGGGGGGTGAGGGGATAGAGAAGAAGAAAAGAACAGACATGTAGAGAGCAAACAGCACGATGGGGACTCAATCTATGGGACAGAACAAACAAATGTTAATGACCAGCAAAAAAAAAAAAATTTCATAGAGAGTGAGGAAAGGAGTGAGGCCCAGTGCATTACTGGAGGTCCCCCGGCTGACTAAACCTATTAGCAGCATAACTAAGGGAGGGTTCAGAAAACACATGATCCCTCCCTAATTGTAGGCTATATCAAAAAGGTAGGTTTTAGCCCTATTCTTAAAAACAGAGATCGAGTCTGACTCCCGAATCCAGATTGGCAGCTGATTCCACAGGAGAGGAGCTTGATAACTGAAGGCTCTGCCTCCCATTGTACTTTTGGAGATTCTAGGTATTACAAGTAAACCTGCATTTTGGGAGCGTAGTGCTCTGTTAGGATGATACGGTAGTATCAGATCTTTTAAATAAAAAGGAGCCTGATTGTTTAGAGCTTTGTAAGTAAGAAGAAGGATTTTAAACTTAATTCTAAACTCTATGGGAAGCCAATGAAGGGAGGCCAGAACCGGAGAGATATGATCTCTCTTTCTAGTACCTGTTAAAACTCTTGCTGCAGCATTTTGGATCAGCTGAAGACTTTTTAAAGATGTTTTAGGACAACCTGATAATAAAGAATTACAATAATCTAATCTCGAGCTAACAAAAGCGTGGATCAGCTTCTCAGCATCACTCTGAGACAAGATGCTCCTAATCTTGGCAATATTACGCAAATGATAGAAGGCAGTCTTAGAAACAAATTTAATATGTGAATTGAAGGACAAATCCTGATCAAAAATAACTCCAAGGTTCCTCACAGAGCTATTAAGAGAAAGAGTAACTGCATCCAAACTGAAAGTTTGATTTGGAAAGGAATTTCTAAGGTTTTTTGGACCAACAAGAATGACTTCAGTCTTATCTGAATTTAATAGCAGGAAATTACAAGTCATCCAAACTTTGATTTCCTTAAGACAGGCTTCTAACTTGGCTAATTGATTAGTATCATCTGGCTTCATTGACAGGTATAATTGTGTGTCATCTGCATAACAGTGAAAATGTATACAGTGCTTTCTAATAATGTTGCCTAACGGAAGCATATATAAACTAAAAAGAGTAGGGCCAAGCACAGATCCCTGTGGAACTCCATGACTAAGCTTTGAGCTGAGAGAAAACTCATCATTTACATGAACAAACTGGAACCTATCAGATAAATAAGATCTAAACCACTGCAACGAAGTTCCATTAAGTCCAACATAGTGTTCTAATCTATCAAGTAGAATATTATGATCAATAGTATCAAAAGCTGCACTAAGATCTAAAAGGACAAGTACAGAAACTAGTCCATTATCAGATGCAATGAGGAGGTCGTTAGTGACCTTCACCAAGGCTGTTTCAGTGCTATGATGGATTCTAAACCCAGATTGAAACTCCTCAAATAAACCATTTCCCTGCAGGTGGTCAAATAATTGCATAGCAACAACTCTTTCTAAGATTTTTGAAATGAAAGGGAGATTAGAGATTGGTCTATAGTTAGCTAAAGCTCCTGGATCTAGCGTTGGCTTTTTGAGTAAGGGTTTAATTACAGCCGTTTTAAAAGCCTGCGGTACATGGCCTAAAGTTAATGAAGAATTGATTATATGAAGAATAAAGCTACCAATAAGTGGGAAGACTTCTTTAAATAACCTGGTAGGAATAGGGTCTAAAAGACAAGTTGAAGGTTTGGATGAGGAAACTATTTTGTCTAACTCACATAGGTCGATTGGAGTAAACTCATCAAGACAGACATCAATAGAAGGAGTTGTAGTAGTTACAGTATTTAAGTTAACTGTGGGAAGAATCTGATTGATTTTATCTCTGATGGATGAAATTTTATTATTGAAAAAGTTCATAAAGTCCTGACTAGTAAGCTCTAAGGGAATGCTAGGATTGACAGAGTCCTGACTCTTTGTCAACCTGGCTACAGTACTGAAAAGAAACCTGGGATTATTCTTGTTCTCTTCTATTAATGCAGAGTAATAACTCGTTCTAGCTTTTCTAAGAGATTTTTTATAAATTAAAAGATGATTTCTCCAAGCTAAATAGATTTCATCTAAATTAGTAGAGCACCATTTTCTTTCTAATTGACGAGTCTTCTGTTTTAAGCTACGAGTTTCTGTGTTGAACCAAGGAGTTAAAAATCTCTGATTAGACTTTTTCTTTTTTAAGGGGGCCACCAAGTCTAGAGCCTGATGTAGAGAAGCTGAAACACTATCCACCATGTTATCAATTACAGAAGGAGCAAGCTGTCTATAGCTTATTTCCGTTGTGTTGACACATGGCATAGAGGAAACAATCTGCATAAATTTGGAAACAGCATCATCTGAGAGGCATCTACTGTGATAATATTTTTCTTTAGGAGCCAAATAGTCAGAAATAGTAAAATCAAAGGTTAACAGACAATGGTCTGACAGTACAGGGTGATGAGGAGACACTACCAGATTTTCTATTTCTATGCCATATGTCAGAACAAGGTCCAATGTATGGTGGAGGTAATAACACTAAAGTAAAAAAAAAAAAATACTAAAAAAAAACAAAAAACACCAACAACCACTAACAAGAACAGGTCTTCAACAATGCTCCTCTGTTTAGTCTAGGCAATCCATTACTTAAGTATACATATTATACATTCACCAGTTTGGAATTTACAAGGTCCACACACATCATTCACCTTCCTCTTCAAAAGTTATGTTTAAATTCTTTACATAATCAATGAAAGGTCTCCATATATTCTCAAACACATTTTCCTTTGATTTCAGTATGTATGTTATTCTTTCTAATGGAAGGTTTGTTAACATCTGTCTTAACCACTGAGTCACAACTGGTCTATGAGTCTTTTTCCACAATAGTGCAATACATTTTTGGGCGTTAAGCAAACTGAGGTCTATGAATGCTCTTTCACTTTTATTAAAATTATGCTTTTCTGGATACAGACCCAACAGAAACAATTTAGGATTCAATATGATTTGTTTTGAAATTATTTTTTCAATTGTTACCCTCACCTCTTCCCAAAACACTCTAATTTTCCTACATTCCCATACACAATGAAATAAGGTTCCTTTACTTTCCATACATTTTGTGCACGTATCTGGTATGTTTTTGTTATATCTATTTAATTCCACCGGTGTAACATACATCCGCATTAACCATTTAAAATGTATCAATTTAAGACGTACATTTATTGATTTGGTTTGAGCTTCTGTACAAGCCAATTCCCATTGTTTCTCTGAAATTTCAATTTGCAGGTCTTCTTTCCAATAATTTAATCTTTTCTGTGAGTTTTCCCTTGAAGATAGTGTCAATGAATTATAAAACTCTGAAATAATACCCTTTCTCTTACTATCTTTCGTCAAAATTTTTTCCAAGGATGAATAAATAGGTCGAGTGAGAGCACTGTTTTGATTTGATCGAATAAAGTTCCTAAGCTGAAGATATTTAAAAAATGTGTTCTATTAAGATTAAATTTGATCCTCAGCTCTTCAAAAGACATTATGTTATCTGAACATGACAAATATAAATCTTGAACCTTTTGAATCCCTTTTAAATTCCATACTTTAAATACAGCATCCGCTCTGCCTGGTTTAAAATATTGATTACCCCATATTGGGCTAAATTGTGACAGTAAATGTGGTTCTTTTAAATATTTTTTTTAATTTCACACCATATTTTGATCATATGCTTTACAAATGGATTTTTAACTTGTTTCTGTAATTTTTTTGCCGAGTCTGAGTATATGAATATGGGAAGAGGTAAAGGTAAATTGTATGATTCCATTTCAGTCCAGTGAGGGAGATCATTTGATGAAAAATAATATGTCATAGACCTCAGTTGTGCTGACCAGTAATACAACATAAAGTTTGGACATTTCAGACCTCCACGATCAAATGGTAAATATAGTAAGGACAGACGTAATCTAGCCTTCCTGTTGTTCCATATAAATTCCACTAACTTTTTTTTAATTCTTGAGAATAGATCTGAAGGTGGTGGCAAAGGAATGTATTGAAATAAATAAAGTATTTTAGGTAAGATATTACTTTTAAGTATATTGATTCTCCCTATCATCGACATTGGTAGTGACATCCATCTCTGAATTAACTCATTAATGTCTGTCATTAAGGCTTCATAGTTGGCACTGGCGACTAATTCTAGCTTAGGCACAATTTGAATTCCTAAGTACTTAAACTGATTTACAACATTGAATTGATTTACCTCAGAAGCTGGGTGATTTCTCTGGGTCTCATTTAGCATTAATATTGCAGATTTAGTTTTATTTATTTTATATCCTGATATTTCCCCAAAATTCTTTATTAAATTCAACAAGGTCGGGATTGATTTTTTAAGATTCGACATAAACAAAATTATGTCATCGGCATACAGGGAGATTTTATGTTCTGTTGGTCCTACTTTAATTCCATATATTTGTGGATGTAAACGTACTGCCATCGCTAAAGGTTCAATTGCCATAGTAAACAATAAAGGTGAAAGTGGACAGCCTTGTCGACATCCTCTATTGATCTTTATTGATTTTGAGATATTGCTGTTTGTTAGGATTTCTGCTGTAGCATTACTGTAGATTATCTGAACCCATTTTATGAAATTATTTCCAAGTCCAAACCTTTGTAAGACTTCAAAAAGATAGGGCCATTCGACCCTATCAAAGGCCTTTTCGGCGTCCAATGATAGGAGAGCTGTATCCGGTGCTTCTTTATTAGAATAAATAATATTAAATAGTCTTCTTACATTATGGAAGCCTTGTCTTCCCTTTATAAAGCCATTCTGATCTCGGTTAATAATATTTGGTAATATTTCTTGTATTCGTCTTGCTAAAATTTTGCAGATTATCTTAAGATCAGCGTTTAATAGACTTATTGGTCTCATATTTTCACATTTATTAGAGGGTTTACCTGGTTTTGGCAACAGTATAATTAAGGCTTTATTCATGTATGGTGGTAAATTACTATTTTGAAATGCTTCTAAAACCATTTCCAAAAAAGGTTTTATTAATTTATTCTTAAATTTTTTATAAAGGTCAACTGGAAGACCATCTGGTCCTGCACTTTTTCCTGATTTCATATTATCAATGGCTAGCCCAACTTCTTCTTGACTAATTTTAGACTCCAGTATCTCCCTGTTTTCATTTGGAATACACGGTATAGATAGTCCATCCAAAAACCCTTTTAGTTTTGTTAAGTCAGTTTCATTTTTTGTATCATATAATTTTTCATAGTAATCTCTAAAGGCTCTATTAATTTCTAAAGGATCTACAACTACCTGTCCATTAGTTATAATACTGGTGATTGGTGTTTTAAATTCTAATTGTTTAATCTGCCATGCCAATAATTTTCCCGATTTTTCACCTTGTTCATAAAAAGATTGCTTCAATCTTAGAAGACTCGAGGCACCTCTATTCGCTGATTTTTTGTCATATTCAGCTCTCAGAATCAGTAATTCATTCTCTAACTTTGGGTCACTTCCTGCATACACTTTTTCTTGAAGAATTTTTAGTTTATGTTCCAATTGGACTCTCTCCTCTCGAGTCTTCTTAGATTTTGAACCTGTATAACTAATAATATGTCCCCTAATAAAAGCTTTGAAAGCCTCCCACTTTATACATGCTGATGTTTGTGTAGTATTGATATCAAAGAACTCATCTATCTGTTTTTCTATGTACTTAACAAATTCCTCATCCTGAAGCCATTTATGCTGAAATTGCCTCCTTCCTGGTTCCTTTGTCAATTTCTTATCTACATATATGAGACAACAGGGTGCATGATCAGAGATCACAATATTATCATAAAAGCAGTTTTGAATCTTGGACCTTAATTCTGTGGAGATCAAAAAATAGTCAATACGTGAGAATGTCTTAGAGGTATTAGAATAACAAGAGTAGGCTTTAATTTGTGGTTTCATTTCTCTCCATATATCTAGCAATCTCAATTCTTTCATAAAATGCTTAATGATCATCCTGCATCCATTGTGCGTACAGTCCAGTCCTGTTGATCTATCTATATCGGGGTTCAATGTACAATTAAAATCCCCTGCTATTATATGTTGCCCTGTAAGTGATGATAAGATAAGAAATAAATTAGCAAAGAGCTTTTGATCATCTATATTGGGGCCGTATAAGTTCACCAGATTCATATTTTCTAATAGCAAAGATACTTGAATAATTAGATATCTTCCAAATTTGTCTCCAATTACATTTTTCACTTGAAATGGGACTGATTTATGTATGAGAGTCATAACTCCCCTGGCTCGGGATGAAAATGATGAGGTGAATACACTTCCTTGCCATCTACTCCTAATTCTTTTTACATCTTCCTCTATTAGATGAGTTTCTTGTAAAAACACAATTTTTGAACCTATGTCTTTTATTTTATTCATAACTTGTTTAAGTTTTTTTAAATTTTGTAGACCTCTGCAATTCCATGAAGTTAAATTAAGATTAACGCTTTGGTCTATGATCAATAGGGAGTTTGGGATTACCTCGCAATATAAACATGCTCACACAGAGAAGCAAAAACATGAGTGGTTGAACATTCATCCTACAAACTACACACAAACAAATTCCCCCTTCCCACATTTGTGGTGATCCCCCCAAAATCAAAAAAAAAACTCTGTCTCCCGATATAGCCATCGACCGCTCCACACCCACGAGGACCAGCCAAAGCCACTCCCTCTTCATCCTCCCAATCACCCCAACTCTACTGCATTAAATGATGTAACATTAACTTTCTTCTGTAGTTTTCCAACTTAACTCCAAAATTTTATAGCAACTTTGTACATCATAGGTTTTTTTTTTTTTTAATATGTAATACAATCCTCTCTGCCTTTTGTAAACTTGCTGTATGCTTCAAATCAGTTAGATGCCTGTGCAAATGCTTAAATATTCTACCTTATATTTTGTTCATGCTTAGCTCCCACCAGTCTCTTCTTGGATCTTCCCGATGAACTCCTGTGCCTCCTCAGGGGTCTTGAAGATGTGTGTTCCGCCCCCATACGTGACCAACAGTTTTGCAGGGTGAATTACTCCATGACGAATCCCAAGGTTGCGCAGCTCTTTACGGACGGGGTCAAACTGCTTCCTCAACCGTTGAATTCCTGTGGCCAAATCTGGGTAGAACCGCACCTGTTGATCCTGGTATTTAATTTCTCCTTTGGCTCGCATCGCATCGAAGATCTTCATCCCGTCTCTGTAGCTGAGGAACTGCATAATTAACGTCCTCGGTGCTGCCTTATTATCTCTCTGTGGTCCAATTCGCTGTGCACTTTCTAAAACAACTGATGACTGCAGCTCCGCATTGTTTAGCGCTTCTGGAATCCACTTTTCCAAAAAGGAACATGGGTCCCGACCCTTGGTTCCCTCCGGTAGACCCACCAGCCTCAGGTTGTTCCGTCTCGACCAGGACTCCAAGTCCAGGACATTATTTTCCAGACATTTATTTTTTTTTCCAAAGTGTGCACCTTTAATTGAAGGCTGGCGACGTCATCTTCAGCACTGGAAACTCGAAGCTCCACCTGTGCCACTCGTTCCACACAGTCACCCAATTCTTTTCTCATTCCTTCCAACGCCGCCATAATCCCATCAAATTTAGCTGAAAAGTCTGCTCTCATTGAACTAATGGTAGCGAGCACTGCACGTGTGCCGTCGCCCGCAGTCACCGCACCACTGCTAGCTTCCTCCTCCATATCTGAAGCTTTATCTGCTGCGTCACGGACGTGAAAGTCCGTTAATTTGGACTGTTTCGGCGGTTCAATTTTTCCTCCACCTGATTTTCCAGCCTTAGGCTTCACCGGCATATCCTCGCCCAAATGCTGGGATAGGTTCTGTTCCAATTGAGAGAGTTATTTGCCGATTTTTTTTCTCTAGGAGCAGAGCAGAATGATACGTGTCCTTCTACGTGGCCGCCATAACCGGAAGTCCCCATAGTAGTTTGTTTACCCAATCTGCATCCGTGAGTGACGCTCTGAGGGCTGCCTTCAAAGACCTATGAAAACGCTCGCATAAACCATTAGCCTGAGGGTGATAAGCGGTAGTGCAGTGAATTTTTGCTCCTAAGCCGCTGGCCATCGCTGACCATAGCTCAGAAACAAATTGAGGCCCTCTATCGGACGTAATATCCGACGGAACCCCAAAACGCGCTACCCAGGCCGTTAAAAAAACGCGAGCCACCTCCGCAGCCGTGGTCGATGCCAGTGGGACCACTTCCGGCCAACGTGTGGTTCGGTCCACCATTGTCAAAAGATGTGTGAACCCCTGCGATGACGGTAGGGGGCCCACGAGGTCGACATGCACGTGATCGAATCTTCTGGCCGGAATGCGAAACGGTTCTAAAGGGGCTCTTGTGTGCTTGTGAATTTTGGCCCGCTGACAGGACAAGCAGGCCTTTGCCCACTCTTTCACGTGCTTGCGCAGGCTCGGCCAAACAAACTTTTCCACTACCATTTTCACGGAAGCGCACACTCCCGGGTGTGCCAGGGAGTGGACCGAGTCAAAAACGCGGCGGTGCCACGCGGCCGGGACCACCGGGCGTGGGCGCCCGGTCGACACATCGCAGATTAAGGGGGGCGTACCGGTTTGCAAACATCTGCTCTCCAGCCTTAACCCTGTTGGTCCAGACTGGAGCGCGCGCACGTCCGCATCTGCACCTTGCTCCGCTGCCATGGCTGCGTAATCTATCCCCACGTGAACTGGGGCCGCACGTGCTCCCGCGCTGCTACCTTGCTGCACGGTCGCGGTGGTATCCTCTGCTTCTGCGCGCGCCGGTGCCGTTGTTGGTAGGATTGGGTCTGCTGCCTCCGGCTCACCGCTGCCTTGGGTAGCCGCTGCAGCCGTCTGCTCGCCGCAGGCATCCAGGAGCCTCTCTGCCTCCTGGGCCAGCTCCCGGAAATCCTCCTGGGTCTCACAACGTACGCTGGACAGCGTTCCTCTCATGTGCGTCGGGAGGTTAGTTAGGAAGATGTACTTGAAGATGAAATTATCGTTGTCTGACCCCCTCAGCTGCAGCATGTCCTCCATCAGGGTGCCTGGCCTGTGTCCCCCTTGGTCGAGCAAAGCCAGGAGCCTCCTAGCCCTCTCTTCGGCTGAGGGCGTGAAAAACTTGGTGAGGGCAGCTTTCAACCTGCCGTATCTGTCGCTGGTGGGTGGCTGCTGTACCAAGCTCCGCACGCACCGAGCTGTGCGGTTGTCGAGCCTAGCGATGACATGGTGGAACTTAGTGTCATCCGCCGTTACCCCTGTGAGCGCGAACTGTGACTCCGCTTGTAGGAACCACGACTGTGGGTTGTCCTGCCAGAATTCTGGCAGTTTGATGGCTATGGCGCTCGCTAGGGCAGACTCCAGTGAGTCCGGAACGCGGAGACCCTCTCCAGGCATTCTCCACGTCACTGGGTCACCAATGTGGGGAGCGTGTAATAAAGAGGCTGAATTGCTTTTTAATTCAGGTTTATTCAAGCATCACATCATCCCCAGCCTTCTCTCTCAAACGAGCAAAGAGACTGAGCTACATCCAAGCCTCACATTTATACCATTTCTCACAAAGGCTTTTCACTCAAAGGATTCACACAAAGGGAGAATCATGTATCCCCGTCAAAACCCTTTATTGACATTTCTTCCCCCTTCAGACCTTCAGTCCCCCACCTGTCTCCAGAGGGTCGGGAAGTCCTTTCATCGTACCCCCGTCCTCTTGTTGTTCCTCACAGGTGGTCCAGATCTATTGTCCCCTTCGGTTGTGAGGTCAAACCCAATATGTAATCTCAGCATCTCCTTTATGTTTAAACATATGCAGTCACAAATACACGGGCTACAAGCAGACCCATTTTAGGCCTGCCAAAAAAATCCTGGCAAGAGAAGTGATAGAAAACTCAGCTGAACTCTGCTGTTTAGCTCTGCATACTTGCAGCATCTCACAAAAGTGAGGACACCTATGATAGGTAGTCTGACCAGAGTGGCTGAAAAATTGGCAGAAGACAGACTTTTCTCAAAATAACAGTCTATTGACATCAGTGGAGGTGCAAAAGCATAGTGATGAGAAGACAGGCACCGGTGCTCTGAATGGTGAGCCGATCTTATCCAGGAAAAATTTGGCAAGGACGTGTATCGCGACGTACAGTATGTGTTGACGTCGGACCACGTGACTGGGTCAGGAAGCAGTTCATGATTTTGCACACGACATGAAATAAAGACAGCAGCGATACCCAATGGAAATCCCTGTCCCTCACGTTTTGTGTTGTCATGTTTGACTGTGTAAGGGATTTGTCACAGCCATTTTCGGATGGAGCCAGCACCAAAAACACAGACTCCTCCCATTAAGGAAAACTTTGAGCGCGTTTCTCCCATTGATGTATTTTTAACAAATAGTGGCCATTTACTTTAACTGGGGTGATGGCTTAGTGGTAATGCATTTGTTTTGCAAGTGGGAGACCTGGGTTCGAATCCCAGCTGTGTCTTTTAATTTCATTTTTATTTGCAAGGTGAAGTGTCTTGTTGTGTTTCAAAGAGCTTGGATCATTACTACGCATCATTATGCTGAGGCACTATTGCCATTATGCCCTGCATGAGAATAAGGCCAGAGTTGAATATACTGGGACCGTATAACACTGTTGAAAATTTATTATTTCTTAATAAAAATGGATAAGTCGTACAAGCACACCAAGTAACACTGACACAGTCACTGTAGTCACCTCAGTTTTATTATTTTTTTGCCTTATGATCATTGATATTTCTTAAAAGTGCATTTATTGAAATGAAAAAATACACATTAAACCAATAATACCCTTGTAAAAATTAGCATGTTGTATACATTTTGTCCACTAGATGGCCTGGTAGAGAAAATGAAGTCCCACATGAGGCCTCGTCTATATCAGCCATTTTGATGAAAGGCCTCAAGTCCTCCAGAAAGCCTCATTTGGCCATCACTACAAAAACATATCCAAAATCAAAAAATGCATAATTGAAAAGTTAATTTGAAACTCAACGTACCTGAACTCAAAAGAGCAAACATAAGGTCACATGCACCCTCCCACACTGACCAATCCTGCATCCCTGTCAGCCCCTTAAATACTTTCTGGCCTCTCCACAAAATGGCTGCTTCTGGACCTTCTCATTCATGCAGGTAAGTAAGGCACTTTTAGCAGGAACCAAAATGTGTATAATGGTTACACTATTTCACCATCACTAACACGAAGTATTATCATAACAACTCGAACCTAGAAACCATACAGATAATCATTAAAGAAAATCAAATAATACATTTTAATTAAACTAAATTAATCCCTCATAGATGGTCTCTTTCAATGACATCACTAATGAGGTCAGAAAACTATAAATACAGGAAGTGAACCCGCACTTCCTCCTTTTGACCTTGGAAGACATGAAGAGGTAAGTAACACTAGACTAAATGAAATGATGATTAAAGTAATTATAAACCAATAAACTATAATTGAACCCATTACTTAAGATAAGATAAGGCGGAGTGGTTAGCACTGCAGCAGCACAGCAACTCACCCTTGACCGGGGGATCCTGGGCTCAATCCCAGCCCCCAACCAACAGTGATCTGTGTGGAGTTTGCATGTTCTCCCCGTGTCTGCATGGGTTTACTCCAGGTTTTCTCCGGTTTCCTCCCACATGCCAAAAACATGCAAATTAGGTCAACTGGCATCAAACTGGGGATTCTAAATTGTCCTTAGGTATGACTGTGAGAGTGAATGGTTGTCTGTCTCTGTGTTGGCCCTGCGATGGACTGGCGATCTGTCCAGGGTGTACCCTGCCTCTCGCCCAAAGATGCTGGGATAGGCTCCAGCCCCCCGCGACCCTAAAAGGATTAAGCGGAAGAAGATGGATGGATGTTTCGAGGCGTGCATCATGACGTATGTGTTGACGTCGGACCACATGACTGGGTCAGGAAGCCGTTCATGATTTTGCACGCAACATGAAATAAAGTGAGCAGCAGTACCCAATGGAACTTCCCGTCCCTCACGTTTTGTTTTGTCATGTTTGACTGTGTAAGGGATTTGTCACAGCCAATTTTCAGATGGCGCAAGCACCAAAAACACGGGCTTCTTCCGTTTGGGAACAGTTTGAGCTCATTTCTCCCATTGATGTATTTTTGACAAATAGTGGCTATTTATTGCAACTGAGGTGACAGCTTAGCAGTAGTATATCCATTTTGCAAGTGGGAGACCTGGGTTCAAATCCCAGCTGTGCTGTTCTTTTAATTTCATTTTTATTTGAAGGTGAAGTGTCTCTTGTGTTTCAAAGAGCTTGGTTCATTATTATGCATCATTATGCTGAGGCACTATTGCCATTGTGCCCTGCATAAGAATAAGGCCAGAGTTGAATATACTGGGACAGTATAAGACTGTTGAAAATTTATTATTTCTTAATAAAAATGGATAAGTAGTACAAGCACACAAAGTAACAGACACATTCACTGGAGTCACCCCAGTTTTACTATTTCTTTTTTTCCCCATGATCATTGATATTTCTTAAAAGACAGCACATTTATTGAAATTGAAAAATACACATTGTAAAAATCTGCATGCTGTATACTTTGTTGAATACATGGCCTAGTAGAGCAAATGAAGTTCCACATGAGGCCTCGTCTGTGAACCATTTTGATGAAAAGCTCAAGTGTTCAAGAAATCCTCAACTACTCATGACTAAGTAATAGCTTAGAGGTAAAAAGTCTGTCCTGCAATTGGGAAGCTAGTGTTCAAGTCCCAGCTGGGTCATTCTACTAATTTATTTTTATTTGCACAGTGAAGTGTCTGTTGTGTTTCAAAAAGCTTGGATACAACAATAACACATCATTATGCTGAGGCACTTATTGTGCCCTGCATGACAATAAGGACAGAGATAAATGTACTGAGAAAGTATGACTGTTGAAAAGTTATTTCTTTAAAAAAAAAAAGGATAAGTAGCTCAAGCACATTCACTGTAGTCACCTCAGTGTTATTTTTTTTTTGCCTTATGATCATTGATATTTATTAAAAGACAACACATTTATTGAAATTGAAAAAATACACATTAAACCAACAACACCCTTGGAAAAATCAGCATGTTGTATACATTATGTCCACTAGATGGCCTGGTAGAGAAAATGAAGTCCCACATGAGGCCTTGTCGATGTGAACCAGATTGATGAAAGGCCTCAAGTCCTCCAGAAAGCCTCATTTGGCCATCACTACTGCATACCTAACAGATTAAAATCATCATCATCATCATAGCAGTCTGTCGTGGGCGACAATGACTGTTTCATTTAGGTCTGATCAGATTCCTCCATGTAGCTCTGTCCTTAGCCTTCCGCTGCCAGGAACTCCTGTCTATATCCAACTTCTTCAAGTTTCTTTTTAGTATCTTTAAATCTGAGCCTTGGTCTACCCTGATTGCATTTGCCCTCGCATAACTGTGAGTAAAGTAACTGCCGAGGGAGACACTGGTGGTCCATCCTTCTTCTTTTCTCGGTTACTGGCGGATAGCAAACAACTGAAAGGTGCATACCGCCACCTACTATACAAGAGCATGTAACATTATGTCATCTGAGCCTGACCCCTAAATTCTATGCCTTAATCATGTGTTATTTAAAAAAGAGAAAAGAGCCCTCCTCGTGATTCTTATTGCTCTCCATCTCCATCTGTTCCCAGAATCCCAGTTAAATCCCATTCCCTACCGGCTTCTCAAACTTTATTTTCCATTATCTGTCTTTCATTTCCGTATTTGTGACAGTGTAATATGTGCCCAACATTTTCTTCTCTCAAATCAGCCCCTTAAAAGGAACTCTGATTATATTGGCATGTTAGCTCTATATGCTTTATTTTTATGTTAGTAACATAACTATAATTTAATTTTTTTGAAAATAATTCCCAGTTTTATATATTTTAAAAAAACTTTATTACGATTTGTGTTTACGTCGCAATGCATTCTGGGTAGTGACGTAGAATGGTTGCAGCCGTTTTTTCTGTCTTATACAAGCCAAGAAGCGAAGCTATAAACTACTGCCATTTGTCAGTGAAAATGCCACATTGCACGGCTTTTGGATGTAATTTCCAATCAAAGGGAAATAAAGAGAGTGGGGTAAGCCATAGCTTTCCTAAAGAGGGAAAGTTGAGGAAAAGTGGGGCGGGGGCGGCTCAGCAGGTCGTCTAATAACCCGATGGTTGGCGGTTCGCATCACGTTCTCCCCAGATATCCTGCCGTTGTGTCCCTGGGCAAGACACTTCACCCGCATTGCCTCCAGTGCCCATAACACTGGGTATGAATGTGTAAAAATGTTTAAATGCTCGGTGGTGGCCGGAGAGGTTGTTGGTGTGGATTGGCAGCCACATTTCCCTCACTCTCTGTGATCATGCTATAGCGTATGCCTGATAAAACTGACATATGTATTAATCACGCTGTGATAATAGCACAATATCGCTCAAAGCACGCGCATGAGACATGCCTGTGATCGCACGCTTGTGTTGACCGTTCCTGTCTTTCGTCTCCTAACCGTGGTTTTGGGACGCAGGGGAGATGCATCTTCCTCCGCGGTCAGTTCCCGAGTAAACCTCACTCTTGTGGTACACAGAAGCACAGGCCGTTTTGCTGAAGCGTTGGGGCTTTATTTATATACCGCACTATTGTCAGCAACAAATTCTACCTGCTCCGGTCGCCTCACTCTTTCTACTCATCCGCACCAAATCACACACACCTTTCCGGGGGGGGGGGGGGGGGGGGGGCGCCTCTGCTACGCAAACACCATCACTCACTCAAGTCCATGCACCGAGCTTCCCCATCCAAACACACGCACCAGACACATCCCACAACACTTGATAAAGCTGACATATGTATTAATCACGCTGTGATGTCGCTCAAAGCGCGCGCTTGGCTTGACATGTCGAAGATCTGGCTGGCAACAGTCAGAAAAAAAAAAAAAAAAAAGTGGAGCGCTGCTTATGGACGTTCAACCCGCATTCTGAGAAAGCAACAGAGAAATTGCTTTATGTTGCTCAGAGTCCATGTTTATTAGTTCAGTGCCCATCATGCACTGTTTTTTCAATATTTTGTGTTTGAGCATTCTATTGTAAGTAAATCAACAATATATAAGTTTCACCTTAAAATAATGCTTCCTCGAGCGCACGCTTGAGACACAAAGTGGAGAGACACTCACGGAGCGGAGTGAAACTAGCGCCCCCCCCCCCCCGAAAGGTGTGTGTGATTTGGTGAGGATATGTAGAAAAAGCGAGTCGACCGGAGCAGGTAGAATTTGTTGCTGACAACAGTGCGGTATATAAATAAAGCCCCAACGCTTCAGCAAAACGGCCTGTGCTTCTGTGTACCACAAGAGTGAGATTTACTTGGGAACTGACCGCGGAGGAAGATGCATCTCCCCTGCGTCCCAAAACCACGGTTAGGAGACGAAAGGCAGGAACGGTCAACACAAGCGTGCGATCACAAACATGTCTCATGCGTGCGCTTTGAGCGATATTGTGCTATTATCACAGCGTGATTAATACATATGTCAGTTTTATCAGGCATACGCTATAGCGTGATCACAGACACTCAGAGTGACGGAAATGTGGCTGCCAATCCACGCCAACAGCCTCTCCGGCCACCACCGAGCATTTAAACATTTTTACACATTCATACCCAGTGTTATGGGCACTGGAGGCAATGCGGGTGAAGTGTCTTGCCCAGGGACACAACGGCAGGATATCTGGGGAGAGCGTGATGCAAACCGCCAACCATCGGGTTATTAGACGACCTGCTCTACCTGCTGAGCCGCTGCTGCCCCACTTTTTCCTCAACTTTCCCTCTTTAGGAAAGCTATGGAGGCTTACCCCGCTCTCTTTATTTCCCTTTGATTGGAAATTACATCCAAAAGCGGCGCAATGTGGCATTTTCACTGACAAATGGCGGTAGTTTGTAGCTTCGCTTCTTGGCTTGTATAAGACAGAAAAAACGGCTGCAACCATTCTACGTCACTACCCAGAATGCATTGCGACGTAAACACAAATGGTGATTTACATCGTAATAAAGTTTTTTAAAAATATATAAAACTGGGAATTATTTTCAAAAAAATTAAATTATAGTTATGTTACTAACATAAAAATAAAGCATATAGAGCTAACATGCCAATATAATCAGAGTTCCTTTTAAATACCTTCTGGCCTCTCCACAAAATGGCTGCTTCTGGACCTTCTCATTCATGCAGGCAAGTAAGGTACTTTTAGCAGGAACCAAAATGTGTATAATGGTTACACTATTTCACCACCATTACTAACACGAAGTATTATCATAATAACTCAAACCTAGAAACCATACAGATAATATTAAAGAAAATCAAACAATACATTTTAATTAAACTAAATAAACCCCTCATAGATGGTCTCTTCCAATGACATCACTAATGATGTCAAAAAACTATAAATACAGGAAGTGAACCCACTTCCTCCCTTTGACCCTGGAAGACATGAAGAAGTAAGTAACACTGGACTAAATGAATCAGAATCAGAATCAGCTTTATTGGCCAAGTATGCACAACACATACAAGGAATTTGACTTTGGCTAAAAACTTGCTCTCGTTGTTCAGGTGGAGGATTTAAATAAGGATTCAATTGACAACAGAGTATGTACAGTAAATTACAGTCTGTCCACGTTTCTATAAAAGGATGCAAATATATACAGGAATATATGCAGTTATTTACTCAGACTAACCACACTTTGCAGAAATATATGAAAAAATATACAATCACACAGTATTTCAATGTGGACTCAGATTCAGTGATATAATGTGAATGAAGTAAAAAGCAGTGTGAGAGTTATGTGCAATGTAATAATGGATGAAAAGTCATGAGTACAGCAAACAGGTAGGACTAGGTGAATGTTAGGAGTTCATCAGAGTGATGGCTTGAGGAAAGAAACTGTTCCTGTGACGGGTGGTTTTGACCTTCAGTGATCTGTAACGACGACCAGAAGATAGAAGTTCAAACAGTTTGTGGCCGGGGTGTGATGGGTCAGCACAGATGTTTCCCGCCCGTTTCCTGGTTATGGACCGATATAAGTTCTCAATGGAGGGTAGGTCGGGTACCAATGATCCTCTCCGCAGACTTAATGATCCGCTGCAGTCTGGTCTTGTCCTGTTTAGTGGCAGATCCAAACCAGACAGTGATGGAAAAGCAGAGGACAGATTGGATGATGGCGGTGTAGAAGACAACCAGCAGCTCCTGAGGCAAATCAAACTTCTTGAGCTGACGCAGAAAAAACAACCTCTGCTGGGCCTTTTTCCGGACAGTGTCTATATGGGAGGACCACTTCAGGTTCCGGGAGATTGTGGTACCCAGAAACTTGAAGGAGTCCACAGTGGACACTGTGCTGTTGAGGATGGTGAGTGGGGGGAATGAAGGGGGGTGTCGCCTGAAATCCACAGTCATCTCCACCGTTTTGGCTGGGTTAAGTTCAAGATGGTTCTGGCTGCACCAGAGGATCAGCTGCTCCACCTCCCGCCTGTATACAGACTCATCATCATCCCGGATCAAACCGATGACTGTGGTGTCGTCCGCAAACTTCAGGAGCTTCACCGAAGGGTCCTCTGAGGTGCAGTCGTTGGAGTAGAGGGAGAAGAGCAGTGGGGAAAGGACACATCCTTGGGGGGCGCCAGTACTAATTTTTCGGGAGCTGGATGTAAATCTCCCTAGCTTCACCTGTTGCCACCTGTCAGTCAGAAAGCTGGAGATCCACTGGCAGGTGGAGGGGGGCACCTTGAGCTGGAGGAGTTTCTGATGAAGAATGCCTGGGATGATGGTGTTGAACGCTGAGCTGAAGTCGACAAACAGGATCCTGGCGTACGTCCCTGGGGAGTCGAGGTGTTGCAGGATGTAATGTAGTCCCATATTCACTGCATCATCCACTGACCTGTTTGACCGGTAGGCAAACTGCAGTGGGTCCATCAGGGGGCCTGTGATGACCTTCAGGTGGTTCAGCACCAATCTCTCCAAGGATTTCATGACCACAGAGGTCAGGGCAACAGGTCTGTAGTCGTTTAATCCTGTAATAGAGGGTTTCTTGGGAACTGGAATGATGATGGAGCGTTTGAAGCAGGAAGGCACTTCACGCAGCTCCAGTGATCTGTTAAAGATCCGGGTGAAGATGGGGGCCAACTCGTTGGAGCAGACTCTCAGGCAGGACGGAGACACACCATCAGGTCCTGCAGCCTTCTTGATCTTTTGTCTCTGAAAGACCCGGCGCACCTCCTCTTCACAGATCATTAGTGCTGGTGGGAGGTCAGAGTGGAGGAGGGATGGAGTTCCTGGGGCTGCAGATAATCCTTTTGTGTGGGTGGGAGGTGAGAACTGTAGGTTCTTTTCAAACCTGCAGTAAAAGCTGTTTAGGTCATTAGCCAGCTGGAGGTTTTCCACAGGGTGGGGGGATGGTCTCCTGTAGTTGGTGATATTCCGTAGGCCTCTCCAGACAGAAGCAGAGTTGTTAGCTGAGAAGTTTTTTTGTAACTTCACACTGTAGCTCCTCTTAGCAAGCCTGATCTCCTTCGTCAGCATGTTTCTGGCCCGCTTGTACAGAGTCCAGTCACCAGTCCTGTAGGCCTCCTCCTTGGTCTGACGTAGCTGCTTCAGTTTAGGAATGAACCAGGGTTTATTGTTGTTGTATATGCAGAAGGTCTTGGTCTGCACACACATGTCCTCGCAGAAACAGATGTATGACGTCACAGTGTCAGTGAGTTCATTTAGGTTAATGGCTGCAGCTTCAAAAACACTCCAATCTGTACAGTCAAAGCAGGCTTGTAACTTCAGCTTTGATTCCTCAGTCCATTTCTTCACAGTCCTTACAACAGGCTTGGAAGTTTTTAGTTTCTGTCTGTATGTTGGAATAAGATGGAGCAGACAGTGGTCAGAAAAACCCAGAGCTGCACGGGGGACAGCATGATAGGCATTCCTTAAAACTGTGTAACAGTGGTCAAGTGTATTTGTGTCCCTGGTGGGACATTTAATATGCTGTCTGTATTTAGGAAGCTCATTTGTGAGATTAGCTCTATTGAAATCACCCAGAATGATAAGCAGAGAGTCTGGATGTTTTTCCTCCACCTCTGCTATCTGGTCAGCGAGGTGCTGCAGTGCCTCCGTTGTACAGGCAGCAGGCGAGATATAAATTCCGACCAGAATAAATGAGAACTCTCGCGGTGAATAAAAGGGTTTACAGTTTATGAACAGTGACTCTAGGTTAGGACTACAAAACTTCTTCAACACTGTGACATCAGTACACCAACCTTCGTTTATGTAGAAGCAGATTCCACCACCCTTAGTCTTTCCAGAGAATTCTCGGCTGCGATCAGCGCGAAAGAGTTGGAATCCGTCCAGACGCACCGCGCTGTCCGGGATGTGTTCACTCAGCCAGGACTCCGTGAAACAAAGGGCGCCAGATCTGCTAAAATCCCGGTTTTTGTGAGTCAGGAGCAGCAGTTCATCCATTTTGTTCGCCAAACTGCGGATATTTGCCAGATGGATCGATGGGAGCGGCGTGCGAAATCCTCGTTTCTTCAACCTGACTAGCGCACCGGCACGTTTACCACGCCGCCTTCGTTTCCGGCCAGCGCCAATAGCCGCTGCTCCCACAGCTAAGATCGACTGAAAAAACTTCAGATCAGCAGCAGTAACTGGCGGAGAAGTTGCATTGGGAGGTAGTCTGAGTGAAAGTAGTTCCTCCCTTGAATAGGTGATTCGGACAGAAGAGCAGAAGTCCAAAAAAACACACAAAATTATCAAAAACATCAGAGAGCAGAAGCCATGATGAAGAAATGATGATTAAAACAATTATAAACTATAATTATTAACTATAATTAACTATAACTATAATTAACTATAATTAAACCCATTACTTGTGTTATTTTAAACCAAGATATTAATATATGAACTTTATTCAAATTTAAAGCAAAACGCAAACAAACCCAGGATAGTAAGTACCTACAAATTACAGAACAAAATATAAGATAAGATAAGATAAGATAAGCCTTTATTAGTCCCACAACGGGGAAATTCCAGGATTGCAACAGCACAGGGATAGCAACACTCAGAGCAACAATCAGAAGGCAAGAAAAAACAAGCAAGCAAGAGCAGCTAATATACATATGTACATATTACTATAAAATATATATATACACACACACACACACAGACACACAGTGCAGAGCATTGTAGCTGGATGGAATAAATATATGAATATATGAACACACAGTGCAGAGCATTGTAGCTAGATGGAATAAATATGTAAATATATAAACACCCACAGTATGGAGCATTGCAGCTAGGTGGAATAAATATGCAAGTATATAAACACACACAGTGCGGAGCGATGTAGCTAGATGGAATAATATGTAGATATATAAAAACACAGTGCGGAGCATTGTAGCTAGATGGAATAAATATATAGATATATAAATATAAACACACCCAGTGCAGAGCATTGTAGCTAGATGGAATAAATATGTAAATATATAAACACACACAGTGCAGAGCATTGTTGCTAGGTGGGATGAAACAGCATAACCGTCTATTTAGTTATCCTACATGGTATGATTATGTGCCCATACATATTCTCACCCTCCATAGCGACCGGTATGTTCCTAGTTGTATGCCGGAGAGGACCATTGTGTAAGTCTATTGCATCTTTTGCATTCAAAAAAAAAAAAAAAAAAAAAATATACACTGGATAAAACAAATAATACAAGTATGGTAAATCCAGTTTGGAAAAGATGTTAACTAGTGACAAACTGTGTGCTCTCAGCCACTTTGTAACAACACCTCTCACAGTTTTGTAAATATTTTATATCTTTTCATGGGACAACACTGAAAATGATACTTTGATACAATGTAGTCAGTGTACAGCTTGTATAACAGTGTAAATTTACTGTTCTTTCAAAATAACTCAACACACAGCCATTAATCTGTAAACTGCTGGCAACAAAAGTGAGTACACCCTTAAGTGAAAATATCCAAATTATGCCCAATTAGCCATTTTCCCTCTCCGGTGTCATGTGACTAGTTAGTGTTACAAGGTCTCAGGTGTGAATGGGGAGCAGGTGTGTTAAATTTGGCGTTATCGCTCTCACACTCTCTCGTACTGGTCACTGGAAGTTCAACATGGCACCTCATGGCAAAGAACTCTCTGAGGATCTGAAAAAAGAATTGGTGCTCTACATAAAGAAGACCTAGGCTATGAGAAGACTGCCAACACCCTGAAACTGAGCTGCAGCACGTTGGCCAAGACCATACAGCGGTTTAACAGGACAGGTTCCACTCAGAACAGGCCTCGCCATGGTCGACCAAAGAAGTTGAGTGCACATGGTCAGCGTCATATCCAGAGGTTGTCTTTTGAAAATAGACGTATGAGTGCTGCCAGCATTGCTCCAGAGGTTGAAGGGGTGGGGGGGCCAGCCTGTCAGTGCTCAGACCATACGCCACACACTGCATCAAATTGGTCTGCATGGCTGTCATCCCAGAAGGAAGCCCCTTTTAAAGATGATGCACAAAGCCCACAAACAGTTTGCTGAAGACAAGCAGACTAAGGACATGGATTACTGGAACCATGTCCTGTGATCTGATGAGACCAAGATAAACCTTTTTGGTTCAGATGGTGTCAAGCGTGTGTGGCGGCAACCAGGTGAGGAGTACAAAGACAAGTGTGTCTTGCCTGCACTCAATCATGGTGGTGAGAGTGTCATGGTTTTGGGTTGCATGAGTGCTGCCGGCACTGGGGAGCTACAGTTCATTCAGGGAACCATGAATGCCAACAAGTACTATGACATACTGATGCAGCGCATGATCCCCTCTCTTCGGAAACTGGGCCGCAGGGCAGTATTCCAACATGATAACCACCCCAAACACACCTCCAAGACGACCACTGCCTTGCTAAAGGCTGCTTTTTTTCCCAATTAAACGATGCTACTCCTCCTGGGTTTGTTTACCTTTCCAAACCCCGTGGCTCCGGTCGCGGTGGAGGTCTCGCGATAATTTACTGCGAAAAGTGGAAAGTCCTGCCTGTCTCCTTTCCAGCATCCAAGGCATTTGAATGTCTTGCTTGTAAACTGCCTGGTCCCATTCCCACCATCCTGGCTATTATCTATCGCCCACCTAAGCCCCATACTGAGTTTTTTAATGATTTTGCTGCTCTCCTTACTCATCTCTCCACTCTCTCACCTAATGTAATACTGTTAGGTGACTTCAATAGTCATATGGACAATACCAACCTCCCCCTTACCCGTGACTTCTCTTCTTGCCTTGAGAGTTTTGATTTTCATACCTTCACCGATTTTTCTACTCATATTAAAGGACACACTCTGGACCTCATCTGCTGCTCTGGCCTTTCACCCTCCGGCTGCACAGCTGATCAACTCCCCATAACCGACCATTTCCTCATCTCTTTCAATGTCACACTCCGCCTCTCCACAACCAAGCCTTCACGTCTTATCTCATTCCGGAATATCAAGGACATTAATCCAGACACCCTATCCTCCATTATTGCCACTTTACCAGACCCTAAGTATTCTTCCTCCCCTGATGAACTGGTCGACCACTACAACAATTCCCCAACTTCTATTCTCAACTCCCTCGCTCCTGTTAAAACCCGGTCTGTTTCATTTTCCCTCTCTGCCCCTGGTTTACCCCTCAACTCCGCTCCATGAAAGCTAAAGGCCGCCAACTTGAGCGTCTCCATAAAAAGACTGGTCTCACTATTCATTTTAACATGTACAAAACTCATACTTCACAGTACAAGGACTCCATTGGACAATCCAAATCTGTTTATTACTCTGGTCTCATCTGTTCCAACCATGGCAATTCCAAAACACTCTTTTCACTCCTCAACAGAATCCTTCAACCCCTGGACTCCCTACCCCCCCATCTGTACTCGGTGGACACCTGCAACTCCCTCCTTTTGTTTTTTAATGCGAAAATTGAAAAGATCCACCAGCACCTATGTCCCATTCCCTCTTCTCCCTCCCCCTCGGCACCTCCCTCCTACAGTTCTTCACTCTCTTCTTTTCAACTTCCTGACCTCTCTGCCATCTCTGACCTCATCTATAAATCCAAGCCATCCACTTGTCTTCTTGACCACCTTCCTACAGCCTTGGTCATATCCTGCCTCCCCTCACTACTCCCTCTCATCACTGCTATCATCCATTCCTCACTCACCACTGGTTCATTTCCCTTATCTTTTAAAACTGCTGCTGTCCCTCCAATCCTCAAAAAACCCGGTTCAGATCCCAATAATTTCAATAACCTCCGTCCCATCTCTAACCTTCCATTCATTTCCAAAATTCTCGAAAAGGTTGTTGCTTCTCAACTTCACTCTCCCTTATCTCACAATAGCCTGTTTGAAGATTTTCAATCGGGTTTCCGCCCCCACCATAGCACCGAAACTGCCCTTCTGAAAATCACTAACGACCTCCTCATTGCAGCTGATTCTGGTTTGCTTTCTATTCTCATTCTCCTTGACCTGAGTGCGGCCTTTGACACAATCTCCCACTCCATTCTCCTCAACAGATTGTCTTCCATCGGTATCACTGGCACTCCCCTTGACTGGTTTCATTCTTACCTCTATGGCCGCACTCAGTTCATACAACTCAAATCCTTCCGTTCTCAACCCTCCCCCGTCTCCTCTGGTGTGCCCCAGGGCTCAGTCCTGGGGCCTTCCCTCTTCATCATCTACTTCCTCCCCTTCGGTTTTATTTTCCGTAAATACAATATTCTCTTCCACTGCTTCGCAGATGACACTCAGCTCTACCTCTCCACCAAACCAAATTCCACCCTCCCTCCCTCCTCCCTGAACAACTGTCTTTCTGAAATAAAAACCTGGTTCACCGCAAACTTTCTCAAACTCAACAGTGATAAAACAGAAATCCTTTTAGTCGGCACCAAATCCACATTATCAAAAGTTGATAGTTTCTCCCTCACCATTGACGGCTCCTCAGTTTGCCCCTCCCCTCAGGTCAAGAGTCTGGGTGTCATCCTCGATGGTTCTCTTTCCTTTCACTCCCACATCAATAACATCACCCGGTCTGCTTATTTTCATCTTCGCAACATCAGTCGTCTTCGCCCTTCGCTCACCCCCCATACTGCCTCTATTCTTGTACACAGTCTTGTCACTTCCCGTTTAGATTACTGCAACTCCCTACTCGTTGGTCTCCCTCAGAAATCCCTTCACAAGCTCCAGTTGGTCCAGAATTCAGCTGCCCGCGTTATCTCCAAAACCCCCTCCTTCCTTCACATCTCTCCTGTTCTCCTGCAACTTCACTGGCTCCCGGTCAAATTTCACATTGATTTCAAAATCCTCCTTCTTACTTTCAAAGCCATCCATAACCTCGCCCCTCCTTATCTGGCTGACCTCCTTCACATTGTCACCCCTACCCGCTCCCTCAGATACTCCTCCTCTGTCCACCTCGCTGTCCCTCCTGCTCGACTCAGCTCCATGAGGAGTAGAGCCTTCAGCCGCTCTGCTCCCAAACTCTGGAATTCACTCCCACCTGCCATCAGAAACATTGACTCCCTCCCTCAGTTTAAATCCACTCTCAAAACTCACCTGTTCAGATTAGCATTTTCATTGTAACTGCCATGGTTTTTTATGATTGTCGTTTTTGTGTTTTTGTTGTTTATTGATACTGTGTTTTATCTATTTCTGTAAAGTGTCCTTGAGTGTCTTGAAAGGCGCTTTTAAATAAAATGTATTATTATTAAAGAAACTGAGGGTAAAGGTGATGGACTGGCCAAGCATGTCTCCAGACCTAAACCCTATTCAGCATCTGTGGGGCATCCACAAACACAAGGTAGAAGAGCGCAAGGTCTCTAACATCCACCAGCTAAGCAGTCCCTCCAGGATTTAGCGGGATTCTTTTTTTCTATTGTTGCGGTAAGTTGCAGGGCTTTCCTTGGGGATTGCCTGAATCACGCATTGGCTCATGTCCAGCCCGGAGAATCCCAACTTTAAAACTCACTGACAAGATGTAGTAGTGACTTTTACCTCTAAAGACGTATAAATTGTTACAACACTTGCTGTAATATTAGATTCACTTGTTTTTTGTGTGGTGTTACGGCGTGTCTGGACGCACGTGCTCCCGAGACAGAGGTGCTTTAAGGCAGGCGGACGTTTTTCAACACAAACCCGGAACTTCATACACGCGGTCATTAATGAAACTTGAGGAGACGTTTACTGGTGGGCCGGGGGAGATGGATGAAGGAACGATGTGGGAAAACTTGCAGGTGAGTGTTTTTTTTTTTTTTAAATCACACAGTTTTTTTTTTGCTGATGTGTTCGGTATATACTCACTGTAAACACAGAAGTGAGTGCGGTGCAGCGCCGCATTTGATTGGTCAGACTGATGACGTACACATCTGCGCGCTACTGAGAGACAAATTTGATTGGCAAAACTGGCAGAAGTTGACAACAATTGGCCAAAATTGCGGTAAAGTTGCGGTGATTGGACAAAATTCAAATTATGCAGGACCTGCTGAAGTCACGGGAATTGGTAGAATCGCAACTTCGCGAAATCCTAGAGGGTCTGGCTAAGTGATGTCATCATGGAGGAGAGGAAGAGGATTCCAGTGGCAATCTGTGAAGGTCTAGTGAACTCCATGCCAAAGAGTTAAGGCAGTGCTGGAAAATAATGGTGGCCACACAAAATATTGACACTTTGGGCACAATTTGGACATTTTCACTTAGGGGTGTACTCACTTTTGATGCCAGCAGTTTAGACATTAATGGCTGTGTGTTGAGTTATTTTGAGGGGACAGCAAATTTACAGTTATACAAGCTGTACACTGACTACATTGTATCAAAGTGTCATATCTTCAGTGTTGTCCCATGAAAAGAGATAATAAAATATTTACAAAAATACAAGGGGTGTACTCACTTTTGTGAGATACTGTATAAGCCTTTTACCAAAATTTAAGCACCACATTTTAACCCCTTGCACTCTGGTCAATTGCCCTAAAAACACCAAAAAATAACGTACCCAAAGTAAATCAAAATCTGTTCTTCAACCATTTGCAGCATCTTCATGGGGTTGGTCTCATTTAAAAGAAAACACTTTGAATTTTTTTGGCAAAACAGTCATAATCTCTCTAAGTGCTCCTGCCACTGAGTAACAGTCATCTAAACATACTGAACTTGAAGAAAATAAATTTCGCCTGGGTGTTTTTTTGGATACAAATGCTTGCAAATAACACACAGCTGTCAGATCCAGGCTGGAAAATGCAACAGAAATGTAGAACCAAGTGTTATCCAGATGAGGTCAAAATTCTGTAGCAATACCACAAAAAATGAATATATTACACAGCTTTTTTCTTAGGTTGTTCCCAGGCGTTTTTGAACTGTGCCAAATTGTGCCAAATGGCACAGTTTGGAAAAACGTCTGTAACTTTTGAATGATTCAATATAGAAGCTTCACCTTGGGCTCTAATGAAAGGTGAAGGGCTGTGTGTGTGTGTGTGGGGGGGGGGGGGGTTATTTATTCATTCATGAATGAATGAATGAACAAACAAGCCCCCACACACAAAGAAGCATGCCACGTAAAAAATGTGGCTTTTTTTTTTTTACAAGAAAAAATAACCTACAGTGCAATAAAAATTATAGTAAAATATCTGTAATGTAGAAGATAACTCCCACCCCCCCACCCCCGCTACAGAGGACGGACATCGTCCATCGACACATGACGGGCGCCGCGGTCTACTACGCACAGTTGTACTAAAATATCTGCAATAATATCTGCAATCCACTACAGAAGAGTAGCGGCGGGGGGGGGGCGTTCGCGCGGGGGGTTGGGACACGGTCCGTGCGCCGTCCGGACCGGACCGGAGCAGTCATGTTGCGATAACGCACAGTTGTAATTTACCGATCAGTCAAAAGTCATTTGGATTACAATTTTCAGGGATAAAGAATAATTTAGCTTATAACACTTACCTGTCCACAACAGCAGTGTCGCTGGCGAACTTCTCTTCCTCATTGTCAGACGAACATGACGCTGGTCCGCTTGTTACGGACTCGTGGTTCTGGTCACGTGACCCGGTCAAACCATAATTCCATTATTGCGGTTTTGTGCTTCCATGATTGCGGTTTTGGCGAACGATTTTACAAAACAAATAAGAACAGTAGTAAGAAAAAGATTGGTGAACGCCTGTGTGTCACCCAGCCTTACACAAAACAGCTTTCGAACTTCTGTGCTTCAATTGGCTGGCTGTATTCACAGCCGTTGGTAGGCGGGTCCTTCTTGCTAGGTTTTCAGTCATTGGTTCTTCAAGGTTTCAGAAACCCAATTCAAGGCTCTTATTAGTCGAATGAGAGGTCAATCACATCTAAACCAATCAAAGCACTCCTTTGGCTTTCTGTTCGCGGCTGTGTCTGTAGTGGAAGAACGGAAATGCAGCTTTTTTTTTCAGTGCGCTCTAGGACACAGAGACGTGTCCGCCCGCGGTACACCGGAGTGCAAGAAGTTAATATATTATGTTTAGAAGTAAAATGCTGAATTCACTTGTCAGTGACTTTAAATGTTGTGTAATTCAGCATAAACTTGATGATGACTGAATGGCATATATTTTTAGTTTGGCAAACATTTCTTTCTTAAGGCAATATAGGGTTGTTTTTTTTGGGGGGGGGGGGGGCTGGGGCAAATCAGGAGCTTTCCCTTGAGACATCCCAGCATGGTGCTCTCAACTGTGGGTAATTCCTTTTTCCTAAGCCAGCATAGCATGCTGACTTAGGAAAAGGGGGCATGAAGGGCTCAAAAAGTCAGTGAGTGAGCAGTCAGCCACTTCTTGATTTCAGATTGGGACAACATTTAAACCCTCAGACACCGTGAACATGCCTTCAAGTCAATGAGTCTGTGAGAGTGGAGTTTGAGATTTGGCCAAAAGTTCAAATCACTGTCAAATAACATGGGCAAGTCAGAAAGTTTTTTTTTTTTTTAAGTGTCTCAGGGTCAAAACACTGAAAACTGACTGAAGTCTCACTAGCAAAAGTCTCATGGTACTTACAGTACATAAGGAAAAAACCTCCACATCATCGGCCTTATATATAGTGGATGATCAATCAAACTTTATTTCTAAAGCACTTTAAAAACAACTACAGCTGATAAAAAGTGCTGTACATCAGGAATAGATAAAATGAGAAGGGCATGAAAGACATAAAAATAAGACAATAAAATGCAACTAAAAAAGTATAAAACAAAACAGGTAAAAATTACAATCATATAATAAAAGCAATAAAACAAGTAAAATCAATGCCTCATGCTGGGTTGAAGGCCAAGGAGTAAAAATGACTTTTAAGGTAAGTTTTAAAAATAGGCAGTGAAGGAGCCTGTCTAATAGGCAAAAGGAGACTGTTCAATAGTTTAGGAGCAGTGACAGAAAAAGCCCTGTCCCCTCTGAGCTTCGTCTTTGATCTCTGTATCTCCAGGATCAGCTGACATGAGAGACCGAGCAGGAGTGTAAAAGTGAAGAAGCTCAGAGAGGTAAGGCAGGGCAAGGTCATTTAATGATTTAAAAACAAATAAAAGAATAATGACTACATGAGCACTACATATATCAACTTCAAGGTCTCAGAGTTAGTGTGTGTAAGATAAGGGACTCTGACACAATCTTAAATTTACAAAGGGTGGTGAAAATTAAGAATGGACTGCTCTTGGTTATCAACCAGGTATCATTACTACTTCTACTGTCCATGGTAGTAAACAATACTTCATACTGATACAACACTGAAGCTCAATGTGAAGAAGGCAATTGTCCATATATTTATAGAAGTTTAGTGACTACTCTTTCCCTGCCCCTGATTATGAAAACCAAAAAACAGGAAGTATGCAGAGTGGAAACACTTCACGACTTGGGGCCCTGGGCTACTGCCCTGGTAAACCTTTGCTGGAACCATTACTTCTAAGGGGAAGTAAAACAGTGGGTAGGGGGAAACAACCCCAAACCTCATATTGTAACTGCCATCTCATTGCTTACTGTACTTGAACTTTTACTGAGAGTCAGCTCTAAACTAAGTGGTCGAATGCCAAAGAACTCAGCAGTGTGGGTGCTCTTGGTTCAAACTGACTGAAAAAGCGGGGACTAGACTTTACAATAGTCTGTGAATAAGAGTGCACTTACCAACAAGGGATATCTGCTAAAAAGCTTAGCCAGCTTCTGATGTAATTTTACCTCTTTACTCTAGCTTCAAGGGGTTTGCATTCTGTTTTGGAGTTAGATGTACCACCGTTGCCTAAAATCATCACTTCCCTGTGGCTTTAACAAAAGGGTAAAATACAAAAACAAAAATTGCAAATTAAAAAAAAAAAGTTACAAATTTACAAGACTGTGGAATGTCTACGCTTTAGAAAACCTGCAGATTTAAAGGCCTCGGACAGTGACATTTTTTTATTGAACCAATCAACTGATTGTATGAAAATATTCCATTCTGCCCATTCCCGTGATTTAATGTGTCACCAGCCTCCATAAATGACCTTATTTGTTCATAGCCCAGCCTTCACTTAGTGAGGCTGCAGTACCGCCATCTCTCGATAGGTGCGGGCATTACTGACGTCAGATCAGGAATAGAAACGGTGGTGGTGTTGGGGATTTCTTGGGAAAGAAGTGAGGGTTATGTTGCCTGCCTGTGTGGTGAGCCTCATCAGAGAAACATTCCCATCTGATCACTACAAGGGATTTTGCCTACCAAGATTAGATTTGTGAACAATGATATTTAAATAAAGTTTTGTAAAATCATATATTGAGTTTATTAATGTTCATGTCAATGTTATAATTCTCATAGTTCAGCATTCATCAAAGTCGCATGTCATATATATTTGAATAATTTTTCTACCATTTTATGGTAGAAAATTGGGGTTCCATTTTTAAAAGCACATTTCTCCTACAATCTTAGGCTTATATTTGTTTTTCTTTTTTTCCACAATATCTTTATTGAACCTTTTTTTTTTTTAACAAACATGATACAAACAATCAAACACTAACACTAAAGTACTACAAAAAAAAAATGCACTAAAAACACCAACAACCACCAACAAAATCAAGTCTTCAACAATGCTCCTCTGTTTAGTCTAGACAATCCAATACATAAGTATACATATTATGTTCACCAGTTTGGAATTTACAAGGTCCACACACATCATTCACCTTCTTCTTCAAGAGTTATGTTTAAATTTTTTACATAATCAATAAAAGGTCTCCATATATTCTCAAACACAATTTCCTTTGATTTCAGTATATATGTTATTCTTTCTAATGGAAGGTTTGTTAACATCTGTCTTAACCACTGAGTCACATCTGGTCTATGAGTCTTTTTCCATAATAGTGCAATACATTTTTTGGCATTAAGCAAACTGAGGTCTATGAATGTTCTTTCACTTTTATTAAAATTATGCTTTTCTGGGTACAGACCCAACAAAAACAGTTTAGGATTCAATATGATTTGTTTTGAGATTATTTTTTCAATTGTTACCCTCACCTCTTCCCAAAACATTCTTATTAATCTACATTCCCATAAACAATGAAATAGGGTTCCTTTACTTTCCATGCATTTTGTGCATGTATCTGGTATATTCTTGTTATATCTATTTAACTCCTCCGGTGTAACATACATCCGCATTAACCATTTGAAATGTATCAATTTAAGGCGTACATTTATTGATTTGGTTTGAGCTTCTGTACAAGCCAATTCCCATTGTTCCTCTGAAATTTCAGTTTGCAGATCTTCTTTCCAGTAGTTTAATCTTTTCAGTGAATTTTCACTTGAAGATAGTGTCAATGAGTTATAAAACTCTGAAATAATACCCTTTCTTTTACTATCTTTCATCATCATTTTTTCCAAGGATGAATAAATAGGTCGAGTGAGAGCTTTATTTTGATTTGATCGAATAAAGTTTCTAAGTTGAAGATATTTAAAAAAATGTGTTCTATTGAGATTAAATTTGATCCTCAGCTCTTCAAAAGACATTATGTTTTCTGCACATGGCAAATATAAATCCTGAATCTTTTGTATCCCTTTTAAATTCCATACTTTAAATACAGCGTCCGCTCTCCCTGGTTTAAAATATTGATTACCCCATATTGGACTAAATTGTGACAATAACTGTGGTTCTTTTAAATAGTTTTTAGCTTCACACCATATTTTGATCATATGCTTTACAAATGGATTTTTAACTTGTTTTTGTAATTTTTTTGCCGAATCTGAGTATATGAATATGGGAAGAGGTAAAGGTAAATTGTATGATTCCACTTCAGTCCAGTGAGGGAGATCATCTGATGAAAAATAATACATCATAGACCTCAGTTGTGCCGACCAATAATACAACATAAAATTTGGACATTTCAGACCTCCACGATCAAATGGTAAATATAATAAAGACAGACGTAATCTAGCCCTCCTGTTGTTCCATATAAATTCCACTAACTTTTTTTTTATTCTTGAGAATAGATCTAAAGGTGGTGGTAAGGGAATGTATTGAAATAAATAAAGTATTTTAGGTAAAATATTACTTTTAAGTATATTGATTCTCCCGATCATCGACATTGGTAGTGACATCCATCTCTGAGTTAACTCATTAATATCTGACATTAAGGCTTCATAGTTGACACTGGCGACTGATTCTAGCTTAGGCACAATTTGGATTCCTAAATATTTAAACTGATTTACAACATTGAATTGATTTACCTCAGGGGCTGGGTAATTTCTCTGGGTCTCATTTAGCATTAATATTGAAGATTTAGTTTTATTTATTTTATATCCTGATATTTCCCCAAAATTCTTTATTAAATTCAACAAGGTTGGAATTGATTTTTTTAGATTCGACATAAACAAAATTATGTCATCGGCGTACAGGGAGATTTTATGTTCTGTTGGTCCTACTTTAATTCCATATATTTGTGAATGTAAACGTATCGCTATCGCTAAAGGTTCAATTGCCATAGTAAACAGTAAAGGTGAAAGTGGACAGCCTTGTCGACATCCTCTATTGATTTTTATTGGTTTTGAAATATTGTTATTTGTTAGGATTTCTGCTGTAGCATTATTGTATATTATTTGAACCCATTTTATGAAATTATTTCCAAGTCCAAACCTTTGTAGGACTTCAAAAAGAAAGGGCCATTCAACTCTATCAAAGGCCTTTTCGGCGTCCAGTGATAGGAGAGCTGTATCCGGTGCTTCTTTATTAAAATAAATAATATTAAATAGTCTTCTTACATTATGGAAGCCTTGTCTACCCTTTATAAAGCCATTCTGATCTCGATTAATAATATTTGGTAAAATTTCTTGTATTCGTCTTGCTAAAATTTTACAGATTATCTTAAGGTCGGCGTTTAATAGGCTTATTGGTCTCATATTTTCACATTTATTAGAGGGCTTACCTGGTTTTGGCAGCAGTATAATTAAGGCATTATTTATGTATGATGGTAAATTATTATTTTGAAATGCTTCTAAAACCATTTCCAAAAAAGGTTTTATTAATTTATTCTTAAATTTTTTATAAAGGTCAACTGGAAGACCATCTGGTCCTGCACTTTTTCCTGATTTCATATTATCAATGGCTAGCCCAACTTCTTCTTGACTAATTTTAGACTCCAATATCTCCCTGTTTTCATTTGGAATACACGGTATAGATAGTTCGTTCAAAAACCCATTTAGTTTTGTTAAATCAGATTCATTTTTGGTATCATATAATTTTTCATAGTAATCTCTAAAGGCTCTGTTAATTTCTAAAGGATCTATAACTACCTGTCCATTACTTATAATACTGGTAATTGGTGTTTTAATTTCTAATTGTTTAATCTGCCATGCTAATAATTTTCCTGATTTTTCACCTTGTTCATAAAAAAATTGTTTCAATCTTAGAAGACTCGAGGCAGCTCTATTCGCTGATTTTTTGTCGTATTCAGCTCTCAAAATCAGTAATTCATTCTCCAACCTTGGGTCACTTCCTGCATACACTTTTTCCTGAAGACTTTTTATTTTATGTTCCAATTTAGCTCTCTCCTCTCGAGTCTTCTTAGATTTTGATCCTGTATAACTAATAATATGTCCCCTAATAAAAGCTTTGAAAGCCTCCCACTTTACACATGCTGATGTTTGTGTAGTATTGATGTCAAAGAACTCGTCTATCTGTTTTTCTATATACTTGACAAATTCCTCATCCTGAAGCCATTTATGCTGAAATTGCCATCTACCTGATTCCTTCGTCAATTTTTTATCTACATATATTAGACAACAGGGTGCATGATCAGAGATCACGATGTTATCATAAAAGCAGTTTTGAATCTTGGACCTTAATTCTGTGGAAATCAAAAAATAATCAATACGTGAGAATGTCTTGTAGGTACTGGAATAACAAGAATAAGCTTTAACTTGTGGTTTCATTTCTCTCCATATATCTAACAATCTCAATTCTTTCATAAAATGATTAATAGTCATCCTACATCCATTGTGCGTACAATCCAGTCCTGTTGATCTATCTATACCTGGATTCAATGTACAATTAAAATCCCCTGCTATTATATGTTGCCCTGTAAGTGATGATAAGATAAGAAATAAATTAGCAAAGAACTTTTGATCATCTATATTGGGACCATATAAGTTCACAAGATTTATATTTTCTAATAGCAAAGAACCTTGAATGATTACATATCTTCCAAATTTGTCTCCAATTACATTTTTCACTTGAAAAGGAACTGATTTATGTATGAGAGTCATAACTCCCCTGGCCCGGGATGAGAATGATGAGGTGAAGACACTTCCTTGCCATCTACTCCTAATTCTTTTTATAGCCTCCTCTATTAAATGAGTTTCTTGTAAAAATACAATTTTTGAACCCATGTCTTTTATTTTATTCAAAACTTGTTTAAGTTTTTTTAAATTTTGTAGACCTCTGCAATTCCATGAAGTTAAATTAAGATTAACACTTTGGTTTATGATCAATAGAGAGTTTGGGATTACCTTGCAGTGTAAACATGCTCATACAGAGAAGCAAAAACATGAGTGGTTGAACATTCATCCTACAAACTACACACAAACAAATTTCCCCTTCCCACACTTGTGGCAAACCCCCCAAAATCAAAAGAAAAATTCCGTCTCCCGATATAGCCATCGACCGCTCCACACCCACGGGGAGCAGCCTAAGCCACTCCTTCTTCATCCTCCCAATCACCCTAACTCTACTGCTTTTAATGACGTAACATTAACTCTCCTCTGTAGTTTTCCAACTTAACTCCAAAATTTTTAACAACTTTGTACATCATAGTTTTTTTTTTGTTTGTTTTGTTTTTGTTGTTTTTTTAAAATATATAATACAATCTATATTTTGTAAACTTACTATTTACTTCAAGTCAGTCAGATGGCTGTGCAAATGCTTAATTATTCTACCTTATATTTTGTTCATGCTTAGCTCCCACCAGTCTCTTCTTCTTCTTTGATCTTCTTGATGAACTCCTGCGCCTCCTCTGGGGTCTTGAAGATGTGGGTTCTGCCCTCATACGTGGTCAGCAGTCTCGCAGGATAGATTACACCATGACGAATCCCAAGGTTGCGCAGCTCCTTACGTATGGGATCAAACTGCTTCCTCAATTGTTGGATTCCTGTGGCCAAATCTGGGTAGAACCGCACCTGCTGGTCCTGGTGTTTAATCTCTCCTTTAGCTCGTGCAGCGTTGAAGATCTTCATCCTGTCTCTGTTGCTAAGAAACTTCATAATTAAGGTCCTCGGCGGTCCCTTATCTCTCCGTGGGCCAATACGATGTGCATTTTCCAGAATCACTGCTGATTGCAACTCCTCGCTGCCCAGCACCTCCGGGATCCACTTTTCCAGAAAGGAACATACGTCCCGACCTTCTGATTCCTCTGGAAGACCCACCAGCCTCAAGTTATTCTGTCTCGACCGAGATTCCAAATCCAAAATATTATTTTCCAGACATTTTTTTTTTTTTTCCAAAGTGCGCACCTTTAATTGAAGACGGGTGACGTCATCTTCAGCACTAGCGAGACGGAGCTCCATCTGCGCCGTTCGTTCTACACAGTCACCCAATTCCTTTCTTATTCCTTCCAACGCTGTCATAATCCCATCAAATCTGGAGGAAAAGTCCGCTCTCATTGAACTCATGGCAGCCATCAGCGCATCTGCGCTGCTCCCCGCAGACATCGCACCGTTGCCAGCCTCCTCCGCCATATATGGAGTTTTATTTGCTGCGTCACAAACCTGAAAGTCCGTTAATTTGGACTGTTTCGGCGGCTCGCTTTTTCCTTTACCTGGTTTTCCAGCCTTAGGCTTCGCCGACATATCCTCACCCAGACGCTGGGATACGTTCTGTCCCAAATGAGAGAGTTATTTGCCGATTTTTTTCTCCAGGAGCAGAGCAGAGTGAGACACGTCCGTCTTACGTGGCAGCCATAACCGGAAGTCCATATTTGTTTTTCTTAGCAAATATGTTGCTTCCCTAAAAATTGAAAGCTGAACTGTCATTGGTAATTAGATTGATTTCAACCATGGCTTGAGTTCAGGACATTCCTTTGACAGTTTTTCAATACTTCTGATGAAGCCTATGTAAGATGCAAAGATTAATAAAATTAATCGTTTAGAAGCAATAATTATTATTCATTCGATATATTTTTATGTTAATTCACTCCATATAAAATACTATGAAGTTGCATTGGTCATTAATTTTGGGATTGCACCATATTTCATTTTCTAATATTGTTTAACATTTGCAGTGAATATTAAAAATACAAAACTTACCCTGTTTACGTCTCGTTTTCTGACAGCTGATCGCATCGGTAGATCACCCTTGCTTTTCACGCCACTGTCACTGACACTTGTCTCAGAGTCAGACTTGGGAATCGAGGGATATATAGTTGGAATAGCTGTTTCCTTTATCACCAATCTTTTTGCAAATTTTATTTCTAATTGCATCTTATTCTCGAAATCGCTGTCAACGAAATGTCTACTGCACATGTAGGGTGTTTTACCGACATCATTCCAATGTTTTCGCGTTTTCTGAACGAATTTCACCCATGCCGTTCGGAATTTCCCAGGGACGGGAAATTCAAAAACACTCACCGCATACTCCTCTGGTATACCGTCGCACCCGTAGACAACACAACGCCAAACCATATTAATTTGATTCCTGAAATCCTAATCTTAATAAATAATCTATTTGTAATCCACAAGTATTCCGAGAAATATCCGTAATCGCCGATTTTAAAACGTAAACATCAAGTGTTGCATGAAGCAAAACACAGCAGTGGCCGCGGACCGTGTGCGTGCGTCTTCCTGAGCTGACGTCACACAGTCAGTGGCCATCTTAGCCGCTGATCACTTGGCTGGGTCTGCCAGCTCTCAACGACAGCATACATCAAGAGTGCACTGTCACCTTATGCGACATTCGTTGACACCAAAATATGTGCGGTTCGACTTAGCTCGTCTCAGACAACAATTTGAGATATGAATTAGCGATATTGAATTTTCGTCTGTCCGACGCCTTTAAGAGAAACACAGCACATTAAACATGCGTACAGTAAAAGTAAAAATTTCAAAATGTAAAAAAATTTTTTTAAAGGGGTCACGGACTGCATTTTTCCACATTTTAACAGCTCACATGTCTTAATGAAATGTTTAACATATTTTGTTAACATTTTCTTTAATTTTTTAAATTACTGAAGCAAATCTGTTTTGTATTTTTCCTGGCTTTCTTTAAACGCTCTGGTTTAAAGTCTGTCACTTAAAGATCCTTCACCTATTCAACACCACCCTCCCTCTTACGTCAATTAGCCATTAGCTGACCAGCTTCTAGCCTTTAGCTTTTAGCCTCCTTTTAGCTCAGATGAGCGGCGCTGGTTCACTAATCCACAGTCAGTGGTGTATACTGTATATGAGAATATAAAAGAAACTAAAGAAGCACAAAAAGGCCCTTTAGGCTTATCTCAAGTATAGGCTTTATGAATTATCTTATAAAAAGTACTTAATTTGGAATCTCATATTCATCTGCACAAGAACTTAAACTCCCCATGCCGCTTATACTGTATATTGGAAATAAATGTTTGGGTTTTTTTTTAATTACTTATTTTGTACCCGTAGGTAGATTTGTTTTGCAGTCTGGTGACAAGCCACCAGCTGCCGGTCGCTGCGTGCGCAAGCTCCCCGTATCCCTAACCGCATGTTTTTGGTATGTGGGAGGAAACCGGAGAAATCCCGGAGTAAACCCACGCAACACGGGGAGAACATGCAAATTCCACACAGATCACTGTTGGTCGGGGGCAGGGATCGAACCCACGATCTCATGATCCCTGCGATCCCCCGGCCGAGGGTAAACTGTGCTGCCACAGTGCTAACCACTGTGCCACCGTGCAGCCCACGGTCACGGATGTTTGATAACTTATGAATCATGACCCAACACCTGATACAGTACTTATTGATTTCTCTTCATGTTAAAGCATATCATCAGCATAGATTTTCAGTGATTATTAATATTTTAGATCGTAACATCCAGCCATAGTCACTAGCAGTAGTTGGAAAGTTGCTAGATGTGTCACAGCTTTTGATTTTATATTGATTTTAAATAGTCGAGACTGGTGGCATTGTTCCTTACAGTGGGGCAAAAAAGTATTTAGTCAGCCACCAATTGTGCAAGTTCTCCCACTTAAAAGATGAGCGAGGTTTCCAATTTTCATCATAGGTATACCTCAACTGTGAGAGACAAAATGAGAAAAAAAAAATCCAGAAAATCACACTGAAGGATTTTTAATGAATTAATTGGTCAATTCCTCGGTAAAATAAGTATTTGGTCAATAACAAAAGTTCATCTCAATACTTTGTTATATACCCTTTGTTGGCAATGACAGTTTTCTGTAAGTCTTCACAAGGTTTTCACACACTGTTGCTGGTATTTTGGCCCATTCCTCCATGCAGATCTCCTCTAGAGCAGTGATGTTTTGGAGCTTTCGCTGGGCAACACGGACTTTCAACTCCCTCCAAAGATTTTCTATGGGGTTGAGATCTGGAGACTGGCTAGGCCACTCCAGGACCTTGAAATGCTTCTTACGAAGCCACTCCTTCGTTGCCCAAGTGGTGTGTTTGGGATCATTGTCATGCTGAAAGACCCAGCCACGCTTCATCTTCAATACCCTTGCTGATGGAAGGAGGTTTTCACTCAAAATCTCACGATACATGGCCCCATTCATTCTTTCCTTTACACGGATCAGTCGTCTTGGTCCCTTTGCAGAAAAACAGCCCCAAAGCATGATGTTTCCACCCCCATGCTTCACAGTAGGTATGGTGTTCTTTGGATGCAACTCAGCATTCTTTCTCCTCCAAACACGACAAGTTGAGTTTTTACCAAAAAGTTCTATTTTGGTTTCATCTGACCATATGACATTCTCCCAATCCTCTTCTGGATCATCCAAATGCTCTCTAGCAAACTTCAGACGGGCCTGGACATGTACTGGCTTAAGCAGGGGGACACGTCTGGCACTGCAGGATTTGAGTCCCTGGCGGCGTAGTGTGTTACTGATGGTAGCCTTTGTTACTTTGGTCCCAGCTCTCTGCAGGTCATTCACTAGGTCCCCCGTGTGGTTCTGGGATTTTTGCTCACCGTTCTCATGATCATTTTGACCCCATGGGGTGAGATCTTGCGTGGAGCCCCAGATCGAGGGAGATTATCAGTGGTCTTGTATGTCTTCCATTTTCTAATAATTGCTCCCACAGTTGATTTCTTCACACCAAGCTGCTTACCTATTGCAGATTCAGTCTTCCCACCCTGGTGCTGGTCTACAATTTTCTTTCTGATGTCGTTTGACAGCTCTTTGGTCTTGGCCATAGTGGAGTTTGGAGTCTGACTGTTTGAGGTTGTGGACAGGTGTCTTTTATACTGATAACAAGTTCAAACAGGTGCCATTAATACAGGTAATGAGTGGAGGACAGAGGAACCTCTTAAAGAAGAAGTTACAGGTCTGTGAGAGCCAGAAATCTTGCTTGTTTGTAGGTGACCAAATACTTATTTTACCGAGGAATTTACCAATTAATTCATTAAAAATCCTTGAATGTGATTTTCTGGATTTTTTTTTTTCTCATTTTGTCTCTCATAGTTGAGGTATACCTATGATGAAAATTGGAGACCTCTCATCTTTTAAGTGGGAGAACTTGCACAATTGGTGGCTGACTAAATACTTTTTTGCCCCACTGTAAATGTTCAAACACAGGATCATACAAGTGCATCTGGAAAGTATTCACAGCACTTCACTTTTTCCACATTTTATGTTACATCCTTATTCCAAAATGGAATAAATTCTTTTTTTTTCCTCAAAATTCTACACAATACCCCATAATGATGTGAATTTTTTTTTTTTTTTTGATTTTTGCAAATTTATTAAAAATAAAAAACTAAGAAATCACATGTACATAAATATTCACAGCCTTTACTCAATACTTTGTTGATGCACCTTTGGCAGCAATTACAGCCTCAAGTCTTTTTGAATATGATGCCACAAGCTTGGCACACCTATCTTTGGGCAGTTTGGCCCATTCCTCTTTGCAGCACCTCTCAAGCTCCATCAGGTTGGATGGGAAGCGTCGGTGCACAGCCATTTTCAGATCTCTCCAGACATGTTCAGTTGGATTCAAGTCTGGGCTCTGGCTGGGACACTCAAGGACATTCACAGAGTTGTCCTGAAGCCACTCCTTTGATATCTTGGCTCTGTGCTTAGGGCCATTGTCCTGCTGAAAGATGAACAGTCGGCTCAGTCTGAGGTCAAGAGCGCTCTGGAGCAGGTTTTCATCCAGGATGTCTCTGTACGTTGCTGCATTCATCTTTCCCTCTATCCTGACTAGTCTCCCAGTTACTGCCGCTGAAAAACATCCCCAAAGCATGATTCTGCCATCACCATGCTTCACTGTAGGGATGGTATCGGCCTGGTGATGAGCAGTGCCTGGTTTCCTCCAAACATGATGCCCAGCATTCACGCCAAAGCGTTCAATCTTTGTTTCGTCAGACCAGAGAATTTTGTTTCTCATGGTCTGAGAGTCCTTCAGGTGCCTTTTGGCAAACTCCAAGTGGGCTGCCATGTGCCTTTTACTAAGGAGTGGCTTCTGTCTGGCCACTCTACCATACAGGCTTGATTGGTGGATTACTGCAGAGATGATTGTCCTTCTGGAAGGTTCTCCTCTCTCCCCAGAGGAACGCTGGCGCTCTGACAGAGCGACCATCAGGTTCCCTGACGGTCTCAGAGGTCTCCAGACAATTCCTTTGACTTCATGCTTGGTTTGTGCTCTGACATGCACTGTCAACTGTTGGACCTTATATAGACAGGCATTTGCCTTTCCAAATCATGTCCAATCAACTGAATTTACCACAGGTGGACTCCAATTAAGCTGTAGAAACATCTCAAGGATGATCAGTGGAAACAGGATGCACCTGAGCTCCATTGTGAGCTTCATGGCAAAGGCTGTGAATACAGATGTACAGTACATGTGATTTCTTAGCTTTTTATTTTTAATAGATTTGCAAAAATCTCAAAAGAAAACTTTTTTTCACGTTGTCATTATGGGGTATTGTGCGTAGAATTTTGAGGAAAAAAATCAATCAATTTTAAAATAAGGCTGTAACATAAAATGTGGAAAAAGTGAAACACCGTGAATAATTTCTGAATGCACTGTAACAAATAAAAAATAATCTTCAAAGGCTAAAGAGACACACAGTTGAAACCAGAAGTTTGCATACACTGTGTAAAAAGACATACATTTAGTATTTAGTAGCATTACCTTTAAATTGTCTTACTTGGGTCAAACATTTTAGGTATCCTTCCACAAGCTTCTCACAATAGTTTGCTGGAATTTTGGCCCATTCCCCCTGACAGAACTGGTGGAACTCAGTCAGGTTTGTAGGCCACCTTGCTCTCATACATCTTTTCAGCTCTGCCCACAAATGTTCTATGGGACTGAGATCAGGGTTTTGTGATGGCCACTCCAAAACACTTAACACAAAACACTTTGCTCTCCTTGAGCCACTTTGTACTGTAACTAATTTGGCGGTATGCTTAGGGTCACTGTCCATCTGGAAGACCCATTTGTGCCTGAGCTTTAACTTCCTGGCTGATGTCTTCAGATGCTGCTTCAATATTCCCATATAATGTTCTTTCCCCATGTCGTCATCTATTTTGTGAAGTGAACCAGTCCCTCCTGCAGCAAAACACCCCCAAAACATGATGCTGTTCACATTTGGGATGGTGTTCTCAGGCTTGCAAGCTTCCACCTTATTCCTCCAAATGTAACAATGGTCATTATGGCCAAATCATTCAATTTTACATCAGACCACAGGACATGCCCCCAAAAATGAAGGTCTTTGCCCCTGTGTGCATTTGCAAACTGTAATCTGGCTTTTTTTATGTTGCTTTTGGAGTAATGGCTTTTTCCTCGCTGAGTGGCCTTTCAGCCCATGTCGGTACAGGACTCATTTCACTGTGGATAATGACACTCTTTTGCCAGCTTCAGCCAGCATCTTCATAAGGTCTTTTGCTTTTGTTCTCTGGTTGATACGTACATTTCACATCAAAACACATTCATCTCTGGGACACAGAACCCATCTCCTTCAGCAGTATGATGGCTGGACATTCCCATGGTGTTTGTACTTGTGTATAATTGTTTGAACAGATGAACGTGGCACCTTCAGGCATCTGTAAATTGTACCGAAGGATGAACCAGACTTGTGGAGTTCCATAATTCTCTTCCTGATATCTTGCCTGATTTCTTTTGATTTTCCCATGATGTCACACGTGAAGCAGTGTGTTTGAGGCGTGCCTTAAAATACATCCACAGGTGTACCTCCAGTTAACTCAGAAGTTGTCAATTAACCTATCAGAACCTTCCAAAGCCATGACATTGTAACCCAGTGTTAAAAGCGTGGATGGAATTATGAATGTTGATACCGCTTTAAGAAGAAGGGGGGACACTCATTTCACAATGGGAATAGATATTTTGAAGATGAGTATATAAATACAATATAAGTTCATAAAATATGTTCATAAATAGTTAGGATCATTTTCTGGAAAGTTTTGATAACATTCCTGATATTTTCATTTGGTATACTGAGCAACAAATGGCTGCGTCGTTTGTTTGGCAGCAACAGCCAATGGGGTCACGCGTTCCCTCGCTCGGTCTGTGTGTAATATGCAGAACGCTGTCAGACACTGCCGAGACACGGCCGAGAGAACGCGATTCCTCACGGAGACGATGAGCTAACGTGCTAATAGTAGCCTTTGCTTGGACAAAACTTGAGATTGATTGGGATCCAAAGGCTGTTAACGCCGTTGAGCGCGGGAACCCCCTGACGCACGTGTCACTTAGCTTGGTAAGTGCCATTCATTGTGTATGGGAATGCTAATCGCTAGCTTGTAATGCTAACCGCCGATGCTAATTTCGGCTAGTTTTTTAATCGGAAAAAGGCATTTTTCAGAGCTGTACCGGTTAGCAAAGGTCCCAGCTCCCTTGCTCCCTTGCTCCCTTGGCACCATTAAGTACATTGGTACTTAATGGTGAAAGTTATATCTGCGGTTTACAGGTGTTTGGATGTGTCAAGTTGTGCTGAATTGTTGTGCTAGCACCCTTTTCTTTTTTTTTTGTGATGTTAACTTGGTTCAGCACACTGCACAAATAATTATTGTCAAGTGCTTTCCAGGGCACTTCACTTATTTTTTTCTTGGCACTATGTTGATAAACCTGGATAGCACATGTGTCTATTTTATGCACATATAGTAATATAAGAAAATTGATTTATTGTTGTATAATTTGGAATATTTGAAACCCATGTAAAAAGCTATAGAGCAATAGCTTACTGTATATTTTGTGTTCTGACCTATCCTGTAGGTCAGGTTTTTTGATTTGGACTGGTTTGACCAGTATGTGGATTCTCCAGATCTTGATGGCGAGCCGAAGCCCGAACCCGATCGACTGGTAAAGGTGACTCCACTAGTCACCTGGAACGGACTTTAGAGAACTGTGAATATTGTAACTATATTTTGGAGTACTTTATTGTTATTTTTTTTTTATTATTGTGACAAGTGTGTGGGGTTTTTTTTTGATTGTACATATTTGTAAATAATACACATTTGTTAAAATAATATATATAGTTGCAAGTTCTATAAGGGTGTGTGTGTCATCTGTTGTTGCACCTCCCAGGATCCTACGAACCCAGAGTCGGTCTGACCTGGCCCAATTATCCCTCTGCCCAGGCAGAAAAGTTAAGGTAACTACATTGCCATAACACAATACTACCAAAAAGGGTACTACACCTAAAGTGAGTAGGTGTTACTGAGGGTTACAACATCATCATCTGGGCTTTCCAAAATTGTTTAAAGGCATAGTAATTTGAGTGTATGTAAACTTCTGACTGAAGAAAGTCAGAAAAAGTAAAAAAAAAAAAAAAAAGGTTGTCTTTTTATATAGTGTATATAAACTTCTGGTTTCAACTGTACACACCTTAAGGGTTCTCATCTTAATGATCAAAGGACACAGAGTTTGAGGTTGGATGGAAAAATTATCTGACCTTTTAAAGCCAAATGAGCTTAAGTGAATCACAGATTGGCATCAGATTTTAATGAGAAAAAGGAAGGTCCAGCTGAAGAAAAATGTTGGTCACCGTCACAGTTTAGGATTCATTCTCCATGGTGCTGCACACATATTAGTTATGTGGAGTCGGAACAAAATTTCCACTCCTGTTTCAAGAAGTTAAATACTGAGGCACTGCATATGAATAGTGATACTTATATTGTTCTCTAGGGAAGAATAGTTGGAATACTAACGGATACAACCTCAGATTTAACCTTATTATTAGTGCAAATGCTGCAATTCTCAGGATACCAAAGCTCATTTATATTTTTATGTATGAAGACATGCTGTGGCAAAGGCGGAAAATGATGAAATGAGAAGCTGAGAGTAGTTGAGGATTTTAGAGGTCATGACAGCTTTCTGGCTCACGGCGCTGCTGCCACTCTCATTCTGTAGTGTGTGTGTGTGTGTGTGTATATATACTGTATATATACGTATATATACTGTATATATAGTGTTTTGTTGGCAGGGATGTTAATATTAACACCTCCAAATGTTTTTTTTTCCCCTTTCAGAATTTCTGTCCAAGCATTGTCAACAACAGAGGTGGTTCAAATTGTACTGTTAACAGTGGATGAGCACAAGAAAAACAAACTCTCTGGTTGATGATTCCGAGCATACATTTAAGTCCTGTAGCTATTTTCTACCTATGGTTCCCCCTGCTCTGCATCTCTCAGTGCCTATGTGGTGAAGCGCTGCACTGTGGAACTTAAGCCGCTTTTCCACTAGCACAGCTTGCCTTGCCTCGTTTCGCTACTACTCGGTTCAGCCTCGGTTTTGTCTCCATAGCAGCTGGGTAAAGCGGGGTTAAGCTGGGGTGGGTGGGATTTTTTTTACAGCAAGGCAGCGCCACACTCCCGTGACGTAAAACACGCAACCCAAGCAAAACACAACATAGCGGCTGTACAAGGCGACTCCTCGGTCTGTGGCTTTTTTCACTGTAAATGCCAAAAAGGACCGCCAGACAAGGGTACAGGCAGTGAGACGAAACACTCTGGAATAGTTCTGCAGCTTCTGGCAGAGCCGAAGACGTGAGGATACAAACTAGGTCATATATGACTGTAAGCTAATGGTTGCTAATGCTAGTTTGCTATAAGTACGTCGTACTACACTGTAATGTCTGCAAGTTATCGCTGTTAGGTACTAAAATATGTACGCTGTGTGTGTTTCAGATGGCTCTGTTGTGGGAAAATTACCACTTCAAACGGTCGGTCTGGGCGCTCAACACTGCCTGTCACTGATGTCAACACAGCTTCACAAACAATCAGTGGTTATAGAGCTTAAGAATGTCTGTAGAAACGTTTATTTCCTGTGCAACAAATTGCTCTGATCTGCGTGAAAATCATGGAGAGACTGTTGAGACATCATGGGACGTACCTGCTTCAGCAGTACTGAGTCTGAGGTGGTGTCATAGCAAAAATTGATAAGCTGACACAACTTGATCGCCAGGTTAATAACTATATTAGCCACAAAATATATATTCAAAAAGTAAACAGTACTGAGTTAGGTATAATAAGATATATTTGACAGTTATGATGCATTTTAGGCCAAAACAAACTTGATCTAGGATTAAAAGCAATTCAAATAATGCAGTCACAAGGTTACATGGAAAATGCTTGATTTACTAGATACATGTACTGTAGAAATATACAGTATATTCTCTGCATCAACAATGTACTATACATGCATTCATGTAGTATTGCACTGACAATAAACCTGTGAAGTTTTTGCAGATGTCTCTTTTTTTTTTTATATGTGAAGGTTACCACCATGTGACATAAATTTAATACTGACAGATTGGAAAAGCTGTCTTAAGAACAATCCAGCAGTTTGAGAAATCACTTTTGGTTTGGTGCAAGTCTGTCAACAGGATTATGAACCATAAAGCAGTTTGTGTTAAAATGTTAAATCCCATTAAACTTTAACCCATTAATCATGTGTCATGGCGGGCCAAGACCCTGCAGGTTCTCTCTCCTACCCAGTCTCTTCAGCAGGTGTTTTCACTGATCTGCAGTCAGTGGAAGAAGTTCAGTGGAATCTGCTGTTGAAGACACTGGTTGGAGGTAAAGCCTGCAGGGTCTTGGCCCTCCATGGCACATGATTGGACCCCCCTCCCCAAACCCGTTATGATGAAGAGCAGATGCTAATATGACCCAGAATTCCTCCATATACTGGTACCATCACTAAAGTATGCAGGGTCTTCTGCGGTGGCACATCCAACAATACAGTCTTCTGTTAATAAAATAATTGTTTTGGTTACTTTTCTTAAAAATGAGCCATTATTTTCAAGATCACCCATTAATGGTTTGTACTATTGACTCTTTTCCCACCAGTGTGTTAACAGACAAAAATAGAAATCATGATGCAAACACAAGTCACTAAATTGTTTATTACAATCAGCAGCAAATTCCAGATTATTCAGAATGTGCAACATTCAAACTGTAAGACTGGGTCACTCAGCAGCTGGGATGTGCAGCTCACACTGGTCCCAGTTCAGCAGATCTTAGGCCTGCATCTCTGTAAATAGTGACGCAAGGTCCAGTTTGGGGTGGATCGTTTCCCTCTTGCCTAGACAAAAGACAGAAATGGGTGGTGGTTAAATTAAGGAAGTTTAAAACGTATTTGGGAAATACACTTGTTGCTAAAAGCCAGTGGTGGAATGTGAATGAATGAATGAATCTTTATTTCGGACAGAATAAAAGTAAAGATTAAAAGAAAATAGAATAATATATCAAAGGGGGAAAAAAATCTAACAAGGTCGAATTAAACAATAACTCCTCTGATTATACAGTTTAACATGTAGGTTATCTGAAATGGGTGATGGCTGAAACTGCAGCTTATATTGCCCACCCATATTCCATCCAAGAATTCAAAAGAAAAACAAAACGGGAGCGATTCCAATGTGAATATAAAGTACTTCGTTGTTGTATTTAATCACAATTTTCATGTAGCTGCGCTTCAGTCGAGTAGATTTTATAAGGGCTGGGTTACATTTAAAATCATCTGTTTTTACTGTGGTCTCAGCAATCAGAATGAATTAATACATTCACTTGAATGGAATCTAGTACTTTAACTGAGGGTGTGCATCACCGAGTATGGAGTTGCTCAGTCAAAATATGGAGTTTTTGTCAATAAAAGTTTGTCTTGTCTGTAAAAGTGTCTCTTCTTGCCCTGGCTTCAAGTGTGGGCAGTGTTTTGTACTTGTATTGCTAAAATATAAAAAGAAGCACTACAATGGGTCTCAAATATTTGTAATGTGTCCTGTTACTGCATGGGTTTATTGATGATAGACTATAAACTACACATATAAACTAAGTTATATTGATGACTGAACAACTCCCATTCCCCAAAAGATACAGTTATGAACATAACTCACAAAGGATCACACAAGTGATCTGACAAAAAAATAAATACATTAACAAGCGGTTTATTTTACAGTTGATGTGCCATTCATTTTCAATTATTCCGTAATTAATATTCACACAGTCAAATAAATCTCAGTTCAGTCCCTTTTATATTAAGTGGAAATTGTGTTACTTTGGTTGTACTACTTTGGTTTTGACACTTTACCTATAAAAGCAAAGGATTTCAGTACTTTCGACAGTGGCGAGGTCCGTTGTGGGGCGGCTGCGTTTCCTTTCCTCCTGCCTAGACGAACGACAGAAATGGATGTTGATTAGTTAAAGCAAGTTCAACACTTATACAGGCACATCTCAAAAATGATAATATCATGAAAAAGTTCAATATTTTTGTGACTCATTTCAGAATGTGAAACCCATATATAGATTCATTACACGGACAGTAATATATTGCAAGTGTTTATTTTAATTTTGATGATTATGGCTACAGCCCATATTAACCAACACCTCAGCGACCAACATTTCTATTTAAAAACTTAAATTCTATTAAAATAAACGCTTGAAATATATCACTGTCTGTGTAATGAATGTATATAATATATGGATTTCTCATTCTGAAATGAGTGACAAAAAATATTGAATTTTTTCATGACATTCTAATTTTTGGAGATGTACCTGTATTAGGGAAATACACTTAAAGTCAGTGATGGGATGTTCAAAAATGCTTCGTTTCCCTGACGAGCACCGCAGGATCCACTCCGTACATGTACAAGTACATTATCAATCCAGGGATTTATGGTGGAACAGCACAACAACACTTTCCAACACCTTTTATGGAAAATCCACAGAATCGGTGTGTGGGTCTACTCTGACGCTTTAGAAAATTATATGAATGACTTTATAAATCACTGGTTTGAAAAAGCACCTGTATATGTCGACATTTCGGCTCCTGTGGTCCACTTGACCTGTATCCACAAACACTGAGGGAGGCTAAACCCTGGCATGTGGACACACATTCTAGGAAGAAATTACACACAATTTAATGCACAACATCAAAGTGCAGCACGTACACAAACCAGGACTTTAACCAGGATTAACATATTTTATCGTTTTGCTCTCACAAGCGAATACTTAGGACAAAACAAGCGCGAATCAGCAGTTGGTACTAGCTAGCTACTAGCTAATACTCGTTAGCCAGCACAGGACGGCTCCGTATGGCTCAAAAAAGTGAGCTTACCACCAACAGGATAAATAAGCAAACAGATGCACAATATTACAAATCACTCACCATCGATGGTTCTCTCACATTCGTCTTCAGCTTGTCCGTAGTCCGGTTCTATGCTGGGCTGCATCTGTATCGGTGCAGGTCGCTCCTCACTGTGGATCTGGCACCAAGCAGAGAAAACCCTGCACCTCTTCGTTGGACCATTGTGTAGATTTCCGCAAAACCTACAACGCTGTCTGTATTATCGTATTTACTCCGTGACCAAGTTAGTCCGTGAAATATTGCAAATGGCGGTCGTGTAAATTCCACTGAAGACGGACGCTTTCGTGACGTTACGCACTAACCAATCAGTGGCTCGCAGTCTGACGTCACATCTCGGCTCGACTCAGCACAGTTGTACCCTGCCCTCGAACAGGCATGAAAATAGCGCCTGTTAAACCGTGCTGGGTACAGTGGAAAAAGCTAGAAAGCGAGTTGAGTAGAAGTGAGTAAGGCCAAAGCGATACTAGTGGAAAAGGGCCTTTAAAGAGGTGAAGTGTAATGAAAGAGTACACATTTCTAGGCTAATAGGTTGCAAAGGTCCATTGTGTGGATACAAGGCTGCACTTTGAAAAACATGCTTTCATCTTCACACGTGACGGTAAAGTTTTTGTGGGGAACAAGAGGCTCTGCTGTCAGTCATAAGAGGTGGAAGGATTTGGAGCATGCCTGTCTGGGAGCAGGGCTAATACAGAGAGAAAATGTTAGCGCAGGCGTCATCATCTCCTGACCTTTCTGCAGACGCTGGTACCATCCCTGATATGATGAGACTGCCAGACTCTCTCCTGCTGTCCTTTTCTCTCCTCTTCTCCCACCTTCCACATTTCCAGCGCCTGTTTCTGTATGTCTGACTTTCTCCTTCAATCACCACTGGCACTGATGAGCATTTATTCCCACTGAAATGTGTGTGTGATGCAGGATTTAGCGCATAGACCCCCCCCCCACCCCACCCCCAGCTGAGCTCCTCTAAAACTTCTGACTTTCCCCGTCTTTCTCCATCCACCTCCCCTTTCTTTGTTTCGATGTTTACCTGTCTGTGTGATGGCCGGCATTAGGGAGCTGTCACTAAATTGCTGTCTGTGCCAATGACTGTCATGCATGCTCCCCCCCTCAAGTGTCAGCTCTTCCCCTCGGCCTCTTGGAGCATGAGCTTTAATGAGCCCAACGGCAGAAATGCCAGTTGATAAGATGGAGTGACAAAGGAGCGCACAAGTGTGATACATAAGAAGGAAAGTTGGCAAAACAATGAGAAGAGGAAGAGGAAATTATCATTACTCTAAGGCTAGTAGCCATAGCAGTCTTGTTATAAATGAGCTGTATCCTGCCATAGAAATAATCACACCTAGCTACCATTAGTCTCAACCCAATCTGCTGGAGGGCAGATGCTCCAAATACCACAGGGAAAAAAAAACTAAAAAGAAACCATGCTTAGAGTGGGAATCAAACAATATTATTGCCCAAATTTCTCTGTAATAATACTGCATATTGCTTTGCCAGCACAGGTGGCTTTGCTGGCATCACACTAAAACAAGCTTGAATTGAATGGTGAGCAGAGCATAGGGAGATGTAAGAAGAAGAAGGGGGGGGGGGGTATTATGTAAGTAAAGAAGAGGGGAGGGAGAGAAGGAATGAGATACTGGTGCTGAAATGTCCAAAGTATAGGAAGTAGGGAAATGATTTGCTCCAAGGTAAGGGGGGGGGGGGGGGGACGTGATGTGAGAAAAGCTTAGCCTAGACTACACAGCTTCTTGTATGTTGTCTCAGAACTATCCATCCATCCATCTTCCTCCGCTTAATCCTTTTTGGGCCGGAGGGGGCTGGAGCCTATCCCAGCATCTCTGGACATGAGGCAGGGTACACCCTGGACAGATCGCCAGTCCATCGCAGGGCCAACACAGAGAGACAGACAACCATTCATTCTGTCATACCTAAGGACAATTTAGAATCCCCAGCTGATGCCAATTATCCTAATGTGCATGTTTTTGGCATGTGGGAGGAAACCGGAGAAATCCCGGAGTAAACCCACGCAGACACAGGGAGAACATGCAAACTCCACACAGATCACTGTTGGTCAGGGGCTGTGATCGAACCCGGGATCCCCTGGCCAAGGGTGAGTTGCTGTGCTGCCACAGTGCTAACCACTCCGCCACCGCGCTGCCCTCGAGTTACCCTGAGGGTAACTGTCCAGCAACTGCACACAGATACAAAATGACAACATTTAGATTATCTAGAAACACAAACAAATGTACAATAGGGCTGCAGTGATTAGTTGACATTATCGATAACATCGATCATAAAAATTTGTCAACGCAGAAGAGGACCCGATCGCCAGGTGATTCTGGTAAACCATGATTTATCAATAACAGAAAATAAACACTGAGCGAGGGCAGAAGTGATCTGAAATGATAATCCAGACAGCGATTCAGCAATTCCTCCTGGGTCCAATTAGTTCCCTGTTGGTAGGATTAAGGACTACGCCATGTCAATATGATAAGATGGTGCTTTATGCATTTGCAATTGAATTTTAATGTTTATTATAGAAACTACAACATTAAAAGAAAATAATGGCTTGATATTAAAGGCGACATACTTTTTTCCAGTCCACTGTGTTTAATTTGTATTTGCTATCAAATCTTAATATTGTCCAACACCTGTTCACTTTTTGGCAGCATGGCTAATTTTGTATGTTTAAAAAGTCATATTTTGCATGAGAAATGCACAAGGACTGGGTATCAGCATTTTAATTGACAAAACAGGAAATGGATGCCATTGTGAAGCAGGATCTACTGTGATGATCCTAGTAGTGAAAAGAAAAAGACCTATATCAAATGAAACTCCTATGCCTTTCTCATAACAGTACAGTCCTGTGTTAGCTGCTGTTTACTGGATGTAATGAGTTACCATTGAAAGGTTAAGGGTGGAAAACCTGCAAAAGTTGTCTGTGCTGCCTTTAAGAGTTGCAACAATCTATGCATGTCTGCATCGTAAGTCTTTGAAAGCATTTATCTGTTACTCTGAGGGGATGAGGAGTGTATTTGTCTACCGGACACATTAACCCACTTGTTTGGTACTGTTGTGTTAAGACACTGCTGGTTTTGATGCTGAAAACCTGAGATCATCTCTAAAGGACAGCCATGTCAGCTGCTGGGTTGGTCCACTGTGTTTCATCAAGTCCAAAATCAGCACAGTCGTCTACCAGGAAATTTTAGAGCACTTCATGCTTCCCTCTGCTGACAAGCTTTATGGAGAAGCCGATTTTATTTTCCAGCAGGACCTGCCCACACTGCCAAAGTTTCAAAACCTGGTTTAATGACCATGGTATCACTGTGCTTGACTGGCCAGCAAACTCTCCTGACCTAAACCCCATCGAGAATCTGTGGAGTATTGTCAAGAGGAAGATGAGAAACACCAGACCCAACGATGCAGATGAGCTGAAGGCCACTATCAAAGCAACCTGGACCTTCATAACACCTCAGCAGTACCACAGGCTGATCACCTCCATGCTACGCTGCATTAATGCAGTAATTCATGCAAAAGGAGAACCAACCAAGTATTGAGTGTGTACATGGACATACTTTTCAGTCGGCCAATATTTCTATTAAAAATCCATTGTTTAAAATATTGATCTTATGCAATATTTAAATTTTCTGAGAAACTGAATTTTGGGTCTTCATGAGCTATGAGCCATAATCATCAAAAATTAAAAGAAATAAACACTTGAAATATATTGCTCTGTGTGTAATGAATCGATACAACATGAGTTTCACTTTTTGAACTGAATGACTCAAATTAACCTTCAATGACATTCTAATTTATTGAGGTGACATACCATATACCAAACCATAAAAATAACCATGAAGTCTCACCAGAGATAAACATTTAAGCTGAAAAACTCTTCTCCAACAATTTTACAGCCCAGATATTCCTATTTGAAAAGTGTGCAGTCTGTTCTGGAAAGAATGGTTTTTGTTTGCTAAACTGCTTCCTAGAACCAATCACATTTCAACTCCCAGTGGTGCCAGATGGTGGGCAATCTTCTGTAGCCAAAAAAAAAAAAAAAAAAAAATCTTCTGTCATGGAAATGAGAGAATGAGACCACAGATCATTTCTACCCAAACTAAAAACAACTAAAGTTAGTATCTCAGAGTTTTGAATTTTGACGAACGTTGCGATTTTTGAGTTTCGTCAGGGCTTGCAAAAGGTGGCAACACAATTCGTAAACAGTTTAAGGTTGCAAACAGTTTTTTCTTGAACATTTTTCGAACATGTTCAAAATTTCTTTGCGATTTATTTTTCCACAAACATTTGTAGAATAGTTGAAAGCATTTGCAAATGGTTGTCTCGTGCCACTAAAGTTCTTTTTGGTTCTCCAAGTAGTGAACACTAGAACTGATTAAGAACTTTCACGAATTTTTGAAATCTGAATGCTGGGGAGCATTTGCTCACCCTTTTTATAAGGCTGGGTCAAAGATTTGCCTGACTTTCACCTGGTATTTTACCTGGAGTTGGCAAAACGTCCCAAATGTTCCCAAACAGTGGCAGAAGAGTGGCAAATAGTTGGTAATCGTCACAAATACTGTTGCTAACATTTGCTAACAGTCACTAATGTTCGCCAACTGTCTTTCAAAGACACTTTCTTAAACATTCACACAAATGTTGCCAATTGTTGCTGAACATTGCTAAATGTCACTGACGGAGCCAAACACACAGAGGGAAACTGACGACGCGCTAAAACAAAAACATGCAGGTATAAAATCTGCCTGCACCATTTTGACTGAACATTTCTGCTGAACTGCTGCATGCAACCTCCCTCTTGATCAAGAATAAATACCCACAAAAGTCATCTTTGACTCTGCACTTTTATTTATTAACCTGATCAGAAGGGACATTTATTAATATTAAGAAAATCCACACCACACCAAACTGATATGCAGAGTCCAACATTCCCATGAGGAGGAAGAGGGACCGTATGCTTAAGGATGTAGGTGATGAGGAGCAGGTGGTTTATCACAGCAGCTGGACACAATCAGTGCTGGACTTGTAGTATTCGAGGTTTGAGCACACTCACGTCATCAGTCAACTCATTGCTGCTGCCAATTATTACCTGATTCTCTACAGCTGTGCTGATTGTCGCCACCTGCACCTAATCAGCTACCAGAGATGGCAATAACATAAAGTAGAACAACATAGACTGAGCAGCAGCATTAAATACTACCTGTTCAAGAGGTAATAGAACTTCAGTTCTTCACCTGTGGCTACTTCTGGACTTTTGGAGGTGATTTGGTTGACACTTGGCAGTGGATTGGTGGCTTGGGGGGAAGATTCTGGTGGATTTAGAATTGGGCCTTTCTGCCTTAGAAGCAGACTGGCAGCCATTACTACTAGGCCTCACAGGCAGCCACCAACAACAGGCTCCACAGGCAGCCACCATCACCAGGCCAGCAGCCACGACCATCAGGCTCCACAGGCAGCCGCCACCACCAGGCTTCATAGACGGTTCCCACTACCTGGCTTCACAGGCAGTTACCACCACCAGGCCCTGCAGCCACCTCCATCAGGTTTCAGGCCTGGCACCAGGCCTTACATGCATTCCTGTTGTTGTTGCTGCTTGAATTTTTCATCAACTCTGAAATAGTCTTGGAAACAAGACTCTTGTCTCCTTGTCCACTGCAAATTATCGCAAAACTGCAGCAAAATGCCACCTAAGCCAAAAGCAGAGGCCAAATCTGAGGAGGAATGTGTCCCTCGCACAGGTAAATGACTTACTGCAACAGCAAAAAGAACTGTTTTCTGCATTGTTAAACCAACAGGAAACTTTCAAAAGCCTCATCAAAGTGATCATGGACTCAGCTAATGCAAGAGTGGACATGATGACAGAGAGTTGCAGGACATTAAAACCAGTCTACAGCTCACTCAAAAAGCCTTAGATAACATAAAAGCTGATTTGTCTAAACAAGCAGACCGCAACAATGTGCTGCAATCAGATGTTTTTAAAGTGTGTGACAGTCTGTTGACTATCACCGACAAATCTGAATATCTGGAAGGACAATCCCGGAGAAATAATCTAGTCTTTGATGGTGTTGTGGAGGCACCAGGAGAGACCTGGGCCGACACGGAGGAGAAGATTAAAAATATTCTCATGGAGAAACTACAGTTACCACCAGGGATTGAGATGGAGAGAGCCCACCGCACCGGGAAACCTGGAGGAGAAAGACCGAGGCCCATTGTGGTCAAGTTCCTGTGGCACAAGGACAGGATGACCATTCTTCAAAGAGCCAAGTCCCTCAAAGGAACAAAAATCTTCATCAATGAGGACTTCACTGATTTGGTAAGAAGGAAGAGAAAAGAATTAATGCCAGAGCTGAAAGAGCACAGGGGTACATAGCCTACTTAAGGTATGACAGACTCATTATTCACCCATGCCATTCCTGTAACAGTACACTAAAATCAATGGAGCCAAAACTCAACCAGAAATGACTGACATTTCATTATCAACTTAGAGATATAAACTGTGCATTTGTTTCCATTGACTGGAATAATTAAGATGCAAACTTTTATAGGAAACAACTTCATTTTTAAAGGGTACGAACATACTGAGTATAAGCCACACAGTGTTGAATATGAAACCGATCCTGAAAATCACTTTTTCAGCAGTATAAAACATCAGTGTAAATACTTTAGCTCAGACCAACTAAAAAATACAATTTCTGACCAATCATTGTCAATAATACACTTTAATAGTAGAAGTCTCAACATGAATTTTTCCAAAATCCAGGACAGTTTGTTGCAATATAACAAATTTTTCTGCTGTTGCAATTTCTGAGACTTGGCTAAAAAATGACCAACTTCAAACGGTGCAAATGAGAGGCTATGATTTACATACCACAAGCAGGTCAAAAAAAAGGGGTAGTGGTGTTGCTTTATATATCAGGTCCTGCTACCAAAGCCAAGTTGTAGATAATGTCTTTTGAAATGGAAAACATCATGGAGTGTGTAACTGTGGAATTAATTACAACTACAAAAAACATAAGCTGCATTTATAGAGCACCGGGTACCGATATTGACATTTTTAAAGAAAAATTCTGACCTTTTCAGCGCAGTAGGTAATAAGAAGCTGGTATTTATTTGTGGAGACTTCAATATTGACTTATTAAATCCAAATGACCATATCCAAATAAGTGAATTCATAAATTCCATGTTTTGTATGGGTTTCTACCCTTCAATAACATACCCCACTAGAATAACAACACATTCAGCAACGCTTATTGATAACCCTTTCACAAATGTGACTGAGGCGAATGTAACTGCTGGTCTTATTATCAATCATGTGATAGACCACCTGCCTGTTTTTGTTTCCTCACACACTGGTGTAACACATAACGCTGAAATAGATACGGTTTTTAAACGACTTGTAACAGAAACCGCAATCAACAATCTTAGAAATTATCTAAAAATACAAGACTGGAGCGGTGTTTATGTTGACGACACTGATACAGCATATGGAGAATTTGTCTCTATTTTATCACAACTATATAATAAACATTGCCCTCTAGTGGTAAAGGAAACTAAAGTTAAATACAGAGATGAGCCTTGGATCACCAAGGGCCTGCAAAATGCTTGTAAAAAGAAAAACTTGTTATACGTTTCTGAAATTAAGAACTGTGGAAGCAGAAAAGAAATACAAGACTTATACAAAATAAACTCATTAGTATTTTAAGAGTAAAAAAACATTACAGTAAATTATTGGAAAATAAAACTAATATATGGAAGGTGTTAAATAATATAACAAAGAGGAAAATAAATTCCAACCACATCTCTTAAATTCAGATAATCGAATAATCAATGAACAGCTTGATCTCCAACACGTTTAATGAATATTTTAATATAGGAAAAAAGATCGCCAATTCCACTGTATCATCAGCAAATACAAGTGGCGCTGACAATGTCGTCAACATAAACGCTTACTCAATGTTTATGAAAGAAACAGATGAAAAAGAAATTCATAACATTAACAAATTCAAAGACAAAAAATCAACTGATTGTAATGATTTCAGTATGTTCTTGGTTAAATGTATTATTGATTGTATTGTTAAACACTTCACTTTCATATGCAACATGTCACTTACTGCTGGTAAATTTCCAAAGAAAATGAAAATGGCAAGAGTCGTTCCTCTATATAAGACTGCTGACAAACACTTATTGTCAAACTAGAGACCCATTTCCTTGTTACCTCAGTTCTCCAAAATACTGGAAAAATATTTAAGAGACTAAATGATTTCATTGATAAGCACAATATACTCTGTGAACAACAGTATGGATTCAGGAAGAACCGGACCACCTCACTGGCACTCATGGACTTTGTTGAACAGATTACGGATGCAACAGATAGAAGAGAATACACAGTTGGAATATTTCTGGACTTACAAAAGGCATTTGATACAGTTGACCATAAATTACTCCTCAGTAAATTACATAAGTATGGCATCAGAGGAATTGCTTTTGACTGGTTACACAGCTATTTAGAAGACAGATATCAATATGTTCATGTGAATAATACAGACTCTGAGTTGCTGAAGATGACGTGTGGGGTACCACAGGGTTCTGTGCTTGGTCTATTGCTGTTTATTTTGTATATTAATGATTTATGTTCTGTGTCTAAATTGCTCAAGTGAATTTTATTTGCAGATGACAACTTTTTTTGTAATGGAGAAAATCTTAAGCAGCTTCTGGATTCAGTAGAAAATGAAGTTAAACAAATCAATCAATGGTTCACTGCCAATAAATTATCTATTCACCTTGGAAAAACAAAATGTATAATATTTGGAAACCGCAAATTATATAATCACAGAAAAATTAAAATAAACAATGTTGAAATTGACGCAGTTTTCAAAACCAAGTTCCTAGGAGTCATTGTTGATAACAAACTAAACTGGAAATCACACAAATTATGTCAAAATTAAAATGTCTAAATCCATTGCTGTATTGTATAAAGTTAAGGATCTCCTGTGTCAGAAATCTCTTTGCATTTTATATAATTCACTGATAGTTCCTTTTATAACATACTGTGTGGAGATCTGGGGAAACACATAAAACAAACACAAACTTAATCTTTTTACTACAGAAAAAAGCCGTACGCATTGTATCAAAGAAACCTTACCGTAAACCAACAAATCCAATATTCATTCAATTATATACTCTTAAATTTAGAGATCTGGTAGATTATGTCATTCAAATCATGTACAAAGCAAATAATAACCAATTGCCTGTAATTATAAAAAAGGGGGGGCAAAGCAAATATGAGCTAAGCTGTAACTCTGTTTTTAATAAGCCAAAGGTTAGAACAAATACAAAGTATCATTGCATGTCTCACTGAAATTAAACTGTAGAACTGTTGCTCTGAAAATATTAAAACATGTTCAACTCTGAAGCAATTCAAAAATTATACAAAGATGAGAAAATCTCCCAGTATCTCACTGTAAATGCTGAGATAAATTTGTAATAACTTAAAGTTTTTTGGGTTTTTATGTCTACTTGTTCCATTTGATTTTGGGTAAGAGACTCTGCTGGAGTCCGAGTTCCACCCTATGCAGGACATACTGAATGCACTGAGGAGCTCATTTAGCAGCAGACTACATCATCCCAGGTGCACAACCGAGAGGTTTCGCAGGTCCTTCCTACCAACGGCTGTCAGACTGTACAACCTAAGCAGGGCTGCTCGCAGAGATAGCAAAAAGACGTAACAACCTAATAGTTTTTTGGATGCAAAAGATGCAATAGACTTACACAATGGTCCCCTCCGGCATACAACTAGGAAAATACCGGTAGCTACGGAGGGTGACAATATGTATGGGCACATAATCATACCATGTAGGATAACTAAGTAGACAGTTGTGCTGTTTCATCCCATCTAGCAACAATGCTCTGCACTGTGTTTATACATTTACATATTTATTCCATCTAGCTGCAATGCTCCGTACTGTGTTTATATACTCGTATTTATCCCATCCAGCTACAATGCTCTACACTGTGTGTCTGTGTGTGTGTGTGTATATATATATATATATATATATATACTGTATATTTATAGTAATATGTACATATGTATATTAGCTGCTCTTGCTTGCTTTTTTTTTTTTTCTTGCCTTCTGATTGTTGCTCTGAGTGTTGCTATCCCTGTGCTGTTGCAATCCTGGAATTTCCCCGTTGTGGGACTAAAAGGCTTATCTTATCTTAATTAAATGTTTATGTTGTGGAAGATGTGAAAATGACGAGGCAGAGTTCTTTCTCAGAGTCAGCTTTATTCACATCTCCATCATTTCAAAGCCCAGAAAAGAGAGTGAAACGGTAAACTCTCGTCCTTAAATATCAGGGACTTCACACCTCATAGATCACATGTCACACAGACCACCTTGCATAATAAAGACAGTCACAATGCATTTCTCTCATGATATCACTTCCACTGTCTCCCATGCATCCTTTCCTTAATCCCTTAATTGACCCCCCACAGTCTCCAGCCTTGCATACCAAGGCTAAGATTCCTGCCTTTGTTCTGACCTAAAATGTGAGTCACAAAACCGGTCCAACAGGTCCCATGTGTGTTCACCACACAAGCCCCCCCAGCATTTTAGAAAAACAGAACAAGAAGAACCACATGCATGCCGTGATAGCATCAATACACATCAGTCCACATGCTGGATAGGCTTCAGCCTCCTGCCGAATCTGCTGTAGCTGGGGTTCACCGTCTCTGCGGCGCTGTCACGCTGGGGGTTTGCCGTCTGGGGGCGGAAACCCTTTGTCAGTCTCTGCGGGTGTTCTGGGGAAACATTACTGTGTGAAACCCTCCGTGGTGGTCTACCTCGCCGCGGGGCCTTTGCCAACAGCACTTCCTCATCTGCCACCACAAAAGCGGGTTTGAGTCTGTTTATGCCATTTTTCTCTTTCCTACCCCCCCCAAATCTATCAAAAACTGCTTGTCCCCTGTTTCTAACACTCTGGTCCGTCATAAGGCGGCCGCAACGGGGTTCGATGCACATCGTGTCTAACAAAAACAAACTCTGCGTTCTTCAAAGTTTTAGGCACAAAAACGTGCGGAAAACTGTGGTGCGCGGGGCCAGGCAGCGTGCTTGATTCTATGTTACTCCGCAACAGCTGAGACGGGGAGGCGTTTGGCGCAAGGTTATCTGGGAGAAACTCCCCAGGCAGCCGGAGTGGCTGCACAAACACAAGCTCAGCTGGTGAGGCTTCTAGATCCTCTTTAGGTGCAGAATGCAACCCCAATAACACCCATGGTAACTTGTCAACCCAATTTGTATCCGTTAGTGACGCTCTGAGAGCTGCTTTCAATGACCTATGAAAACGTTCGCATAACCCGTTAGCCTGCGGATTGTATGCGGTTGTGCGGTGAATTGTGACACCCAGGCTGCGGGCCATTGTCGACCAAAGCTCGGAAACAAATTGAGGGCCTCTGTCGGACGTAATGTCCGATGGAACGCCGAAGCGTGCCACCCAAGCTGTTAAAAACGCGCGCGCCACTTCCTCGGCCGTGGTTGATGCCAGCGGGACCACTTCAGGCCAGCGCATGTTGCGGTCCACCATTGTCAGAAGATGTGCGCACCCCTGTGACAGCGGGAGGGGTCCAACGAGGTCCACATGAACGTGATCGAACCTCTTGGCCGGAATGTGAAACTGTTCCAAAGGAGCCCTCGTGTGCCTGTGTACCTTGGCTCGTTGACACGCCGTGCAGGCTGCTGCCCACTCTTTGACCTGTTTGCGGAGGCTCGGCCACACAAATTTCTCTCCCACCATTTTGACCGACGCACGCACTCCAGGGTGCGCCAAAGAATGAACCGAGTCAAAAACGCAGCGGCGCCACGCGGCCAGTACTACTGGACGCAGCCGTCCAGTACTACTGGACGCAGCCGTCCAGTGGAGACATCGCAGATTAGGGAGGGCATACCGTCTTGCAGCACCCTGCTCTCCAGCCTTAACCCTGTTGGTCCAGACTGGAGCGCGCGCACGTCCGCGTCATTAACCTGCTCCGCGGCCATGGCTGCATAATCTAACCCTATGCTGACTGGGGCCGCCACGGCGCGCGAGAGGCAATCTGCCACTACACTGAGTTTGCCCGCCACATGCTGAATATCAGTGGTAAACTCTGATATGGCGGCCAGCTGTCTCTGCTGCCGGCCTGACCACGGTTCAGAGACCTTGGCCATCGCGAATGTTAGCGGTTTGTGATCAACGAACGTGGTGAAAGCGCGTCCTTCCAGCCAGAACTGAAAGTGGCGGATGGCCAAATGGAGAGCGAGCAGTTCCCTGTCGAACGCGCTGTATTTACGTTCGCTATCACGCAAGGTCCTGCTGAAAAATGCGAGGGGCTGCCAAACTCCGGCTACATGTTGCTCCACGACCGTCCCTATGGCCACCTCTGACGCGTCAGTGGTGAGCGCTATGCGGGCCCTTGGGTCTGGGTGTGCCAACAACGCAGCCTTTGCCAAGGCTGCTTTCACCTCGGAGAACGCTTGGTCCCGCTCCGGGGACCACTCGACCTTAAACGCGGGTTTCTTTTTTTTGAGCGCGGCATACAGCAGCTGCATGAGTTGCGCCGCACGGGGGAGAAAACGGTTATAAAAATTCACCATTCCCAAAAACTCCTGCAACGCCCTGACTGTCTGCGGCCGGGGAAAATCTGCCACAGCGCGCACTTTGTCAGGCAGCGGAACTGCTCCCTCGGGAGACGCAGTGTCCTAAAAAATCGATCTGCGCCACCCCGAACTGACACTTCGCTGGGTTGATTATTAACCCGTGATCTCCCAACCTTCGGAAAACTGTGGCCAGGTGTTTTTTGTGTTCGTCTTCGGACATGCTGGCTACTAAAATATCGTCCAGGTACACGAACACGAAAGGGAGATCGCGAAGCACCGTGTCCATCATGCATTGGAACGTCTGAGCAGCCCTTTTAAGTCCGAATGGCATGCGTAAAAAACTCGAATAAGCCAAACTGAGTTATTACCGCTGTTTTGGGTATGTCCTCAGTGCGCACTGGGACTTGGTGGTAACCGCGGACCAAGTCTATTTTAGAAAAAATGCGTGCCCCTGCCAAATGAACCGAAAAATCTTGGATATGTGGGATTGGGTAGCGGTCGTGCGCTGTAGCGTTGTTTAACCTGCGGAAATCCCCGCAAGGGCCCCATGATCCGTCAGCTTTCGGGACCATATGTAGGGGGGAAGCCCACGGACTGTTTGAACGTCGGATAATGCCCAACCTCTCCAGGTTGGCGAACTCCTCGCACGCTATGGCTAGTTTAACTGCGTCCAAGCGCCGAGCTTTTGCAAAAACGGGCGGTCCGGTAGTGGTAATAAAATGCTCCACCCCGTGCTTAGCGACTGTTGCCGAAAATGTGGGGACCGTGAGTGCTGGGAACTGAGTGAGCAGTGTGTGGAACTTACCGCCTGCTGCTGTGAAGTTGGCTTGTGCTGTTGGCGGGGCCACTCGCGCTGTACAGGGGATGGAATCAAAAAGTGCATTAACCAGGCGCCTGTTAGCGAGATCAACCAACAACCCATGTGAGCACAAAAAATCAACCCCCAGCATATTGAAATTTACTGTTGCTACAACAAAAGTCCACTCATATGCACGGCCGTGTAGAGACAGAAGCAGAGTCTTCTCACCAAAGGTCTTAATCTCCGAGCCGTTCGCCGCTGTCACCCGGGGACCTCCGGAACCAGCCAGTCTGTCCGCGTAGGAAGGTGTGATGAAACTCAACTGGGAGGCTGTGTCGACGAGGAACTGGCTCCCGGAGCGTGCATCCGACAAGTAGAGCAGCTTGCTCTCTTCTCCGAGGGCCACGGCTGCTCCCGACCCCCGGTCTTGGTGTTTCCCGAACGCCCGAACTGGCACGGCGGTACACACTTGCGTGCCCTCTCTGCGAAGCGGTGATGGTAGAAACAAAAGACGTCCGGTCCACACTCCCTGGCCCTTGCCGCCGCCGTCGTCGGTGAGTCTGGCACTGCTGCCTCTGGCCTCCTGTCGTCGCGCCAAGTTCTGCTGCAGCAGCTGTGGCTGTGCGCCGCTTGGTGGCGTTGACAATCCGCTGTGCCTCTCGGCCCAGCGCACGGTAGTCCCGTAGGGCCAACAGTGGTGAACTGGCCAGAACCGCTCTCGCTGCTGACGGTAGAGTCCTGAGGAAGAGGTGGGTGAAAATGAAGTGATCGTCGTCAGTCTTTCAACCTCAACAACTTCTCCATCAGGCCCGCGGGCATGTCGTTTTCCCCCTCCGTCAGCGCCAGGAGCCTCTCTGCTCACTCCTCCGCCGAGGGGGTGAATTGCTGGATGAGTGCAGCCTTCAACGTGCCATATTTGTCGCTCTCCGGCAGCTGGTTGATCAGGCTCTCCACATGCTGGGCGATGTTGTCCAGCTTTGCGACTACGTGGTAGAATTTCGTGGCATCTACCTATATCCCCCGGAGGTTGAACTGCGCCTCAACCGCGTTGAACCAGGAGCGCGGATTGTTCTGCAAGAAGTCCGGTAGCTGGACTGTAGCGGCATTCGCTTGGCTGGGGGCTCCTGACGCGGCTGGCCCAGGGGGATTTTCTTCTTCCATGATACGTCTCGGGTCACCAGTGTGAAAGATGTGAAAATGACGAGGCAGAGTTCTTTCTCAGAGTCAGCTTTATTCACATCTCCATCATTTCAAAGCCCAGAAAAAAGAGAGTGAAACAGTAAACTCTCGTCCTTAAATATCAGGGACTTCACACCTCATAGATCACATGTCACACAGACCACCTTGCATAATAAAGACAGTCACAATGCATTTCTCTCCATGATATCACTTCCACTGTCTCCCATGCATCCTTTCCTTAATCCCTTAATTGACCCCCCACAGTCTCCAGCCTTGTATACCAAGGCTAAGATTCCTGCCTTTGTTCTGACCTAAAATGTGAGTCACAAAACCAGTCCAACAGGTCCCATGTGTGTTCACCACAATGTTATTGATTTTAAAATTGTAACGGGGTAGGCGCTATATAAGCACTAGCTTCAGCCTACACCCTTTCGGTTGTTCTTTTGTGTGTTCTTATTGTATGTGTTATTATTACCGAATAAATTCATTCATTCAAACCCTGACTTTAGCAAACATTCATCCTAAAAGTTGGCAAATCCAAAAACTGCAATGTTTGCTAGCATTCGCTGTTCCATGAGATACTAGCTTCACTGTGTAAGACTCGCTGATGCTTACCAGTGTGTGCTAAAACTCCTGTTTGTCCTGTTTTCAACTTGAAAACCTGCATGACTCTGCACAAGAGAATGAATTTGACCTTGAGTACATGTTTAAAACACTAGTTGTCACGATTATATAATATTTTTATCTTTTAAGGTTTTTACACATGTACAACAAAATCGTAACTGATCAAGCAGCATCAACTCAAGTCAAACCATATGGCAAGTGGACTTGGAAGAGTGTTTTAGACTGTGAATAATGGAGCAAGACTTTAACGATCAACCATCACATTTGTGATTACAGACAGGATGGCGCACACAGTACTGAAAGCATATAGAAAAGAATGTGAGATAATCTAATTTACATTTGTTCAAGAGTGGAATGAAAGCACTATTTGCCATATTGGAGGTTTCCTCTGCTTCCCCTCTGGCAGCCTCCCATCCTCACAACTCCCGCTGTGCATGAACACACATTTTCTCAGTTTTCCAAATAAATTCACGCCGAAAGAAAAATATTTCCCTGGAGCACCTACACAAGCTGCAACATACAGATCACGTTTCAAAATACTACATTGGGAGGTAGGCTGGCATGCTCTTTCTGCTCCTGGCTGTAATCTTCTCTCTGTACATTGCAACCAACCACAACATGCTAACATGGTTATAGACAACTAGACATCATAACCAATTGCTAGCAAGGATTTGTGCTTTAAGTATCTACATCTCCCTCATCTTAGAAGTCTGTTTAATGGGAAGATAAAGACCCCAACAACAGAAACACACAGTGAGGGCCACAATGGGCCATAAAACACAGATTAGGCGACCTCCAACAAGGACATCATTCATCTGGATGCCTCTGCAAGTGCCTGTCTGACTGCGTGAGCCAAGTTTGTGCGAGTGAGACATGCTGCACAACTGGAGACAAACTGCCCTACCATCTTCCCAGCCTCCTCTGATGAAGCAGCTGCCTCGTTCTGCCTGATGCTCACACCAAACTAAAGAAACTCCCTTCCACTGAAAATTGAGTATCACATCCATCTCATCCGGAGGAGAGCTTATTTACAAGCCCCTTATGTGTAAAAATGGAAAACATGAATGGACATTTACTTAGATGTAGTGTTTATACCATGAAACTGCAGGGAGTGCATATCTCTATTCAAAAATTGTGGGTTGGTCTTGCTTTCCCGACTTACTGCAGATTCCCTTCAGTATCATAAGGGAAGTGACAGCAGCTTGAGGGAACAAAGCAATAACTAAAAATTAACATAAATTCACATGGTAATGTATGCAGCATTGGGCAATGACTTTCCATTTAACAGGGGGACATGTTTTTAGAAGAAGAAAAAAAAAGACTGCTTTGAGAACAGCAAAGCAGGGAGAATTTGCACAGGCATGAACAGACACGGGCATAATGAACAAATATTAGCAGTGATATTTGGGATTCACAAAATGAAGATAAACTGTTCTAATCTCCGGTGCCAATTCTGTTCTATGATATGAAATCATTACTGAAGTCTCTCTTTTTTTTTTTTTTTTTTTTTTTTTTTTAACAGCAACAAAGGAATTCCACAGTTAATCTAAAATGTCTGTTTCATCGACAATAGCAGCCTTCACAGGTGATACTGGCACCTGAGACAAGGTTGGAAAAAAGTTGCAGTAATTTGGTTTCACAATGTGCAGCACGCACGCACGCACATGTCAAGTTTCTATCTCAGCTGTATTCAGCCCAACCACTGAGCACAGTGACAAATGCCGCCCCAGTCCATGCTCTTCTGTAATTAAATTCAGACGTGGGGTCAAAAGTTCCATGACATGAAATATAAATTTGCTTGACTTTAAATGATTTTACTGCAAGAATGACATAAGCTGTATTTATGACTATTATAAAAACAGAAAAAAATATAATGGGAAGTAAAGGCTAACCCCTTCCCATTCTTCCTGGCCATGTCTGATGCTTTGGAGATAACCTCTGCTGGGGGTAATTGAGGGTACCGAGCACAAAGAGGCAGGAAAAATGGAGGCCACGTTACCTTTCCGAAGCTCCCCTTCCCAATGGCACGCAATATCTGGAAGTGGTCAAAATTTACTGTGAAGAAAAGGAGAGGCAAGTTCAGTAAAGTGGAATGCAAAAATGACACATTTTCAATTCAATTTTATTTATATAGCACCATTTCACAACGACAGTCGGCTCATAGCACTGTTAAACTGTAGGGGAAAACCCCATAACTGCAGAAAGATCCCAGCAATCAGGTGAGCACCTATGAGCAAGCACTTGGTGACGGTGGAGAAGGAAAACTCCCTTTTAGCAGGAAGAGACCTCCAGTGGAACCAATTTGCTGATTTGATAATAATCTTTTGTCTGCGGCTTGTTGTTGGTGGCACTGGTTACAGGGAAGAGTTGGGAATTTCTCAAACAAGCATGTTAAGCGTCCTCTAAAGGTAGCAGCCAGTAAAATGGTATATATCCTTGAAAAGAGAGAGGGTTAAAGTCATTCACCATGTCTTCTTTCGGCTGCTCCCTTTAGGGGTATCCACAGTGGATCATCTGCCTCCATCTCACCATATCCCTTCATCTTCCTCTGTAACACCAACCCTCTCCATGTCCTCCTTCACTACATCCATGAATCTTCTCTGTGGTCTTCCTCTTTTCCTCCTGCCTGGCAGCTCCATCTTCAACATCCTTTGTCCAATATCTCCACAGTCCCTACTCTGCATATGTCCAAACCATATCAGCCTTGCCTCTCTTACTTTGTCTCCAAACCGCTCAACCTGAGCGGTCTCTCTGACAGTGTATTTGTTTCTAATCCTGTCGCTCCTTGTCACTCATTGAGAATCTTAGCATTGTCAACTTTGCCACTTCCAGCTCCACCTCCTGTTTTTTCATCAGTGCCACCGTCTCCAAGCCATACATCACAGCAGATCTCACTGTCTCGTAAATCTTCCTTTTTATTCTAGCTGCTATCCTTACGTCAAAAATCCCCCAACACCTGTCTCCACCCACTCCACAGTGCCTTCTCTCTATCTCTCTTGTGCATTTTTCACATGTATTCTGTCTTGCCTCTACTGACTTGCATTACTCTTCTCTCCAGTGCATACCTCCACCTCTCCATTGTGTTAAACAATCTGGTTAAAAGGTCCACTGCCATCTCTCCTAAACATCTCCATACCTCCACAGGTATGTCATCTGGACTAGCTTTCCACTCTTCATCATCTTCATAGCTACCCTCACTTCTGCCTTGCTAATCCTAGGAACTTCCTAGTTCCACCATCTTTTCTTCATCCTTCCTCCTCTCTCTCATTTTCTTTATTCATCAGCTCCTCAAAGCTCCTCAACTAACTCCAGAATTCCTCTCTTCTGGTACCTACTTTCATACCAATCATTCCCAATAATTGAATTACAGCTTCCCATCATTCCTGATGTCAATACCTTTCTTTTCTGTCCATTCACTTCCTATCCCCGGCCAGTGTTCACACTCCCTCTCTTCATCTGCCCATGCACTGTTTATAAGCGAATATAGAGCGGAGAACAACAAAAAAACCAACAACAAATTCAAGTCTAGACAGGAGTTTCTAATAACCAACAGCAAGGAGGTTAATTACAGTATGCTGAACACTGCTGAAATTCAGACAGAAGGCACTTCTTTCAGAAGAATAAAACTGAAAAAAAGCCAATTACCTAAACTACTAGGTAATATCTTGTGCTTACAGCACCTTGATATCAACAGTAATGCACATAATGCATAGACACCTAACTATACACTAGTGCTCAGCTCTTCAAGAAAACTGACATCTTTACAAAATTTCATGTTAGACTGGGACTACATCATTCAGTTCTACTTAAGTGTAGACAAAAGTGCAGGAACAACTCACTGAAACTGCAGTCCTAAAATCATGATGCTAAGGTCAACTTGCATGACAGGGCAAAAGGACTGAACAACTAAGGGTGGTTCAATATTGGGATATACTGTAGATGATAACTATGCAATAATTAATATTTTATAACATGCCAGCGGGGACCCGGGGCCTGCCTAAAGAACACCAGTGTTGGAGAAGCAGTGGGCGTGATGTGGTCCTTCACAGGGAAGCAAACCCAGCCCGCCCAGTCAGCGGGACATGGGAGTCCTTTTGCAGGATTACGACTCGCCATCGCTGATGGTGCTCCTCTCAGTGTGATCGCACGGCTATCTAAAAATTAAAAGTTAATAATAATACCACCATGATTGTGGAGCAGAATGCCCAGATCAAATGCATATCATATGCAGCCACATGCACAGTTTGACTGAATGACAACCATCACCAAACTGGATACAAAAATGCCCAAATAACGGGGAAAAAAAAAAAAAATTTACTGACAAATGGGCAACACTGATGCAACAGTTGCAGCCAAACAGGTCATTCTGTGTATAATAATGTTGGGTGTTTTGTACTTATATTCCTAAAATATGAAAGAATGCACTAGAATGAGTCTAATATTTGTAAATGTGTCCTGTTATAGTACTGCATAAGTTTATTGACGATAGACTATAAACTACATAAACTAAAACAATTATAATGACAACTGAACAACTCCCATTTCCCAAAGTGCAAGATAAAACACCTATGAATAATATGATCATAAAAGATCACACAAATAAGTGATCTGACAAAAAAATAAACAAGGGTTCTTAATGGTCGCTAATACTGGATATCCCAATTTTCAATAATTGTGTGAATATTAATTACAGAATCAAATAAATCTTAAGTGTCATTCAGTCCCTTTTATATTTGTCAAAGTCTAACGTGTGATTGCCTACATACAGGCTACACCTCTTTGTATTCCACTTTCAAACACAGCCTACATTTGGGCCTGTAAAGCCTGATTGGGATACCTGTTTTCAGACAAGAATACTTGCCTTCTACGGGCAATGCACTAGGTAAGAGTAAAAGTTAAGAATTCACCGACTGGGCCAAGTTAGGAATTCTGGGCCAACATGAATACTGATGTTTAATATATTAAGTTGGCTGATGGTTGATCAATATGAAGAAAATCAAGCTACTATATATGGGCTGTGCACAGCAAAGAGAGGTCCATTTATTCACATGCAATTTACAACATTTACAAATAAAACGGTAATTACATTTGGCAAAGTCAAACAAACTTCTTTTTTTTTTTTAAACATGACTTTAGGAAAACTCTTCTGCTCGGCTGAACTTAGGACTTTTATGAAGTTACTCTCAGAAAATAAAGGTCTTATCACTACATCTGGGTGACGTAAAGCATTCAGCACATAAGAATGACTGAAATTAAGTTGAGCTATGCCACAGGAAACTGGATACTTTAACAAAGCCAAAGAAATTATTACCAATAACTACTGCACACTTAAATTTGTGCAAAAGAAGGAATTTATAAAGTAAGAGCAGCCATCCATTCTCTAAATGAAAGTATGTGTTTAAAATTGTAGCATATCTGGTCGAAACATCAGAGCGGAGCCACAGGAAGAGGAATGGTATTTCAACGAGAGTTCACGCTCTCTGGGCTGCAATTCCTCATCATGTTTTATCCATTATTATTGGGGGGGGTTTTCTGTATGCATAACAGCGTAGTTAAACTTTCCAGCTCACTGGCTTCTTCAGTAGATGTCTTCTGCAGATTAACAGAATCATTATGTGAGCAGTTCAGTCCACAGAGAGCTGGTGGCTGGAACCAAAGGGTGATGAGACATGTGAGAGTTGCATGAAAAGTCTTGTAAGTAGGCTTAAAGATATTAAACTTTTTTTAACCGCTACAGCAACTTTTAGGTAAACAGCAATTACTTCAAAGTGATAAAAGTCAGTGTCTTGTGTAGTTGTTCCTACATTACAATATTCCACTATCTGGATTTTCATTGATTACATTACATTTGATATTCAGAAATTCAGTTTTTTTTAATAGCTGTGTAAACAAAATAAAGGCAAATGCCAATGGCCATAACTTCAATTATGGATATGCATCACATATCCGTAACGAGTCTGACATATACATAATGTATTAGTAACTTGTATAGAATGTTTCGATAACTTATAAATAACTTAAACCAATGAATGCTAAGCGTGTTGCCAGCATTCACAACTTATGCCCAAGCATAGTCTAACTTATGCATAACCTATCCTAATTTATGCATAGTGAGGTCATGCCAAACTGCCGTCACCTCACGATCCATGAATCCTAGGTGTGTGAGAGATCATCTCTGGTCAACTGAAATGATTCTCCTCTCCAAAGACCATCGCATGGCGTGACCGACCTGGCAGAGCTGTCAAATCTGGAGGGGGGTCTTGCCCCATCCCTGTTGTCCTCCTTCTGCCGGGGGTCTGGGGGCTTGGAGGGAGGACTGGGGCCCATCACGTTGTCAAAATCCGTGGGTGCTGCCAAATGAATAGGTGCGAGCAAGGGAGTGAGAGAGTGATGAGTGGAGATGGTGATGGTGGGTTGGTTTTGTGTGGCACTTTGGTGTTGGGTGGCATCTCGGAGCACCTGCGGTGGTCCGCTGATCAGCTGGGTGGGCGTTGGGGGTGGCGGTCTGCTTTTGTGGCTGTGGCCGCCCTGGGGCGGGTCAGCGGGGTTGTGGCGGCTGGCCTGCACCGGTGGTCTCCCCTGCCGAGTGCTGGTGCACGTTCATGCTCGCTGCATCTGCACCGTAGCCGTCCTAAGTAATAAGGGTGAATGAGTGTGATTGAGTGTGTGGGGACCTCCGGCTTTAGGACTGTGACTAGGATTCTTCTTTGACTTGGCACAGAGGCGTCGTCTCTTCGAATTTAGTCTGCTGGTAGGATCATTAGCTTCCCCAGGCGAGCCCGGGTACTGGCGGAGGGCGCGACGAGAACGCTGATCCATTGCCCCCCAGGAGGGGCCCAAACAAACAGCTGGTGATAAACCCCAACCAACAGGTCCCGGGCACCAACCTCCCAAGGAGACAGTGGTCTACACTCAATCGCTTCAGGACTGGACATGGCCCCTGCTTGGCCAGCCTTTACAGATGGGGCAGTAGCCCTAGCCCACTGTGCGCATGTGGAGAGGAGCAAACAATGGAACACATCATAGAGGCTTGCCCGCTCCAAAGACTGGAAGGAGGATTACACACCCTCCATACAGCAAACCAGGAGGCAACTGCTTGGCTTAAGGACTTTGCATTCGCTAAATAAATAAATAGTGTGTGGGGTAGAGCACAAGTGGATGTGAGTAGGTCGGAACGTCAGTGAGTGAGTGTGTGTGTGTGTGTGTGTATGGGTGAACATGAGTGAGTGCGGGCCACTTTGAGGGGGAGTGGTACTGAGTGGGTACAGGAGTGGGAGAGAGGGGGTGGGTCTGTGAGTGTGGGAGAGGGGGCGAGTGAGAGTGAGTGCATGTGGGTGCGTATGAGAGTGGGAGTGCATGGGAATGGGGGTGCTGGTCGAGAGGTGGTGGATTGAAGGGGTAGCGCCTCTTAGCTGCGTGGGCTCCCCTGGGGGGGGCGTCCCCCATGGGGCCCTTGTGCCTTGCTGTCACCATCTTTGGGCATGGGGTCCCCAGGGTGTGCGGTAGTGGCACTGGGGTGGGGGTAGGCCCGCTGTGGGGGCGTCTGGGGGGGCTTGTGCTGGGGGCACTGGCCTCCCGGCACCTGGGGCACGAGGGGTGGCGTTGGTCCCGCGAGGGGCGGCGGGGGTTGGTCAGTCCGGGGGCTTGGGCCCACCGCGCCGGCCGCTTGGCGGCCCAGCCCCCCTCAGCCGTCCCTATTGGGCATATGCCTGGCTGTTCTGGGGCTTGTTGGCCTTGGGACACCTGTGCCCAGTGGGGGTTGGTGGCGTTGTCCTGCTTGCTCAGGGTCTATGGGGGGGGGGGGGGCTGCTGTGACCGGCCACCCTCTTTTGTATGTTATTTTGCACACTCTCTTATACACATACACAAGTATGCATAAACACACGTCTCTCCTTTACCAGGTGCAGACACCAGACTTGTGTGTAGCAGATTTAAATCACCCTTTATTGTCATTCAACTGTACAACCAATCATGTACAGTAGAACGAGATTGTGCTTTACCTATCTACTGTGTTAATCACGCACACCCCAAGTGTAGAATCAGAGGGCCGCTGCCATGCAAGGCGCCGCCACAAATTTCCCTCCTCCATTCCATTATTGCTGAGCACTTTATGTGGTCTTCGGCATGACCCGGCCGGGATTTGAACCCCTGCCTCCCGGGTGTGGGGCGGATGCTCTACCAACTGAGCCACCACTCCGGTATTTATTTATGGGTTTTATAGGTGTTTTATTGTTGGTGCAGTATTAATGTAAATATGAATGTGAGTAGGAATAAAGATTTCTTTTCATTACTCACACATAAGCTCACTGGGGCACCAGTCCAGCGCATGGACAATTTTATTAACAATTCTTTATTTGTACCAATTATGAATCGGTCTAAAAAAAAAACTTGAGTTCTTGTCTGCTTATAATCAAGAAGACGGACATGAAATCAAACAATAATTCCCATACGTCTTTCAATAGTTTAATAAGCAATGTCAGAATAGGTTAACACCTTTGGATAAATTTAAAACTGAGAATTCAACATGTATTATGAGCATCATAGACTGTTATTGAATTACCGAGTATCACATGTGAATCAAACAATTTGTGGAACCAAATAAACTTGGCAATATACTGGAAATTGGAAAATCATAAAATACCATTGGTTAAAAAGAGTGGATGCAATTTTATAAAGAAAATGATGAATAAACTATTTCTAAAAAGGAAACTGGTGTTACTCTGAAAAGGAACGCAGATTAATGAAAAGACAAAAATTCTGATAGGCGTTTGCATGAAATTAAGTTCAAAGAACTTAAACCAGGAATATTCTTAAGAATCAACCCTTCTTGTGGCAAGGTTTCATGGACAGATAGCGCCCCCACTGCCACAGGCGCAGCGCTGCGCGACAACACTACACAAGCTACACCTTAGCTATCTGTGAGTGCGCATCTGTAAAAGTCTCGTCACACAAAAACCCCTTCCGGTTCCGGCGCCACACGAGTTGGCTGCCTTTTGCAACAGCGGCTCAATTCTGAGTCTTTTTATCTTCCTTCTTCTTTCTGATCCGGTGATAACTTTCTGATCCGGCACACCTTTCACTCTATATATATATATATATATATATATATATATATATATATATATCACAGACACACAGATCGCCCCAAAGGTCTCCCGAGTCCGCGGACGGATCCTCGGTTTACAGCAGGAGACGATACAGCAGGAAGAGCTAGCTAGCACTCAACCGCCACCCGGTGCTAACGGAGAAACTCTACATACCCGGAGAACTGAAGCGAAAACGACGCGGGTGCCGGGCTGGAGTTTAGGCGGCGTGCAAGAAATATAAGACAGAATAATAAAGAGCGATGGCAAGAACCAAGCAGACTGCCCGTAAATCTACTGGAAGAAAAGCCCCCAGGAAGCAGCTGGCCACCAAGGCTGCTCGGAAAAGCGCTCTGGCCACCGGCGGAGTGAAGAAGCCTCACCGTTACAGGCCCGGTACCGTGGCTCTGAGAGAGGTCCGTCGCTACCAGAAATCCACGGAGCTGCTCATCCGTAAGCTGCCCTTCCAGCGCATGGTGAGGGAGATCGCTCAGGACTTCAAGACCGACCTGCGCTTCCAGAGCTCCGCCGTCATGGCTCTGCAGGAGACCAGCGAGGCCTACCTGGTGGGTCTCTTCGAGGACACCAACCTGTGTGCCATCCACGCCAAGAGGGTCACCATCATGCCCAAAGACATCCAGCTGGCCCGCTGCATCCGCGGAGAGAAAGCTTAGACTTTCTGCTGCACATCCACCAACCACAATGCTCCGCACTGTGTGTCTATATATACATATACATATATATAGTAATATGTACATATGTATACTGGCTGCTCTTGTTTTTTCTTGCCTTCTGATTGTTGCTCTGAGTGTTGCTATCCCTGTGCTGTTGCAATCCTGGAATTTCCCCATTGTGGGACTAATGAAGGCTTATCTTACATCAAAGCGTTATCTTGTCCATTTCTGTTTGTTTTTATTGACTTTGTTTTTAATATTTTTTTATCTCTTTTTGCTGATATTAGCTTTTGCTTGGTGTTAGCTTAGTGTTGGCCTAACAGAAAGCCCGATCAGACACACGGGTGGACCGGACCCCGGGCGGGGCTGTTCTCCGGGCTAGGCTAACCTGTTTGTAGCTGTTTTTGGCTGGCTGGCTATCCACTTCTGGCCTGGAACGTCATGGCTCCATCCCTGACGTGTCAGCTGTGTGTCCCTCCTTAAGAAGGTTTCTGAGTTGGAAGTGAGACTCTCCAACCTCTAAGATTCGGGAGGCTGAAGACCACCTTGACACGATAATTCTCGGGGCGAACAACCGCCCTGGCAACCGACTCGCAGTTGGCAGAAACGGGTACTTACCTGGGTGAATTCAGCACATCGCCATCCACATCCACCCCTGCTCCGGTCTCTTCAGATGTCCAGGACCCCAGCAATAAACACTGGGTTCAGCTCGGAGCTAAACTCCCCGGGTGGTTTTTCTCATCCTCAATGCGCGCCCTGGACCTTGGTTGGGCCAACTAGCAAACATCTGCGATTGACCAGACAGGGCCACGCCTCTTCTCTTCCCTTGCTACAGGAAAACTGTTTCAACATCCTTTCTCTGGAAGACTTTCCCCATCTGGACATCGATCATCTGCCCATGGCCGCCCCTCCTCCTCCTTCAGCGGTGGCCCAAACCCGCAAGCCCCGGATTAAAACTACTTTAGGTGTGCCAAATTATACACCAGCTCCAAAAAGAAGAGAGCGCATCACCCCGCCATCACAACAACAACATTGACAAAATTATCCACCACTTCAGAATCCACTGACAAAGCCCCCCCCCCCAGACAACGTTAGTAACTGGTGACTCGATTATGAGGAACGTCAGAAGCAGGTACTGTGTCACTAATTTTTTTTTTTTCCTGGGGCTAAAGTGTCTGACATTGAGGCTCTTAACCCTGACTTATTAAATGAATTCCCCCACGCTAAAACTGTCATTGTACATGTTGGATGCAACAACATCCCAGATGAAGCGTCGGAGATCTTAGAGTGACTTCAAGAGCCTTCTGTCCACTCTTATGAACAGTGGCAGACGTGTGTTTATCTCTGGGCCTTTGGCACCTTTCAGACAAGGTTGCAATTGTTTTAGCAGAACTTTCAGCCTTAATACCTGGTTGTGTTCTACATGTCCTACTTTTAACATTGGTTTTGTAGACAATTTCAACCTGTTTTGGAACCGCCCATCACTTATGAGGCCAGATGGCATCCATCCAAATAGGACTTGGTGCACGTGTTTCAAGGGACAATCTGTTCTATTCCATTCAGCGTTTTTTACTACAGTGACTGAAATTTGGTGCGTTAACTCACTCCAAAGTTCCTGGGTCTGCCAACCAGCCCTTCTTTGTTTCCACTTCTCATATTAATCCTATTAATCCCAATAATTCTCACTGTTTAGATCAGTCTTCAATTTATAACCCCATAGAGATTGTCTGTCTCCCGTTACCCAAAATATTATAACCCAAGACAAATCCAACATAACTTGATAAATACACGCCTTTCTGCAGCTCCTCCTCATCAACCACCCCTCAACTTTGCCCCCGTCTTCCTCCTTAGAGAACCTTTGTCTACTCCCCCCAAAGTTAATAAAAATATAATGTATAAACATCCCAAAGTGATTAAACAAAATGTTGGTAAAACTCAAATTAAACATCAAGTCTCTAAATTAATAATTTGGCCTCTGTTCCTCCTCATAATTTAAAAATTAAATGTGGTTTGATAAATATTAGGTCTCTAACTCCCAAGTCTCTACAAGTTCATGATCTATTAATTGATCATCAGATTGATTTAATATCCCTTACAGAGACTTGGATAGGGCAAGATGATTATGTTGGTTTGAATGAATCAACTCCCTCTGGTTATCTAAACTGTCATAATCCCGGAAGTTCTGGTCGTGGAGGTGGAGTACTGGCAATTTTCCATTCTAAATTACTAGTTAATATAAAGCAAAAATCATGTTTTAATTCCTTTGAGGGCCTGGTCCTCAGTGTGGGGCATGTTGGCTACCTTGGCTTGAACCCAATTTTCTTTGCCATAGTTTACCATCCTCCCTCGGCCTACTCAGAGTTTTTATCCGAATTTGCTGAATTTTTTAGCTGATTTAGTGCTGAAATCAGAATAATTATTGTTGGGGATTTTAATATACATGTTGATGTAGATAGTGACTATCTTAATAAGGCATTCAGTTCAATTTTAGGCTCAATGGGGTTTTCCCAGAAAGTAGAAAATTCTACCCATTATCTCCACCACACATTGGACCTTGTTCTGACTTAAGGTATAGAAATAGAAAATCTGGTAGTGTCTCCTCATAATCCTGTACTGTCAGACCATTGTCTGTTAACCTTTGATTTCACTATTTCTGATTATTTGACTCCTAAAGAAAAATATTACTACAGCAGATGTCTTTCAGATGACGTTGTTACCAAATTTTTGCAGCTTGTCTCCTCTATACCATGGGTCAACACAACGGAAATAAAAGATGGAGAGCCTGCTCCTTCCGCAATTGATAGCATGGTAGATAGTGTTACAGCCTCTCTGCATCAGACTCTAGATTTGGTGGCCCCTTTAAAAAAGAAAAAGGTCTAACCAGAGATTTCTAACCCCTTGGTTCAACACAGAAACTCATAGCTTAAAACAGAAGACTCGTCAATTAGAAAGAAAATGTCGTTCTACTAATTTAGATGAATTCTATTTAGCGTGGAGAAATAATCTCTTAATTTATAAAAAAAATCTCTTAGAAAAGCTAGAACAAGTTATTACTCTGCATTAATAGAAGAGAATAAGAATAACCCCAGGTTTCTTTTCAACACTATAGCCAGGCTGACAAAGAGTCAGGACTCGGTCAATCCTCGAATCCCCCTTGAGCTTTCTAGTCAGGACTTTTTGAACTTTTTCAATCATAAAATTTTATCTATTAGAGATAAAATCAGTCAGATTCTTCCCACCGTAATCTTAAGTAAATTAACTACTACAACTCCTTCAATTGATATCTGTTTAGATAAGTATACTCCAATTGACCTTTTAGAGTTAGATAAAATAATCTCCTCATCTAAGCCTTCATCTTGTCTTTTAGACCCTATTCCTACCAGGTTATTTAAAATAGTCTTCCCAATTATTGGTGGCCGTATTTTTCATATAATTAATTCTTCTTTAACTTTGGGTTATGTACCGCAGGCTTTTAAAATTGCTGTAATTAAACCCCTTACTCAAAAAGCCAACGCTCGATCCAGGAGTTTTGGCTAACTATCGACCAATCTCTAATCTCCCTTTCATTTAAAAAATCTTAGGAAGAGTTGTTGCTGCGCAATTGTTTGACCACTTGCAAAGAAATGGTTTATTTGAAGAGTTTCAATCTGGGTTCAGAGTTCATCACAGCACAGAAACAGCCTTAGTGAAGGTCACTAATGACCTCCTTATTGCATCTGATAATGGACTTGTTTCTGTACTTGTCCTTTTAGATCTTAGTGCAGCCTTTGATACTATTGATCATGACATTCTACTTGATAGATTAGAACACTATGTTGGACTAAATGGAACTTTGCTGCAGTGGTTTAGATCTTATTTGTCCGATACCCTTCAGTTTGTTCACATCAATGATGAGTTTTCTTCCAACTCTAAGCTCAGTCCGTGACACAGGGATCTGTGTTAGGCCCTACTCTTTTTAGTTTATATATGCTTCCGTTAGGCAATATCATTAGAAAGCATTGTATACATTTTCACTGTTACGCAGACGACATACAATTATACCTGTCAATGAAGCCCGATGATTGTAACCAATTAGCCAAGTTAGATGCCTGTCTTAAGGAAATCAAAGCTTGGATGACTTGTAATTTTCTGCTATTAAACCCAGATAACACTGAAGTCATTCTTGTCGGTCCAAAAAAACCTTAGAAATTCCTTTCCTAATCATACTCTTAATTTGGATGCCGCTACTCTCACTCTGAATAGTTCAGTGAGGAACCTTGGAGTTATTTTTGATCAAGATCTGTTCTTTAATTCACATATTAAATTTGTTTCTAAGACTGCCTTCTATCATTTGTACAATATGGCCAAGATTAGGAGCATCTTGTCTCTGAATGATGCTGAGAAACTGATCCACGCCTTTGTCAGGTATAGATTAGATTATTGTAACTTATTATTATAAGGTTGGCCTAAAATATCTTTAAAAAAGTCTTCAGTTGATCCAAAATGCTGCTGCATGAGTTTTAACGGGTTCTAGAAAGAGAGATCATAGACGTGGAAAAAATTGTTGGTACCCCTCTGTTAATGAAAGAAAAACCCACAATGGTCACAGAAATAACCTGAATCTGACAAAAGTGGTAATAAATAAAAATTCTATGAAAATTAACCAATGAAAATCAGATAATGCTTTTGAATTGTGGTTCAACAGAATTATTTTAAAAAACAAACTCATGAAACAGGTCTGGACAAAAATGATGGTACCCCTAGAAAAAACTGAAAATAATGTGACCATAGGGACATGTTCAACCAAGATGTGCCGTCTAATTAACATCACAGGTGTCTACAAACTTGTAATCAGTCGCCCTTTTTAAAGGGTGACAAGTAGTCACTGTGCTGTTTGGTGACATGGTGTGTACCACACTAAACATGGACCAGAGGAAGCAAAGGAGAGAGTTGTCTCAGGAGATTAGAAAGAAAATTATAGACAAGCATGTTAAAGGTAAAGGCTATAAGACCATCTCCAAGCAACTTGATGTTCCTGTGACTACAGTTGAACAGATTATTCAGAAATTTAAGATCCACGGGACTATAGCCAACCTCTCTGTACGTGGCCGCAGGAGGAGACTGATAATACGAATGGTAACAAAAGAGCCAAGAATAACCTCTAAACACATTCATGGTGAACTCCAAGGTCAAGGTACATCAGTGTCAGATTGCACCATCCGTCGTTGTTTGAGCCAAAGTGGACTTCATGGGAGACGACCAAGGAGGACACCACTGTTGAAAACAAATCATAAAAAAGCCAGACTGGAATTTGCCAAACTGCATGTTGACAAGCCACAAAGCTTCTGGGAGAATGTCCTATGGACAGACAAGACAAAACTGCAACTTTTTGGCAAGGCACATCAGCTCTATGTTCACAGACGCAAAAATGAAGCATACCAAGAAAAGAACACTGTCCCTACTGTGAAAGATGGAGGAGGCTCTGTTATGTTGTGGGGCTGCTTTGCTGCATCTGGCACAGGGTGTCTTGAATCTGTGCAGGGTACAATGAAATCTCAAGACTATCAAGATATTCTAGAGAGAAATGTGCTGCCCAGTGTCAGACAACTTGGTCTCAGTGGCAGGTCATGGGTCTTGCAACAGGATAATGACCCAAAACACACAGCTACAAATACCCAAGAATGGCTAAGAGATGGAGGTGGAGTAGCGGCAATTTTCCATTCTAAATTACTAGTTAATGTAAAGCAAAAATCATGCTTTAATTCCTTTGAGGGCCTGGTCCTCAGTATGGGGCATGTTAGCAATCTTAGCTTAAACCCAATTTTCTTTGCCATAGTTTACCATCCTCCCTCAGCCTACTCAGAGTTTTTATCCGAATTTGCCGAATTTTTAGCTGATTTAGTGCTGAAATTTTAATATACCTGTTGATGTAGATAGTGTCTGTCTTAATAAGGCATTCAATTCAATATTAGACTCAATGGGGTTTTCCCAGAAAGTAGAAAATTCTACCCATTATCTCCACTACACTTGGTGGCCCCTTTAAAAAAAGTCTAACCAGAGATTTCTAACCCCTTGGTTTAACACAGAAACTCGTAGCTTAAAACAGAAGACTCGTCAATTAGAAAGAAAATGGCGTTCCACTAATTTAGATGAATTCTATTTAGCGTGGAGAAATCATCTCCTAATTTATAAAAAAAAAAAAAATCTCTTAAAAAAGCTAGAACAAGTTATTACTCTGCATTAATAGAAGAGAATAAGAATAATCCCAGGTTTCTTTTCAACACTACAGCCAGGCTGACAAAGAGTCAGGACTCGGTCAATCCTCACATCCGGCCTAGAGCTTTCAAGTCAGGACTTTTTGAACTTTTTCAATCATAAAATTTTATATATTAGAGACAAAATCAGTCAGATTCTTCCCACCGTAAACTTAAGTACAGCAACTACTACAACTCCTTCAATTGATATCTGTTTAGATAAGTTTACTCCAATTGACCTTTTAGTTAGATAAAATAATCTCCTCATCCAAGCCTTCAACTTGTCTTTTAGACCCTATTCCTACCAGGTTATTTAAAAAAGTCTTCCCATTTATTGGTAGCCGTATTCTTCAAATAATCAATTCTTCTTTAATTTTAGGTCATGTACTGCATGCAGGCTTTTAAAATTGCTGTAATTGAATGAATGAATGAATTTATTTATTTCGGATAGTACAGTACAGGTTAAAAGAAACTCTATAATATAACAACAAGGTCAAATTAGACAAAGACTCCTTCTTCTATACAATTCCACGTGAGTTATCCGAAATGGGTGATGGCTGAAGCCGCAGCTTATATTGCCCACCCATATTCCATCCAAGAATTCAAAAGAGAAAAAAGAGAAAACAAGACAAGAGCGATTACAATTTAAAACAAAGCTAAGACAAAATGTGACTGAGAGGAAAAAAAAAAAAAGAAAACTAAGCTAAGTTAAGCGGTTACTATTCAAAACAAATCTAAGACAATTAAACCCTTACTCAAGAAGCCAACACTCGATCCAGGAGTTTTGGCTAACTATCGACCAATCTCTAATCTGCCTTTCATTTCAAAAATCTTAAGAGTTGTTGCTACGCAATTATTTGACCACTTGCAGGGAAATGGTTTATTTGAAGAGTTTCAATCTGGGTTCAGAATTCATCACAGCACTGAAACAGCCTTAGTGAAGGTCACTAATGACCGCCTTATTGCATCTGATAATGGACTTGTTTCTGTACTTGTCCTTTTAGATCTTAGTACAGCCTTTGATACTATCGATCATGATATTCTACTTGATAGATTAGAACACTATGTTGGACTAAATGGAACTTCGCTGCAGTGGTTTAGATCTTATTTGTCCGATAGACTTCAGTTTGTTCATATCAACAATGAGTTTTCTTCCAACTCTAAGCTCAGTCATGGAGTTCCACAGGGATCTGCGTTAGGCCCTACTCTTTTTAGTTTATATATGCTTCCGTTAGGCAACATCATTAGAAAGCACTGTATACATTTTCATTGTTACGCAGATAACACAATTATACCTGTCAATGAAGCCCGATGACTGTAATCAATTAGCCAAGTTAGATGCCTGTCTTAAGGAAATCAAAGCTTGGATGACTTGTAATTTTCTGCTATTAAACTCAGATAACACTGAAGTCATTCTTGTTGGTCCAAAAAACCTTAGAAATACCTTTCCAAATCAAACTCTTAATTTGGATGCCGCTACTCTCACGCTGAATAGTTCTGTGAGGAACCTTGGAGTTATTTTTGATCAAGATCTGTTTTTTAATTCACATGTTAAATCTGTTTCTTAGACTGCCTTCTATCATCTGTGCAATATTGCCAAGATTAGGAGCATCTTGTCTCTGAATGATGCTGAGAAACTGATCCACACTTTTGTTAGCTCGAGATTATTGTAACTCGTTATTATCAGGTTGTCCTAAAATATCTTTAAAAAGTCTTCAGTTGATCCAAAATGCTGCTGCAAGAGTTTTAACTGGTTTTAGAAAGAGAGATCATATCTCTCTGGTTCTGGCCTCCCTTCACTGGCTTCCCATAGAGTTTAGAATTAAGTTTAAAATCCTTCTTCTCACTTACAAAGCTCTTAATCAGGCCCCCTTTTATATAAAAGATCTGATATCACCCTATCATCCTAACAGAGCACTACGCTCCCAAAATGCTGGATTACTTGTAATACCTAGAATCTCCAAAAGTACAATGGGAGGCAGAGCCTTCTGCTATCAAGCTCCTTTCCTGTGGAACCAGTTACCAATCTGGGTTCAGGCGTCAGACTCGATCTCTGTTTTTAAGAATAGGGTAAAAACCTTCCTCTTCAATATAGCCTCAGTGTGTGAATGGGTGGATAGCAGGATCTGTAAAGCACTTTGGTCATCAAGATTTGAGAATAAAAAAGCGCTATATAAGAGAATGCCATTTGTTTTGCTGTTAATAGATTTAGACTGCCGGGTGACCTCCAATAATGCACTTGGCTTCTCTCTGTTAATGCTTGCTCTCTTTATGTCTGTTCTTTTCATCTTCTCTATCCCCTCACCCCCCAGCCAGTCACAGCAGATGACTGCCCCTCCCTGAGCCTGGTTCTGCAAGAGATTTCTTCCTGTTAAATGGGGAGTTTTTCCTCTCTACTGTCGCTAAGTGCTTGCTCACAGGGGATCGTCTGATTGCTGGGGTCTTTCTGCAGTTGTGGGGTTTTCCCTACATTTGAAAGTGCTATGAAATGATTGTTGTTGTGATATGGCGCTATATAAATAAAGTTGAATTGAAGGGCAGTGCGGTGGCGGAGTGGTTAGCACTGCGGGAGCACAGCAATTCACCCTTGGACGGGGGATCCTGGGTTCGATCCCAGCCCCCGACCAACAGTGATCTGTGTGGAGTTTGCATGTTCTCCCCGTGTCTGCGTGGGCGTACTCCGGGATTTCTCCGGTTTCCTCCCACATGCCAAAAACATGCAAGTTAGGTTAACTGGCATCAAAACTGGGGATTCTAAATTGTCCTTAGGTACGACTGTGAGAGTGAAAGGTTGTTTGTCTCTGTGTTGGCCCTGCAATGGACTGGTGATCTGTCCAGGGTGTACCCTGCCTCTCGCCCAAAGATGCTGGGATAGGTTCCAGCCCCCCGCAACCCGAAAAGGATTAAGCGGAAGAAGATGAATGAATGAACTGAATTGTCATGTGATGTTATATGACATGGCCAAAAACTCCCCAGTTGATTTAAGATGTACAAAGGATTCCACCTCACAAGGTGGCGGATATGTATAACTTACTGCTCTTGCCTTGGAGGACTTATGGCGGACATAGAAGCATCCTTCTGGACACCAGAGAAGAAGAAATTTTTAGACAAACAAATGTGGACATTACCGATCACTGTGGACGTACTCGATTGCAGACGGAGGAGCCATTTGCTCCCAAATTTGCCAACTATGATGCTAAAAAGAGATTATTTAGCTTATGAAGGTAAATGTTTACATGTTGTTATAACAGAGGGTGGGTGAAGCTGGTTGATGTTCACCTGCTGCCACCCCCAGCGCCATGTGACTACACAACAATCGCGCCGGTTCCATGTCGTCATTTAAGATAAACTGCGGTGGAATAAAAGCGAAATTGAGGTGGGATAATCATAACAGTTTCTGGATGTGGGAGAGAAAGCGCAAATGACCATAAGAAGGCAAAATAATGACCAGAATGGACGAAGCGAGAGCCGCTTGGCCAGCGATAGGTCTGACAAATTTCTTTGTTGACATTCTACTAATGTTCTGGTTCATATACTTTGAAGAGAAGATTAAAAAACCCAAAACAAAACTGGTGACAAGAAAACAAAACCATCTTTTGTGTAAATATGTCCAAAAGTCCATTTTTGACCGAAAGTTATGTAATTTGTTATGTTTTTGTTTTTTTGTTACTTATTTGTACCCGTAGGTAGATTTGGTTTGCAGTCTGGTGACAAGCCACCGGCTGCCGGTCGCTGCGTGCGCGAGCGCCCTAAACCTACATGTTTTTGGTATGCGGGAGGAAACCGGAGAAATCCCGGAGTAAACCCACGCAACACGGGGAGAACAATTTGTAATTTGTTATGGTTGCATCACATTATGCAAATTAGATGCATAAATTTACTCCTATCTCAAACTTTGGATCATATTCATTAAATTTTTTAATGAATGACCATAATATAACCCCATAATTTTTTAATTAAAAAAAATTGTGAGTCAATGATAATCCATATTCATACACACGATAAGAATAGTTCTTTTGATACACCATGCCAAAGTACTTTAAAAAAAATAAGCAAAATAAACAAAAACTTATGATCGACTCGAGTAGACATCAATTATCCCCAGCTGGAGGAAGTCATCTGACACAGAGTGAGGAAACTCAAACTCTGAAAATATGCCACTATGCTGAACATAAACCACAAGAGATGGAGAATGATATTGATCCTGATAACCACTTTTTCAATAATATTCATAACCACTGTGAATATTACACTGAAAAGCAATTCAAAAGTCAAGTGCAATTAGATGGTAAACTGTCAATAATACACTTCAATAGCAGAAGTCTTAACAAAATTTTTCCACAGATTCAGGACTATTTAAAACAGCTAGACAGAAAATTTACAGCTATTGCAGTCTCTGAAACCTGGCTTAATGAAGAACAGGCTCCCCTGATGGCAATAGAGGGATATCAGATGTTTTATATTAACAGAACTCAAAAAAAGGGTGGTGGTGTTGCACTGTATATTGATGACCTGTATAGGTGTAAGCTTGTAAATGAAATGTCCTTTGCACCACCAGGGATCTTGGAATGTGTTACTGTTGAGATTGACCAAGATAAAACAAAAAATCTAATCATAAGCTGCATATATAGAACGCCGGGAACTTGCATTGAGACATTCAGAGATAAATTAGTCGAGCTGTACAATAATATTACTAGTAAGAAAATGGTAGCAATTTGTGGAGATTTCAATATTGATTTACTAAATCCACATCAACAAAATGTAGTTACAGAGTTCGTGAACTCTATGTAACTACATAAGTTACTCTATGTAACTTGCTGGAGGTTTCTTCCTGTTAAAAGGGAGTTTTTCCTCTCCACCGTCGCCAAGTGCTTGCTTACAGGGGATCGCCTGATTGCTGGGGTCTTTCTGCAACTGTGGGGGTCCTCCCTACAGTTGATAGTGCTATGAGATGACTGTTGTTGTGAAATGGCGCTATATAAATAAAGTTGAATTGAATATGTACAGCATGAGTCTATATCCCACAATAACACATCCCAGTAGAATCACAGTTCACACTGCTACACTTATTGACAACCTGTTTGTTAATATTATTGATAAGAAAATAGAAAGTGGATTATTGATAAATGATATAAGTGATCACTTGCCAACCTTTGCACTTATCCATGGCCACACGGAGGCCAATACAGAAAAAATTTCAAAATCGTTCAGATACAAATCACCAAATGCAATCAATTCTTTTAAAGAGGACTTGCTGAAGCAAGACTGGACAGAAGTCTATGTATCAGATGTAAATGAAGCCTATGACACATTTATAAACATTGTAACCACTCTTTATGAAAAAAACTGCCCATTAGTAAAAAAAAAAAAAAGCTTAAACACAAATTTGCTGATAAGCCATGGTTAACCAAAGGACTACAAAAGGCGTGTAAAAAGAAAAATTTATTATATAAAGCTTTCCTAAAGAAAAGGACAAAAGAAGCAGAGCAGCGGTATAAAACATACAAAAATAAGTTAACATATATAATAAGATGCAGTAAAAGAGACTATTACAGTAAAGAACTGGAGAAAAACAGAGACAATATTAAAAATACATGGACAATACTTAACAGTATCCTTGGAAATAAAAGCAGAAATACAAGCAACCCAACTAATACTCCAAAAAATAATAAAACGACTCAGAGTGTGAATATAGCTTCACCTGCAGATGAATTTAATAATTTTTTTGTTAACATTGGACCTAATCTGGCCCGAGAAATACCCACTACGGTGCCTACAGGTGATACAATATGCAATAACACTGCTGTAAAAGACTCCATCTTCATAAAGAACACAGACGAAAGAGAGGTCATTGAAATTGTTAAATCGTTCAAAAGTAAAACATCTACGGACTGTGATGGTACTGACATGCTATTAGTCAAAACTGTTATCGAATGCATAGTAAAACCACTGACGTATATCTGTAACCTGTCTCTCCAATCAGGTATATTTCCCAATGCAATGAAAATAGCTAAAGTAATTCCGATATACAAGACGGGCGACAGAGGGGAACTCTCAAACTATAGACCAATTTCACTATTACCGCAATTTTCCAAGATACTTGAAAAAATATTCTATGAGAGAATTGACAACTTCATACTGAAGAATGATTTATTGTGTGAGCAGCAATATGGGTTCAGACACAAGAGGACAACTGCATATGCCCTAATGGAATTTACAGAAAAAATATTAACAGCCATTGAAAATAGAGTATTCAGTTGGAGTATTCCTAGATCTTAAAAAAGCATTTGATACAGTAGATCACAATTTATTATTAAAGAAACTACAAAATTGTGGTATTAGAGGGGTAGCACTGTCCTGGTTAAGTAGTTACTTAAAGAATAGATATCAGTATGTATGTGTTAGCAACAAAAACTCAGAGTTACTGAAGGTCACCTGTGGAGTCCCACAGGGTTCAGTTTTGGGACCATTATTATTCAATATGTATATAAACGATATACTGTATGTAAAGTTTCAGAAAAAATGGACTTAATACTGTTTGCCGATGACACTAATCTGCTATACAGTGGAAACAATTTGGAACAACTTCTGGATACACTCGGAAAGGAATTAGGAAAGCTTAAACTGTGGTTTGATTCAAACAAATTAACGCTCAATTTAAGTAAGACAAAATTTATAGTCTTTAACAACCATCACAACAACCCAGTACCCAAACTCAGTGTAAATGGTGTAGAGATTGAAAGTGTATCTGAAACTAAATTTCTTGGAGTAATAATTGATAACAAACTGTGTTGGAAGTCACATATTAATTATATTAAAGGTAAAGTATCCAAATCAATTGCAATATTACACAGAGTGAAATATTTGCTGAATCAACCCACACTATATACCTTGTATCATTCATTAATACTCCCATACATGACATATTGCAATGAAGTATGGGGAAATACATATAAAACAAACATATATCCACTCTTTATGCTTCAAAAGAGAGCTATTAGAATAATAAACAAAGCAGCTTACAGGGAACCAACAAACCCACTTTTTCTTAAACAAAAAACTCTCAAGTTGAAAGATCTGGTTGACTTTAAAACCGCAATAATAATGTTCAAAGTGAAGAATTTATCACTGCCCGCAAATATCCAAAAGTTGTTCCAAACAAGGGAGAAACGATGTATATTTCAAAAGCCTACAGTGAGAACAATCACCAAGCAACACTGTATTTCAGTGCAAGGAGTCAGATTATGGAACGATTTTGGACCTGAATTAAAATCATGTACAACGCTTGGACAATTTAAACAAAAACTAAAGGAAGAAATACTCCAAACATATATACAAGATGACATGTAAACTCACATAAGGATTGACATATCCAGCCTGTGTTGTGTTGTAGCTTAGTTTTTTTTTCTTTTTTTCTTTTTTTTCTCTGTGACATTTTGTCTTAGATTTGTTTTTGAATAGTAACCGCTTAACTTAGCCTAGCTTAGTTTTCTTTTTTCTCTCAGTCACATTTTGTCTTAGCTTTGTTTTAAATTGTAATCGCTCTTGTCTTGTTTTCTCTTTTTTCTCTTTTGAATTCTTGGATGGAATATGGGTGGGCAATATAAGCTGCGGCTTCAGCCATTACCCATTTTGGATAACTTACGTGGAATTGTATAGTAGGAGGAGTCTTTGTCTAATTTGACCTTGTTGTTATATTATACAGCTTCTTTTAACCTGTACTGTACTATCCGAAATATTCTACATCTTTCTAATTGACAGTCAGCCATTATCTCTTACCACTTTCAAGTTATAGCCTTGGAAATCTCTGACATCTGAACTGAATATTTTCTTGAAAAAAACCTTGACCTCTAGGGGCTTATGGCACCACGGAGCGCCTGTGGCAGTCATTGGGTTAAGTTTAAATTGAACAACAGACCGTCAGCTACAGAGTCAGATCATGTCCCTGGTGGCAGCAGGACCGCCACGTGCCAACCTTGACTCAGCTGGATGTCCGAGGATTCTGTTGATGTAGCTGCTGATAGACAGGTTCTCCCACAAGGCTGTGCTCCTGAGATCGCAATCGGGCAGTTCTTCAGCAAGCTAGGCGAGGTCTCCTCTTATGCACTGAAAAAGGAATTTGGCCAGGTTGCCAAATTCCTGATATTTGTTTATTGTACAAAGTCCAATCAGAAAGTCAAAATGAGACAAAAACACGCCACCAATCAGTTTCTTCCAATGTACTGTGGCTTGAATGAGTTGGTTTAAGCTTAGTAAAAATCAAACTAAATCTTCTTACACAGTAATTTAAAGAAAAGGATTAAAATAAGAAAAAGTGAACTTTAAAGAAAAGAAAAAGAATTCTCACACAGCATGGGAGACTCTGGACCTACTTAAACGAGTGGTCTGCTCCTTACAGCTTGACCACTGCCCAAAAACTGAGGAAAAAGGGAAGATTTTCTTGGGTGTGGCAGGATTTCACTGAATTTCATGAAAACTGAGCTGGACCAATTACATTTGAGCTTCTTTCTTCACAGAAGTCATTACTGGCATAAAAAGGAAATGCAGTGAAGCCTGGACCCCTACTGGTCAGTCAAAGTCCAGCTATGGTCTCCCAGAGAGAGAGAAGGAGAGGATTTTGAGATGAGAAAAATTTGATATGGAAAGTGAAATTCTCCTGCAACACATATATGCTGCTGAATAAAGCATAAATTCTTTAAACTTTAGTGACTAACAAACACTATACATGAGATTAATTTCTTTATGGAGGCATGCAAAAGTTAATTTCTTCCTGAAAACAAAGCAGCACATATCAAATCATATCAATAAAAACATTTCAAACCATAACTGTCCATTCCAGAATTCAGCCATGTCTTCAGTAGCGGATACTGTCTTGAGAGAAAGAATATGAATAATTTATCGCCCACAACTGCAGAGAATCCATTTCAGAGAAAAAAAACAAAACATTCCTGAGTCGTCCACCAGATGGTACTGTAAAACTGTTTGGTTGTTTAATGAAGAATCTTGACTTCCCAGCCTGGACTATATCAACTATAAATTTGTCATTTGGGGCATTCCTTTGGCAAATTAAAGGGAGAATGACTCCACGAACGAAGCAGCAAACTTCCACTTTATGGCCGATGGGTCATGTTACAACTCTGGTCCTTGGGTGAGAGAAGCAGTTCATGACCAGACTTTTGAGTTGAAACAATCTTCTTCAGCGAAGAATGATTTTATAAATTGGAACCAAAAGGGGTTAACACTACGCGTGTAACACAAAGAATACAAAGAGGTGTAGCCTATATGTAGGCAATAAGACACTTGACAAATATAAAAGGGACTAAATGGTACGAAGATTTATTTGATTCTGTGAATATTAACTACAGAATACCTAATTATTGAAAATGAATGGGACATCCAATATTAGCGACTGTTTCAGATCCCTTGTTTATTTGTTTGTTAGATCACTTATTTGTGCGATCTTTTATCACTTATATTCACAATGGTGTATCTTGCACTTTGGGGAATGCGATTTGTTCAGTCATTATAATTATTTTAGTTTATATCACTGTTCAGTGATGGAGTTAAGTGTAATATTGAATTTCTTCTGTGTTTTGTCAATAAACTCATGCAGTACTATAACAGGACACATTTACAAATATCTGAGACGCACTGAAGTGCATAATTTTGTATTTTAGCAATATTTTTTTATTAAAAGATTTTCAAAACTGTAATCAACTGAATTAACTACAAAACAGCCAACATTATTATACACAGCAGAAGGATCCGTTTGACTGCAACTGTTGCATCAGTGCTGTCCATTTGTCGGTAAATATTAAACTAAAAATGATTTATTTTATTATTTGGGTGTTTCTGTGTCCTGGGTTTGATCGTCAAGTCATTCTGGCCATTCCGCTCCACAATCATAGTGGCATTATTATTAAGTTCTTAATATTTAGATACTCGTGCGAGAAGGGGGACTCGCAGTCCTGCAAAGGACAGTGGTACCACACGGATGAAGCAGCAGCCGGGACTCCCATCTACCACTGACTGAGCAGGCTGGGCATGCCTCCCCGTGAAGGACCATGGTCCGCCTGGTCGGGCCGCTGCTTCTCCCGACGTGTCCTGTGTGGGATACACCATTGTTCTTTGGCAGACCCCGGGTTCCTGCTGACGCTCCGCCCATACTGCTCATACAACTCGTGTTCTCCACATATGCCCAATCATCCTTTAGACCAATGTTTCTCAAAGTGCGGCCCCCGTGCCAATGGCGGCCCGCGAAAACATTTCTGGCGGCCCGCGGCCAATCTGTTAACGTCTTAACCAATATATGATCTGAACTAATTGCTTTGGAAAAATTCCGATACACATCTACGTTTAGTGGTCTTTGGCGCCATCTGTAGGCACAAGCCGTAATTACATGTGTTGTCGACCTTGCGATCACTTCATTGCAGCAGCTAGTCCAATTGTATTATGGGAGATGGAACGTTCAGCGCACAGTGCAGAAGTGTTGGTTGGCAACGGTTTCGGAGCACCATTTTGAGTCAGAAGAAGAATAAGAAATAAATATTAGTGCTTGTGGAAGTCGAAGTGTGGAAATAAAGATGGATCAGCGAGAGAAAGAGGCAGAGATGGAGACCGCTCACTCGAGGAAACCGAGAACTGTCAGCGAGGAAAAAAGGCAGTTTCAGGGAAAATGGACTTTGGACTACTTCGTTGAACCTCACGGGTCAGATAAAGTTGTATGCCTCATCTGCAGACAGGTAATCGCAGTGCGAAAAGACTCTAACATCAGGCGCCATTACGAAACAAAACACAAAAATTATGAAAAATTCAGTGGCAAGGATCGCACCACAAAGATGGAACAACTTAAAAGGGGCTACACAGCACAACAGTCAGTCTTCACGCAATTTTCAAAAACCAGCGAAGCAGTAACAGAGGCTAGCTATGTGGTAGCTCATGAAATAGCTAAACGGGGCAAGCCGTTTAGTGACGGAGAATTTGTTCGAGACTGTATGCTAAAAGTGGCAGAGCGTGTATGCCCAGACCAAAAAACAAAGTTCCGTGACGTAAGTTGGTCGAATGACACAGTCACAAGACGAATCGAAGATCTGGCAAATGATTTGAAGGACCAACTGGAGATACGTGTGGAGGGGCTAGAAAAGGGAGCGTTTTCCATCGCACTGGATGAAAGCACGGATATTAAAAAAAAGCACGGACGGATGAAAGCACGGACAAACTAAAATTGTATTTTCATCAGTCCCAATTTCTTACTGTTAATATGACTTTACCCAAACTAATTAAATCTGATAATTAAAAGGATTACAAATGGAATTGAATTTTCAGTCTTTTTTTTTTTTTTTGCCTCCGTCCCTTTGGTGGCCCTCGGTTCAACTTTGGATTCCCAAATTGGCTCTCACCCATCAAAACTTTGAGAACCCCTGCTTTAGACCTATGCAATGACAGCGACATGATGGTATAATTTTTTTATGCATTAAATCTTCAGTATTGTCTTTTTCTGGTCAAATTTATCGCTTTTCGCTTCCTTGTTTTGCTCACAGAGCGCTGTGGTTTCTGATGCCGCGATGCTGTGTATTATCCAATCAGTACAGAGTCAATCCAAAACCCCACCCACACTTCTAGAAGCCAGAGCATGAGGAAACAGAGTGGTGGCTAAACTTTAATTGATAAAAATTACATATTTTGACTAAACAACTCCAGACTCTGGGATGCACACCCTCGTAGCCTCAGCAAAGCACTTATAAAATTTGAGGCCAGTCTGACGAATGGTTCGAGAGGTATGTGAGGAAGAGGCACATAGACACACACGCAGACAGAGATTTTGTGCATTTACAGATAGAAGAAAGCTGTAAATTCACAGACAAATATTTGGACACCCTGGCAGACAGGTTTTGGCCAGCGAGCCATATGTTTGACACCCCTGTACCAGCCCATTAAATATACCTGTTTAGAGGGTAAAGGGCTATCCACACCAAACACAATAATGACAACTGTAAAATTACAGTTTTAAAAATCGTTCTAAATAAGCATCCACACCAATTAATAATGATATCACTCTAACAGCAGAGCCAAATATGAGCTGCACATTCCACAGCGGCTTCACCCTGTCACATATGTTTGTCCTGCTGCAGGATGAGACCGTTTATGCCATTGCTGCAACCAGTAATCTTGAAGGATTTTTTTTTTTTTTTTTTTTTTTTTTTTTTTTTTTTTTTTAACTTAACCAGTACCTTGGGCAGAGGAAAGAAGAAGAAAGGAGGAGGGAAGAAAAAAAAAGTGAAATTATTCACCTGATTTTTCTCTCAACTCGACTCTGGACTTGCACGGTGCAAAGTGGAATCACATGGGTTTGCAAATAATTAATAATAAGATGATAACAATAATGATTTCAGCTTGGATGCATGGAGCTGTTTCAGAGGGCCACTTTATGCATCCAAATACAGCCTATGATCATTTTTCCTCCTCCACCTACTGTGCACTCAGATCCTACTGAAAGCAGGGAGATAAACGTCCCCAGCCTCTGTCATTTATTTCAGCCCTGCTGTCAAAACAGGTGACTGAGATGTTTGGATGTTTTCTGATTGGCTGAAAGTGTTTTTATCGTTAATAAAATCCAGAATTGTAGTTTCGTAGTCTCACATTGTGATAGAATTATTATTTTAGATGCCGTGTGAGAAAACTACAACCCACCAAAGTGGCTAGTGTAAGTGGCTGTCTTACCAGCCACTGGTGAAATGTACCTGCCACTGGCAGGTTGGCAGGTGTTAATGTCAAGCCCTGCACACATACAGTATATACATACAGTATATTGATATACATAACACATACACTACCGTTCAAAAGTTTGGGGTCACCCAGACAATTTTGTTTTCCATGAAAAGTCACACTTTTATTTACCACCATGAGTTGTAAAATGAATAGAAAATATAGTCAAGACATTGACAAGGTTAGAAATAATGATTTGTATTTGAAATAATAATTTTTTCCTTCAAACTTTGCTTTCGTCAAAGAATCCTCTATCTGCAGCAATTACAGCATTGCAGACCTTTGGCATTCTAGCTGTTAATTTGTTGAGGTAATCTGGAGAATTCTGACGCAATGAGCAAACACATTGTACCATTAGAACACTGGAGTGATAGTTGCTGGAAATGGGCCTCTATACACCTATGTAGATATTGCACCAAAAACCAGACATTTGCAGCTAGAATAGTCATTTACCACATTAGCAATGTATAGAGTGTATTTCTGATTAGTTAAAAGTTATCTTCATTGAAAAAACAGTGCTTTTCTTTCAAAAATAAGGAAATTTCTAAGTGACCCCAAACTTTTGAACAGTAGTGTATACTGTATACACACATTCTATGAGACCTATACCATAAACCAATCCACTGACCTCATCTTTCTTGTTTTGCTATCGATCCAAGTAACAGCTACTGCAGCTAGATATACAGTATATGAGTCATCAAGTAATTTGAAGCAAAAAAAAAAAAAAAAAAGTGCCCACCCCTATCCTTTAACAAGCCTGGTGAGGGATCTGCTTTTAAAAATAAGGAGCTGTAAGGATTTGTTCTTTGTTCCCTACTAAGGAGACAATTAGGGTGAATGCATTACTTCCTGCCTTTCAAGTGTCAGGCGGGCTCCCACATACTGGATGAAAGAATTATGTCAGAGATAATATAGGTCTTCTATGTCATACAGGCTTTCCACTGACATAAATCACAACACATGGTGTGTTGTTTCTAAGCTGGCTGAGCAGTGAAATCAGACAAAGTGCTTGAAGTTCAGTTGATAAATAACTTCACGACACCACAAACAGTTCAGTGTCCAAAGGCAGCTTTGACAAATATCTGGGAGCTTTCCTCTTCACTTGACAAATATATTACACTGTGTGACTATTTAAATCCACTACTGAAAAACTGAATTGAATTTGAAGAGCTGAATAAAGAAAATGAGAGAGAGTGTCACGATTTGCCCCTCTGAGCAGAGAGAAATGGACCCATGCGCCAACTGTAGTTTGTGGCATTTATTAACAAAAACACACAAAGTTCCAAAGGTGCACCAAAGCAAAAATCCAAGCACAGATAATAAGGTAACTCACACGCAGGAATGAATTCAGAATAAGCTCACCAGAGCTGGGTTAGGGCTCTGGTGGCGAGGAGGAAGAGGAATCTTAATACTGCCACGACAAGACATGAAAATGCAGTCCTTAAATATGGTCAGAAAAAACAGCACAAGTGATGACAGGTGTGGGGTCACATGAGCGGGCAAAAAAGTAACAATGATTGATGATTAGGATCAGCTGGGAGAGATGAGAGGAGTGGCTGGATTTGACAGCTGACAGGGCGACGCCCACACAGAGCACAAAACTGGAAACACCACTGGCAGCTGTCAACCCTGAGAAAGAACACCACAGTACAATTATAAAGAAGAAACATCACCAAATGCAGACTAATAAATAATTACAAATTGATACGAAACATGGGCGCAACAAAACTGAAACATAAACAGAAAAATAGAAAACAGTACGAGAATACCGAAACTCAAAAGGCACAAAATACAACAAATGTATACACACATGGACAAAATTGTTGGTACCCTTCTGTTAATGAAAGAAAAACCCACAATGGTCACAGAAATAACTTGAATCTGACAAAAGTGGTAATAAATAAAAATTCTATGAAAATTAACCAATGAAAATCACACAATGCTTTTGAATTGTGGTTCAACAGAATTATTTTAAAAAACAAACTTATGAAACAGGCCTGGACAAAAATGATGGTACCCTTAACTTAATATTTTGTTGAACAACCTTTTGAGGCAATCACTGCAATCAAACGATTTCTGTAACTGTCAATGAGACTTCTGCACCTCTCAGCAGGTATTTTGGCCCACTCCTCATGAGCAAACTGCTCCAGTTGTCTCAGGTTTGAAGGGTGCCTTCTCCAGACTTCTTTCATTAACAGAGGGGTACCAACAATTTTGTCCACGTCTGCATGACGTGGCCAAAAACTCCCCAGTTGATTTAAGATGTACAAAGGATTCCACCTCACAAGGTGGCAGATGCGTATAACTTACTGCTCTTGCCTTGGAGGACTTATGGCGGCCATAGAAACACCCTTCTGGACACCAGAGAAGAAATTTTTAGACAAACAAATGTGGACATTACCAATTGCCGTGGACGTACTTGATCACAGACGGAGGAGCCATTTGCTCCCAAATTTGCCAACTATGATTCTAAAAAGAGATTATTTAGCTTATGAAAGTAAATGTTTACATTTTGTTATAACAGAGGGTGGGTGAAGCTGGTTGATGTTGACCTGCTGCCGCCCCCAGGCCATGTGACTACACAACAATCGCGCCGGTTCCATGTCATCATGTAAGAAACTGCGGCGGAATAAAAACAAAATTGAGGTGGGATAATCAAGAGTTTCTGCATGTGGAAAAGCGCAAATGACCAACAGAAGACAAAATAACGACCAGGATGGACGAAAATGGACGAAGCGAGAGCTGCCTGGCCAGCGGTATGTCTGACAAATTTCTTTGACATTCTACTAATGTTCTGGTTCATATACTTTGAAGAGAAGATAACAAAAAAACCCCAAAACAAAACCAGTCACAAGAAAACAAAACCATCTTTTATGTAAATATGTCCAAAAGTCCATTTTTGACCGAGTTATGTAACTGGTTATGGCTGCGTTGCATTATGCAAATTAGATGCATAAATTTACTCCTATCTCAAACTTTGGATCATATTCTACGTCTTTCTGCTTGACAGTAAGCCATTATCTCTTACCACTTTCAAGTTATAGTCTTGGAAATCTCTGACATCTGAACTGAATATTTTCTTGAAAAAAATCTTGACCACTAGGGGCTTATGGCACCACGTGGCAGTCATATTAATAATGTGCTCTGAAATGCACTTTGCACATATAAATGTGTATTAATGTTTAAAAAATGATGTACATGTTTCCAAAGGATATCTTTGAAAAATAAATTTGCATGCTTTGAATTCTATACAAGTGGGTCACGAGTTAATGACCATGGGAAAATGTGGGTCCCAGGGTGAGACCAGCTGAGAACCACTGCTCTAGAGAGAATAGGAATGAAAGTCAGTTGAAGCAAAACGGAATACGTGAGCATGAACGAGAGGGAGGCAGGTACAACAGTGAAGATGGAAGGAGTAGAGGTAGTGAAAGTAGATGAGTTTAAATATCTGGGGTCAACCATTCAAAGCAATGGAAAATGCATGAGAAGTGAAGAAGACAGTGCAGGCAGGGGGGAGTGGGTGGAAACGTGTGTCAGGGGTGATTTGTGACAGAAGAGCAGCAGCAAGAGTGAAAGGGAAGCTTTACTAGAGAGTAGTGAGACCTGCTGTGATGCATGGTTTGGAGACAGTGGTGCTGACAAAAAGACAGGAGATGGCGCTGGAGGTGGCAGAGTTGAAGATGCTAAGATTTTCATTGGGAGTGTCTAGGAGGGACAAGATTAGAAATAAGTATATTAGAGGGACAGCGCAGGTTGAGCAGTTTGGAGACAAAGTGAGAGGCAAGGCTGAGATGGTTTGGACAAGGGATAGTGATTCAACGATTCAAAGATTTTTATTTGTTGATAGTTCTGTATGTAAAGGACATACAGTAGAATTGAAATGCTGTTTCTCTCTCTCTCTTAGGGGTGTGTGAAATATATGACAAGAAGGAATAAAGGTGGAAAACAACAACAATCTATGTACAGTAATGCTACCCGTAGTGCAAATAAAGGTTAAAAAAAAAAACGCAGCAATTCTATGTACAGTAAACCGTAATACCGGTACATTGCAAGTTCAATGTGGTAACGGGTGCAGACAGTGACAGATTGTCATTGCAATACTGATCATGTGCAGACCAGACAGCAGCAGGTATGGCATTTGTGTAAATGGCTGCAGTAAGGTGCAAGATAGCAGCAGATGTGGTACTGTTGGTGTGCCAAATCTTTCTTTGCAAACAGCTGAGGTAGAGTTGCTGTGTGGGTGAGTGTGTTACAATCCAGCGGCAGGGGGCAGGGGTGGGGATCGGGAGTGGGCAGAGTTCAGGGTCCTGATGGTCTGGTGAACAAAGCTGTATAGTAGTCTTGTGGAGCAGGCCCGATGGCTCCGGTACCTTCTCTCTGAGGGCAGGGGGCTGAAAAGGGAGTGTGAAGGGTGTGAGGTATCACCTGCAATGTTGATGGCTCTGCGGGTGAGGTAGATGTCCGAGAAGGAGGGCAGAGGGACACCGATAATCTTGCTGGCTGCTTTTACTGTGCGTTGTAGAGTCTTCCGTACCACACAGTAATGCAGCTGGTGAGGATGCTCTCAGTGGTACTCCAGCAGAATGAGCACATGATGGGGGGTAGGACTCGTTCGTTCCTCAGTTTGCGGAGGAAACAGAGGCGAGTTTGAGCCTTCTTGACCAGTGATGTGGTGTTGTTAGACCAGGAGAGGTCCTCAGAGATATGCACCCCCAGGAACTTAATGCTGCTCACCCTCTCCACAGCTGCTCCATCGATGATCAGACAGGGATGCTGTGTGTGTCTTCTCCTGAAGTCGACCACAATCTCCTTGGTTTTTCTGACGTTCAGGAAGAGGTCGTCTTTACACCAGTGGACCAGTTGGCTCACTTCATTTCTGCAGTTGGCCTCGTCATTGGCCCACCGCCACTGTTCTGTCCGCAAACCTGATGTTGTGGTTGGTGCTGTAGGCTGGTACACAGTCATGGGTCAGCAGAGTGAAGAGCAGTGGGCTGAGCATGCACCCTTGTGGGGCCCCTGTGCTCAGTGTGACGGTCTTGGAAGTGTTGCTGCCAACTCGCACATTCTGTGGCCTGCCTAAACCAATGCATTTAGTTATGTACAACAACCTCGGTGTATTCCTCTGTTTGTGTGTTCATTGTGAGTGGCTGCATGCTTGAAAATGTCCCAGTCTGTGGTGCTAAAGCAGTCTATCAAAGCATCGGAGGCCCCCTCTGGCCACACACGTACCTGCTTTTTAGTTGGTCTGATGGCTTCCACTCTGTCTGTATGCAGGCCTTAGCAAGATAGTGATGTGATCAGAGAGACCAATGTGGGGGAGGGGAGAGGCCCTGTATGCACTCTTGTGGGTTGTGTACACCAAGTCTAGCAAGTTGTCTTCTCTTGTTGGAAAGTCCACATGTTAGTGTAGTTTTGGTAGGAGGGCCTTTAAATCTGCATGGTTGAAGTCTCCTGCTGTGATGAGGAATCCGTCTGGATGCGCTGTTTGTGTCTCACTTATAGCCTGAGTGAGTTCATCTATTGCTTTGCTTCTCTCGCCGGTGGCGGTGGGTGGGACATACAGTACAGAGCGACTAGCAGGATGGATGCAAATTCTCTCAGAAAGTAGAACGGTCAGCACTTGATCATAAACTCCACCAACGGAGACCAGTGTTTGTGCACAACAATCGCATCACAGCAACAAGCACCACTGACGTAAACAAACATGCCTCTTCCTCGGGTTTTCCCTCCTTCCATTAACACCCGATCAGCGTGGAGGCATGTTAGCCCCGCTACATGAATAGTAGAGTCCGGGATATTGTCATTTAGCCATGTTTTCTTAAGGATAAAAACACAGCAGTTAAGCGCATCAGGCTGCGTAGATCTCAAGAGCTGCATGTTGTCTATTTTGTTGTCTAGTGAGCGTACGTTGGCCAGAATGAGGGCTGGAATCGGGAGTCTGTATTGGCTAGCAGCTAGCTTAAGTCAGATTGCTCCATGCTTACCTTGTTTTGACTTTTTCACGCATGAACTACGGTGTCTCCATTTGGGATGAGATGCAGCAGGCGAGTCCAGGGGTGTGGAATTCTGGCGGAGAAGTCCTAGGCAATGGAGTTCCTCTGCAACACTCCGTCAAAGATGTAGTGTTTGGTCATATTCCTCACCTCTAGAAGGTTGTGGTGACTGTAGCTTGTGCACAACATCACATGTGGACATTAAACACATGAATATAGACTTAGGTGCCGTTTAAAACGACACTAAACAGCACAAACACAAAGTGAGAGGGGAAGCCGCTGCGTGTTCACGTGCCGCCTAGTGTAAGGATGTTGAAGATGGAGCTGCCAGGCAGGAGGAAAAGAGGAAGACCACAGAGAAGATTCATGGATGTAGTGGAGAACATGGAGAGGGTTGGTGTTACAGAGGAAGATGCAAGGGATAGGGTGAGATGGAAACAGATGATCCGCTGTGGCGACCCCTAAAGGGAGCAGCCGAAAGATGAAGAAAAAAAACTGAAAAATGTTCCCACCTTATTTATTTCTACCCAGCTGCCACAGCAGGTGTTGAACCAGAAAACTGAAGGGCAGACATTAGTGTACATCCAGGCTTCAGAAAGAAAGGCTTAAATTAGTTTGTTCAGCTGGAAACTCTAAAGATCAAAGGAGCACTGCTGTTTGTGCTTATGACACATGTCATGTTACAGTAAAGTGGTACCCCAGAGAAAGATGATAGTGGGACATCATACACAAAAAAGTCTACAGTTGCCTCAGTTTACCATCACAATGACCAACTCTAAAGTTTCACTCTACCTTGCACAAAAGAAAACGGCTGACAGTTGCAGGTCACTGCAGTCTCTGGTGTTAGTGAATTTGATTTAGTGTGGATGTAATGGGAGAATGACATCTTTTTTTTCTCTGAAGGATGTAAGCTGATGACACATTAGGATGATGTACTGAATAAGCTTCATGGGGGTCCTCGATTGGAAATTGGCTCCTGTAGAGGAGCTGATGCTAGCATTAATCCCATGTCAAGTGGCACAAAAGATGTGAGACTGAAATGGGTTCAGTGTGTGTGTTCGTGTTTATGTAGACTACAGCTTAATTGGCTACACCAAAAAAAGATCCATGTTTTTGATGACATTCTCATGCTGAAGCCCAATTTGGACTAGGTTGAATGATACTAATTCCTTTAGAAGATGATTCCACATCACTGTAGGGTTGATATGATGCTACTACTGAAAACAGTCCTTGACAGTCCAGAGCCAATTCGAGTTATATGCACGATTTTAAACTATCGTTACAGATACCTTTATAAATGGTTAGAACATCGTACGAACGATTTCTGAACCCTTCCATACAGCCTTCTGAAGGCAGCCGTAGGAGCATCCAGCATTTGTAGACAGTTCGTAAGTTCGTGGCCAGGTCCATGATGAGGGGTTTTCGTGGCGGCCGTACAAACACCACAGGAACAACACAAGATGTTGGCTGTAAGTATGCCTCAAGAACACCTTAAGTTGTTCTTAAGGCCCCTTACTGCGGTCATAGGAAACGCCGTACAAATTCCATTCAAACGGAGATTTGTACAGTGTGCGTAAGGCAAAAGTGAGGCACTCATAAGGTAGAAGTACATGATTTGTGCAACAGTTGTGCAGACAAAATGTGCCAAAAGCTGTAAGATCTTCCTACCAATGGCTTGAGTGCCGTGAGCTGCACAAAAATTTTCGTAAGATGATAGTAAGTATGCCGTAGGAAGATCCCAAGGCACCCTTACGAAGAACGTAAGAACTCTAGGGCCACTGTACGACAGAAAAGCACCTCATTTCTCAAGAATGCCTCAAGTTGCTCTTGTAAATTGAATGGCAGCTGTAAGAAACTATGCCGAACCCATCGAACCCATCATTCGTAAGAATCTTTGACCGTAGCTTTAGAGAGAAATTAGCTTCAATCAAACTGCATCCACAGGATCTGATGTTACTTTACAAAACAAAGAAAGTCATTCAGCCTCCTTTAATAAAAGTTGTAAATACAAACTTAGCTTTCTGGGTGCCAGAGTAATAAAGGCCAGTTGTCTTTTCAACCTACTAGATGAAAGTGAATGGGTAGAAAGGTGAAATGCCCACTGATGGGTCAGCACAGCAAAGGAGTGATCTATAAAACGTAGTCTGGAGCTGGACAAGAACTTAGCTTGGAAACTGCAATATATGATACTGCATTGGTCAACATATGGCAAGATCATGAAAATATCGTATTATGGCCCAAGTATCGTGACAATATTGTTAGGGATGCACAATCATATTAGGACATAATCGCATCGGCCAATAAAACACTGAAAATTATTATTATTGGCACTGGCATAAATTAATATTTACAACCGATAAACTGTAACAGCGGACAGTCAGGAGTGACACTCTACTGCTGACGTTATGCTTTTCCTGTGGTATAAGGGAATGACATCACATCAGGTGAGCACAACAAAACAATCATATCTGCCTCTACGACAGCCATGCAAGGAGGGGCAAAAACACAAAACATACTGGCAAAAACTATTTTCAAAATAGTTAGCGGCAAAAATCTAATATTGAGCATCCCTAAATAGCTTATTGGGGGGCCCTCTGGCGATTCCCACACCTATTAATAAATTTAATTGATAATTCTCCTTTGAGATGCTCCAATTTGCAAAGGCTATATTTCCAAACAATCACTCTTTAATCAGCAGTCTTTTGCAGTAGTGCTAATATATTTGCAAGCTCAACAAGCAAATAAAGGCTGGATCCTTATTTTTTTGTGCACAAAAACACACACAAGTAATTTGCCTATTAACAAGGTAGACTTGCATTAGGTAAGACAAATGGAACAGCAGTAATGGCACCTGTAAATGGGCCTCTGTACCCTTATGTAGGTGTTCCATTACAAACCATTTATGTTTTATGATTAATGTTTCCATTATTGTTGTTTACAACATCTTTCATCAATCAAAAGCTGTATTAAATGAAAGCAGACTCTTAAAATTCTTAATAACCCCGAACTTTTAAGAGATAGTACCTCTAATCGAATCGGTCAGAGTTCAGCCTAAGTAAAAGAAGCCATAAGGTTGCAGTTATCTAATCATTAAGTAGCAGTGTCAATACAAAGGGCAGCTGGTTAAATAGTCTCATCTTGCAAATGCTGCCTTCAGTGATATTCCCAATAGAAACACAGATGTCTCCTGAGCAATTTTCTTTTACAATTTTGTGACAGAGAAATCCCTGCTGTAGAATCCAGATGTATACTTTATTATTAGAGTAAATTCATTGAAAAATGACCCCAAACTCAAAAGCAGTTTGATCCAAGATGTAGATTATCAGTTTTTCAACACTTGGGGCTGTATTACAGTGGCACAGTACATAATCAATTGTCTGAGGTGTGCAGTACATTTACAGCGGATATAAAAAGTCTACACACCCCTGTTCAAATGCCAGGTTTTTGTTTTGTAAAAAAATGAGACCAAAATAAATCATTTCAAAACTTTTTCAACCATTAATGTGACCTATAATCTGTACAACCTAATTGAAACCTGAGCCACTGGAGTTAGAGCGGGTCGTCCAATAACCAGAGGGTTGGCAGTTTGAATCCTGCTCTCTCCAACCATCCTGCCATTGTGTCCCTGGGCAAGACACTTTACCCACCTTGCCTCCAGTGTCCATGACACTGGGTATGAATGTGTATAAATGTTCAGTAGAGGTCGGAGAGGCCGTTGGTGCAGATTGGCAGCCACGTTTCTGTCAGTCTGCCCCAGGGCAGCTGTGGCTACAATAGTAGCTTACCACTATCAATGTCTGTCTGGAGTGGATGAATAATGGACTCACTGTAAGGGCTTTGAGATTTCACTTGACATGTAAAGCACCATATAAATCTAATCCATTATTATTATTATTATTATTATTTAGGGCTGTGTGATATGACGATATATATCAGATGACGATATAAAAATGTTTGTTGTTTCATAGAATACTCTATCGTTTATATCATATTTAAAATGCACATACTCACGTTTATTCAGTAAAGCTCTTCACCACTACTTGTCAGCGCCCTGTCTCTCCCCTGCAGTGCATGACTGCGCGCAACAGAACAGGTGAGTGGTTGGCTACGCTTCAGTCTGGTGGATGCTAATAGTAACTCCAAACTACCGGTTCAGATAGCTGCTACTCCTGTTTGCCAGGGATGTGGGAGTGGGACCGTTTTCCATCGTGCTGCATCAGAGAGGATCTTTTTTTTTTTTTTTTTTTTTTTTTTTGTTACTTATTTGTACCCGTAGGTAGACTTGGTTTGCAGTCTGGTGACAAGCCACCGGCTGCTGGTCGCTGCGTGCGCGAGCGCCCTAAACCTACATGTTTTTTTTGGTAAGCGGGAGGAAACCGGAGAAATCCCGGAGTAAACCCGCGCAACACGGGGAGAACATGCAAACTCCACACAGCTCACTGTTGGTCGGGGGCTGGGATCGAACCCACGATCTCATGATCCCCCGGCCGAGGGTAAAACTGTGCTGCCACAGTGCTAAACCACTGCGCCACCGTGCAGCCCACGGTGGCGCACTTTGATCGTTTGCCAACCTCGTTTTAATAGGAGGTAAGTAACGTTAACACCATGTCTAATTATAAAATGCTAAATGACAATGCAAAGTTGTGCTAACTGGAAACATGTAGCAGACCATCGATCGTCTCTTTAACCAAAGAGACGATGGTCTGCTACATGTTTCTTTGGTTTAAATTACTGCTGTTTCTTAAGTTTTGTCTGAAATTGTTTTTATTAAAGCTACAAAAGTGCATAATGGTGGCACACATACAAGCAAAATAAGTAATAAATAAATTAAAATGGGTTGGAGGAGCAAGTTGGCTCTTAACGTATTTGATTTCTAATCATTTTAATTTATCAAGTAGTGATAATAAATAAAGCTAAAGTCATCACAAGTATTACTTACTACATTACCTTTTGTGTCTTTGATTTTCAGATCATGACCAATCTGAAATATTTTTACTAAGAAGCAAATGGGTTAAATCAGGCCAGAATGGCAGTCTTTAGGCTGCAGATCTACACTTAAATTTTCATTGATGTAAACTAATAGCTAATTTATATCTGTAGATGGCAGCCATGGGTAATTTTCTCATTTTCAGACATTTTTTATGTTCTGTTTTTTGTGCTTGTTTGCTATTCTCCTCTGGCTCAGGAAATATTTAACTTACTGATGTTTACTTTTTATTCATATGACTTAGAAGAAAAACCTGAAATTTATGAGAATCGAGTCTGAAGTGCATGTTACAAAACTATTTTATAACACTGCAAAATTATGAGGGGAAAATGGTACATGTAAAAAAAAAAAAAAGTAAAAAAAAGAGATGGTCCTTTTATGTGATTATCTAAACTGTAGAATTTACAGAAAATGTATATCATGATATATATCGTTATCATGATATACAATGACATATTGTGATATGAATTTTTTGCAATATTGCACAGTCCTAGTATTATTATAAAAACAAACTGAATCTTAAGTGGAAAAATAAAACAACAACCTGGTTGCATAAATATACACACCCTGTAATAACTGGGAACGTGGCTGTGTTCAGAATTAATCAATCACATTCAAACTCATGTTAAATGGGAGTCAGCACACACCTGCCATCATTTAAAGTGCTTCTGTTTAACCCTAAATAAAGTTCAGCTGTTCTAGTAGGCTTTTCCTGACATTTTTGTCATCACATCTTGCAGCACAAGCCATGGCCTGCTGAGAGCTTCCAAAGCATCAGAGGGATCTCATCGTTCAAAGGTATCAGTCAGGAGAAGGGTACAAAAGACTTTCCAAGGCATTAAATACCATGGAACACAGTGAAGAACAGTCATCATCAAGTGGAGAAAATATGGCACAATAGTGACATTACCAAGAACTGGACGTCCCTCCAAAATTAATGAAAAGACGAGAAGAAAAGTGGTCAGGGAGGCTGCCAAGAGGCCGACAACATTGAAGGAGCTGCAGAAATTTCTGGCAAGTACTGGCTGTTTAGTACATGTGACAACAATCTCCCATCTTCTTCATATGTCTGGGCTATGGGGTAGGGTGGCAAGATAGAAGCCTTGTCTTACGAAGAAAAACATCCAAGCCCGGCTACATTTTGCAAAAACACATTTGAAATCTCCAAAATGCATGTGAGAAAATGTGTTATGGTCCAATGAAACCAAGGTTGAACTTTCTGGCCATAGTTCCAAAAGGTATATTTGGCGCAAACACAACACTGCTCATCACCAAAAGAACACCATACCTACAGTGAAGCATGGTGGTGGCAACATCATGCTTTGGGGCTGATTTTCTTCAGCTGGAACTGGGGCCTTAGTCAAGGTGGAGGGAATTATGAACAGTTCCAAATACCAGTCAGTGTTGGCACAAAACATTCAGGCTCCTGCTAGAAAGCTGAAGAGGAACTTCATCTTTCAGCACGACAATGACCAAAAGCACACATCCAAATCAACAAAAGAATGGCTTCACCAGAAGAAGATTAAGGTTTTGGAATGGCCCAGCCAGAGTCCAGACCGGAATCTGACCGAACGTCTGTGGGCTGAAGAGTGCTGTGCACAGGAGATGCCCTCGCAATCTGACAGATTTGGAGCATTTTTGCAAAGAAGAGTGGGCAAATATTGCCACATCAAGATGTGCCATGCTGATAGAATCCTACCCAAAAAGACTGAGTGCTGTAATATCTTAGTCTCATTTTTTACATCACAAAAATCTGGCATTTGAACAGGGGTTTGCAGACTTTATACCCACTGTATGTGCTTTTCCAAGTTCATTTCACTATTACAGCAGTGCAAAAATGAATTTTCCACCTGGCACAAAATGCGAAGAGGCTGTCCTAATGCTCTTCCTTATTCAGAGGTCTGTTTGGGGCATAACGTGAAATAAACTTTAGCGCAGTGCCCCCTGTAGTTCCTAGCCGGCCCCACCTTAGAAGCACTAGACATCTCTCTAGGTTCGGTTAGTAGTTACTCTACTAACTTGCAGAGGTTAAACAGGTAACACTTTTATTTACAGTTTCACAGACACAGACAAAACAACAAAATAACAAAAATCAATATTCACATCTTATAGTAGACGGTTATGCTGTTTCATCCCATCTAGCAACAATGCTCTGCACTGTGTGTGTTTATATATTTACATATTTATTCCATCTAGCTACAATGCTCCGCACTGGGTGTGTTTATATTTATATATCTATATATTTATTCCATCTAGCTACAATGCTCCGCACTGTGTGTTTATATATCTACATATTATTCCATCTAGCTACATTGCTCCGCACTGTGTGGGTTTATATATTTACATATTTATTCCACCTAGCTGCAATGCTCCGTACTGTGGGTGTTTATATATCTACATATTTATTCCATCTAGCTACAATGCTCCGCACTGTGTTTATATATTCATATATTTATTCCATCCAGCTACAATGCTCTGCACTGTGTGTCTGTGTGTGTGTATATATATATATTTTATAGTAATATGTACATATGTATATTAGCTGCTCTTGCTTGCTTGCTTTTTTTCTTGCCTTCTGATTGTTGCTCTGAGTGTTGCTATCCCTGTGCTGTTGCAATCCTGGAATTTCCCCGTTGTGGGACTAATAAAGGCTCAGCTTATCTTATCAATTTTCCTTTCTTTTTAACATGTGAGCAGCACTGCGGTTTCCATAAATAAAGGAAAGAAAATGGAACTCCCAAAATAAATAAAAGAAAACCAAAATAGTTTGTCCTTCACTTCACTTATGCGGAATGCAATTGCTCCCTTAATCAAGGAACCAGGAAAAAGAGTTCAGTTCTGTGCGCAACAGCTCTGTCTGGTGTTCTGTGTCTTGGGAAAATGTTTCGTGTGTGGGAATTCCTACAACTACGGGCAGTGTTGTAATGTGTTCAGAGCTTATCTGGTATCGATTGAATGGGGAATCAGATAATCTGGTGTCCTCCTGTGGTTAAGTCCTACGGCTGGCCAGGCTGCATCCATAACCATCCACAAGTTCATTGGGCTGGGCTCGCCATCTTGGTTTCCAGGTTCTCTCAGGGATAACAACTGGCTGGGCCAGGCTCGCCATCCCAGAATCCAGGTTCTCTCAGGATATCTAACAATCAATCTACACAAATAGTGCAAACAATGAATAATCTGTTTCTCTCCATTCATATCATGAGTACTCATCAATTTCTTCAGTTCAGCTTTCTTTACATTCAAACTAATGTTCTTAGTTTGCTTTGTATTTAAGTTACCAAGTATATTGGAAACCCTCTTTATATAACATTTCTTGGTATTCATTTATCATGAAATACAATTTGCCATTACATTTTAATTAGACAAGGTCTTTGTTTTGAATTGCCTCAAAAATGAGTACTTTTATCATTAAATAAATTTCATTGTAAATTTACTTCTTGCATGAATACATTTTAACCATCAAAATGAATTTAACTTGCTTTCATTTAACCAACAAGTATTTTATAACTTTGCAAAACAGAAATTGCAACTTTAAACATTCAGCATGTGTTAATTTGTCCAAATAAAACCATTTGCATATAAACCACTGAAAAACAGTAATTCTGTAAAGTTTCACATCATGTCACAGTCCAGCTAATACAGACTAATGAGTTAGCAGTTAGTTTGTACCAATTGCCGCTAGCATAATGTAAGCTTATCCCAATCGCGGTTTAGCATTAGCCGTATGCTGCCTCCATGAATTAAAGTTGAAGCTCCCATTACAGCATTTCATGTAAGTGAGTTTGGTTCCCTCTAGTGGTGTAGTGAAAGCATCGTTCTGAACTGATACACAAAGTGTTGCACATGCGCAGTAATGATATAACGGGAGACCGGTCAGAGCGTCACTCAATGTATGAACGTTGTGAATGTTGTTTAATTATCGGCGCCTTGGACATCATTAGTCCGTGAGTATCTGCATGGTTTGACAGTGTTAACAGCTACAATGAGAACTGCCTGGTTGCATTGGTGTATTTTAAGCAACTGTCTAGCCCGTTGCCAACATTGTTACCAGCTAAGCTAGAGCTAATGCTAACATGTGCTAAGCTAAACACGGTGACTATATCATTGACGGTGTGTATATGTTTACTTTGTTGCAGTTTTACACGGATGTAGGAACGAATGTAAACGGATGTAAAACCAAAAAGACGAGTGTACATCACGTTGAGTTCCTTGTGGGGTAGCTTCAATAAACGAGATAAAAGGAAACATCTTGTCATCATTGAGGCCTGCACCACACGTGTTAGCTTGCTGTCTACCAGATGATAACTGGGAAACTCGATGGGAGGGCAGTAAAGTAAAAGGACTACAGCGCGGCGGGCCCAATAAACAAACAACAAGCAGCAAATGAGCCTCAGGGCGGGAGAGCAGCACCAGCTAACTTCCCAACTCAGAAGTGAAGTTATGGAGACCGATCACACAGCTCCCTTGGCTATAGCTGTACAAGGTAGCTCGTTATATTCACGCAGCTCCAAGTCAAGCAAGGCTTCTTCAGCTACCTCCTCAGCCATAAAGGCTAGAGCCAAAGCAGATGCTGCACGGGCTAAATTAGCTTATTCAGAGAAAGAAGCAGCCCTCATCACGCAGAAAGCTAATCTTGAAGCACAGAAAGCTAATCTTGAAGCACATATGCACATTCTGAACCATCAGAAGGCTGCTGCAGCTGCAGAAGCTGAAGCTGCGGCCTATGAAGAAGCAGAGCAATGTGCAAGAAGTGAATTCAGTCAAGCACTAATGGACTTGCCAGTTGGCTCAGCACAACGCACATCTGAGTATGTACAGAAGCACCTTAATATGCGCTTTGAGGAAACTCCACCTAAAACTGATCCAGTCACCCCCTCTAAGATCCAGTGTGAACAGTTTGAAATGGCCACAAATGTACCATTTATCTCATCTAATGCTGTAGATGGTAAGAGTAGGGTCCGTGTCAACATGAAGGAGGAGCATGGAGCTGCAGAGACAATTAATCCCCCGACGTTACGGCCCTATTATGCCCCCGCAACACATTACACGGAAGCACAAAGCATTCAGGATCTGACCAAATACCTCACACGCCGGGAGATGTTGAGCACGGGACTCCTACAGTTTGATGACCTCCCAGAGAATTATTGGGCATGGAAGGCATCTTTCCAGAATGCCATACAAGACCTCAGCCTCTCACACCACGAGCAATTGGATTTGATGATAAAATGGCTTGGCACAGAATCAGCAGAACAAGCAAAGAGGATCCGCTCAGCACATGTCTTTAACCCAAAAGCAGCCCTCAACTTAGTCTGGGAAAGGCTAGAAGAGTGTTATGGGTCACCCGAAGCAATAGAAAATGCACTGTTAAAAAAGCTTGATGATTTTCCCAAAATCAGCAACAAAGATGCACTCAAGCTGAGAGAACTTGGTGACGTTCTACAGGAAATCGAATGTGCAAAGGATGGCGGATACCTACCTGGGCTCGCATACCTGGACACAGCCTGTGGAGTGAATCCTGTTGTAGAGAAACTGCCCTACAGCCTACAGGAGAAGTGGATTGCAGCAGGCGCCAAATACAAAGAAACACACAAAGTCGCCTTTCCTCCTTTCAGCTTTTTTTCCAGTTACGTCAGACAACAGGCCAAAATAAAACGACCCAAGTTTCAGTTTTTCTCCACCGGCCCACATGAACACCAGAGTTGAAAAAGCCCCCAAGTTCGCCAGTAAGCTCCTCATCAGTGTCCACAAAACGGACATCCCACCAGCTTCACCCGCAGCTAAAGGTAGCCACACACATCAAAGAACAGAAAGCCCAGATAAACAATGTCCCATACACAGAAAGCCACACCCATTAAAGAAATGTAAAACATTTAGAGCAAAACCAATAGAAGAACGCAAACTGTTCTTGAGAGAGAATCATATCTGCTTTAAGTGTTGTGGGTCCACTCAGCATCTGGCAAAAGACTGTAAACAGTCAATCCAGTGCTCTGACTGTGGTAGTGATAGACATGTAGCAGCACTACATCCTGGCCCCTCTCCTCCTCCCATGGAACCTCAGGAAGCTGAGACGGATCATGGCGGGGAGTCCCATGATTATGAGGGCACACTAGTCATGTCTAGATGCACAGAAGTTTGCGGTAATGCAGAAAACCCACAATCCTGCTCAAAAATTAGCCCTGTGTTAGTTTATCCTGCAGGACACAGAAGAAACCCAGAAAATGTATGCAGTGCTCGATGAACAAAGCAACAGATCACTCGTTAAATCAGAGTTTTTCCAGCTGTTCAACATTAGAGCACCTTCCGACCCTTACACACTGAAAACGTGCTCAGGGGCTACTACGGTTTGGGGGCGGAGAGCTTCAAACTTCATGATAGAACCAATGGATGGAAAGGTACAGCTCCAGCTTCCAAACTTGATCGAGTGTGACATGATCCCCGATGACAGGAGGGAGATTCCATCTCCAAAGGCCGCACTTGTGCATCCACACCTGAGAAAAGTCGCAGACAAAATTCCACCTGTAGATGAACATGCTCCCATCCTCCTACTGCTGGGAAGAGACATCCTACAGGTACACAAGGTGAGAGAACAAATAAATGGGCCCCACAGTACTCCCTATGCACAGCGCTTGGACTTGGGATGGGTTATTGTGGGAGAAACGTGTTTGGAGACAGCACACAAGCCTTCTTCTACCGTTAACGTGCTAAAGACACATGTGCTCTACAATGGTCGTGCATCATCCCTCAGCCCATGCCCAAACACATTTCTTGTCAAAGAGGTTTCAGGTTACTCCACCTCACGCCCCAACAGCATACTACCATATGCCTTGCAAGGTGAGAGAGACACAGACCACTTAGGAAACACAGTCTTTGATAAAACAAAGGACGACGATAAACCAGCGCTGTCAATAGAAGATCGGGTTTTTATTGACATCATGGACAAAGAAGTAAGAGACTACAGAATGAAAGTGCATGTGTTCGGCAATAGCCCTTCTCCAGCCATGGCTGTTTACTGCATGAGACGTGCTGCAGCTGAAGGTGAGAAACAGCATGGACATGACACAACACAGTTCATAATGAGACATTTCTATGTAGATGATGGATTAGCCTCCACAGCCACACCAGAAGAAGCTGTTGACATCCTGACAAATGCACAAAAGATGTTAGCACAATCCAATCTCAAATTAGACAAAATAGCATCTAATGACTACAGGGTCATGGAAGCCTTTCCGGCGAATGAAAGAGCAAAGGACTTAAAAGACTTAGATCTCAAACGTGACGAGCTCCCACTACAACGCAGTTTAGGGGTGCCTTGGAATCTTGAAATTGACAGTTTTATGTTTCAGGTGTCCATCGACAGGAAGCCCTGCACACGAAGGGGAGTATTAGCGACGGTCAACAGCCTGTATGATCCTCTAGGGTTTGTGGCGCCTATCACGATGCAGGGGAAGAACCTCCTGCGTGAATTGTCAACAGAACATGGCGACTGGGATGAACCATTTCCCGCTGAGAGAGAAGAGGAATGGAACAAATGGAAAGATTCCCTGAAAGACCTAGAAGACCTACAGATACCAAGGTGCTACCTGCCATTGTTGCAGCCTTCTGTTCGAAAAAGAGAGTTATGCATTTTCTCAGATGCATCAACCTTGGCAATCGGAGCAGTAGCATACCTGAGAACCACCAACAATGAAGGTCAGTGCCACTCAGGGTTCATTATGGGTAAATCTAAAATGGCACCACGCTCTGCACACACCATCCCTCGTTTGCAGCTATGCACAGCTGTTCTAGCTGTTGAGATGTACGAGCTGATCAGGGATTAGACAGACACTGCAATGGATGCTGTCAGGTTTTATACAGACCGTAAGATTGTTCTCGGATACATAAATAACACAAAAGGGTTCTACGCATATGTGGCAAACCGTGTAACCCGCATCAGAAAGTCAACACTTCCATCACAGTGGTATTGCATAGCAACCAGCAACAGATGGGCTCTACTTTTCACATGCATGTCAACAAGAGCTGTGCACATCCAACTGAATCAATGTCAACGTCCAGTTTTATAAATGCTCTGAGAAGATTCTTCTCCATTCAGGGACCCGCACAGCTTCTGCGATCTGATAGGGGCACAAACTTTATCGGGGCATGTAAGGAACTGAGAATTGAGCGCAGTGACGCAGCATTAACGAGTTACCTACAAGAAAAGGGTTGCAAATGGTTTTTTAACCTACCTCATGCATCACACATGGGTGGATCCTGGGAAAGACTCATTGGAGTTGCCAGGCGGATTTTAGATGCACTACTTCTCAAGAACAAACTACAGCTCACGCATGAGGTACTGAGCACCTTAATGGCGGAGGTTATGGCAGTGATGAATGCAAGACCACTCGTGCCGGTCTCAACAGATCCTGACAATCCAACCATCCTAACCCCAGCAATGCTACTGACCCAAAAAACCAACCCCTTGACAGCACCATCGGGAACCTTTGCTGCACCAGAACTTCATGCATGTCAGTGGAAACAAGTGCAGGCTCTTGCGGATAGTTTCTGGAAACAATGGAGACAAGAGTATCTTGTGACTCTTCAGAGCCGAAGAAAATGGACTGATGAGAAACCGAACATCAATGTTGGAGATGTCGTTTTGCTCAAGGATGGGCAAACACACAGAAATGACTGGCCCATGGGGCGGATTGTGAAGACATTTCACAGAAAGGACAAAGTACGAAAAGCGGAGGTGAAGATAATAAGAGATGGGACTGTTAAAGTGTTTCTGAGACCAATTACAGAAATGGTTTTACTGATAGCAGATGGGGAATAGATATGATATGGTTAACATTGTTATGCACTGTCGTTTGAAATGTTGTAAGGCTAAATAGTGGTAGAATGTTATTGCACCAGACGGGGAGTATGCTGCCTCCATGAATTAAAGTTGAAGCTCCCATTACAGCATTTCACGTAAGTGAGTTTGGTTCCCTCTAGTGGTGTAGTGAAAGCATCGTTCTGAACTGATACACAAAGTGTTGCACATGCGCAGTAATGATATAACGGGAGACCGGTCAGAGCGTCACTCAATGTATGAACGCTGTGTATGTTGTTTAATTATCGGCGCCTTGGACATCATTAGTCCGTGAGTATCTGCATGGTTTGACAGTGTTAACGGCTACAATGAGAACTGCATGGTTGCATTGGTGTATTTTAAGCAACTGTCAAGTCCGTTGCCAACATTGTTACCAGCTAAGCTAGAGCTAATGCTAACATGTGCTAAGCTAAACACGGTGACTATATCATTGACGGCGTGTACATGTTTACTTTGTTGCAGTTTTACACGGATGTAGGAACGAATGTAAACGGATGTAAAACCAAAAAGACGAGTGTACATCACGTTGAGTTCCTTGTGGGGTAGCTTCAATAAACGAGATAAAAGGAAACATCTTGTCATCATTGAGGCCTGCACCACACGTGTTAGCTTGCTGTCTACCAGTCGATAACTGGGAAACTCGATGGGAGGGCAGTAAAGCCGCTAGCTTATGCTAATCGCAGTTAGCTTCAGCCGCTAGCAAGTGGCGATTGTCAATATTTTTGGAGCATTATCGAAATACAATACACACCAGGGTTCAGTAATGTTGAACAACATTTTCATAACTCCAACTAGTTGTGTGAAAAGAATCTAAACGTTAAAGCTAAAGTATGTTCCTTTGTTCATAGAAGCTAGTCATATGTCAGTAAGAACCATATTGATTTGACTCACCGGAGTCTCCAACGACAAACTGCTTAGCAGTTATCGTCTCCCAGTGCTTACAGTTTGGTCTCTAATAACAAAAATAACTTATAAGCACATGAACATTAAGATATTTACACTAAAATGTTATTTTATGGTGTTTTCATACCAGTTTAGTAGAGCGTGTCTGATCTTGGTGACAGGAGCAGGGGAAAAAAGGAAGTCAGGCCACTTGCTGCCCCGTTTTTATAATCAATGGCCACAGTGCCTCCCAAAGGGATGGACAGTGTACTATAAGTCCAAATAAAATACACAGATCTAGTGACCATATTTTCCACGTGGTTACAAAACCAACTTTGCGCTCATTGTCTTTAATAAAAAGGGGCGCAAGTTCAAAGGCTTAACATTAATATGACAGCATTTAAATGGGAGGACAAATCCATTTTGTGCTGAGGACAATGCAGGTTCATTCACAAAGTGAAAATGTGTTTAAGAGCAAGGAGCTTTTAAGGACCTTTTCAACCTCCCTTTTTACCTCCACCCTGCTCGCACTGGGGAGACTTTATCTCAATTATGCACAGATGAGAACTGTGGGCTACAATTCAGAGGTTATGCCAGTCTTTCTCTTTGTTCATGATTTTGACAGAGTTGTAAATTTTCTATTGTAGCGGAACCGGTACCAGCTAGATAGATTTGCTTCAGTGACCCTCATCCACCACCAGAAAAAAGGAACCCTAACTGTGTTGCCTTCTGCTCAGCAACCCCCAACTCATTCTTTCCAGCCCTTTAAACAATGAGGAACAAAGGCTCATTGTTATTCTCTTATCTTAACACCCACACACTGCCACAGGACAAAAGGAAATAAGAATGCAAGGTCAGGCAAACTGAGTCATTGACTGTAAGAATTCTAATCTCTATGAATCTGGACTTCTAATACACCTTACACATGTCTGCCTTTTTGTAAATATCTGCATGCTTTTTGATCAAGTTATTTTAGTTTAGTGAAGCTAGATAATTAACCAAATAGAATCGCTTAGTTGTAGACAAAAGATGCCTTAGGACTAATTATAAGATAAGATAAGATAAGATAAGCCTTTATTAGTCCCACAATGGGGAAATTCCAGGATTGCAACAGCACAGGGACAGCAACACTCAGAGCAACAATCAGAAGGCAAGAAAAAACAACATCTAGCAAACATATGTCCATATTACTATAAATGTATATATATAGACACACAGTGCAGAGCATTATGGCTGGTGGATGTGCAGCAGAAAGTCTAAGCTCTCTCCCCGCGGATGCAGCGGGCCAGCTGGAAGTCTTTGGGCATGATGGTGACCCCCTTAGCGAAGAAGAGACCACCAGGTGGGTCTCGCTGGTCTCCTGCAGAGCCATGACGGCGAAACTCAAGAAACGCAGGACGGTCTTGAAGTCCTGAGCGATCTCCCTCACCAGGCGCTGGACGGGCAGCTTACGGATGAGCAGCTCCGTGGATTTCTGGTAGCGACGGATCTCTCTCAGAGCCACGGACCTGTGACGGCGAGGCCTCTTCACTCTGCCGGTGGCCAGAGCGCCTCTCCGAGCAGCCCTGGTGGCTAGCTGTCTCCTGGGGGGCTTCTTCCTCCAGTAGATTTTACGGGCGGTCTGCTTGGTTCTATAATGCTATTAATTATAGTATTAATATGATGTGCTTGTCTTTTGTTCTCTCCCAGCCAAATCCTACCTCAGTGAATCCCCCTCCCCCACTTCTGTCTTTCAATGTTGGGTAACCATGGCAACAAAGCTGGCCTCCATGCAGTCACTCACTGATTCGTTGAGAGATTCCAAGCTCCTCCCTTCCAGCATGTGGGGAGGGAAGTTTAAGCTCAGAACACATACCTGAAAGCTCTCTCTTCTGGTCCTGGCTCTCCATGTGTCTACACTCTTCTGCAACTCTTTTCTCTTTGTCTGCATCTCTTCTTTTATGTTTTCTGCCCATGCGATTCCCTGCAATTTCTAGTTACTGTTTTGTACAGTTTTGTAGTTCATTTATCTGTAGAGTTTGCCTTTGTTAGATCTAGGGATTAAAGCCTGAGTAGTTTTTGTCTTTTTTTAGAATTTACCTAGTTTGGCCACCGATCAGCAGGAGACTGCACATACCAGCGTTGTATCCAGACCAGCTGCAATTAAAGCACATTGGCGGGTTGAGACCCAGGACCAGGTCTCCCCACTCTCCCTAAAGCAAGCCTGCCTCGAGTGACCTAGGAGTGAAGCCAAACGGATTTTGTGGGCCAAAATCCCCAACAAGGCTCTGAGGAGGACCACCTTCCCTCAGCCTAGAACAACCCTTGCCAGGGCTTCATATCCACAGTAGGCACTCACCTTTTTCACCTCTTCTGTTGTGGTAGTCATGCTGATTTAAATTTGTTCCATCAGAAAAGCAGCTCCAAGCCTGTCGGTCAAACCCCAACGATGATTAGTCTCAGATACTTACTGATTCTGCGCATCTCCACTCTTTCCCTCTCTCTTTAAATCCATTAGAAACCAAATTCTACACTCTAAATTTTTGTAACTAAGCAGTTATCGTCTCCAAGTGCTCACAGTTTGGCCTCTAATAACAAAAATAACTTATAAGCACATGAACATTAAGATATTTGCACTAAAAGGCGATTTTATGGTGTTTTCATACCAGTTTAGTAGAGCGTGTCTGATCCCGGTGAGAGGAGCAGGGAAAAAAGGAAGTCAGGCCACTCACTGCCCCGTTTTTATAATCAATGGCCACAGTGCCTCCCAAAGGGATGGACAGTGTACTATAAGTCCAAATAAAATACACAGATCTAGTAACCACATTTTCCACGTGGTTACAAAACCAACTTTGGCTCATTGTCTTTAATAAACAGGGGCGCAAGTTCAAAGGCTTAACATTAATATGACAGTATTTACGTAAATGGGAGGACAAATCCATTTTGTGCTGAGGACAATGCAGGTTCATTCACAAAGTGAAAGTGTTTAAGAGCAAGGAGCTTTTAAGGACCTTTTCAACCTCCCTTTTTACCTCAACCCTGCTCGCACTGGGGAGACTTTATCTCAATTATGCACAGATGAGAACTGTGGGCTACAATTCAGAGATTATGCCAGTCTTTCACTTTATTCATGATTTTGACAGTTGTAAATTTTCTATTGTAGCGGAACTGGTACCAGCTAGATAGATTTGCCTCAGTGACCCTCATCCACCACCAGACCAAAGGAACCCTAACTGTGTTGCCTTCTGCTCAGCAACCCCCAACTCATTCTTTCCAGCCCTTTAAACAATGAGGAACAAAGGCTCATTGTTATTCTCTTCTCTTAACACCCACACACTGCCACAAGACAACTGGAAATAAGAACGTAAGGTTCTTACACCTTACGCATGTCTGCCTTTTTGTAAATATCTGCATGCTTTCTGATCAAGTTATTTTAGTGAAGGTAGATAATTAACCAAATAGAATCACTTAGTTGTAGACAATATGATGTGCTCACTGTCTTTTGTTCTCTCCCAGCCAAATCCTAACTCAGTGAATCATCCCCCCCCCCCACTTCTGTCTTTCAATGTTGGGTAACCATAGTAACAAAGCTGGCCTCCATGCAGACACTCACTGATTCGTTGAGAGATTCCAAGCTCCTCCCTTCCAGCATGTGGGGAGGGAAGTTTAAACTCAGAACACACACCTGATAGCTCTCTCTTCTGGTCCTGGCTCTCCATGTGTCTACACTCTTCTGCAACTCTCTTCTCTTTGTCTGCATCCCTTCTTTTGTTTTCTGCCCAAGCAATTCCCTGCACTTTCTAGTTACCGTTTTGTACAGTTTTGTAGTTCACATTTTTCTGTAGCGTTTGCCTTTGTTAGATCTAGGGATTAAAGCCTGAGTAGTTTTTGTCTTTTTTAGAATTTACCTAGTTTGGCCACCGATCAGCAAGAGACTGCACATACCAGCATTGTATCCGGACCAGCTGCCCTTATCCAGCACATTGACGGGTTGAGACCCAGGACCAGGTCTCCCCACTCTCCCTGAAGCAAGCCTGCCTCGAGTGACCTAGGAGTGAAGCCAAACGGATTTTGTGGGCCAAAATCCCCAACAAGGCTCTGAGGAGGACCACCTTCCCTCAGCCTAGAACAGCCCTTGCCAGGGCTTCATATCCACAGTAGGCACTCACCTTTTTCACCTCTTCTGCTGTGGTAGTCACGCTGATTTAAATTTGTTCCATCAGAAAAGCAGCTCCAAGCCTGTCGGTCAAACCCCAACGATGACTGGTCTCAGATACTTACTGATTCTGTGCATCCCCTCTCTTTCCCTCTCTCTTTAAATCCATTAGAATCCAAATTCTACACTCTAACTTTTTGTAACTACTTTTTCATTAGAGCTGTGTAAATTTTCTTTAATCTCAGGGTGACTGCACAGAGCTAAGCTTTAAGTACCAGAGCTTAATCATGATAATAATGTGGTGACCTTCGGTGAATGGTATGTTCATATTTCATCCAATCAAGTAACCCCAATTATTGCCATGTTTTATTCTGCTGATCTTAAATGCCTTATGTTTGTGTGTTTAATAAAGAGGGGTTTACCAAAGCTAGAAGGTGTGATTTCTCCTTGTCCATTATTGTAACAACTCAGAGTCAAGAATTCTGCCTCCAGACTATGAGACTGATTAAATATTGCCAATAAAATTACTAACTAATGCTTCATTTATTAATTGCCAAATTCTTAAGCCAAGTGTTTTCAATAGGGTCCTCATCAACCCTGTCCCAAAGAGGAGTAGTCCTCCACCTAGTGTTACAAAGAGGTATGCAAGTATTATTAATAAGCTTTAAACTTAGTTTAATAATTATTGATAATTATATTTACAAATTGTAGGACTCAGTGCTACACTATAATATCATATGATCATTCATCTGACCTTTTCTTTTAAACCAAGAAAGAGCAAGTTGTTCACCTCAGCCGAGGTCCATTAATCTTCTCTGCTGAATGCAAAATTTTTGTTTTAATTCAAAACAACTGTCAGGATATTTTCATTTTGAATTATTCTGTTAAAAGACTGACATCATTAGATAATGATGAATGTCAGTTTTGCGTGCACCTGGTGGCTCTTCTCCAAGGCTGCAGTGACAGGTCTTCCCAGCATAGGGCAGACTGGTCCCACTGCGGTCTGATAGTTAAATTAAAAAACTGAGCCGTAAAGCCACACACCATTTTTTTCCTCTGTAGTGAAAAACTCTGCTGTATCTATTTAACTGTCTTCATTTAACAGAAAACAATGGCTGAGTTTGTGTTTTTCATTAATCGGAATCCGCACACATAAGAATGGACAGGAGATATGACAATAGATTAGTGGACAGAATATTTTGTCACAGAAGAGAGGTTTATACTTTAATGACTGAAAGCATCCCACTATGCCTCCCCTATGTACCGTATCCACACTGGAATGCACACACACTCCATTTATTCATTCCCCTAAAAATTAACAGATTAATGCCTAATCTATAGGCTACACCCCAACGATAAGTCCGCAACTAAAATGGAAATGTGAATGGAATAAAAAAAAAACTTAAGTGTATCATCATATTATAATTAAAATGAGGAGTGATTAGATTATAATTGTTATAATTGTCCAGAAAAATAACTGAAAATCCCAACACATGTAGGCCTGTAACAATAACACATTTTGATGGATGATTAAATTTTCCCCAAAATTATCGTGATAAATGACATTATCGTTGACGTCATAAAGACCATTTTATGCCCCTGATGTAGTGATATAATGATAAGTCTGTGCACAACTTTTCAAAGAGCTTTGAACTTTAATTTATGAACAATATTCTGGAATAGAAATACAATAGAATTCTGTATTCCAGAATTCTATTCTGGAATAGAAATAAAATCTGGAACACTGGAATAGAAATACAATTTCCAAAATAAATAATACATTGTGGTGGACACACATACGTGACCTGCTTTTGGACTCACATTTTAGACCAGAACAAACGCAGAGCTTCCTTGGTGATTACAGGAAGCTGCAAGAGTGTTAGCTTTGGTATGCAAGGCTTGAGACTGTGGGGGTATAATTAAAGGATTAAAGAGGGGATGCATTGTAGACAGTGGGGGTGATATCATGGAGAGAGGATGCATTGTTACTGTCATTATAATGCAATGTGGTCTGTGAGACATGTGACTTGTGAACTGTAAGAGTCCTGGTATTTAAGGACGAGAGTTCCCTGTGTGGCTCTCTTTTTTCTGCTTCGTGATGTTGGAGATGTGAATAAAGCTGACTCGAGAGAGAACTCTGCCTCGTCATTCTCACATTTCCACACTGGTGACCCAAGACGTATCATGCAAGAGGAGAATTCCCCCAGGCCAGCCTCGTCAGGAGCCCCCAGCCAAGTGAATGCCACTACAGTCCAGCTACCGGACTTCTGGCAGAACAATCCACGCTCCTGGTTCAATGTGGTTGAGGCGCAGTTCAACCTCCGGGGGATATCGGTAGACGCCACAAAATTCTACTACGTAGTTGCAAAGCTGGAAAACAACACGGCCCAGCATGTGGAGAGCCTGATTGACCAGCCGCCGGACAGCGACAAATACGGCACGTTGAAGGCTGCACTCATCCAGCAATTCACCCCCTTGGCGGAGGAGCGAGCAGAGAGGCTCCTGGCGCTGACGGAGTCGGAAAATGACATGCCCGCGAACCTGATGGAGAAGTTGTTGAGGTTGAAAGACTCTGACGACGATCACTTCATTTTCACCCACCTCTTCCTCAGGACTCTACCGTCAGCAGCGACAGCGACCCTGGCCAGTTCGCCACTGTTGGCCCATCGGGACTACCGCGCGCTGGGCCGAGAGGCGCAGCGGATTGTCAACGCCACCAAGCGGCGCGTAGCCACGGCCGCTGCAGCGGAACTCAGCGCAACGACCGGAGACAACAGGAGGCCAGAGGCAGCGGTACCAGACTCACCAGCGGCGGCAGGGGCCAGGGAACGCGGATTGGACACCCATTGTTTCTACCATCGCCGCTTCGCAGAGAGGGCACGCAAATGTGTACCACCGTGCCAGTTCGGGCGTTCGGGAAACGCCAAGACCAGGGGTCGGTAGCAGCCGCGGCCCTCGGGGAGGAGAACAAGCTGCTCTACTTGTCAGACGCACGCTCGGGGAGGCAGTTCCTCGTCGACACAGGCTCCCAGTTGAGTTTCATCACACCTTCCTGCGCGGACAGACTAGCTGGTTCTGGAGGTCCCCAGGTGACGGCAGCGAACGGCTCGGAGATTAAGACCTTTGGTGAGAAGACTCTGCTTCTGTCTCTACACGGCCATACATTTGAGTGGACTTTTGTTGTAGCAGCAGTAAATTTCAATATGTTGGGGGCTGATTTTCTGTGCTCACATGGTTTGTTGGTTGATCTCGCTAACAGGTGCCTGGTTAATGCACTTTCTTTTGATTCTATCCCCTGTACAGCGTGAGTGGCCCCGCCAACAGCACAAGCCAACATCACAGCTGCAAACGGTAAGTTCCACACACTGCTCACTCAGTTCCCAGCACTCACGGTCCCCACATTTTCGGCAACAGTCGCTAAGCACGGGGTGGAGCATTTTATTACCACTACCGGACCGCCCGTTTTTGCAAAAGCTCGGCGCTTGGACGCAGTTAAACTGGCCATAGTGCGCGAGGAGTTCGCCAACCTGGAGAGGTTGGGCATTATCAGACGTTCAAACAGTCCGTGGGCTTCCCCACTGCACATGGTCCCGAAAGCCGATGGATCATGGCGACCTTGCAGGGATTTCTGCAGGTTAAACAACGCTACAGCGCACGACCGCTACCCAATCCCGCATATCCAAGATTTTTCCGTTCATTTGGCAGGGGTGTGCGTTTTTTCTAAAATAGACTTGGTCCGCGGTTACCACCAAGTCCCAGTGCGCGCTGAGGACATACCCAAAACAGTGGTAATAACTCCGTTTGGCCTATTCGAGTTTTTACGCATGCCATTCGGGCTTAAAGGGGCTGCTCAGACGTTCCAACGCATGATGGATGCGGTGCTTCGCGATCTCCCTTTCGTGTTCGTCTACTTGGATGATATTTTAGTAGCCAGCGTGTCCAAAGACGAACAGGAAAAACACCTGGCCACAGTTTTCCGAAGGTTGGGAGATCACGGGTTAATAATCAACCCAGCGAAGTGTCAGTTTGGGGTGGCGCAGATCGATTTTTTTTTTTTTAGGACACCGCGTCTCCCCCGAAGGAGCAGTTCCGCTTCCTGACAAAGTGCGCGCAGTGGCAGATTTTCCCCGGCCGCAGACGGTCAGGGCGTTGGAAGAGTTTTTGGGAATGGTGAATTTTTATAACCGTTTTCTCCCCCGCGTGGCGCAACTCATGCAGCCGCTGTATGCCGCGCTCAAAAAAAAAAAAGAAACCCGCGGATAAGGTCGAGTGGTCCCCGGAGCGGGACCAAGCATTCTCGGAGGTGAAAGCAGCCTTGGTAAAGGCTGCGTTGTTGGCACAACCAGACCCAACGGCCCGCATAGCGCTCACCACTGACGCATCAGAGGTGGCCATAGGGGCGGTCGTGGAGCAACATGTAGCTGGGGTTTGGCAGCCCCTCGCATTTTTCAGCAGGACCTTGCGCAATAGCGAACGTAAATACAGCGCGTTCGACAGGGAGCTGCTCGCTCTCTATTTGGCCATTCGCCACTTTCAGTTCTGGCTAGAAGGACGCTCTTTCACCGCGTTTGTTGACCACAAACCGCTAACATTCGTGATGGCCAAGATTTCCGAACCGTGGTCAGGCCGGCAGCAGAGACAGCTGGCCGCGATATCAGAGTTTACTACTGATATCCAGCATGTGGCGGGCAAACTCAATGTAGTGGCAGATTGCCTCTCGCGTGCCGTGGCGGCCCTAGTCAGCGTAGGAGTAGATTACGCAGCCATGGCCGCGGAGCAGGTTGGTGACGCGGAGGTGCGCGCACTTCAGTCTGGACCAACAGGGTTAAGGCTGGAGAGCAGGGTGCTGCAAGACGGTATGCCCCCCCTAATCTGCGATGTCCCCACGGGACGGCCGCGTCCAGTAGTACCAGCTGCGTGGCGCCGCCGCGTTTTTGACTCGATTCATTCTTTGGCGCACCCGGGAGTGCGCGCGTCGGTCAAAATGGTAGGAGAGAAATTTGTGTGGCCGAGCCTCCGCAAACAAGTTAAAGAGTGGGCAGCAGCCTGCACGGCGTGTCAACGAGCCAAAGTACACAGGCACACGAGGGCTCCTTTGGAGCCGTTTCACATTCCGGCCAAGAGGTTCGATCACGTTCATGTGGACCTCGTGGGCCCCCTCCCGCCGTCACAAGGGTGCACACACCTTCTCACAATGGTGGACCGCACCACGCGCTGGCCTGAAGTGGTCCCGCTGGCATCAACCACAGCCGAGGAGGTTGCGCGCGCGTTTTTAACAGCTTGGGTGGCGCGCTTCGGCGTTCCGTCGGACATTACGTCCGACAGAGGCCCTCAATTTGTGTCTGAGCTTTGGTCGACAATGGCCCGCAGCCTGGGTGTCACAATTCACCGCACAACCGCGTACAATCCGCAGGCTAACGGGTTATGCGAACGTTTTCATAGGTCAATGAAAGCAGCTCTCAGGGCGTCACTGACGGGTACAAATTGGGTAGACAAGTTACCGTGGGTGTTATTGGGGTTGCGTTCTGCACCTAAAGAGGACTTAGAAGCCTCCCCAGCGGAGCTCGTGTTGGCGCAGCCAGTCTGGCTCCCTGGGGAGTTTCTCCCAGATAACCCTGCGTCAGACGCCTCCCCGTCTCAGCTGTTGCGGAGTAACATAGAATCAAGCACGCTGCCCGGCCCCGCGCACCACAGTTTTCCGCGCGTTTTTGTGCCTAAAACTTTGAAGAATGCAGAGTTTGTTTTTGTCAGACACGATGCACATCGAACCCCGCTGCGACCGCCTTATGACGGACCCTTCAGAGTGTTAGAAACAGGGGACAAGCAGTTTTTGCTAGATTTGGGGGGTAGGAAAGAGAAAGTTGGCATAAACAGACTCAAACCCGCTTTTGTGGTGGCAGATGAGCAAGTGCTGTTGGCGAGGGCCCCGCGGCGAGGTAGACCCCCGCGGGGGGCTTCACAGAGTAATGTTTCCCCAGAACACCCACAGGTGCTGACAAAAGGTTTCCACCCCCAGACGGCAAACCCCCAGCGTGACAGCGCCGCAGAGACGTTGAATCCCAGCTACAGCAGATACGGCAGGAGACGGAAGCCCAGACAGCATGTGGACTGATGTGTATTGATACTATCACGGCATGCATGTTGTTATTCCCTTGTTTGTTCTAAAATGTTGGGGGGGCTTTGTGTGGTGGACACACATACGTGACCTGCTTTTGGACTCACATTTTAGACCAGAACAAACGCAGAGCTTCCTTGGTGATTACAGGAAGCTGCAAGAGTGTTAGCTTTGGTATGCAAGGCTTGAGACTGTGGGGGTATAATTAAAGGATTAAAGAGGGGATGCATTGTAGACAGTGGGGGTGATATCATGGAGAGAGGATGCATTGTTACTGTCATTATAATGCAATGTGGTCTGTGAGACATGTGACTTGTGAACTGTAAGAGTCCTGGTATTTAAGGACGAGAGTTCCCTGTGTGGCTCTCTTTTTTTCTGCTTCGTGATGTTGGAGATGTGAATAAAGCTGACTCGAGAGAGAACTCTGCCTCGTCATTCTCACATTTCCACAACATAAATAAAATAAACACCACTGCCACAGACTGACCGAGGCATGTGGCTTACGGCATCAGTAAGGACCCTTTAACATAGCATGGAGATCATTGGCCAATTTTTGATCTTTGGGATCATTAGGGAGATCGTTGTGTGTTTTGGACTGAGTTACAACTTTGAGATCGTGGCGACTGTGGAGATTGTTGAAGACAGATCAAAAATTGGCCCAATCTCTTAATAATCTCCACCCTATGTAAAGGCGGTATACAGGTGCATCTCAATAGATTAGAACATCATTGAAATGCTCATTTATTTCAGTAATTCAATTCAAAAAGTAAGTCATATAGATTTATTACCCATAGAGTGATATAGTTCAAGTGTTTATTTCTTCCAATTTTGATGATTATAGCTTACAGCTAATGAAAACCCAAAAATTAGTTTCTCAAAAATTAGAATATTACAAGTACATCTCAAAAAAATTAGAATATCATGCAAGAGTTCAATATTGCTTTGATAGTGACCTTAAGCTTGTCTGCATTGTTGGGTCTGGTGTCTCTCATCTTCCTCTTGACAATACTCCATTGATTCTCTATGGAGGTTAGGTCAGGACAGTTTGCTGGCCAATCAAACACAGTGATGGCATGGTCATTAAACCAGGTTTTGATACTTTTGGCAGTGTGGGGGGTACCATGTCCTGCTGGAAAATGAAATCAGCTTCTCCATAAAGCTTGTCAGCAGAGGGAAGCATGAAGTGCTCTAAAATCTCCTGGTAGACAACTGCACTGACTTTGGTCTTGATAAAACACAGTGGGCAAACACCAGCAGATGACATAGTTCCTCAAATCATCACTGACTGTGGAAACTTCACACTAAACCCCAAGACTCTGCTTTCCAAATGAAATGCAACATTTACTTTTATCTGAACAGAGGTCATCTGCTGGTGTTTGTCCATGGTGTTTTATCAAGACCAAAGTCAGTGCAATCGTCTACCAGGAAATTTTAGAGCACTTCATGCTTCCCTCTGCTGACAAGCTTTATGGAGAAGCTGATTTCATTTTCCAGCAGGACTTCCCCCCACACTGCCAAAAGTACCAAAACCTGGTCTAATGACCATGGCATCACTGTGTTTGATTGGCCAGCAAACTCTCCTGACCTAAACCCCATAGAGAATCGATGGAGTATTGTCAAGAGGATGAGACACCAGACCCAACAATGCAGACTAGGTGAAGGTCACTATCAAAGCAACCTGGACCTTCATAACACCTCAGCAGTACCACAGGCTGATCACCTCCATGCCACGCCACATTGATACAGTAATTAATCCAAAAGGAGTCCCGACCAAGTATTGTGTACATGGACAGACAGTACTTTTCAGTCGGACAACATTTCTATTAAACTATTTTTTTAAATTAATTTTATGTAATATTCAAATTTTTTGAGAAACCGAATTTGGGGTTTTCATGGGCTGTAAGGCATAATCATCAAAATTAAAATAAACACTTGAAATGGTCTGGGAACGCCTTGGTATCCTCTCTGAAGAGCTGGAGCAGGTGGCTGGGGAGAGGGAAGTCTGGGCTTCTCTGCTTGAACTGCTGCCTCCGCGACCCGGACCTCCGGAAAAGCGGTAGAAGATGGATGGATGAAACACTTGAAATATACTGTATCACTCTCTGTGTAATGACTCTATATAATATATGGGCTTCACTTTCTGAAATGAGTGACAAAAAATATTGAACTTTTTCATGATATTCTAATTTTTTGAGATGTGCCTGTACATAAGATCAATTTAAAAAAGTAGATTTTTAATAGAAATGTGGGTCTACTGAAAAGTATGTCCATGTACACACTCAATACTTGACCATGGCTTCTTTTGCATGAATTACTGCATCAATGCAGCATGGCATGGAGGTGATCAGCCTGTGGTACTGCTGAGGTGTTATAGAAGCCCAGGTTGCTTTGATAGCAGCCTTCAGCTCGTCTGCATTGTTGGGTGTGGTGTCCCACATCTTCCTCTTGACAATACTCCATAGACTCTGTTCTTCTTCTTCTTTTAGATTTGATTGGCGGTTGGCAGCCAGCTTACAGGTGCATTACTGCCACGTACTTCACTCTATATCATCACTGTGCATACCCGTGTATCACTCTCCATAGACTCTCTTTGGGGTTTAGGTCAGAGTTTGCTGGCCAATCAAGTACAGTGATACTATGGTCAGTAAGCCATGTATTGGTACCTTTGGCAGTGTGGGCAGGTGGCAAGTCCTGCTGGAAAATGAAATCAGCATCTCCATAAAGCTTGTCTGCAGAGGGAAGCATGAAGTGCTCTAAAATTTCCTGGTAGACAACTGTGCTGACTTTGGATTTGATAAAAAAAAATAACAGTGGACCAACACCAACAGATGACATGGCTCCCCAAGTCATCTTTGGCTGTGGAAACTTCACACTGGACCTCAAGCAACTTGGATTCTGTATCTCTCCACTCTTCCTCCAGACTCTGGGACCTTGATTTCTAAATGATGGGACTTGGCACCTGATTTTACAGAGGTTAAAATTGTTACAATATTACTGACATTAAACTTATATTAAATGGACTATGGCTCTAATGTTTTTATGGAAACAGGTTTTACCCAGTTTGATTCTAATGTATTTGATTTTATGTTTTCATCTCAAGCTAAAAAAAGACAAAGATGTCCAACTGTTACCTTAAATCTTCTAAAATGAAAAGGACAAATCTTATCTTTCAGCACCACAATCATTCATACAGCTACTTGTCAGGGAAAATAAATTTTGACAAGATTGCTGCTGAGTTTAGAGTAATTCATGCAAAGTACTGTTTTACAAAACCCCTTCACACATCTTTGTGTAGGCAGAAGCTGTAAACATGTGGTGATAACTAAATAACCTTGGTGGTAGGAGCTCGGGGAGCTTTAAACACAATCATCAAAAGCTGAGCTTAATTCTATGATGATCGCACCTATTAAAATCAGTTAAATTGCATGAGGTGATTAAAGAGAAACAGGGGAAGCCTGGACAAGGTGAGATATGTGGAGGACACATTCAAGAAAACAATGAAAAGTCCACTATGCAATGTGATCATTAACCTTGCCAATTAAAGAGTTTGCATGTCTTTAGAGACAACTGCTACAAGCAACTCTCTATAACTGCCTAGTTCACACCACATGACTTTAAGCCTGATTTTGAGGTCTGGGACAAAATGCAGATGTCTTTTAAAAAAGTCGACAATCGTCCAAAAATTCCAGTTTGATCAGCGATCACTAATCACTGTGTGTGAACGACTGATCTGCTGAGGAATCAGCACACTATATCGGAAAATAAAGCATTTTAAATTATTTATTGGCATCAGTACAAATTAATATTTACAACCAACAGAATATAACAGTAGACAGGAGTGATGATCTGCTGCTGACGTTACACTTTGTCCGAGGCGTGAGGGAGTCACATCAACATGCCAAGCAAGTGTAACAAAACAAACATGTCTGCCTCTACAACAGCCACGTGAGGAAAAGCAAAAACACAAAACACGAGGAATCCCCTTCTCCTCAGGGGTCTCCACAGTGGATAATCTGCCTCCATCTCAATCTATCCCTTCATCTTCCTCTGCAACACCAACCCTCTCCATGTCCTCCTTCACTACATCCATGAATCTTCTCTGTGGTCTTCCTCTTTTCCTCCTGCCTGGCAGCTTCATCATCAACATCCTTTGTCCAATATAGCCACTATCCCTCCTCTGCACACGTCCAAACCATCTCAGCCTTGCCTCTTACTTTGTCTCCAAATCGCTCAACCTGAGCTGTCCCTCTGATATACTCTTTTCTAATTCTGTCCCTCCTAGTCACTCCCAGTGAGAATCTTAGCATCTTCAACTCTGCCACCTCCAGCTTCACCTCCTGTCTTTGTCAGTGCCACCATCTCCCAACCATACATCACAACAGGTCTCACTACTGTCTTGTAAATCTTCTGTTTCACTCTAGTTGCTATCCTTCTGTCACAAATCACTCCTGAAACTCCTCTCCACCCTGCCTGCACTTTCTTCTTCACCTCTCTTGTGCATTTTCCATTGCTTTGGATGGTTGACCCCAGGAATTTAAACTCATCTACTCTCACTATCTGTATTGTATTCTGTCTTGCTTGTACTGACTTTCATTCCTCTTCTCTCAAGAGCATACCGCCACCTCTCCAGGTTCTCTTCCACCTGCTCCCTACTGTGACTGCAGAACTCAATGTCATCTGTGAACATGATGGTCCATGGAGACTCCTGCCTGACCTCTTCTGTCAGCCTGTCCATTTAAAAAAGGCTTTATTGCACATTTCAAAATTGCAGAAAGACCAATATCAGTTGTCCAAGTGTGTCACATCTCAAAAGTGCAAACATAACTCATCCCCCTGACCCACTGAACACAAAACATTCCCTACAGCCCATCTATTGATGAACGCCTCCAGATTGTCTACCATTTGATAGTAAGAGAACTCCACCCGGAGTCTGACTGTCAACAAGACCTTGAAAGCGGACACAGGATCCACATTGCCAGCATTGCTTGCCCGATTTTTCCTTGTCAGCCAGATGGCAAGCTTAGCAGTCCCAGATAGGAAGTTCATCAAAGTGTGGGCAGCCTTCCTTGCCACTTTATACTTCGGACCGTAAATGAACAGACCAAAACAGAATCGTTCACCCAAAGCCCAAAACCACTCGCGCAAAATGTCAAAAAGTCCAGATAAACAAAAACAGTGGACAAACAAATGGTTCGAGGGTCTCAACTTGGGAACAAAACAAACATCCCCCCCCCCCGACAGTCGGATCAAGGTGTGCCCTGTATTTATTTGTGGCTATTGCCCCATGCACAATCCTCCACTGGAGATCTGCTGTGCGTTTCTCAATCGGTTGCTTGTACATGCACCGCCAGCTGCCCTTTGGGGAGACCCCTGGCCCCAAACAACCCACCCACCTCGACTCCATGACATCCTTCAGAGAGCGCAGATTCAGAACCTTCACACAGATGTGATACACCGCCCTTGTCCCGACAAACTGGAACTTGCCCATGCGAGGAATCCTGAAGGTCAGTAGGTGATCCTCTCCTCCCTGCCACTCCCCCACATCTGGAGTTATGGAAATTGCAGGAAAGGTGGACGCAGTGTCATCATCCCATTGATTGGAAAGAGTGCGGTTCGTCGCAAATGCTCAAAGCGGCTGCGGCAGGGCGGCGCACACGTCCTCCACCACCCTTTGCAGCAGTCTGACAGATGTAATTTTTGCACTCCGCCTCAGTGTATCCATCGATGTGGTCGACATCCTCATAAGATGACCCAGCTTGGTACAGCGTGCCTCCCGCAAACAACTCCGCAGACTGGCAGACTGCAGCACCTCTGCTGCGATGAATCGATTGAAAAACAGTGGTTCTTCGAACAGCCACATGCCCGGCGCCTCGTCACGGAAGCGGGCCACGTTGAAGACTTGCCATGCATGCAAAACGGACGTGTAAAAAGCAGATAGTCCAGTAAGGTCCACCTCCCCAGATGTCACGAGGAAGAGCTGCTTATCATAGCCCAAGCGACCAACTCTCCTCAAAAGCAGCTTAGCAGTGTCCATCCAGCAGGGTCCGCATCCGTAAAGGAGTCGTTGTGCAGTTTGAAACCTGAAGCTGGCGATCTTGGAATGTATGTCCACCAGGCCCTGCCCCCCCTCGGCCACAGGCAGGTAGAGAACTGGCGCGCGGACCCAGTGGTGACCAGACCAAAAGAAGTCCACGACTGTCTTCTGAATCTCCTCCACGAGGCTCCTTGGCGGTGTCAAAGCCACCAGCCTATGCCAGAGAGCCAAGGCAACCAGATTATTCACGACCAGAACCCTGCCCCTATATGACAGCTGTGGTAGCAACCATTTCCATTTAGAAATGCGAGCGCACACCTTGTCCTTAACACCCTCCCAGTTCTTTCGTTCAAAAGCCTCCGTACCCAGAAAACCCCCCAACACTTTGAGACCGGCCGTCCCCCACTGAAGGCCGCCGGGCAGGCGAGGGACGGCTTGATGCGACCAGTGGCCCACCAATAGACCCTCACTCTTGGCCCAATTAACCCGTGCAGAAGATGCCCTTTCATAAACTGTCAAAGTGTCCACCAGACGCTGCACATCCCCGCTGGAGGTGATGAAAACGTCGACGTCATCCGCATAAGCAGACAAGACAATCGGGCGGCCACAGCTTGATGGCCCCGGCAGAACCAGACCACCCAGCCGACCGCGCAAACTGCACAGCAAAGGCTCAATAGCCAAGCTGTACAGCTGACCCAAGAGTGGACACCCCTGGCGTATTCCCCGGTGTACAGGGATTGGCCGACTCAGTCCCGCCCCCACCTTCACCAAACACTCAGCTCCAGTGTATAGCAGATTGACCCACCTCAAAAACATATTTCCAAAACCAAACCCCCTCAGGGTAGAAAACAAATAGGAATGGTCAACCCTATCAAAGGCCTTTTCCTGGTCCAAAGACACAATTCCAAACTGTAAGTCATGACATGTACTGAGCTGGAGAACGTCACGTATGAGGAAAACATTGTCCATAATGTTCCGGTCAGGAATACAATATGTTTGATCCCTATCCACAATCAAACCCAAGACAGTGTTCAGTCTGTTTGCCAGGGCCCTGGAAAGCACCTTGTAGTCCGTGCAAAGAAGAGCCACAGGCCTCCAGTTTTTCAGCAGGGCCAAGTCCCCCTGCTTTGGCAACAGAGACAGCACTGCACGGCGGCATGAGACAGGTAACGTTCCTTCCCTGTAACAGGCCGTCAGAACGTTATAGAAGTCTGGTCCAACAACATTCCAAAAATGCTTAAAAGGGAGAGAGAGAGAGAGAGTGTGTGTTTGAGTTTTAAAAAATGCCTTTATTGCACAATTCAAAAATGTAAGAGCACCAATATCATTCCACCAAGTGTCTCACATTTCAAAAGTGCAAACATAACTCATCCCCCTCTCCCACAGAACACAAAATATTCCCTACAGTCCATCTATTGGTGAATGCCTCCAAATTGTCCACCATTTTATAGTAAGAGTACTCCACCTGGAGTCTGACTTTTAACAAGGCCTTGAAAACAAAAACAGGATCCACATTGCCAGTGTTAGTAGTCCGATTCTTCCTTGTCAGCCAGATGGCAAGCTTAGCATTACCAGATAGGAAGTTCATCAAAGTGTGCACAGACTTCTTTGCCACTTGATACTTTGGCCCATAAATAAACAAACCAAAAGAGAAACATTCACCCAAATCATGAAACCACACTTTCAGAAGATCAAAAAGGCCGAATAAACAAAAACAATGAACAAACAAATGCTCCAGGGTCTCAACTTGGGAACAAAACAAACATTCGTCCCCCACATTAGGATCCAGGTGTGCTCTGTATTTATTCGTAGCTATTGCCCCATGAACAATCCTCCACTGTCGATCTGCCGTCCATTTCCCAATAGGGAGCTTGTACATGGACCGCCAGCTGCCTTTCGGGGAGAATACCGGCCCCAAGAACCCCGCCCACTTCGACTCCTTCCCGCCCGTCAGCGAGTGCAGATTCAGAACCTTCACACAGACATGATACACCGTCTTCGTCCCCACAAACTGGAACTTGGCCAGACGAGGATTTCTGAAGGACAGCAGGTGATCCTCTCCCTCCCGCCACTCTCCCACAGCTGGACTTATGGAAAGGGCAGGAAAGGTGGACACAGTGCCCTCATCCCACTGAGTGGAAAGAGTCCAGTTTTCCGCAAATGCTCTTAGCGGTTGTGGCAGGGCAGCACACACTTCCTTCACCACCCTATGCACCAGTCTGACAGATGTAATGTTGGCACTCCACCCCAGCGTTTCTATCGACGTGGTTGACATCTTCATAAGATGACCAAGCTTGGTACAGCGTGCCTCTCTTAAACAAGTTCGCAGACTAACAGATTGCAGCACTTGAGTGTCCATGAACAGATTGAAAAACAGTGGTTCCTCGAACAGCCACATGCCTGGCGTCTCCTCTGGAATGCGGGCTGCGGTGAAGACTCGCCATGCATGTAAGACAGATGTGTAAAAAGCAGAAAGTCCAGTAAGGTCCACCGCCCCGGACTTCACGAGGAAAAGCTGCTTATCATAGCCCAAGCAGCCAACTCTCCTCAGGAGCAGTTTTGCAGTGTCCATCCAGCAGGGGCCACATCCGTAAAGGAGCCGTTGTGCAGTCCGAAGCCTAAAACTGGCGATCTTGGACTGTATGTCCACCAGACCCTCTCCCCCCTCGGCAACAGGCAGGTAGAGAACAGCCGCACGGACCCAATGTCGACCAGATCAAAAGAAATCCACGATGACCTTCTGAACCTCCTCAACCAGGCTCCTGGGCGGTGTCAAAGCAGTAAGCCTATGCCAAAGAGCCGAAGCGACCAGATTATTGGCGACCAAAACCCTTCCCCTATATGACAGCTGTGGTAGCAACCATTTCCATTTAGAAAAGCGAGCATACACCTTCTCCTTAATTCCCTCCCAGTTCTTGCATTCAAAGTTCTCAGAGCCTCCCAAAAAAACCAACACTTTGAGACTGGCTCTCCCCCACAGAAGACCCCCACGAAGCTGAGGACTGTCCTGATGTGACCACCGGCCCACTGATAGACCCTCACTCTTGGCCCAGTTTACCCGTGCAGAAGATGCTTTCTCATAAATAGCTAAAGTGTCCACCAGACGCTGTACATCCCTGTGGGATGTGATGAAAATGTTGACGTCATCTGCATAAGCAGACAAGACGATTGGACGACAACTGCTGGAGGGCCCCGGCAGAATCAAACCACCCAGCTGAGTGCGCAACCTGCACAGCAAAGGCTCAATAGCCAAGCTATACAGTTGACCTGAGATTGGACAACCCTGCCTTATTCCCCGACGTATAGGGATTGGCTGACTCAGCCCTGCCCCCATATTTACCAAACACTCAGCTCCAGTATATAGCAGACTCACCCACCTCAAAAACATATTGCCAAAACCAAACCCCTTCAGTGTGGAAACCAAATAAGAATGGTCAACCCTATCAAAAGCCTTTTCTTGGTCCAAAGATATAATACCGAACTCTAAATCATAACATTTACTGAGATGAAGAACGTCACGTACAAGAAAAATATTGTCCATAATGGTTCGGTCAGGAATACAATATGTTTGATCTCTATCTATAATGAAACCCAATACATTTTTCAGTCTATTTGACAGGGCTTTAGAAAGCACCTTGTAGTCCGTGCAAAGAAGAGCCACAGGCCTCCAGTTTTTAAGCAAGGCCAAGTCCCCTTCCTTAGGCAGCAGAGATAGTACTGCATGCCGGCAGGAGACAGGTAAAGTTCCATTTCTGTAACAGGCAATTAGAACGTCATAAAAGTCTGATCCAATAATATCCCAAAAATGCTTAAAAAAGTCAGAAGAAAGACCGTCAAGTCCAGGTGCACGTCCCAGAGCCATTTGATTAACTGCTACAGTTAACTCTTCCAAAGTCAGTTCACAGTCCAGAGCAGCCCTGTCCTCTGGGCTGAGCATGGGAAGACCTTTAAGGAGTTGGTTTTGAGATTCTATGCAACATGGTTCTGCACCAAACAGGGCCCTGTAAAAATCCACTGCATGGCACCGCATCTCAGATGGATTTGTAGTCATTTGACCATCTGGGAGTTTTAAGCAAGTCATCAACTTCTTTTTTGCAGCAGACTTCTCCAGACTGAAGAAAAAAGATGTTGGGGCATCCATGTCCTGTAGCCGAGTAAACCGTGATCTAACGAGTGCCTCCTTCACTCTTTCCTGCAGGAAAGAGCTCAGGGCTGATCTCTTCTCCTGCAACAAAGGAGCTGCGGTAGAATCCTGATCCCTAACCAAACTGTCCTCCAGCCTCTTGACAGTGTCCTCAAGTTCACCGACTTTGGTTTTGATGATGGCAGTCGAGTTCGCAGTATACTGTTGACAAAAAATGCAAATTTGCACCTTGCCAACCTCCCACCACTGTTCCAGGGAACTAAAACGAGGCTTTGTGGTCCTCCAGTGTTCCCAGAAGCACACAAAATATTGACAAAAGGCGGTGTCCTGAAGGAGCTTGTTATTGAAATGCCAATAAGATTTATTCCTTTCCCCTGGTGAGCTAATTAACACCACAGAGGCCAGATGATGATCTGTAAAACCGACGGGACTTATGTTACTGTGGAAGATTCCCGGGCCAAAGGTTCGAGAAACATATATTCTGTCTAATCTAGCAGCACTGACCATATCGTCTGTGACTCTGACCCAGGTATACTGTCTAGTGTTTGCATGTTTAACTCTCCATGTATCCAATAGGTCGAACTGTACAGTGATATTTTTTTAAAACTTGAGAAGACTGCAGATGAGGTTCTGCATTAGTGAGATCCAGAGTGAAGTCCAAGATACAGTTGAAATCACCAGCAACAATAAGTTGGTCTTGGTGATAGCTCTGCAATTCATTCGTCAGTGTATTGAAAAAGGCAACCCTTTCAGAACTGTGATTTGGAGCAAAAACGTTGAGCAAACAAAACATGGAATTCCCTACTTTGGCCCTAACAAGGAGCAGCCTGCCCTTCACTACCTCCACCACAGATAAAACTGTTGCATTTGCAGATTCCCCAAACAAAATGGCTACTCCTGCACTAAAGTTTGTACCATGACTGAGTGAAAAAGGGCCCTTCCACCACAGGCCCCAGTCCACTTCATCTGCTGGAGTGGTATGTGTTTCTTGCAAAAACAAAATGTCAAGATTTTTTTGTCTGAACAGGTCACTAATTTTTTTTTATTTTATTTTATTTGTTTATTTGTCAGGGACAGTGCAATAAACATAGACAAAAAAGAAAATCTGATGTGTTGCACAGAGAGTGTATAGCAGGGGTGTCAAACTCAAATTCACAGTGGGCCAAAATTAAGCAGTGAAGTAAAGTCACGGGCCAAACTCAATATTTAATGAAAAATTAACTGCAACTGATATGTAATGTTTAACCTTTTCATATGGAAACAAACTTTAGTTTTGCTTAAACACAGAATCTGGAACAACCAAAGCTTGATATTACAAACACATGAGAAATTAAATTTGAAATAAAAGACACATCAGTGGTATTCATTTCTTATTTAAATAAATAAAGTATGTCTCTCCCCGTATCCTTTCAAGTTCCTTTTTAAAGTAAATCTTTTTCAAAGCCAGCAACAAAAGAACCAAAAATAATAATGTCATTCAATAAAAATCCAACATTTCAACTATTAACAGACCATGCCTTGCAGTAGAAAAAGTGCATAAATAACAGATATATTCAAGCTCAGTTTGCTACACTCTGATCTACTCTGCACATTGGTCTAAGCCAGATACCTGGCATCTTTTCTTAGATGCAAGTTCATCAATGTCTGGGGTCAGGCTCTGAGCTGAGGAAAACCTCAGGACGGAGTGAAGGTGTTCATCAGTGAGTCGACTTCTGTGAGGTGTTTTGTTCACCTTCATCATAGAGAACAGTTGTTCACATAGATATGTGCTGCCGAACATTGAGAGCATTTGAGCAGCTTGGGTGCGTAATTGAGGCATTGTGTCGGGGAGGAAACATGGAAACCGCGCAGCACCAACAGAGTCATATTTTGATTTGAGCATGTCATTACATTGGAGTTCAATTAGCTCCATTTGGAGGCTGGTTGGTGCGCTTTCCACGTCGATCGCAAACGGGTTACTGAGCAGTTCAAATCTCCCTTTCTGATCCTCAAAGTCGGCAAATCGCTGGGAAAACTCGGCGCTGAGCACGCTGATTTTTTCAGCAAACTGTGCGCTAGGCAGCACGGCAGGAGAAATTTGCTCTACCATGGTTTGGCAGCACGGAAAATGACCCAAGTTTCCTTGCAGCATCTGAGTCTTCCACAGACACAACTTAGTTTTAAAGGCCCTCACTGCTGCCTACATGTCTGTGATGATGTGGCCCCGTCCCTGAAGCTGCAGGTTAAGCACATCGAGATGGCTCACAATGTCAGACAGAAATGCAAGCTCACACGGAAACTTTTTATCTCTCAGCTCTGTTGTGTCCTTCCCTTTGTTTTCCATAAACTGACAGATTTCCTCACGTAGCTCAAAACATCTGTTCAGTACTTTTCCTCTGCTTAGCCATCTCACCTCTGTGTGATAGGGCACATCTCTGTATTCCGAATCCAACTCCTCCAGAAAAGACTTGAACTGCCGGTGATTCAAACCTTTGGCTCTTATGAAGTTGACTACTCGTTTTATAGAGCTCATAACATGTTCCATTTGCAGAGCTTTGCCACAGAGCGCTTCCTGATGTATGATACAGTGATAAACTGTAAGTTCACCTGCATCTTCCTCCCGCATCTTCTCCTGAATCCTGCCGACCAATCCACTCTTTTGACCGCACATCGCGGGCGCACCATCTGTCGTCAGTCCCACAAGTTTATCCCAAGGCAGGATCATTTCAGTTATACATTTGGATACCTCTTCAAAGATATCTTTTCCTGTGGTGGTGTCATGTATTGGTTTTAATCCTAAAAGTTCCTCTGTGACGCACAGGCTCGAGTCTACTCCACGGATGAAGATTGACAGCTGGGCAGTATCAGACGTGTCGCTGCTCTCATCCACAGCAAGGGAGTATGCAATAAAATCTTTTCCCTTTTTTATTAGTTGTTCATGTAGATTAGTGGAAAGCTCACACACGCGCTCAGCCACGGTGTTTCTGCTCAGGCTCAGATTTAAAAATTCTTGCTTTTTATCTGGGCACACGATGTCGCAAACTTTGACCATGCACTTTTTGACAAACTCTCCCTCATTAAAGGGCCAGGCTGATTTTGCTATCTCTGCTGCCACAATAAAGCTGGCCTTTACAGCAGCTTCACTTTTTGATTTTGCTTTCATGAACATAGTCTGCCGGCAAACCAGACTTCTTTTCATCTCCTCCACCTTCTGCAGCTTCTGCTTTACGTCCAGGTCCTTGTACTTTTCATAATGTTTTGTTTCATAGTGTCTTCTTATGTTATATTCTTTTGTTACAGCCACATTAGCGCCACACACAAGACAAACAGGTCTGTCCTTTATATTCGTGAACAGATAATCTGCCTCCCACCTGTCTTGAAAGCTCCTGTTGTCCATCTTTCGTTTGGCCATTTTTGTGGAGGGTGAAATTAATTTGTCCGATGTGACTGGAGCATGGTTGTCAATGACTGTCAACAGAAAAAAGGAGCGCTTGCCGGTTTCGACTGCGCGCCAACATACTAGCAAAGCATTGTGGGATTTGTAGTATTAGCGGTACAGTATATACCGCGGGCCAGCTCTAATGCACATTTGATATGATCTCGCGGGCCAATTATAATTACACTGCGGGCCAAATTTGGCCCGCGGGCCTGAGTTTGACACATGTGGTGTATAGCATTAAGCTAGTTTGCAACTCTTGTCCCTGGATGGGCTTTAGAGAAAAGAAACAAATAAAAAGAGAAAAAGATGAAGAAAAAACAAAATGAAAACAGTATAAACATTATCCACATACATCAATGCAAACAAAATTATAAATACACAATATAAAAACCTGATTCACATTTGCCTGTTACAGTAAAATGCCTGTTAAAACATTTGCCTTCTCTTCTTCACTCACACCCTGCAGACAATCATTTCATACATGGGTACATTCTTGTTTACTTTTCAGCCAGTTTTTAACCTTTGTAGTAAATGTTTTAAAATCCGTTATTATTTTGATTTCATTTGGCATTGTGTTCCAGATATGACTACCCTTTATAGAAAAAGCTGTTTGTCCAAATGTGGTTCTGTGGTGGGATATTTTACAGTTATTGTTAACAGAACTCCTGGTGGCTCTGCTGCTGTCCCGTCTTTGGATGAATCCAACAAGTGGCTCTGGCACTGACTTATGGAAACATTTAAAAATTAATTTCAGAAAACAAAGGTCAATGAAACTCTCAAAACTCAGTAGATTATATTTTTTTAGAATATAACAATGATGCCACCTAATGGGCTTTTTATCCAGAATTTTTAGAGTTTGATTATATAATGAACCTATATGTTTTATTGTAGAAGGAGCTGCTTGAGCCCAAACTGTCAGACAGTATGATATATGCGAAAAAACCATAGAATGCATATACAGTACGGCTGCTTGGTGTGGTATGTAATGTCTAATTAATTTAAAGCAATTCAAATTTTTTTTTACTGTTTTAGAAATCTTTATGTGAAGATTAAATTTGAATTGAGGATCTAGTACAATGCCAAGGTATTTGAATTCTGTAACTGAACTAATAACAATTAATCCTCTCTTATGACTGGCCCTCCCACCATTGATGTTTAAGGATCCTAATTGTATGGTTTGCATAGAGAGACAGATATAAGGAACACCATGCTGTGCCCATGTAAGTTATTCCATCTGTCGGGCGCGCTTGACCTTTTGTCCTCCTGCTGATTTACGCAGGGCTGTTAGGTGCTTTTTAAGGCGAAAACGTTTTCTTTCATCCAGGAGGTCAAGACCAACCTGCCTTTTTAGCACATTGACCAATTTATTAGGTCTGTTAGTGTCACTGAAGTAATCGGTGATTTTAATGGCTCTATTATAGGTTTCATCCAGAAAAACATTTATTTCTTCCAGTGAATACAAACTCGTGTTTGTACTGCAAGTTGTCCCAATAGACTCAGTGTTAGACACAGTGTCAGAATCAGAATCCATTTCCTCGTCAGCGCAACTCAGCTGACTGTTTGATTCAGCTGGCCCAGCTGATTCATCACGAGCCACATTTTCCTGAACGCCACCTACAGCAGCTGACTGGCAGTGTTCCGTCTGCTGCTCTGAAACGGTAGCAGCCACCGGAAGCACAGGCACAGCCGCTGATGTCACACAGCGAGATTCTGACGCACCATCAGTGACTGTTTGGGCGCCATCACCAGCGACGCTCCCAGCCGTAAGCTGGGCTGTGGGCACCACAGCCGGGCTGTCCACAGACACAGTTGCAGGCTCCGGAGCAGGACCGGCGGAAGGCCCCGCAACGTCGTCGATAGTAGCGGCAGGAGCGGAGGCCGCACCGCCGGCCGCAGCCGCGGCGGAAGGCCCCGCAACGCTGTCCGCAGCAGCGGCGTGAGCAGAGGCCGCACCGCCGGCTCCAGCCGCGGCTCCATCAGAGCCCCCCGCCCGCTGCCTGCTGTTTCCGGTTGCCGAAGGAGGAGGGCGGAAATAGGGAACTCCGTGTTTTGTTTTGGACTTTTTTTCGATTTTCTATTATTGGCCGCATATTCAGTTTTTGTTTTTTTGGGTGGAGGATGGCGACCTTGGAAATGCCATCTCCGTCTATCCGCCAGGGGGTGCGGATCGTTCCCCCAGACAGCAGCATTACTATGGAGGAGGTACTTCTGGCCGTGGGTGAGCAGGTGGGCCATGATGCGATCTGCTTTGCGTCCCGAATGAATAGAGCTGTAGTTGTGTTTCTGGCTGCTGAGGAGGATGTCCACACTCTGATTGGGAGCGGTGTTGTTATTGGGGATACGCATGTACAGGTGCCCCCCTTATCTGTCCCATCAACGCGTATCACCGTCTCAGGTTTTACTCCTTTCATCACTGACGAGCAGTTGGAGATGGAGCTCTGCAGATTTGGGAAGTTTGGGGCCCGTTTAGAACTGTGACTTTGGGGTGCAAGGATACCAAGTTAAAACGTGAAATCACTCAGGCGACAGGTGTTCATGTTTTTGGACTTGCCCACTCAAACTCTGGAAGTGTCCTTCCGGGTCAAACACGGGGACGGCTCCTATATGGTGTATGCGAGCTCAGGACAGATGAAGGTGTTTTGAATGTGGAGAGAGAGAGAGAGAGAGAGACTTGACTTTTAAAAAAGCTTTTATTGCACACTTCAAAAAAATGTAAGCACACCAACATCATTCCTCCAAGTGTGTCACATTGGAAAAAGTGCAAACTGAAATGTTCCCCCCCCCACACACACAACACAGAGCAGTCCCTGCAGTCCACCTATTCAAAGATCCAGTTCTGTGACAGTCAATTACAGTCAATTAAATGTCATATACCAGTCTGTTCAAACAATATCTCAAAAATGGGTAAAACAGGCAGAGGAACGACTGCCATTCATTCCTCCTGTCGGGCGCGCTTGACCGGCATTCCCCCTGCTGCTTTACGCAGGGCTGTCAGGTGTTTCTTGAGGCGATAACGCTTCCTTTCATCCAGGAGGTCAAGACCAACCTGCCTTCTTAGCACATCCACAGACTTAATGAATTTATCAGTGTCACTGAAGTAGTCGGCGACCCTAATGGCTTTGTTATAGGTTGCGTCCAGAAATGCATTTATTTCTTCCAGTGAATACAAACTCGTGTTTGTACTGCATTTTGCCCCAATAGACTCAGTATTAGACACAGTGTCGTTCTCAGATTCCATTTACTCGTCAGCACCACTCAGCCGACTGCTTGGTTCTCCCGGGCCAGTGGATTTATCATGGGCCACATTTTCTTGGACGCCACCCTCAGCAGCTGACTGTCGCTGATCCATCCCCCGCTGTGTAATGGTAGCAGCCTCCGGAAGCACAGCCGCTGATGTCACACAGCGAGATTCTGACGCACCATCAGGTCAGTGGTCCGTGTCCTGCTCTGAAACGGCAGCAGCTGGCGGAGGCACAGCCGCTGACATCACACAGCGAGATGATTGTGACGCACCATCAGGTCGGTGCTCCGTCCCCTCCTCCGAAGCGGTAGCGGCTGCCGGCGGCACAGCTGTTGACGTCACACAGCGAGATGATTGTGACGCACCATCAGTGACCTTTCTGGCGACATCGCCATCCACGCTCCCGCCCGCAAGCTGGGCCGCTGCCGGGCCGTCCACAGACACAGCGGCAGGCTCCGTAGCAGGTGCAGCGGTAGCGGAGGCCGCACCGCTGTCCGCAGCTGCGGCGTGAGTGGAGGGCTCGCCGCCGTCACCATCCGCGGCCCCGTCAGGGCCCTCCGCCCGCTGCCTGTGCGGACAAGCGAACCGTTTATAGCCCACGTCTCCACACTCAAAACACTTCATCTGGCCCGAGCTCGCATACACCATGTAAGATCCGTCCCCGTGCTTGACCCTGAAGGAGACTTCCAGAGTCTGAGTGGGCGAGTCGAGAAACATGAACACCTGTCGCCTGAGTGATTTCACATGTTTGAACTTGGCGGCCTTGCATCCCAAAGGCAGAGTCGTAAACGGGCCCACAAACTTCCCAAATCTGCGGAGCTCCGTCGCCAGCTGCTGGTCAGTGATAAAATGATTCTCGTTGATGGGACAGATAAGGGGGACACCTGTACATATATTTCCCTGATCACCACTCCGCTGACAATCAGGGTGTGAACATCGTCTTCAGCCACCAGAAACACAACCACAGCTCTATTCATTCGGGAAGCAACGCAGACCGCGTCAGGGCCCACCTGCTCGGCCACAGCCTCCAGGACCTCCTCCACAGTAACTTCGCTGTCCGGGGGAATGATCCTCACCCCCTGGTGGATAGATGGAGGTGGCTTTCCCAAGGCCGCCATCCTCCACCGAAAAAACAAAAACTTGAAAAGTGGCCAGCAGTAGAAAACCGAAAAAAAGTCCAAACAAGCCACGGAGTTCCCTATTTCCACCCTCCTCCTTCGGCCGCCGGAGAGAGAGAGAGAGAGAGAGAGATTTTGATTGATTTTTTAAAAGATCTTTAATAAACACACTTGTCCATCATTCAGTACAATTACTATGCCATGCTATATTACAAAGAAAATTATTCCCCCAAAAAACATCCGAACAAAAGCTGCCCATCACGAACTAAACAGAGGACATCCTCCAGGGACCACCATCATCATCATAGCAGTCTGTCGTGGGTGACAATAACTGTTTCATTTAGGTCTGATCAGATTCCTCCACACAGCTCTGTCCTTAGCCTTCTGCTGCCAGGAACTCCTGTCTATGTCCAACTTCTCCAAGTTTCTTTTTACAGTGTCTTTAAATCTGACCCTTGGTCTACCCTGATTGCGTTTGCCCTCGCATAACTGTGAGTAGAGTAACTGCCAAGGGAGACGCTGGTGGTCCATCCTCTCAACATGTCCGAGCCATCTCAGGTTCATCTGTATTAGCATGTCCTCCATTGGATGGTAGACCAGCTCGTTTCAACACTTCTATGTTGGTTATCTTGTCTTTCCATGAGATGTTTATTATGGCTCGAAGGTGTCTTCATCATGTATGCGTGGAGTTTCTTCACCTCCACTCTGTAGACAGTCCAAGTTTCAGAACCATACAATAGAGTAGCCAGTACTGTCGCTCTGTACACTTTGCATTTCACATGGACAGACACATGTCGATTGTTCCACAGTCTCTCCCTCAAGTTTCCAAACACAACGCTCGCTCTTCCCATTCTGAGAGATAGTTCATCCTCCAGCCTAGCATTCTCTGAAACAGTACTCCCTAGGTACTTGAAAGTCTTGCACTGGTACAGTGGCTCTGTACCAATGCTGATCTCTTCTGGTAGTGATGTTGATAATTGGAACTTTGGTGGTTGATAAAGGCACTCTGTCTTCTTGATGTTGATTTGGAGGCTGAATTGGCTAGCTGCTCTTGCAAATTTCTCACTAAAGATTACATATCTTCCACGCTGTGTGCAACTAGAGCACTGTCGTCGGCAAAGAGTATTTCCCTTACTATCTTTATCGATGTCTTACTCTTGGCTTTAAACTGTGCCACATTGAACAAGTCTGCTTCTTTCCTTGTTTGAATGTATACTCCTTCTGAAGTGTCTTTGAAGGCCACCTCAAGCATGGCTGCCAAATATAGCGAGAAGAGTCTAGGTGCCAGCACACACCCTTGTTTCATCCCGTTGCTTACTGAAAAGTCTTTAGATACTGAACCACTCATTGCCACGTTTGCTTGCATACCTGTATGGAGTGCCTCGATCAGGCTGACAAACTTCTCTGTACAACCATATTTCTTGAGTACCTGCCAAAGTCCTTCTCGCGAAACAGTATCGAAGGCTTTACTGAAGTCTATGAAGACTACATAAAGCGGCATGTTCTGTTCGATACACTTTTTGAACGTGTTTCAAGCAGAAAATCATGTCCATTGTGCTTCTTCCACTTCTAAAGCCGCACTGGGTTTCCGGTAGTACATTCTGCAAGATGTGTTCACTGAGTCTGTTAAGTAGTACACGTGAGAGAATCTTACCAACAGTGGCTAGTAGTGATATACCTCGGTAATTTCCACAATCTTTCCTGTCACCTTTCTTGAACAAAGGCACAATACTTGCATCCTTCCAGTCTTGAGGTACTTTCTGGGCATCCCATATCTCTTGGATGAGCTTGTGCAGGCAGTTGGTCAGTTGAACACCACCAAATTTCCACACTTCTGCTGGAATTCCATCCCTTCCTGGAGCTTTACCATCCTGCGTTGTCCTGATAGCTGCCATTAGTTCATCAAAATTTGGTGGCTCATCCAGACTTGATACAGCTGGTCGCTGCACTAGAGCTTCTTTAGCCTCTTCAGTGAGATCTCCAGAGTTGTTTAGTAGTTGTTTAAAGTGGTCTGCAAATCTGTCCAGGATCTTGTCTTTCTCCTGCAAAACCATTTCACCATCCATAGCCTTTAGTTGGATCAATCCTCTTGGTTTAGGGCCGCAGATTTCTCTCAAACCTGTGAAGAATGTTTTCATGTCCTTCCTGTCTGCTGCAGTTTGAAGTTTCTCCGCTTTTTCATCCCACCAGTTGGACTTCATCTCTCTGGTGTACTTCTGTAGCTCACTCTGAGCCTTTGAGTATTTCTTCTTCTTCGACCTTGTGTTACACTATAGATTTTCCTGCCTAGCTGTATTCCTCGCTTCTAGTAGTTTCTTCAGGTGTTCATCATGCTCATCAAACCAATCTTGATGTTTCCTTTCAGGGTAGCCTAATACATCACTCGCAGTCTGATACACCGTATCCTTCAGTGTTGCCCATTTCTCTTCTATGTCATTCTCTGAGTTGTTGCTGTCCCAGTCCTTCAAGTTTTCATCCATTTCCTGTGTAAGTTCTTCCTGCTTCTTTTGGCCTTTCAGTGCACTAGTGTTTAGCTTCCGTGGTGGCTTCGCACCCGTCCTGCAGTGCTGTTTTCGTCTGCAAATCCTTAATCTAGATCTCAGCATAACATGATCAGTGCCACAGTCCGCGCCTCTCATTGCTCTGGTGTTCAATACATCCCTTCTGTCTCTCTGCCTGACTATGATGTAGTCTAATAAGTGCCAGTGCTTGGATCTTGGGTGCATCCATGTCTTCTTGTGTGTGTCCTTGTACTTAAATAGAGTGTTGGTTATCACAAGGTTGTACTCTGAACATAGTGCAAGTAGAAGTTCTCCATTAGCATTGCACTTGCCTACTCCATGACTGCCTAGCACTCCTTTCCATTTCTCAGTGTCCAAGCCAACTCTGGCATTAAAATCTCCAACAAGTATCAGCCTGTCATCAGTCGGTACACGCCTGATAGTCTCACGTAAATCACTGTAGAACTCTTCCTTCACCTCCTCTGTGTTGGTCATTGTTGGGGCATATACACTGATGAGTGTGGCATACATCTTCCGCTGTAGTGGGAGTCTCATAGTCATTATCGTGTCGTTGATTGGCACCGGTTCCTCATCAAGCATTGCTGCTATCTCCTTTTTAACTGCAAAGCCCACTCCTGCTTCTCTCCTTTCTTGAATTGATCTCCCACTCCAAAAGAAGATGTACCCATGGTCTTCCAAGCTGTCATATCCAGGCAATCTTGTTTCACTAAGTGCAGCTATGTCTACATTGTACCTGTTCATTTCCAGGGCCACAAGCGCAGTCTGTCTTTCTGGGCGCTGTGATGTTGTTCTGTCCAACAGAGTGCGTACGTTCCATTCTGCTACACACAAGGTTGCTGTTTTCCTCTTCTTTTGTCTTCCTGCTCCTAGCTTACTTTTCGCTGCCTGTCGGAGTGTGAACAGATCAGCGCGGACCTTGTAAGCCCGGGTGGCGTCGGAGCCGGTATGAGTTGCTTTCTGATTGACCATTTCATGAAACTGCTTGCAAAGTATTTGAGTACTGCTAGCTTTTGCTGGACTAGCAGCACATTCTTGGCAGATAAAGGTAATATCAGTGGCAAGGACAAGCCAAGACAAACTGACTCCAGTATCTGTTGCAGTGGCTGACCAGATGATAGGTTTGTTTATCTCTGCTCTTTGTGTAGTGCATGTCACAATGCACCGACTGGCACAGTCCACCACAGACCTTGTGACAGATGTGGTTATCTGCTAGGATGTCCAGTCTCACCCTGTGTAACTGGGAGTGGTCCACCACAGACCTGTGACAGATATTGTTTTTAGTTCTGCCAGGATGCCCTGTTTCACTCTCCACGCCCTCGGAAGGGCGGGGATGTCGGTTGAGTCGCCGACGGCCCGACCCATGAGACAGGTAGTACCGGTTTTCATGGTTATCCGGTAGCAAGCAAGCCAATGCCTGACCTGGTCCTCCAGGGACCAGAGGGTCCTAAAACCTTCCACATCCCCATTCCCCATAAAAAAAACTCAAAGTCCAGCCTGATTCTGGCTTTAAGTAGCCTCACAAATAAAATTTTGACATCAACATTGTTCTCAACATTGTCAAGTTTTCTTCTCCGGCTTACATAGATGGCCAACTTTGCCTGCCCTAAAACAAAGTTCAGTAGTTGACACTTCTGCTTAAAACGATGATTGTACATAAAACCACAAATGATAACCTGCTTGGAGAAAACTTCCTTAAAAATGAGAAAAAGTTCTGTGAGAAGTTCAAAGAGACCACTCAGACGCTGACATTCAGTAAAACAATGAAAAACTGTCTCCCTAGAGGAACAAAAAATACACTGATCACTGACACTGCTGTTAATCACAGAAACAAAAGCACTGACAGCTATAATGCCATGCAGGACCCTCCACTATAAGTCTCCATGCCTCTTAGGGAGAGGGGCTTTATAAAGAGCCCTCCAGGCAGGCCAATGCCCTTTTTCTAGTCTAAAATAGGCTCTCCATGGAGTGTCCACACAGGTGTTCAATCTGTCGTTGTTGAGTGCCATCACCACCAGTCTGTAGAGTGTCTTACCACTGGCTCCTCAAAAGTCCACACCAGTGGGAGCACAGAATGCCAGCAAGAAGCAAGGAGAAACGTCAAAGTCCATATAAAGCGTGGGAGAGGGAAAATGGTCCATGCTTTCTGGCTGCAGCATGCCATTGCTAAAGTCCACGAGTAGGGAGCGCTCAAGTCCATGAAGCTCTTGTTTCCAGTGTGCAAGAAGACCACCGATGAAATGATTTGATCTAACACCAAGATGAGCTGCTAAAGCTGAGGCGTTGTTGAGGCCAGGACCAGCCAGTTCCACCACTTGCTTGAGTGAGAACATTCCTGGAACACAGCCTATCAAGGAAGGTCCTTCCAACTCCCGGCAGGACACCAAGGCGACCACCAAAAACCAGCGGCTCCCTCAACAACCAGTGGAGGGAAACGCATGGCCCTCTTTGTTTTTTTAAAAAGAGTCCATACTGAAAAAAGACTGCGGTAAAAACTGGGCAAAGACAGTGCACTAGAGTTCTTAAAATCCATTAAAAACACAGGGAGGTCTAGCCCAAGCCCAAGGACTCTCTGTAAAATAACACAGGCCAAAGGCCTCCATACGAGGTCCTGGGGGCCCGTCAGCAGTCTTTGTATGAAAGTCAGTCTAAAAGCAGCACCTCTACTAGCTAAATAAACCACTCCTTGCCCCCCTTCCTCTTTGGGAAGAAATAACAGGGCTTGAGGGACCCAGTGGAGTCCACTCCCCCCCCCCCAAAAAAAAAGTCCACCATAACAGACTGAATTTTTGATAACAAACCAGCAGGGGGGTCCATGCACATGAGGCAGTGCCACAGGGATGAGGAAACAAGATTATTTAAAATGAGCACTCTTCCTCTAAAAGGTATTTTTGGCATTAGCCACTTCCACTTATTTAGTCTCCTGTTGATTTTCTCTATGACCCCATCCCAATTTTTTTGCTCAAATTGTTGATTTCCAATAAAGACACCAAGATACTTGAATCCTCCTTTTTTCCAAATCAGCCCACCAGGCAGCGTAAGCTGATTTTCTAGTATCTCCCCCACCATCAGAGCCTCGCTTTTTCCCCAGTTTATTTTTGCAGAGGAAAGTTGGCCAAAAAGATTAACACTCCTAACCAAAACGTCAATGTCACTCTGCTTGTTTAGCAGAATGACTACATCATCTGCATAGGCCGACAGCTTGAACGTGGTGTCACAGCCAGGAAATGTGACTCCTGATAGGTTCCTTCTCAAGCAGTGAAGCAAAGGCTCTATGGCGAGGGAGTACAGCATCCCTGAGAGAGGGCAGCCCTGCCAAACCCCCCTCTGGACTTTTAAAGGGGCAGACAGGACCCATTTATCTTCAGCACACTCTCAATGTCACTGTACAAGGCCCGTATCCTGGCTATGAAGCCTGGGCTGAACCCAAAAGCTGCTAAAACTGTCCATAAATACTGGTGTTCAACCCGGTCAAACGCCTTTTCCTGGTCAATTGAAATCAAACCAGTTTCCACCGCCAATGAACCAGAGACCTCCAAAACATCCCGAATTAAAGTGACGTTGTCACTAATCAGCCTGCCAGGCACACAGTAAGTCTGGTCTACATGAATGAGCTCGCTCATCACCTTTCTCAGTCTTCGGGCCAGAGCTTTTGAAAGAATCTTATAGTCCGTGCAGAGCAGAGAGACTGGCCTCCAGTTCTTTAGGCTCTGTAGGTCCCCTATTTTTGGCAACAGTGTGATGATGGCCCTCCTGCAGGTCATGGGTAGGGTGCCCCTTTTCAAGCTATCTTGGAGAACCTCCAGCAGGTCTGGACCAAGCAGGGGCCAGAATTCCTTAAAAAAGTCCGCAGAGAGACCATCTATGCCTGGTGATTTCCCATTCTGGAGGCTCATTAGCGCCGTATGCAGCTCAGACAGAGACAGTGGAGCATCCAAGCCAGCAACAAGGTCCTCTGAGAGCACTGGAAGACCATCAAGGAAAACCTGGCTCAGTGACGTGTCCTCCCTCCACTCTGCTTTAAACAATTCACTGTAGAAACTAGCAGCATATTTCCTGATCTCTGCTGCTGTGGAGATTGTTCTCCCGTCATCGTCCAACAAGGAGTGAATGAGTTTTCTCTGTCCATTTTTCCCCTCCAGTCCAAAAAAGTACTGGGAGGGCGAGTCCATCAGAGCTACATCCATGTAGCGCGAGCGGACCAGAGCACATTGTGCGGTGACCCCTAGCAGGCTAGCCAAGGCTGACCTTTTTGACTTAAGAGCCTCTAAGTGCTCTTGTTTTCCTGTAGAACTGAGCAACTCCTCTAGCTCTACCACCTCAGTCTCCAGAACTTTCAAGGATTGGGTCGAGCTACAAGTGACATTTCGAGTGTACTGTTGCCAGAGTTGTTTTATCTGTGCCTTACCAAAATCCCACCACATTTGGAGAGAACTAAAAGAGGGTTTTTGTTACCTGTGTGACTTCCATACATCATGAAAAACTCCTTTAAAAAACACATCATTTAAAGTAGAACTGAACGGCATTGAACGGCACTGGGTGAAAGTACATACAATTATAAAGATAATTTATCATTGGCACCCCCTCCACAAATCCCGGAATCTTGGAGAAAATCGCGATTTTGAATTTCCCGCCCTGAAAAATCAGACAAATCCACCGAAGTGCAGCCGGAGTTCCGCGTGACGTCACGAGTGTGACCCAGTCCTCATGTTTACCATTGCGAGCACGCCGACACTGGTTGTTTTTGGTGCATTTTGTCGTGATAGTAGACTACAAAACACTTCCAACACCTGGGAAGATCTGTTCAGTGGCCAAGGAAAGCTGTCATGGCGACGAAAGAAAAGAAAGGGGGAGGAAAAGCGACCAGGAAGCGATGCGTTTCTAGATATACAGTGATCCCTCACTTATCGCGTTTAATGGGGACCAGAACCGACCGCGAAAAGTGAAAAACCGCGAAGTAGCGTCACCCCCCCCCCCAAGGGCGTCACAAGCACTATTTTGCACAAAAAGGCACAAGAGAACAGCGAAAAGTGCCACTAAGCAACACGAGCGATAAAGAACAATGAATGCGGTCTTCCTTCGCTGGGTAAAACGTCTCGGCCAATCAGCTTGCGAGATTCCTGAGTGGTGAAGAGGTGGGCGGAGAGGAGTGGAGCGGTGGTCAGAGAGGTGGATTTTGAGTTGTGCGGGCTCTCCGTGTTGATACCTGATGTTCTAATGTAGAAGGCAGGGAGAAGGCAGGGAGACTACATTAGACTCAAAATCTACCTCTCTGACCACCGCTCCACTCCTCTCCGCCCACCTCTTCACCGCTCGGGAATCTCGCAAGCTGATTGGCCGAGACGTTTTACCTCGCAAGCTGATTGGCCGAGATGTTTTACCCAGCTTCGCTCCCTGCCGAGCGCCTATACCCAGCGAAGGAAGACCACATTCATTGTTCTTTATCGCTCGTGTTGCTTAGTGGCACTTTTCGCTGTTCTCTTGTGCCTTTTTGTGCAAAATAGTGCTTGTGACGCCCTTGGGGGGGGGGGTGATGCTACTTCGCGGTTTTTCACTTTTCGCGGTCGGTTCTGGTTCCCATTAAACGCGATAAGTGAGGGATCACTGTAATAAGTTGGAAAAATGCTGATGGTTTTTTTTCCCCTTTCTTTTTTATTGTTAATTTTCCTTATCCTGACACCCCAAACATGCCAAAGTAAAGACTCACCGTTCTGTATTCAATAAGCGACTCTCCTCCCCATCACTGCTGCGGTCTGAGTCGGTGCTGGAATCCCCCGAAAATTCTGGCTCTAATCTGTACGGTTCGATGCCTCCCTCGCTCTCTTCCTGTTCACTTGACACTCCTGCATCCTCCTCTGTCTTGTCACCGATCCTGAATGCCTCTTCACTCTGAAAACTCTGGTGTTCTTGACTGCTGGAACTGCTATCATCTGCCATTGTTGTTTTGATAAGGGTCACACTCCTGACGTCACGCAGTGTCGTCTGCACGACTTCCGGTTTGTTTGGCACTGCCAGCCAGAGGCAAAAGTTTATCGGCTTATAGCTTGGCCATCGCACGGCCTAAAAATTTCTTTTATGTGTTGAAAAATACAATAGGTAATAAGGAATTAATCTGCTATTCTACTTTTTTGGCAAAAAGGTGAGTTCAGTTCTACTTTAAAAGTGTATTATTAAAATGCCAAAAAGCACTCTTACGCTTTACATTTTCAATAAACACAGAACCAAACAGCGGGCAGTGATCAGTGAAACCAACAGGACAGATACAACTATTTTTAAAAACACTCATTTGATGTTTAAAACCATAAAAACGGTCTAACCTAGCCATAGATAAAAGGTTATCTTTAACATGGCTCCAGGTGTACTGCCTCTGGTCCCCATGATGTGATCTCCACACATCGGCCATTTCATGTGTCTTCACCAGTTCCCTCAGCCTATTGGCAGAAGCAGGGTGAGGCTCCTGATGGTTCCTGTCTAGTCTGTGGTTTAATGTACAGTTAAAATCACCCCCCAGAAATAAAAAAAACTATTTGGATTACAGGACCTAACCGTATCCGATAGCACATCAAAGACCCTGATCCTCTCTGCTCTCTGTGTTGGCACATACACGTTTATAAAAACCAAGTTCACATTTTCAAACTGTACCATTAATAAGAGTACATGTCCTTTCACCACCTCTTCTACCTCATAAGAGACAGGCACACAACCCCTAGAGAAAAGTACAGCCCCCCCCCCCCCCACTGCTATTAGATTTGTGGCTAAAAAAAAATGCAGCCATCCCACTCTTTTCTCCACTGGCTCTCAATGTCTACAGTGCTGTGAGTCTCCTGGAGCATCAGCACGTCAAGTTTCTTTAAATTAAAAAGCGTGTATAAAGAGGCCCTTTTTACATCATCCCTGGCCCCATTTATATTAAGAGTGCCAATTCTAAGGTGGGGCATTAAAAAGGATAAAAATAAGGTACAGTGAAAAAACACACATAGCATAAAAGGGAAGAAACAAACTAAGAGTCAACATGACTGTTAGTAATTTGTGATTTCAGTTTAAGAACCAGTTTCTTTAAATGATATATTTCCTGATCAGTGGAAGTCTCATTCCCATCATTCAGTTTCATAAACTTGCGAGCTGATGCCACGAATAACTCCAGATCTGGAAAGTAATTTTCCACTTTCACAGCTCTGCTCCCCTTAGTCACCTGAAGAAATTTCCTAATCTTGGTAAAGCAATAGGAGCTTTGCTCCTCTTGCGTCTGCATCAGTTCAGACTCAGCTCCACTTTCCTCAGAAGCGCTCTCGTCCAGTATTTCCAAATTTCCAACCCTACTAGATTTAGCAGAGCTCTGCAAGTTTTCAGCACTTTTTCTTTTTTGTGCAGCTTTAAAAGGATCCTCCTCAACAAAATTACATTCCTGCATTTCTTCGTCAACTGCAACGTTTGTCATGCAGTGTTTACTCTGTGTGTCCGCCACAGCCTCAGTCCGCTCCTCCCCCACCTGTAAAATCTGTTCATTCATGTTCTTTCGTTTAACTGCACCCATTTCGCCCTCCACCTCTTTACTCCAGGTGACAGGTAGCTAAAGCCGTCAATCCTGAAGTTAAAGACACGTTCAGTTCTGCAGAGCTGTCTTTTAACACCATGAAACACTGCCTCCTGTGACACACGACATGCTTCAGCAGGGGTGATTTACTACCCAGAGAGACCATTCTGATGGGGGAAACAACTTGGCCAAAACGGGACAACTCTCTGATCAGCTGATCATTTTTAATGAAAGGAGGAGCGTTTGAGATGGTGATCCTCCTAGAAGGGTTCACCAGCGGTAAAACAGGAGTAAAAGTGTCATTTATGACAACTCCCTGTTCCACCACCTGATCAGCCTTTTCAGTAGAATCCAGAAAAATGACAATTGCACTGTTTATCCTCGATGCTGATTTTATGTTGTCATGCCCAACCTCCTGTCCTACAGCGAGGCCGGCCTCCTCCACAGAACAGGAAACTGTCGGGAAGATTCTCACGCCATGCCGCTGGGTCAAGCGCTCGAACTCCACACCACCGTCAAACACCAGCATGATGCTGGCCGGGAAAAACAGGCAGCAGAAGCTACCATTCTCCGACACACTCACACCAACACTCACACCCCAGCACACACACACTCAAACCACTATACAATAAACACACACACCTCAACACACAAGATAGAGAAAAGTTAGAAAAAACAAAGTTTAAAGTACTCACTCCACACCACTCCACACCCCTGCTCCCACAAACGCTCAGAGAGAGAGAGAGAGAGAGAGAGAGAGAGAGAGAGAGTGTTACAGTGTAACAGCAGCATGACAGCAGTAGAAACCAAAATGACAGAAACACAGCATAATAGACAAAGGGATTACCCATGAAAAGTAAAACTGCTAAATAATTTATATACATCGTAGATTAATAGATGGTGGCCCATATAGGTACATGAATCATACCCGCCTTACAATGCAGGACAATCAGATGCAGGGTGAAATGTGAGGCACCAATTACACTGCAAGGTGCAGTATGGCAGCATAGTTATAACCAGAAATCAACATCAGACTGAGTTATTGTACAGTGAAATAGCATGTGGCAGGAAAGATTTCCTGTACCTAACCGTTCACCAGTGAAGCTGCAGCAGTATGCTGGAGAAAGTGCTCCACTGTCTGTCCAGTGTGTGGTGGAAAGGGTGATCAGGATTGTCCATGATGGACCGCACTTTGTTTAGTGTTCTCCTCACCACCACAGTTTCAAAAGTCTCTGGCCTGAGACCAATTACAGAGCCAGCCCTCTTGATAATCTTGTCAAGTCTGCTGGTGTCGCTGGCTGTGATACCGCTACCCCAACAGACAGCACCAAAGAAGATGGCACTGGTGACAATGGCCTGGTAGAAAAGCTCCAGCATCCTGTTCCACACGTTGAAGGATCTCAACTTCCTCAGGAAGTAGAGTCTGCTCAGCATCGTTGTTGGATTTGCAGTCCAGTCCGTTGTTGATCCAGACACCCAGATATTTGTAGTCCTCAACTACTTCCACATCCCCCCCCCCCCAATCTTCAATGGCTGTGAAGGTGTCCTCTTCTTCAGGAAGTCAATCACCATCTCTGTGGTCTTACTGACGTTCAGCCTCAGGTGATTCTGCTTGGTCCACTCCACAAATCTGTCTACCAGTGCCCTGTACCCCCTCCCCCCCATACACCCAACAACAACTGAGTCATCAGAGAATTTCTGCAGGTGGCATGACTCAGTGTTGTACTGAAAGTCAGTGGTGTAAAAGGTGAAGAGAAAAGGAGAAAGCATAGTCCCTGTGGAGCTCCTGTATCACTAACCACAACATCAGACAAGACACTGTCCAGCCAGACAAACTGTGGGCCTGCCTGTCAGGTAGTCAGTAATCCAGGAGATCACAGAGCTGTTGACCCCCATCATCCACAGCTTCTCACCCAGCAGCAGTGGCTGGATGATGTCAAAGGCACTGGAGAAATCAAAGAAAGTGATTCTCATAGAGTCTCCCCCACCATCCCGGTGCAAATGGGCTCATTGCAGCAGGTAGATGACAGTGTCTTCAACTCCTAAATGGGGCTGATATGAAAACTGAAGAGGGTCCAGCCACGTCTTCACCTGTGGCCTAAGGTGGGCTAAGACCAGTCTCTCCAGGACCTTCAGCACATGGGATGTGAGGGCAACTGGTCAATAGTCATTCAGGTTAGATGGAGACCACTTCCTGGGGACAGGAACCAGGCAGGACATCTTCCACAACACATGTACTCTCTCCAGACTCAGGCTCAAGTTGTACAGGTGTTTCAGTACCAGAGCTAGCTGGTTGGTACAGGTCCTCAGGATCCTGGCGGAGATGCCATCAGGGCCCACAGCATTCTGCTGACAGAGTCTCTCCAGCTGCTTCTTAACCTGGTCTGTAGTCACAGTGATGTAGGGGGAGGGGGGGTGCTCTCAGAGGAGGGTGAGGGGGGTGAGGGGTGAGATAGAGAGAGGTGCTGCACAGGAGGGGAGGAGGGAGGGGTGTGTGGGGGTCTGGCTGTGTTGTGGGGGTGACAGACGGTGAGTTGAACCTATTAAAAAACAGATTCAGCTCATCAGCTCTCTCAAGGCTCCCCGATGTCTGTCTGTCTCTCCCTTTACACCCAGTGATGTGCTTCATTCCCGTCCACACATCCTTAGTATTGTTTTGCTGGAATTTATTCTGCAACTTCCTCCTGTAATTGTCTTTACACCTCCTCAGCATCTCTCTTAGCTCGTGCTGCACAATTCTCAGTTCCTCCCTGTCTCCAGACCTAAAAGCCCTCTTCTTCTTGTTCAGAAGTGCTTTCAGGTCACTGGTGATCCACGGTTTGTTGTTGGGGAAACAAGTACGCCCCCAGTCTGTTGTCTCGGAGCAGTCCTGTAGTGCATCAGCAGCCTCCTGTGTCCACCTCCTCACAGTCCATTTATAAGCAGGCTGCCCTTGCACAAGGGGAACGTACTTGGGTGATAACAGGACCATGTTGTGATCTGCCAAGGAGGGGTAGAGCTGTGGCACTATATGTATCTCTTGTATTGGCATACAGTAGATCCAGTCTTTTATTTTCTCTGGTGGGAAAGTCAACAAATTGGTGGAAGTTTGATAATGTTTTGCCCAGTGAGATGTGGTTAAAATCACCGTGATGGGCATAAATGTGTTAGGGTGCTTCTCCAATAATGTGGCAGTAGTGGAGCTGATGATGTCACAGGTCACCGCTGCATCAGCTGACAGAGGGACGTAAATGGTAATTACAATGGCACACATGAACTCTCGCGGCATGTAATCAGGTTGCATGCTCACACTGTCACAGATGTAACCCCACTCTCACCTTGAATTCATCTGTCACGCCTCCAGCACACCTTACCACCATCTTGCTGTCCTCATACATGTCCTGCACCACACTCACATACTTCTTTACCACTCCTGACTTCCTTATACAATACCACATTTCCTCTCGTCATCCTATCATATGCTTCCTCTAGCGCCACAAAGACCCAGTGCAACTCCATGAAATCACAATGCTCCTTGCTGATTATCACCTCTCCTCTTTACCTGACTTCAGCAACTCTTTCCCATATCTTCATAGTGTGGCTGATCAACTTTATGCCTCTGTAGTTACTAGCAGCTCTAAGCATCACCCTTGTTCTTGAAAACTGGTACCAAAACACTTCTCCAGTCCTCAAGAATTCTCTCACTCTCCAAAATTGTGTTAAACAATCTGGCATCTGTCCTAAACATCTCCATACCTCCACAGGTATGTCATCTGGACCAACTGCTTTTCCATTCTTCATCCTCATCATAGCTGCCCTCACTTCTGCCTTGCTAATCCTCGGAACTTCCTGGTTCATTAGATTTCCTTCAGCCATCCTCCTCTCTCTTGATTCTTCTGAAGTCACATAAGAACCCAGATCTCCTGACCTTTGACTGTGACCCTGACCTTGAGAACAACTTAGAAGTAAACCCACCTGAAGATCACTGAGTGAGTTTGGTGAGCATTAAGACAAATGCCTATGAGGACTGGTGAGTCCCATCAAATACAGGTGGACGAGCAGGTGGGGGCCACATCATTGCACTAGCTCCTTTTGGCTTCACCAAAATGAGCTAAAAATTGATTACAAATTCACCATTCAATATAGTGTAGATCTGTAATAAAACTATCTAGAAAAGCACTCGGAGAGCGCAGACCTCCGCCAAGCGCCACAGTTCCCCTGTGGGCATGTTGTCCTGTATTTTTTTTTTTTTTTGTCCAAGTGTTCTGACGATTTTTTGTCAGAGTTACATGCACAAAAAAAAAAAAAAAATTGAAAAAATACTGAAAATGGCCCTATCTCGCAATGTTAAAAAAAAAAAAAAAAAAAAAAGAATCCTTTAAAAAATTCCTGGATCCAGACGGTGATCCGGATCACCACCAAAATCTAATCATCTGTAGGATACCCCATTTCTGACAATCTCTGAAAATTTCATGAAAATCCGTCCATAACTTTTTGAGTTATCTTGCTAACAAACAAACAAACAAACAGACAGACAAACCAACGCCGATGAAAGCATAACCTCCTTGGCGGAGGTAATAACCATGTCACTGAAAGGACTTTAAACAAAGCAAACAATGTACAATTCAAAGTGGAACAAATTAACAGAACATATCAGAAAATCATTTAACCCCCTACAACAGTTTTCCCCAACCACTGGGTCGTGACCTGGTACCGGGTCATGGACCACTTGGTACCGGGTCACAGAGAGCCACAGAGAAAAAATTAATCATTTATTCTGTTTCTCCATATTGACCAATTTTGCCTGGTGTTTCATTTTGAAAAATTACTTAATGTTCTATCTCCTCCTCTATTGTGCTTCTTCTGTCTCTGCAGTCTTGGCACAGGAAAAGCGAGAACATTTGGTAATTTTTCAAACTCAAGCACCCGGCAGAATTATCTTAAAATACTCTAAGCCTGCTTTTATTTACATCAAAATGGTAAGAAGATACATGCTTCTGAGTTTTTGCTGTTCTGTGTGGAGTTTGCATGTTCTGCCTGTGCTGCGTGGGTTTACTCCAGGGGCTCCAGTTTCCTCCCACAATCCAAAGACATGCATGTTAGGTTAATTGGTTGTTCTACATTGTCCCTAGATATCTATCTCCTATAGGCCCTTAGAATAGAGGATTAGTACTCGTGATGTGCTTTGAGTGGTCTTTGACACTAGAAAAAGCACTATTTAAGTACAGGTCCTTATCCCTTAAATATTGATCATGGTACACTTTTTGCCTGATTCTCATCCGCTGGTTAGAAAGGAGTGCCGCTGTGCCCCCCCCCCACTGTCCTACAATATTCACATCTTCAATACATGTACAAACACTTTGTAAAATGAAAATGCTTGAAAACCATAGGAAGAGTCAGCCGAACAATCCATGTAACCTCTACTGAAATTTTATTCCAAAAATTACAAAGTTGTCAAACATGCAATTATCACAAAAATGGTGCAAAATCAAAATCCTTGTAATATGAACATCTTTAGTACATGTACAAAGACTGTGTGAAATGAAAATGATCTAGCTTGAAAACTGTGGGAGGAGTTCCCCGGACAAACCATGTACCCTGTATGGACATTGCATTCAAAAAATGACGGTGTTCTTAAACTCGTAATTTTCAAAAAAATTATCCAAAATCAAAATCCTTGTAAAACACACATCAATGCATGTACAAACACTGTGTGAAATAAAAAAGGCACAGCTTGAAAACTGTGGGAAGACTTTGCTAGACAAGACGTATGGACGAACGAACAGACAGACAGACATCATACCCCAATACGTCCCATCTTCAGAGAGGGACATTTTTTTTCTCTAACATTATAATTTGTTTGATGATCTGAAACATTTAAGTGTGACAAATATGTAAAAATATTAGAAATTGGGATGGGGCAAATACTTTTTCACAGCACTGTATAGAGCACTGCAACCATGAGTTAAAAAAAAACATCTGGCCATCAGCCCAGCTGGGCACCCCGTGTAGTGACACAATAAAAATGACACCACATTTTCTACTCTATGCTTTCTAATTTCCCTAAGGGTTCCCCAAAGAGGATATGTCTAAATGGAAGAGACTCTCCACATGATCAATAAACTGCACCAGTGATACACTTCAGCTGTCACCTGAAATGGATGCATCAAGCTGAGCGAAAATGCTACCAACAGTGATGAAGAAAGCAAAGCACTATCCCCACAAACAGGCAACCCAATACCTTTGATGTCAGCAAAGCATGAACACACTGACCAACACAATACAACTTATACAGTGGAGCCACAGCTCACTGTGCTTTATCAATTTATTGTACATGTTGTGCTAATGTGACTGGTTCTGAAATATTCTGACAAGTTCTGTCACATCTGAAGCAGTGATTCTACTCTTTATTCTACCTTTAAAATGTGTTGTAATGAAAAAGAGATCAAAATACATGTCACATTACAAATCAGTCAAAATGTTTCAACATGCATGATTTACCAACTTAACATTTCAAATACAGCATTACCTGAGGGGTACTGACTTGTTATACATGTCAGTATGGAGAGGAATCTCAATTAGTGCATGAAACCCCAGAGGGTGGATGGAGTGGGAGATGCTGAACAAACTGAAGCAAAATGGTCCTGAACTCAGAAAAGCAATGTGTGTGACCTGGGCCGGATTATCCAGAGGGCTTACCAGGGCAGAAGCCCAGGGGCCCCACCTCTTTTGGGGCCCAGAAAAAAATGCTATTTTTGATTTTTTAAAATTTTATTTCATTTTTTGCTAATTCTGCTGAGCCCAACATTTATTGGAGGGTTTGTTTTGGCATATCAACTTTTTATTTGTTGAGGTGTACATCTGTCCCACCTGCTTAATTTAATTGGTTAAGATTTGACATTTGACCTGATTGTTAGATGCGGGCCGGTAGAATCATATGGTGGACATTCGAAAATACGATAGCGGTGCCCAAAAAAGAAAAAAAGAGAAAAGAAAAGGCAAACGTGAAAAGGAGGTTTTGAAAGACTCCTAAATTGACTAAACAAAGTAGCAATACAGACAGACAGACGTCAACTGGACAGTCAAAGCTAGATGTTTATCAAACTGTTAGCACTGGAAATGATAACACAGGTGTATAGGTCGAGCCACTGTCTGAAAATCCGTCAGAGGGCATCACTTTACCGACCACAGAAGCACCCCCCGGTAATCAGAGTTGCAAAACACCCGTTGGAAGGGTTAACGATTCTTACAGCAATGATCCTGCTCTCTGGGGAAATATCACTGATGCTGTCCGGGAATACTGGGCCAAAAAAGGACCGGAGAGCTGCCAGGATAAGGATGCAAATTTCAGAGCATCTGAAAAGCAGCAGAAAGGGTTTTTCTCAAAGTGCTACTTCGATCACAAACTTACAAATGGTGAGTCTGTGTCGAGACAATGGCTTCTCTATTCTCCTTCCACTGGCTGTTTATATTGTTTTGCCTGCCACATATACAGCGATGGCAAGTTTGGCAACTGTCAATCATGCTTTGAAACCAGCTTTAGTGACTGGAAAGATGCAACAGAGCGCATTTGAGACGGAGGGCTTATCTTGGCCGCACCTCGGACACAGTCCAAGGACAGATAATTTTTTCACACATAAGGAGTTGTTCAGAACTCCTTATACAAAGATATAGAGTGATGATAATCAAGTCAGTGGCGGTAATGCACCTCTAAGCTGGTTGCCAACCACCAATCAAATCTAAAAGAAGAAGAAGACGACTGCGGAGAAGATTTGGACTCTTTAGTGGACGTGACATGCTCACACATGGCTTTCTGCAGGGACATGATTGTTCCACTAAACGTGTCAAAATATATTCCAACAACAAGCCATGGGTTACAAAATCAGTTAAATCCTGCTTACAGAGGAAAACATTTGCCTTTAAACAGGGGGTTGTTTCTGAGCTGCAGGTTGCCACAAAATAGCTGAAGTCTGAAATTTTAAGAGCAAAACAGAATTATAAATCAGAGTTGGAAAGCAAGATGGCAACAAAGAAGCTTGGTCCAGCCTGGGCGAGTATGAAAACTATTGCAGGCCTTCAGAGCACAGAGCGCAGTAATCGTGTGTTTTTAGATGGTTTTAACTCAGACTCAGAGCTGGCTAATGCTCTTAATCGTTTTTATGGTCGTTTTGATTTTAGCACAGAAACCCAAGATTTGAAACAGAAACTCAAAGGCAATCAGCACTTTAATATTGAGGTGCAGGATGTTAAAAGGGCGTTCTGTGCTGTAAAAGTGAACAAAAGTCAGGGCCCTGATAATATATGTGGTGGGCACTTGGTAAAGTCCTGGGCACATGAACTGAGTCCTGTGTTTCACTACATTTTTAATAAGTCCTTACAGACACAACATGTGCCTAAGATCTGGAAAGATGCTGTGGTTGTTCCTGTTCCAAAATCCAGATGTCCTAAAACGGTAAATGATTTTAGACCAGTTGCTTTGACTTCAATTTTAATGAAAATTTTTGAAAAACTGGTCAGATTTGAGGTCCTAAAGCAGACTAAGCATGCATTGGATCCTCTGCAGTTTGCCTATAGGTCTCACAGAGGAGTGGAGGACGCCACTGTCACTCTGTTTAACATGCTTTTTAAACATCTGGATTTTAATGGGACACACGCCAGGCCTTTATTTGTGGACTTTTCTTCCGCCTTTAATACAATCCAACCTCATATTTTAGTTGAAAGGCTCCTGCAACAACTTGATTTGAGTAATAATCTGGTGGGTTGGATTCTTGATTTTTTTAACCAACAGGACGCAGAGAGTAAGGGTCAATGGTACATTGTCTGACCAAAAGTGTTCTTCTACTGGCTCTCCTCGGAGGTGTGTGTTGTCACCACTACTCTTCATCCTGTACACAAACATGTGTCGGAGCAGACATGACAACAGGCACATTATAAAGTATGCTGATGATTCAGTTGTTGACAGTCTCCTCCAGGATGGTGAGAGTGGCCACAGCCCAGTAGTTGATGATTTTGTTCACTGGTGAGAGGATTCCTACCTACAGCTGAATATGACAAAAACTAAAGATATGATTATTGACTTTAGGAGGAAAACTCCCAGGCACAAAGTCACTGTACTAAAAGGCCAGACCACTGAATGTGTGCAATCCTACAAATATCTTGGGACGATTATTGATAGTAATTTAAACTTTGAAGAGAACTGTGAAAGGGTGTGCAAAAAGGGTCAGCAACACTTGCATTGTTTAAGGAAACTTGCACGCTTCCAAATTGACAGAACCATAATGACAATGTGTTATCAGGGTTTTATTGAATCTGTTTTATCCTTTTCTTTCGTGTCATGGTTTGGTCAGATAAAACTGAAACAGAGGAAATCCTTGGATCAGGTTGTTAGATGGTCCAGTCGTTTGCTTGGTGAGCCACAGCTGAGCCTGACATCCCTGTACACCAGACAGGTACAGAGGATCGCTACCTCCATTTTAAATGATGACTCCCACCCTTTGCGCTGCCACTTTCAGCTTCTTTCCTCCAGATGGAGGTTTGCTGTCCCAAAAAGTAAAACCCAGAGCTACAAAAACAGCTTTGTTCCCGCTGCTGTTAAAGAGTTGAACAAGATGTAACAATATATTGCACATAATTTAGTTACCTATTTATTAATTTTATTTTATATTTACTTATTTTTGTAGGTTTTTTATTTGGGTTCTAAATCTTTTATTGGGTTTTAGACTTCTGAGTTTTTAACCCCTTTGACTAGTCTTTAACTTTTTAATATGACCCTTCTCTCTTATCTCTTTGTTTTTTTCTCTTATCTCTTTGTCCTATGTCCTGATTGGTGGAGCCTTGAGTACTTTTATCGTGTTTATAGTCAGCTTCATGTGTGCCTGTGTTTGTGTTCATGTTGAATGTAATTGTGGTTTGTAAATATGGATGTCACCTGACTGCAAAACAAATCTACCTACGGGTACAAATAAAGTAACCTGAACCTGGACCTGAAGACACGGCCAAGATATATAGAGTGATGATATAGAGTAAAGTACGTGACGGTAATGCACCTGTAAGCTGGTTGCCAACCGCCAATCAAATCTAAAAGAAGAAGAAGATGAAGAAGAAGAAGACCACGAGAACAGTGAGCATCATAAAAAGGCAATTTTGACCTATGTCACCTTTGCATCCAGTAAAGGAAGAATAGACACTGAGTTGCAAAAACAGTTTTGAGTCTGAATGTAGTTACTGGAACGAAGTTCCGAGACGAGTGGTGGCTGTCGTCAAATTTTTGGCAGAGATGGGGTAACTACATGGGCATTCTGGAAGTGATAAGTGAGTTTGATCCGTTTTTGAAATCTCACATTGAGAAATATGGAAATGTAGGAAGACGGATCCCTTCATATCTCTCCACAAAAACGTGAGGAATTTATTCAGCTGATGGGGGACCGTGCAGTGGCAGTTTCAGATATGGGCCACATGGGAGGTTGCCCAGGGTGGTGGCATCCACTATTGTGTTGTTTTTTTTTTAACAGTTTTTACTTTGTAAGTTGTAACAAGCTAAATAGAAATATTGCATAGAAAGACTATTTCAATAAAGTAGTTTTTTTTAAGTTAATGTCTTTTTACAAGATAATTCAATAAGCATTCTCAATACTCATTACAAGCAGAGTGAAACATTTCAGACTGTTCTGATTTAATATTGATGATTATGATTGTAGTTTTTAAATTTAAATTATAAACCATAATATTGATTCATTGATGAAGAACCTCTTTACTGGTCTTGCAGTCATCAGTATTAACCACACCATTGCTGATAAACTTTCATATGATGATGTCATTGACAATTTTGTATCAAGGAAAACAAGAAAGGTTGGTCTTTAGATTGAGGTTGGGGGGGGGGGGGGGCGCAGGGAGTCACACAAGCCAGGACCGGCCCTGGAACCATGTTTTGTCAGAGATTGTCAGTGAAGTAAAAATGGTCAAATACTTTTCAATCAGTGTTGATTCAACACCAGATGTCTCACATGTGGATCAGCTGACATTCATTTTACGTTATGTTTCACCTGATGGACACATTCAGGAATGCTTCCTAAAATTTCTGCCTGTGGAGAGCCCCACAGGAGAAGCTTTATGTGAGTCTGTGCTGCAGGTTTTGAAAGAGTTGAATATTGACATCAGCAACTCCAGGGGACAGTGCTATGACAATGCTGCTAACATGTCTGGGGCATATAAGGGCATACAGGCCCATATAAAAGAGATCAATCCACTGGTTGAGTGGGTTCCATGTCATTTTCCATGACATTTTTACATGCACTGAATAAACAGGTTACTGGACAATAAACTATGTGTGTTAATGTAACTTCTCATAACACAATAATTACCTTTTATCTGACTGTTTTTACATGACTACTTTAATAATCAGATGACTCTAGAAATCTGATATTACCGTGCATGTAAACATAGCCATTTTGCATGTCATACTCCCATAAATTATATGTGGGAGGGCCCCAAAAATTGCTTTAGCCCAGGGGCCCACAAACTCCTTAATACGGCCCTGTGCGTGACACACAGGATGGCAGCTTCTACAACATAAGAGTAATGGCCAGTCACCTCGGAAAGGCTTGAGGCCCTACTGAGTATCTTCCCATAGTCAGACACAGTAGAGGAGTTTAAATGAATAGTCAATGATGGTAGTGAAGTTTCTGCTGGGTCCTCTGCTTTAGAACCTATTGGCGGCAGGGAAGAATCACTTGCATTTGCAAATTGGCCAAGTGATAATGACACTAACTGCTCAAACCCGTCTGGAAGGCAGCCAGTTGACGAACCTCTGCTGAAAACTAGAACCAAGAAGTGGCAACATGGAATGTGAGATCAATGTACAAGGCTGGAAAACTGGACAACGTTAAGAGAGAGATGGATTGCCTGAGCATTGAATAAAACTAAAAAAATTTACTTTGGAAACAGCAAAATAAATACAAATGTAAAGATTCAAATAAATGGGGTTGATCTTGAAAGAGTAACTGAAATCAGATTTCTTGGGATAATAATAGATGAGAAAATAAGTTGGAAATCACATATTAGTTATATTTATTCCAAAATATCAAGAAATATTGCAATATTGGGTAAAGCAAGTCCGGTATTAGATTGTCTATCACTTCACATTCTATACTGTCCACTGGTTTCACCTTATTTAACTTATTGTGCAGAGATCTGGGGAAACAACTATAAAAGCATTTTACATTCACTTTTTATTTTACAGAAGAAAGCAGTTTGTATGATTTTCAGTGAAGGTTATTGGGATCATACTCATTCACTTTTCCTGCAGCTTAAAATTTTGAAGTTGACAGATCTGCTTGAATTTCAAATGGTACATATTTTGTATAGAGTAAAAAACAATCAGCTACCAGGAAACATCCAAAGTTTATTCATAGAAAGAGAAGGAAGCTATAGCTTAAGAGAATTATATAAATTCAAAATTATTAATGCACACACTACCAGAAAGAGATTTTGTGTTTCTGTATGTGGAGTAAAATTATGGAATAAGCTAAATATTGATTTGAAGCAATGTCCAGATACAAAGTTGTTTAAAAAGAGGTACAAAGATATGGTGTTCCAGAAATATAAGAAAGTAGATGAAAACTGATAAGTTTTTGTCTACTTTTAAGTTATCTACTTTTCATCTACTTTTAAGTTGTCTGTTATTTTTTTCTTTACATCACAATTACATTATTATTGTTACAATTACATTATTATTATTATTGTTTGCCGATGACACTAATCTGTTATGCAGTGGAAACAATTTGGAACAACTTCTGGATACACTCGGAAAGGAATTAGGAAAGCTTAAACTGTGGTTTGATTCAAACAAATTAACGCTCAATTTAAGTAAGACAAAATTTATAGTCTTTAACAACCATCACAACAACCCAGTACCCAAACTCAGTGTAAATGGTGTAGAGATTGAAAGGGTATCTGAAACTAAATTCCTTGGAGTAATAATTGATAACAAACTGTGTTGGAAGTCACATATTAATTATATTAAAGGTAAAGTATCCAAATCAATTGCAATATTACACAGAGTGAAATATTTGCTGAATCAACCCACACTATACACCTTGTATCATTCATTAATACTCCCATACATGACATATTGTAATGAAGTATGGGGAAATACATATAAAACAAACATATATCCACTCTTTATGCTTCAAAAGAGAGCTATTAGAATAATAAACAAAGCAGCTTACAGGGAACCAACAAACCCACTTTTTCTTAAACAAAAAACTCTCAAGTTGAAAGATCTGGTTGACTTTAAAACCGCAATAATAATGTTCAAAGTGAAGAATTTATCACTGCCTGCAAATATCCAAAAGTTGTTCCAAACAAGGGAGAAACGATATCACTTCAGAGGAACATGTATATTTCAAAAGCCTACAGTGAGAACAACCACCAAGCAACACTGTATTTCAGTGCAAGGAGTCAGATTATGGAACGATTTTGGACCTGAATTAAAATCATGTACAACGCTTGGACAATTTAAACAAAAACTAAAGGAAGAAATACTCCAAACATATTTACAAGACGACATGTAAACTCACATAAGGATTGACATATCCAGCCTGTGTTGTGTTGTAGCTTAGTTTCTTTTTTTTTTTTTTCTCTGTGACATTTTGTCTTAGATTTGTTTTTGAATAGTAACCGCTTAACTTAGCCTAGCTTAGTTTTCTTTTTTTTTTTTTCTCTCAGTCATATTTTGTCTTAGCTTCGTTTTAAATTGTAATCGCTCTTGTCTTGTTTTCTCTTTTTTCTCTTTTGAATTCTTGGATGGAATATGGGTGGGCAATATAAGCTGCGGCTTCAGCCATCACCCATTTCGGATAACTCACGTGGAATTGTATAGTAGAAGGAGTCTTTGTCTAATTTGACCTTGTTGTTATATTATACAGTTTCTTTTAACCTGTACTGTACTATCCGAAATAAAATTCATTCATTCATTCACATTATGCGGATGATACACCAGAAACACCAGAGATGCTACAGAAGATAACTGAGACAGTAAATGAAGATGGAAAACAATAAGGAACTAGAGGGCAATCAAAGAGTGCATACCACTGTGAAGGCTCCGTCCCACCCTCGATCCTCCCCTCCGTCCCTTTGTCTGTCCATATCATCATATCTGTACATTGTGAGATAGGGCCTTGGCAGAGATATGCACTCACGCATCACCTCCAACATCTAATGAGTTCATCTTTGGGCCAAGGGCCGCCTCTAGTGAAAACGTCATCCAAATCCATCTATGAGATTTTGCGTGATCCTGCTAAAAGACAGAGAAATGGCAGCAAAAATAATAGGATGTAGAAAAAGGAGCAGGCGAGACGACAGGCTGGAACAGCACAGACTTTATTCTCCTCTCTACAAGTCAAGTTGACAAGAATGATCCCCAGGCTGCAGGCTCTCTCCCTTTTATACTTTAATCCCTTGCCTAGCAACCTGGGGGGCTCACACCACAATCCGCATCGGATACACAGTCTGCACGGCGCATTAGCATAACATAGTACATCACATTACATTAATATAACAGTTGCTGGCATGCTTCTTCTTCCCCCTCCCTGTAGCTAGCGTCTGCACCTCCACTGTTTCGACTCGACCCCCCGGTCAGCCTCCCACTTCACGGTCCATTCTCTGGGTGGAGGATGTCACCTCCATGTCCCCCTCCCCCCAACACCAAGAATGGGCTTCAACCCCCTGGTCTTGTGGGCTTCAGCCGACGTCCATATTGGCTGTAACGGGGGGTTGCTGGCTGTGAAGCGCTGCTCTGGTGACGAGGCTCTGCGGGAGGCACGTCCATCTGTAGGGGGGTGGAGGGGGGGAAAAACACATCCTCAAAAAGCATTGTTGTTGCTGTTGCTGAGTCATTTACCTGCGGAGCCCCCAACGGGGGGCGTCCACGCTGGGGAGCCCGGGCCAACACCACTTCCTCGTCTGCCAACACAAAAGCTGGTTTGAGCCTATCAATGCAGACGGTTTCGCTGCGTCCCCCCAAGTCTAACACAAAATGGTTCTCCCCAGGTTGCAGCACTCTGAATGGCTCGTCGTACAGTGGGCGCAACAGGGTCCAGTGTACGTCGTGTCTGATGAACACAAACGATGCATTCTGCAAGTTTTTGGGGACAAAAGCACAGGGAAAACAGTGGTGGGCCGGGCCCGGTACTCTCCCCGGTTCCGCGGCATGTAGAGAATTGGGGGGTGTTTGGGCGTTGGCTGCTGGGTTGTCGGGCAAAAATTCCCCGGGGAGCCGCAGCGGTTGTGAAAACACGAGTTCTGCAGGGGAGGCTGCCAAATCCTCCTTTGGTGCGGTGCACAAATGCAACAAAACCCACGGCAGTCAGTCCACCCAATTGGCGTCGGTAAGCGAAGCCCTGAGCGCTGCTTTCAGTGATCTGTGGAAATGTTTGCATAACCCGTTGGCCTGAAGGTTGTATGCGGTAGTGCGGTGAACGCTGACCACCAGGCTCCAGGCCATCGCAGACCAGAGACTGGAAACGAACTGGGGGCCCCTGTCAGACGTGATGTCGGATGGAGCACCGAAACGTGCCACCCAAGCAGTCAACAAAGCACGTGCTACTTCCGCGGATGTTGTGGACACCAGCAGCACCGCTTCTGGCCAACGCGTGGTGCGGTCCACTACAGTTAGGAGGTGCGTAAACCCCTGTGACAGTGGGAGGGGCCCCACCAGGTCCACGTGGATGTGGTCTAACCTCTTAGCCAGGATGTGGGAGTGTTCGAGGGGGGCCTTCGTGTGCCTGTGCACCTTGGCCTGCTGGCATGCGACGCAAGCTGCCACCCACTCTTTCACCTGTTTACGCAGACCCGGCAAGACAAATTTTGCCCCCACCAGCTTCACTGAAGCGCGCACTCCCGGGTGCGCCAGGGAGTGAACCGAGTCGAAAACACCACGGCGCCAAGTGCGCGGGATGATCGGGCGCGGACAGCCTGTGGAGACGTCACAGAGCAGGGACGGGCCCCCAGCTCGCAGTACTCTGCTCTCCAGCCTTAACCCTGTTGGTCCAGAATGGAGCGCACAAACGTCGGCATCGCCGGGTTGCTCGGCAGCCATGGCAGTGTAATCTATCCCTACGTGGACTGGGGTCACAAGCACGCGCAAGAGGCAGTCCGCCACCATGTTGAGTTTACCAGCCACATGCTGTATGTCAGTGGTAAACTCCGAGATTGCAGCTAGCTGTCTTTGCTGTCGGGCCGACCATGGTTCCGAAATCTTGGCCATGGCGTGTATTAGCGGCTTGTGGTCCACAAACGCTGTGAAGTTGCACCTTTCCGCCCTTCCAGCTAGAACTGGAAGTGGCGTATGGCCAGGTGGAGAGCCAGCAGCTCCCTGTCGAACGCGCTGTATTTACGTTCGTTGTCACACAGAGACCTGCTGAAAAAGGCGAGCGGCTGCCAAGAACCTGCGACGCACTGCTCCACGACGGCCCCTATGGCCACATCCGATGCGTCGGTAGTGAGCGCAATCTGTGCCAACGGGTCTGGGTGTGCCAGTAATGTGGCCTTAGCAAGCGCATGCTTGGCATCCGCAAACGCCTGCTCCTGCTCGGGGGTCCAGTCAATGCTGTCCACCGGTTTGCGTTTCTTAATCGCGGCGTACAACGGCTGCATTAGCTGGGCTGTGCGAGGGAGGAAACGGTTGTAGAAGTTCACCATTACTAAAAACTCCTTGAGCCCCCTTAGGGTCTGAGGACGTGGAAAATTTGCTACAGCACGCACCTTGTCCGGTAACGGGATCGTGCCCTCCAGTGAGATGCAGTGGCCCAAAAAGTCAATCATCGTAGCTCCAAACTGACACTTCGCTGGGTTGATTATTAACCCGTGCTCCTCCAAACTCTGGAAAACCATCCTGAGGTGGGCGACGTGTTCGTCCTCGGACACGCTGGCCACCAGGATGTCGTCGAGGTAGATGAAGACAAACGGCAGGTCACGCAGCACAGCATCCATCATGTATTGGGAGGTCTGCGCTGCGCCTTTTAACCCGAACGATATGCGTAAAAATTCGAAAAGGCCAAACGAGGTAATCACTGCCATTTTGGGTATGTCTTCCACGCACACCGGGACCTGGTGGTACCCGCGAACCAGGTCCACCTTGGAAAAAATGCATGCCCCAGTGAGGTGGACGGAAAAATCCTGAAGATGTGGAATGGGGTAGGAATCGTGTGCTGTAGCATTGTTTAAGCAGCGGAAGTCACCACATGGTTGCCACGACCCCTCGGGTTTAGGCACCATGTGCAGCGGGGACGCCCACGGGCTATTGGAGCGCCTGACGATGTCTAATCTCTCCAAATTGGCGAACTCCTCATGCGCACTGGCCAGTTTAGCTGCATCCAGGCAGGGAGGGCGCGCGAAAACGGGCGGCCCCGTGGTGGGGATAAAGTGCTCGACCCCATGCTTAGTGGCGGCCACCAAAAACATTGGAACTGTGAGTGCTGGAAACTGGGTGAGTAGTTGTTGGAACTTACCCCCTGGAGCTGTGACGTTGACGAGTGTTGTGGACCCAGCTCCTCAAGCTGTACAGGGCAGAGAATAAAAAGACAGAGCATTAATCAGACGTCTATTGGGAACATCGACTAATAGTCCATGCACACACAGAAAATCTGTGCCTAAAATGGGGTAGTTACATGCTGCTATGATGAGGACCACTGGTAGTTGCGGTCGTGCAAACATATGGTAAGTGCTCTCTCACCAAAAGTTTTAATGTCTGAGCCATTGGCGGCTGCCAGCCAACCGGTCTGCATTGGACAGCAGGATGAGGCTCTTTTGGAAGCCGGAGTCCATGAGGAACCGTCTCCCCGAACGTGAGTCCGTCACATAGAGCAGCTTGTTTGTGTCACCGGCGGCTGCAGCTGCTAACGACTGCTGGTCCTGGCATTTCCCGACCGCCTATATTGGCACGGTGGCACGCATCGCCGTGCGTCTTCTCTGAAACGGTGGTGGTAGAAACAGCACGCCCTTCCGGTGCTTCTGGGCCTCCGTGCTGGCCACCATGGAAGGCTCCTCGCTGTCGACGGTCATCTCCGTGGGCTCCGGCGCCGCTGCATTCACCACAAAGGTTCTGGTCACCAGGATAATCCGGTCTGCTTCTTTTGCCAGTGCCCAGTAGTTCTGCGTGGCCAGCAGTTGTGAGTTGGCGAGGACTGCCCTGGCCGCCGTCGGGAGGTTATGGGGGAAAAGATGTACGAACAGGAAAAGCTCACCATCTGTGCCTATCAACGCCAACATCTTCTCCATCAACTCGTGCACCGAGCTGTCTCCAAACTCAGAGCGCATCAGGAATCTTTCCGCTCTCTCACAGTCCAACAGCGTATAGCGCTGGGTCAGCGCGGTCTTGATGGCATCGTATTTGCCGTGGGCCGGGGGCGACTGGATCAGGCTTGCCACCTGTTGAGTTGTGCATGCGTCCAGCGCGGCTATGACGTAGTAATATTTCGTGTCGTCCGCCATCACTCCCTGGAGCGCGAACTGGGCCTCCGCGTGTAGGAACCAAGCCATCGGGTCATATAGCCAAAAATCCGGGAGCTTGACTGAAACAGCACAGGCGGTGCTGCCGCTTGCAGACGGGGCCGTCTCTGGGGTGTTCACCTTGTATTTCATCTTACGTCTCGGGGTCACCAGTGTAGAGAAAGGAGCAGGCGAGATGACAAGCTGGAACAGCACAGACTTTATTCTCCTCTCTACAAGTCAAGTTGACAAGAACGATCCCCAGGCCGCATGCTCTCTCCCTTTTATACTTTAATCCCTTGCCTAGTGACCTGGGGGGCTCACACCACAATCCACATTGGATACACAGTCTGCACAGCGCATTAGCATAACATAGTACATCACATTACATTAACATAACAGTCGCTGGCGTGCTTCTTCTTCCTCCTCCCTGTAGCCAGCGTCTGCACCTCCACTGTCTCGACTCGACCCCCCGGTGAGCCTGCCACTTCACGGTCCATTCTCTGGGTGGAGGATGTCACCTCCATGTCCCCCACAAGGACTACATTATATGACTACATTATAATAACAAGACTGTCATAATTGTATTGACCATACATTGGGGCTGGTCAGTTCCACCTTAAACCAGCGTTATGGTTTACTGAATCTTTCAGATCGGTTTTCGGGAGGGGGGGGGGGTCCTCCTCTCTCCTTACAGTTTACTGACAAAGTTCATCATTATTAAGCAATATTACACAACAATGCGGAATTATATCACTGCGATGTGCAGTAAACAAGCATAATAGAACAGGCCTATTGTGATTTCACGAACAAAAAAAATTAAACACTGTCCAGTGCAGAAGTTAAGTGCAAGTTATGGCACCTGCATTGACACGATGCAGCTCTGAATGCGACTTCTTCTCTTTTTCTCTGTGCAACGATCTTCTGAAAAGCTGCTTTTTCCTAACATTTATTAGCTGCAACTTCATCACAATCTGCTCTTGTCCGTAGCTATTTCATAAACAAAAACACATGATGAACACAAATCACTCAACACATTTAGCTAAAACTAAAAACACAGACCAAAGCATTTCACCCAGCACACGAGAAAAAATTGCCGATCACTGCGTCTGTGACAGACGTCAGTAATGGTGTTGACGTGATGCGAGTGCATAAATCCCACTTTAGTGTGTCTACATACTGTGTGGGTGATGTGACTCGCAACAACATCCTCAGCTTGTCTGCCAGTGACATCTGCAGGCACTCCATACCCCGTCAAACTGCAAACTCCAAACCACATACTTTGCCTGCTTTTTCTTGGTGTCTTCAGATAAAATAATGTCAATCATCACATACTATATGGATGGAGACCACATTTCTTTTTGTTCCAAGCCGTTTTACTTTTTCTGCACTGTTTCCAGGATATGGAGGCGCGTGTCCATACATGTAACACAGTGGACACATCTCTAAAGGGGAAGTCCATGAAAAGCTCAATATTAACCCTTTGAGTGTGAGAATTTGTGTGCCCCTAGTGGCAGAGGGCGGCATTGTGCCTGCCTTCTCACTGACTTTGTCAAAAGTAAGTGAGAAATTTCTGGGGGTTTTTTTAAATGTACTGATTTCTTGTTCATATACTTTGAAGATAAAATGATGAGGTACCTCTGTACAAAAAACGGTGTCAAAAGACAACCATTTTTTGTGTAAATATGTCCAAAGTCCAGTTTTGACTGAGTTATGGAATTTAAAGAGGTGCCGCGACATTATGCAAATTATATGCGTAAATTTATTCCTATCTGAAACTTTGGATCATATTTTACATCTTTGTAACTGACAGTAAGCCATTATCTCTTACCACTTTCAAGTTATAGCCTTGGAAAGCTGAACTATTTTACTGACAAAAAATATTTACCACTCTTGACCGCTAGGGGGTATGTCACAGTTTGGCAACATACACACTCATAGGGTTAATATATTAAACAATATTTAAAAAAATCCTGGATCCAGATCGTGAACTTGATTGCCACCAAAATCTAATCATCTTCTCCCAGTGCCATTACACACCTTCCCTGAAAATTTCATCAAAATCCGTTCATAACTTTTGGAGTAATGTTGCTACCAGACAAATAAGCCAACCAACAAACTAACGCCAGCGAAAACATTACCTCCTCCCTTGGCGGAGGTAATGAAAATCAATGCCAAGAAAACCAAGGTGATGACTGTCTCAAAGAACGAAAACACCACACGCAACATCAATATTGATAACACCACCAGAGAGGAAGTGAACTAACTAACTAACTAACCTGCACTTATATAGCGCTTTTCTAGTCACAAAGACCACTCAAAGCGCTTTCACTAATACTAACCCTCTATTCCAAGGGCCTATAGGAAACAGATATCTAGGGACAATTTAGAACAGCCAATTAACCTAGCATGCATGTCTTTAGATTGTGGGAGGAAACCGAAGCCCCCGGAGTAAACCAACGCAGCACAGGGAGAACATGCAAACTCCACACAGAAAGGTTCCAACCCCTGCCAACCTCAGGATTCAAACCAGGAACCTTCTAGCTGTAAGGCAACAGTGCTAACCACTGCACCACCGTGCTGCCCCCAAGTGAAGACATACACTACTCACAAAAAGTTAGGGATATTCGGCTTTCGGGTGAAATTTCAGGATGCATCTAAAATGCACTATAACCTTTACAGGTGAACTTAATTTGACCTTCTCTAACCATTTAAATGCACATGTCCAACTGATCGGTGTATCAGTACTTTTTGCATAACTTGGTGTTCTCGAACAAGGTGCTTAACCACTTGCGCTCCGTTGTTCCGCGGGCGGGCAAGTCTCTGCGTCCTATGACGCACGAGGGCGCGCGAGGGCGCGCGAGAGCGCGCTCGTGCACCCTCGTGCGCATGACGCATGATGGTGGTGATGGTGATGTAGTAGCGTCCAAGCGCCACTCAAAAAAAAACTGCAGAGACAGCCGCGAACAGATTAGTTCATCTGATTGACCTCTCATTCGACTAATAAGAGCCTTGAATTGGGTTTCTGAAACCTTGAAGAACCAATGAATGAAAATCTAGGAAGGAGGACCCGCCTACTGTGAACGCAGGAGCCAATTGAAGCACAGAAATTCTGGCTGGGTGAAGCGATATTTACTGCTGCCACAGATGAAAACAAAGGACGCTGGACAAATCTCCTACAGACCCAGGCTCACCCAGCAGCATGGAGAACACCCACAAGTGGGACCTGCACTCATTCCAGCAGAATAGACGGAGGCCGACGACAAAAGTCGTAAATCATTCGCCAAAACGGCAATATGTAATGGAATTATGTTGATCGGGATCCACGAGCGGAGCAGCGTCGCGTTCGTCTGACGCGTGGGAAGAGCTGTTCGCCACGACTCTGCTGCTTTGAAGAGGTAAGGTGTTATAAGCTAAATTATTATTTATCCCTGAAAACTGTAATCCAAAAATGACTTTTGACCGATCGGTAATTTACAACTGTACTGCGCACGAAATACGAAGTGCGTGCGCCGCGATAAACGGTTCATTTGCCGTGTTCGGACCGTGAACGCCCCCCCCCACCCGCTGCAGAAGAGGAGGGGGGGGGGGCACGGTCCGAACGCTCCTCGGTCGGCGGGGGGAAGCACATCAGTCTATTCCATCATGTAGCGATGGCCCTCTTCTGTACCGAGGGGGGGGGCGTTCACGGTCCGTTCACGGTTCCCCCACACACACACACACACAGTAGCGAGGGGGGGGGGGGGCGCTGTGAAAACATGCAAGGAAAAAAAAAAAAAAAAGAGTGTATTCCGTCATGTAGCGAGGGCCGAATTTGGTCCTTGGTAGCGGGGGGGGGGGGGGGGGAACGACCCCCCGCCCACACACACACACACAGACACAGCCCTGAGTGTGACCTTTCATTAGAGCCTAAAATGAAGATTCTACATTGAATTATTCAAAAGTTACAGACGTTTTTCCAAACTGTGCCATTTGGCACAATTTGACACAGTTCCATAACGCCTGGGAACTACCTGAGAACAAAGCTGTGTAAAATATTCATTTTTTGTGGTATTGTTACCAAATTTGGGTCTCAGCTGGATAACACTTGGTTCTACATTTCTGTTGCGTTTTCCAGCCGGATCGGACAGCTGTGTGTTATTTACAAGCATTTGTATCCAAAAAAACACTGTGTCCAAATTTTTTTTCTTCAAGTTCAATATGTTTAGATGACTGTAACTCAGTGGCCGGAGCACGTAGAGAGATTATGTTTTTTTGGCCAAAAAATTCAAAGTGTTTTCTTTTAAATGAGACCAACCCCATGAAGATGCTGCAAAGGATTGAATAACAGCTTTCGATTTACTTTGGGCACGTTTTTTTTTGGCATTTTTAGGAAAATTGCCCGGAGTGCAAGTGGTTAAGGGCAAAATTCACAACAGATGTTTGATCCATAAATCAACCAATAAATTTAGTGGTTCAATTAGAATTGGTATTTAAACAGTCCTTTTCATCATGCTGTTCACATGTTGACTTGTGACTTGCTAGAACAAGTTATTACTCTGCATTAATAGAAGAGAACAAGAATAATCCCAGGTTTCTTTTCAGTACTGTAGCCAGGTTGACAAAGAGTCAATCCTAGCATTCCCTTAGAGCTTACTAGTCAGGACTTTATGAACTTTTTCAATAATAAAATTTCATCCATCAGAGATAAAATCAATCAGATTCTTCCCACAGTTAACTTAAATACTGTAACTACTACAACTCCTTCTTTTGATGTCTGTCTTGATGAGTTTACTCCAATCGACCTTTGTGAGTTAGACAAAATAGTTTCCTCATCCAAACCTTCAACTTGTCTTTTAGACCCTATTCCTACTAGGTTATTTAAAGAAGTCTTCCCACTTATTGGTAGCTTTATTCTTCATATAATCAATTCTTCATTAACTTTAGGCCATGTACCGCAGGCTTTTAAAACAGCTGTAATTAAACCCTTACTCAAAAAGCCAACGCTAGATCCAGGAGCTTTAGCTAACTATAGACCAATCTCTAATCTCCCTTTCATTTCAAAAATCTTAGAAAGAGTTGTTGCTACGCAATTATTCGACCACCTGCAGGGAAATGGTTTACTTGAAGAGTTTCAATCTGGGTTTAGAATCCATCATAGTACTGAAACAGCCTTAGCGAAGGTCACTAACGACCTCCTCATTGCATCTGATAATGGACTAGTTTCTGTACTTGTCCTTTTAGACCTTAGTGCAGCTTTTGATACTATCGATCATAATATTCTACTTGATAGATTAGAACACTATGTTGGACTTAATGGAACTTCGTTGCAGTGGTTTAGATCTTATTTATCTGATAGGTTCCAGTTTGTTCATGTAAATAATGAGTTTTCTTTCAACTCAAAGCTTAGTCATGGAGTTCCACAGGGATCTGTGCTAGGCCCTACTCTTTTTAGTTTATATATGCTTCCGTTAGGCAACATTATTAGAAAGCACTGTATACATTTTCATTGTTATGCAGATGACACACAATTATACCTGTCAATGAAGCCAGATGATAGTAATCAATTAGCCAAGTTAGAAGCCTGTCTTAAGGAAATCAAAGCTTGGATGACTTGTAATTTCCTGCTATTAAATTCAGATAAGACTGAAGTCATTCTTGTTGGTCCAAAAAACCTTAGAAATTCCTTTCCAAATCAAACTTTCAGTTTGGATGCAGTTACTCTTTCTCTTAATAGCTCTGTGAGGAACCTTGGAGTTATTTTTGATCGGGATTTGTCCTTCAATTCACATATTAAATTTGTTTCTAAGACTGCCTTCTATCATTTGCGTAATATTGCCAAGATTAGGAGCATCTTGTCTCAGAGTGATGCTGAGAAACTGATCCACGCTTTTGTTAGCTCGAGATTAGATTATTGTAATTCTTTATTATCAGGTTGTCCTAAAACATCTTTAAAAAGTCTTCAGCTAATCCAAAATGCTGCAGCAAGAGTTTTAACAGGTACTAGAAAGAGAGATCATATCTCTCCGGTTCTGGCCTCCCTTCATTGGCTTCCCATAGAGTTTAGAATTAAGTTTAAAATCCTTCTTCTTACTTACAAAGCTCTAAACAATCAGGCTCCTTTTTATTTAAAAGATCTGATACTACCGTATTATCCTAACAGAGCACTACGCTCCCAAAATGCAGGACTACTTGTAATACCTAGAATCTCCAAAAGTACAATGGGAGGCAGAGCCTTCAGTTATCAAGCTCCTCTCCTGTGGAATCAGCTGCCAATCTGGATTCGGGAGTCAGACTCGATCTCTGTTTTTAAGATTAGGGTTAAAACCTACCTTTTTGATATAGCCTACAATTAGGGAGGGATCATGTGTTTCTGAACCCTCCCTTAGTTATGCTGCTAATAGGTTTAGTCAGCCGGGGGACCTCCAGTAATGCACTGGGCCTCACTCCTTTCCTCACTCTCTATGAAATATTTTTTTTTTTTGCTGGTCATTAACATTTCTTTGTTCTCTCCCATAGATTGAGTCCCCATCGTGCTGTTTGCTCTCTACATGTCTGTTCTTTTCATCTTCTCTGTCCCCTCACCCCCCAGCCAGTCGCAGCAGATGACTGCCCCTCCCTGAGCCTGGTTCTGCTGGAGGTTTCTTCCTGTTAAAAGGGAGTTTTTCCTCTCCACCGTCGCCAAGTGCTTGCTCACAGGGGATCACCTGATTGCTGGGGTCTTTCTGCAACTGTGGGGGTTCCCCCCTACAGTTGATAGTGCTATGAGATGACTGTTGTTGTGAAATGGCGCTATATAAATAAAGTTGAATTGAATTGAATTGAATGTTGACACCATGAGACCAAGACGACACCTAACAACTGATCAACACTACCTCACCATTGCGAGGCTTCAAACAGGATGTTCTCAGAGGGAAGTGGCCACTGAGCTGTCACAGAGTGTCATCAGGAGGTTGCAGCAGAGATACAGAGAGACTGGAAGAGTCACAGAAAGGCACAGAAGTGGACGTCCTTTGGCCACATCACGCCAGGTGGCGTGTGAATACACAGCGGCTTCCCTTCTCTCTTTGTGTTTTGTGCCATTTAGTGTTGTTAAAATTACGCTTAAGTGTATATTCATGTGTTTAATGTCCATATATGATGCTGCACACAAGCTACAGTTGCCACAGCCTTCTGGCGCTAAGGAATATGTCCAAACATTATGTCTTGGATCACAGCTTTACAGAGGAACTCCATGGCCTAGGTCTTCTCCACCAGACCTCCACACCTCCAGACTCAACTACTGCATTCCATCCCAAATGGAGACGCTGTAGACGGTGTAAGTGGCGACAAAACAGAGGTAAACACAGAGCTATCTTAACAAAGCTAACTGCTAGCCCACACAGACTCCCGAATCCTTCCCTCATTCTGGCCAACGTATGCTCACTAGACAACAAAATAGACCACATACAGTTCCTGAGAACTACGCAACGTGATGCACGGAACTGCTGTGTTTTTATCTTTACGAAAATGTGGTTAAATGACAATATCCCGGACTCTGCAATTCAGTTAGCAGGGCGAACATGCTATCGTGCTGATTAAGTATTCATGGAAGAAGGGAAAACCCGAGGTGTTTACGTCAGTGATACTTGATGCCGAGATGCAACTGTTGTGCATAAACACTGTTCTCCGTTGGTGAAGTTTATGATCATCAAGTGCCGTCCCTTTTACATACCGAGAGAATTTTCATCTATCCTGCTAGCCACCGTGTATGTCCCGCCCACTGCCATCGGAGAGAGGAGCAAAGTACTAAATGAACTCTATCAGGCCATCAGTGAGACACAAACAGCACATCCAGACAGATTCCTCATCACAGCAGGAGACTTTAACCCTTCAGATTTAAAAGCCCTCTTACCAAAACTACACCAACATGTGGACTTCCCAACAAGAGGAGACAATTTGGTGGACCTGGTGTACACAACTCACAAGAGAGCATACAGAGCCTCCCCCCTTCCCCATCTGGGTCTCTCTGATCACATCACTATCTTGCTAAGGCCTGCATACAGACCCAGAGTGAAAACAATAAAATCAACAAAAATTCAAGTACATGTGTGGCCAGAGGGGGCCTCTGATGCTCTGAAAGACTGCTTCAGCATTACAGACTGAGACACTTTCAAGCATGCAGCCACTCACAATGGACACACAAACATAGAGTATACTGAGGTTGTTGAAGCATTCAAAACTAAATGCATTGATGATGTCACTCACTGCAAAACCGTCACTTTTCATGCTAACCAGAAGCCATGGATGACAGCAGAGGTTCACAGGCTCCTGAGGGCTTGGGACGCAGCCCTCAGGGCCAGTGACACTGCAGGACTAACAACAGCTAGGGCCAACCTGTCCCGTGGCATTAAGGAGGCAAAACGACAGTACAGCAAGAAAATATCCACCACTTCAGCAACACCAGAGATGCACGTTCCCTCTGGCGTGGCATACAGACCCTCACCAACTACAAACGTCCATCTCAGACCTGTACGAGTGACGTCACACTGCTTAACAACCTAAATGCCTTCTTTAGACGCTTTGAAACACAAAATAGCACATCAGCACAGAAGACCACTCCTCCCCCAGATGAGCAGTCTGTAAGTCTGGATCTGGCCAGTGTGAAGAGGACCCTCTCCAGGATCAACCCACGCAAGGAAGTTGGACCAGACAACATACCAGGTCGAGTTCTGAAAGACTGTGCGGAGGAGCTCAAGAATGTCCTGGCCGACATCTTCAACATCTCTCTGAGTCAAGCTGTTGTCCCCACGTGTTTCAAAACTGCTACCATAACACCAGTCCCAAAGAAGCCCATCCCATCCAGCTACAAAGATAACTGGCCCGTAGCACTGACCCCCATCATAATGAAGTGCTTTGAAAGGCTGGTCATGCAAAGCATCAAGTCCATCCTCCCTCCCTCCCACGACCCATCTCAGTTTGCATACGGGTCAAACAGATCCACAGATGACGCCATCTCTGCTGCTCTCCATCAAGCCCTCACCCACCTGGACTCAAAGAACTCATACGTGCAAATACTGTTCTTGGATTTCAATTCAGCATTCAACACAATCATCCCCCAGCATCTAACACAAAAACTCAGACACTTGGGACTGAAAACCTCTCTCTGTAACTGGGTGCTGGATTTTCTCACAAGGAGGCCACAGAACGTGTGGGTTGGCAGCAACACTTCCAAGACCATCACACTGAGCACAGGGGCCCCACAAGGGTGTGTGCTCATCCTACTGCTCTTCACCCTGCTGACCCATGACTGCGTACCAGCCTACAGCACCAACCACATCATCAAATTTGCGGACGATACAATGGTGGTGGACCTCATCACCAACAATGAGGAGGCCAACTGCAGAAATGCAGTGAGCCAACTGGTCCAGTGGTGTAAAGACAATTATCTCTTCCTGAGCATGGGAAAAACCAAGGAGATTGTGGTCAACTTCAGGAGGGAACACACAGCATCCCCCTCTGATCATCAATGGAGCAGCTGTGGAGAGGGTGAGCAGCACCAAGTTCCTGGGGGTGCACATCTCTGAGGACCTCTCCTGGTCCAACAACACATCACTGGCCAAGAAGGCTAAAACTCGTCTCTACTTCCTCGCCTCTAGACCATTCAAAACTGTTTACATCAGCATGGTCTGCGTACTAGATGATCTGCAAGGGTACCTGACCACACCACCAGGCACAGGCGTCATCGTCTTGCATGGGCCAGGGAGCATTTACACTAGACAAGGGACCAGTGGGCCTCAATGCTGTTCTCTGATGAAAGTTGACTCACGATGAGCAGAAATGATGGCCGCCAACGATGTTGGCGACATCAAGGAGAGTGCTATGCATCAGCCACTGTTTTTACCAGAAGAGCCTTTGGTGGTGGTGGTGTTACAGTCTGGACAGTTGTGTCTAGTCAATACAGAACTGTCGTACACTTTGTAAGTGGTACAGTGACAAGCCAACACTACCTGAATAACATCATTAATCCAGTCATTGTGCCCCTGCATGAACAACACAGACCTAATTTCATCTTCACGGACGACAATGCTCCAGCTCGTTGAGGTTACATCATCAGGGAATGGCTGCTAGAGCTGGGGTACTTCAAATGGAGTGGCCTGCACTTTCTCCAGAGCTGAATCCCATAGAAAACCTATGCAATCAGCTGAGTTGCCATGTAGAGGCTCATAACCCTGCACCCCACAACCTCAATGACCTGATGGCCGCCCTTCAAGAAGAGTGGAACGCCATGCCTTAGCAAACAATAAGTCGACTTGTGAACAGCATGAGACATAGCTGTCAAGCTGTAATTGATGTTCAAGCGCACATGACAAGTTATTGAGACATTGACATTTTTTGTTGTGGTATACCCACAACAAAAACCGGGGCTGCACGGTGGCGCAGTGGTTTAGCACTGTGGCAGCACAGTTTTACCCTCGGCCGGGGGACCGCGGGGATCATGAGATCGTGGGTTCGATCCCAGCCCCCGACCAACAGTGAGCTGTGTGGAGTTTGCATGTTCTCCCCGTGTTGCGCGGGTTTACTCCGGGATTTCTCCGGTTTCCTCCCGCACACCAAAAACATGTAGGTTTAGGGCGCTAGCGCACGCAGCGACCAGCAGCCGGTGGCTTGTCACCAAACTGCAAACCAAGTCTACCTACGGGTACAAATAAGTAACAAAAAAAAAAAAAAAAAAATACCCACCACTGTTGTTGGCTTTTGTTTCAATGAATTGTTTGAGACGAGGAAATCACCACTGCATGCTTCTACTTAAATGCCCCACTTTCATGATATAATATCACTGTAGCATGAACTTTACATTTTCCATAAATTTCACCCAAAAGCCAAATATTCCTAATTTTTTGTGAGTAGTGTATGTATACCTTGGCCAGATACCCCATAAAAATGAAAAGAACAAAGCAGAAATCATCAGAAGAATAACCATTGCACGACCAACAGTGATCTGTGTGGAGTTTGCATGTTCTCCCCGTGTCTGCGTGGGTTTACTCCGGGACTTCTCCGGTTTCCTCCCACTTGCCAAAAACATCAAAGTTAGGTTAATTGGCATCAAACTGGGGATTGTAAATTGTCCTTAGGTATGACTGTGAGAGTGAATGGTTGTCTGTCTCTCTGTGTTGGCCCTGCGATGGACTGGCGATCTGTCCAGGGTGTACCCTGCTTCTCGCCCAAAGACGCTGGGATAGGCTCCAGCCCCCCCGCGACCCAAAAAGGATTAAGCGGAAGAAGATGAATGAATGAATGAATGAGCAACATTCAACAAAACAAAAAAGTAGTAAAAGAAGTACTGCAAATGGCTAACACCAAGAGACAAATGATGAACATAATGCAAGCAAGGAAATTAAATTTTTTTGGCTATTTCAACCGGCTAAGCAATATCCAACTAGAAGGCAGTGGTACCCCTCAGCCACTTTGTTGCTGAGATGTATTTTATATGGCATTTTGACCTTGAAATCCCAAAGCATTGGCAGAGGTAAGGGTCACAGGGTCAACCTGTGTACAAACGTTGGTGACCCTAGCTTTACTTGTTCTATAGCAATAGGGCATAGAGAAAGCTAACCATGATGTTTGACCTGTGACCCTTAACCCATACTCAGAGATCAGGGTCACAGGGTGAACCTGTGTACCATGTTTTGTGACTGCAGCTTTGCTCATTCTAGTACGAGGGCATAGGGAAAGCTAATTGTAACCACTGACCTCCTGATTCCAAACCCATAGTTGTGGGTCAGGGTCCAAAGGTGAACCTTTGTATTAAGTTTGGTGACCCTAGCTTTCTTTGTTGTTGAGAGTGTATAGTAGTTTAAATGACAATTTGATCTTGACCTTTGACCCTGTCATCCCAAACCCATAGTCAGCGGTCAGGGTCACAGGATGAACCTGTGTGCAAACTTTGGTAACCCTAGCTTTACTCGTTTTATAGTAATAGCGCATAGGGAAAAGCTAGCTGTGACTTTTGACCTTTTGACCCCAAACCCAAAGTCAAAGAGCGGGGTTTAAGCCAGGGGTATCCAATCATGTGCCATGGAGGGCCGAGACCCTGCAGGCTTTACCTCCAACCAGTGTCTTCAACAGCAGATTCCACTGAATTTCTTCTCACTGAATGCTGATCAGTGAAAACACCTGCTGAAGAGACTGGGTAGAAGAGAAAACCTGCAGGCTCTTAGCCCTCCATGGCACATGACTGCACACCCCTAGTCTAAGCCATCCAAGACTTGTCTTAGACATTATAATATTTTGAAAAGGCTATATCATTCCTTTGTGTAGTTAATGCATTCACAAGATTTTGAGAAAATTGACATCTGACCTTAACCTAAAGGTCAGAGGTTACCCGAATTCAGACTTGTCCAAGATTTTTCATAGATACACCCATAGTATCGATTTGAAAAGGCCATGTTATTTCTTTCTCTAGTTATCACATTCACAAGATTTGAGGAAAATTGACCTCTGATCTTGACCTAAAGATCAGAGATCAGCCAAATTCTAACTTGTCCGAGATTTTTCATATTTTCACCCATGGTATCAATTTGAAAAGCTGAAGTCATTTCTTTTTCTAGTTATCATATCCACAAGGTAAGTGTTGACGCAACCACCGCTACCCATCCGCCTGACAGGGTGACGACAATAAAAGGCTGAAGGGGTAAAAACTGACTGATCAATCTTAGGGACACTATCTCAGGAGGCTTCAGTATCAGTGCTTTGTGTACCCGTTGGATCTCAAGGTCCAGTCCCTCAGCAGGTAGGTTGAAATATTTCTTAAAAAAGTCACTTCGAAATTCAGCATGGGATCTCCCTTCTGTAGCTTGTGCTACTCCACATACTCGAAGGCTGTTTCTCCTCCAGGTCAATCACCTTATTGTGCACTTCCACATTTTGTTTTACTGTTGCCATCAGCGCTTCTGACATCTCACGGCAGACCTACTCCAAGTCTGCTATGTGCGTTTGTGCCTTAGTTATATCTGCGTTTTGACTGTGCAGCTCTCATAATACCTGATCTTTAAACTCAGTGAGATCTTCCTTCATAGCTTTCTTCACATCAGTTTTCAGCTCATTCAGTTCATGTCTCATGTCTTGTTTAAAGTCTTTTTGCTCATTAGAGAGCAGCATTAGCCCCTCTAGCAGTATGTTTTATTAGCATTAGCTTCAGTTGCTATCGTTTCCAACTTGTCGGCCACCAGATTTTGTGGTTTACTTGCGTCTTTATCCATCTTATGACTCCTAGGTGTTTTCCTCCTTTCCTGTTTTGACAAACTTCCATGTTAATTTCAAATTGACAGAGGTTTTTACCCAATATCGACTTGAGGAGCTTATTCTTATGAGGCCATCTTGTTGCAGAATCACCCGAAAGTCAGCAATGGATTTTTTAACCAGATTGTTGAACACAATCTTGAAGATTGAGAGGATGTCTGAGGAAGGGAGAAGAAGTGTCATGGCACCAATTTTCAAGAACAGAGGTGATGCACAAAGCTGGAGTAACTACAGAGGCATGAAGTTGATCAGCCACACTGAAGATAAGGGAAAAAGGTGTTGAAGCCAGGTTAAGAGGAGAGGTGACAATCAGTGAGCAGCAGTATGGTTTCATGCCAAGAAAAGAGTAGTACAGATGCAATGTTTGCTTTTAGAGCGTTGATGGAGAAGTACAGAGGCCAGAAGGAGTTGCACTGATAGTGGATATATTGGACAAAGCATGTTGAAGATGGAGCTGCCAGGCAGGAGAAAAAGAGGAAGACCACAGTGAAGATTCATGGATGTAGTGAAGGAGGACATGGAGAGGGTTGGTGTTACAGAAAACGATGCAAAGGATAGGGTAAGATGGAGGCAGATGATCTACTGTGGAGACCCAAAAGGCAGCAGCTGAAAGAAGAAGACTGAAGCCTTTCACGCAAGCCACAGGACAATTTAAAAAGGTAATCAAGGTGATCAGCCATGGCTTTGATTACAAAGAATTGTTATTCCAGGAAAAGACTGGGAGAATGAAAAATAAACTTCATTGAGCAATTTCTGCTTTCATAAGCATAGTTTCACTTTAATGCAACCCCCATCAAAAATACTGCAACAGACTGTAAAATAACAGAGATCATAGAGCTACTTCATGGTCAATCTCCATGCTATGAATGCTAATCTAATAATCAGACTCTGCAGTAGCTGGATACCGTTCAGGATCACTCACACCAAATAAATGGTATTTTGATGGTTGTAAAACAACAATGGCCCTAGATTAAAGCAAGGTTCATTCCTTTTAAAATTTTTTGAGTAGAAAGTGATCTCTGAAATGTTAATGCTGAGCACATTTAGCATACGACCCAGCAATCAAATCATACTGAGTGAATGCAAAGTGTGTGGACAAGCTTGTTGGAAAGGGATCAAAAAACCTCCTAGCATCGATCCCTTCCTGTTCTGTCTTTTGAGAATACGCCTCTACTTCTAATCCAATCCATGCTGTCTGCTCTTTGCTATGTTATCAGTGTGTGTACAAGCCATTTCTCAGATTTCGCAGACAGGTTTCCATTTGCATACACAGTTCACGTAACCACTACGCTTGACAGCTGTATTGCACTTGCAGCACGCACCGTCAGACATGACTGCAAAAAAAAAAAAATATGACATGGACAATGCGCCTTGTGTAAGCTGTCATGGCAGCAGATACTGGCAGAAGGATCAGAGTCTGAGGGCATGTGACACTACACAGCGCAACTAAGACTTGCTCTAAAAAAAAGTGTGTCTTTACAGCAGCTTCTTTCCCCACGTGATTACTAAATATTTCAAGGCAGTAGTAAGCCATATTTCATGGTCTTTAGTAGTTCAAATGCTACTGGGACTTTCATATCAAGCATGCAAATGAAGGCTGTAGCAGTAGGACTTACTGGACCATTCAATGATTTTTCAAGTCTGTCATATATAGGGCATCTTGATCTTGACCTTGATGAGATCTTTTGATGGGACTTTCATTTTAATGTAGTCAGGAAAAGATTCATGTTCTTTTGATCAGCACGTGACTTGGACGATGAAAAAGGTGAATCATTTTATCATGCTCTATCTCAAAGAGTAGAGGTTTCAATATTATACTTAAAAATGCATTCTGCTACAGTTTGTGCATTTACTTTTTCTGTCACCACATTCAAACTGAAGAAAGTGCCTCTGCAGTGCACTCAAGGGTATGTTTGAGTAATCTGTTTACCTAAATCACTATCATCACAGAGCAGCCATCATCATTATTTTCTCCTTGTACACTTGAGCAGTAATATAACCTAATTGCAGGCTCTCTAAGCTGAGCGTCATGAATATTTATGAACCCCACAGAGCTCATTGTCTGTACATGTATGGCCATTTTATCTACAAATCTTGTCTGATAATTGGACAAAGATAAGGAGGTACGTACAGTACAGAGGGTGTGACGGACTAACTTGGCGCCGGTTTCCAGCCGTTACAATCTTTGACTCCCTATATATATATATACACTAAATTACCAAAAGTATTGGGACCACCCTTTACAGCTAAAGCAGCATTAACTCTTCAGGGAAGGCTTCCACGAGGGTTAGGGGTATGTTTATGAGAACTTTTGACCATTCCTCCAGAATCACATTTGTGAACTGAGGCACCTATGTTGGCGCAGAAGGCCTGGCTCGTAGTCACCACTGTAACTCATCCCAAAGGTGTTCTATCGGGTTGAGGTTACAGCTCTATGGAGGCCAGTGAAGTTCCTCCACACTAAACTTGCTCATCCATGTCTTTATGGACTTTGCTTTGTGCACTGGTGCCCATTAATTTGGAGGGGTGTTCCAATAATTTTGTCAGTGTAGTGTATGTGCATTAATTACACTGAAAGCGCTTTTTTGATCTTCATTTGCGGGACAGCTTTTGTGATAACACAAAAGAGTCACAATGCTGGAAAATTAGAGCAGCCATTAATGCTGCCTCGCTAATGTGATAAACCACAGTTTAAAAACAACTGGCGGGGTATGTAATTCACATCACACTTTGTTGCCAGGGTTACGTAACAAATTATAATAGAGTTGATGGCACCACGCTACAGATGATTGATAAGGGTTCAAAGCTCAGTGGTGTATACATGAAGTATGAAAGTTTTAGTAGTTGTTTTAATAGCACCCAATTTAAACTACTGTTTTGCCTTCCAGAGCAGTACTGTCTGCTTTTTTTTTCTTTTTGCATCAATCATTCACCTCCTACTTTTTAATTTCCTGAATAAGACAGTAATGACCGGTAATCATGACATGTCTTTAAGTTATTCTCATGTCTGTTCTTTGCAGATGTAAGAAAATGTGAAGATGTAAATATAGGATGGCACAAAAATTTAATGTAAGACTCCAGTAATAGTTTAAAAAAAGTCTTCATCCTGAGGCTGACTGGGAAATATTTAGGCCAGTTACAGTATGTTGTTTTTACTTAGTGGCTAATTTGCAGGTAGGAATGGGAACTGATTAGAGTTTACTGATACAAATGGCAATATTGATTTTGCTTTGTGGTCTGGGTCTTTATTAATTCCCTTTGTGATCCTTGAAGCAATTTTCAGTGAGAAAGCAAGAACACCTATACATATAATATGGCATTTAACAAACCTGTTTAACTATTATTAAAGTAGTCATTTATGATCCATTGCTTTATGTTCTTCTTAGCTCCATTTGTTTTTAGATTTTATTTTGATGTGTTTTTAGCTTAATTTGTAAGTATGGGTTTTTAGTTCCTCTTGTTTTATGTGTTCTTAGTTTTATTTTGTATTTCATGAGTTTTAGCTCCAGGGTTTTCCTCAGTGGAGCCGCTCATGCAGGATGCTAGTGTATATCACTCTATAAATTAAGAAATCTCTGTGTCTGACATGATCATAGGATCATCATAGGACATTAGGCAGACATCATAGGCTGTCCTATGATGTCCTATGATCGTGAGTGACAGACAGACAGACAGACAGACAGAGATTTCTTAAATTTATAGTGATATACATGAGTGCATACCTGTGTATGCATATTTAGATATATATATCATGACCACAGGACTCGCTACAAGATCATAGGATCGCCTATGATGTTCCTATGATGTCTACATGACGTCATATAGACCATAAGACTCGTTAAAAGTTCATAGGATCGCCTATGATGTTCCTACGATGTTTACATGACGTCTATATGATGCCATAGGATTGCCTATAATGTTCCTATGATGTCTATCATATCATAGGATCGCCTATGATGTTCCTATGACAGCTATATGACGTCATATAGACGCCATAGTATAGACTCGTGATTCAAGAAAATCTGTGTGTCACAGTGTCTTTGATTATGTGATCAAAGGCTGGCATCACTCACAATCATAGGACTTGCTATGACATCAAAGCTCAAAGGCAGGCATTACTCAAGCTCACTCAGGATCATAGGACATCAAAGATCAAAGGCAGGCATCACTCAAGATCATAGGACTCGCTATGACATCATAAAAGATCAAACGCAGGCATCATATGACATCAACAAAGATCCAATGCAGGCATCATAGGACTCACTATGCCATCATCAAAGATCATAGGACTCGCTATGACATCATCAAAGAGCATAGGCCTGGCTATAACACCATTGAAGATCAAAGGCAGGCATCACTGAACGAGTGCAGACGTGCTTGCTTACACCCTTGCTTACACATGCTTTCTATGGGCATACAGAAATAATGGCTTATAGTTGTTTTCTACAGGCATGGACGGGTATGCACTAGTATATGAAAATGGACAGCACTATGAAATTTGGTCAAGTATGAAAATCTTCCTAATTCAAATCATCCTAAGTGTCAGGTCAGGCATTGGTTTGCTTGCTACCGGACAACCATGAAAACCGGTACTACCTGTCTCATGGGTGGGGCCGTCGTCGACTCAACCGGCAACCCCACCCTTCTGAGGGCGTGGAGGATGAAACTGGGCATCCTGGCAGAACTAAGCAGCATGGGGACGGCACTGTCACAAAGAAACATCATCTGGACCGTGTGAAAACTTCTGAGGTTACCATGGCAATATACCCTATTGTGCGTGTGCTCCTCTCTCTCTCTCTCTCTGCATCATGTTACAGTGCTGCCACATCACCCAGAACTGTCACAGGTCTGTGGTGGACCACTCCCAGTTACACGGGGTGAGACTGGACATCCTGGCAGATAAGCACATCTGTCGCAAGGTCTGTGGTGGACTTTTGCCAGTCAGTGCACCGTGACATGTACTACACAAAGAGCAGAGATAAACAAACCTATTATCTGTTCAGTCTCAGCAACAGATACTGGAGTCAGTTTGTCTTGGCCTGTCCTTGCCACTGATAATACCTCTATCTGCCAAGAATGTGCCACTAGTCCAGCAAAAGCTAGCGGTACTCAAATACTTTGCAAGCAGTTTCATGGAATGGTCAGTCAGAGAGCAACTCATACCGGCTTGGATGTCACTTGGGTTAACAAGGTCAGGAGTTCCTGGCAGCGGAAGGCAAAGGACAGAGCTGCATGGAGGACTCTGATCAGACCTCAAACAGTCATTGTTGCCCCCGACAGACTGCTATGATGATGATGATGAAAATCCTACACAGATGTGAAGTAAATCGTCCCAAACAATGGGCCATGCTGTGGACAAGGAAAGCAGAGATGTGAATTTAGACTCCTGCAGGCAAGGAGATCTCTTCAGGAGACCGTATCATACATCTACTGTACGTAAAGGAAGTTGAGACTAACAGGGAGCTCCAAGAGAACACTTCAGAGGATAATTCGGCTCTGCAGCATGGGGACGGCACTGTCACAAAGAAACATCATCTGGACCGTGTGAAAACTTCTGAGGTTACCATGGCAATATACCCTATTGTGTATGTGCTCCTCTCTTTCTCTCTCTCTGCATCATGTTACAGTGCTGCCACATCACCCAGTCCCTGCATCAGTGTAATTAATTCCTTGGGATTCACAACTCCTGAGCCCAGAATCAGCACATTGTGAATTCATCACATCTTGCCATTAATAAAACAGAGACGGCATCGTGCTGGACTTGCTACCTAAGGTCCATTACTACATCAGGGGTGAGACAACATGTATTGATTGTACACGCTGAAAACCGATGTCAAGGGGAGGTTTCTCACTCTCCTGCACCATGGTGTCAAGTTTCCACTGTGAAAAAGAAAATGGATTTATTGGACAGCTATGCCTAGCTCTTCAAAGGTCATCAAGCCAAACCAGCTCAATGAAACCAGGGCTGCCAAAGCATAAACATTAATACTGCATGGACACCAAATGCTGCCTAACTTGAAAGGGAGAATGGTAATAACTTATGTCATCTTCTATTTTGTCAAGAGTCACGTTCTTGAAAAATATTAATAAAATGTTAACAGCCTTTTCCTATGTAATTTTCCTCATGATTTTGTGACATTATGATAAATGTATTGATATACTGTTTAAATTTTATTCTGTTTTTATACAGTATTATTATCATTATTATTATTAGTGAAAAATTATACATAAGTGAGGGAGAAAAAGTTGAAAAATGAAAAAGAAAAACAAATATTCACTGTACAGATTTGCTGCCATGCTAAAAACTGAGCCACCACACTAAGAAAATCAGTGAAGAAATGCAAATATCTCTGCAAACCCAAACATATACAATGAGGAAAAACTGCAATCCCATTCATTTCTGCATGTTCATATAGTCTTAAAGGTGTCTGTCCAAAATCAACAGCTTAATTATTATTGAAAATTAAAAACAAGCCTTGAATTCCTGCTTAAAAACCTTATAAGTATGGCACCATGAATGCTGGACTGACTAGACTTGAGCACACTGAATTCTGAATTAATGTAAAGTTTTTTTTTTCCATAGACTGTACACAACTCAACACTTCCTGATTTATTTTGAAATACAAGTCCTCTATCACGTTCAATTAGAATGGTTGTTTCTGTTATGTGCTTTTATTATGAAACACTGTCAACAAGATATTCTTGTCTGAAAACAGTAACAGACAGCAGATAGGTTTCCCCTCACATTTAAAAAGTAAGAGCTGTTGAGAACAGAGAAGAGAAAAGAAGAGAAGAGAAGAGACGAGAAGAGAAAGATATCAGATATCAAAATGCAATTATTTTGCCATTATCAAAGTGGTTGATTAATTTTGTGTGTGTTGACTAAAGAAGGATTACAAGACTGCAACTCGTAATGTCAGTTTAAAGAAACTATCTGGATTATTGTTTTTTTGGAGCACAGCCTGATGATTTCAAACCATGAATAAAAAACAAATGTCAGCAGTCATTGTTATAGCAATATTGAAGTTGACTTTGATGAAATGAGTAAATGCAACAAACTAGAATTATGTCACCAATAGGGGTGGGAATTGCGAGGGACCTTACAATTTGATTCGGATCGCACTACTTGGGCCATGATACAATCCTATCACAATTCAACAATAATCACGATATTGCGATGACGAGTATCACAATACCATAGCTTTCAAATTTTTTTCACCTTATTCAACCTCAAATGATGTCCTAAAGGAAAACTGGTGACATCTCTTTCATATAATATTTTTGGGGCTTCGTTTTCCACAGAGACGCGTTTCTGCACACAGGGAGGGCAGTGGACTGTGCTGTTTGAAATTGACCCCCACTCCAGATACGTTTAGCTGACTCTGTGGACTCTTAAAAAGCAGCTGAAAACTTTTTTTTAAAGGAGGACTTCCGTTGAGTTTCAATTCAACTGCTTTTTAATGGTAAGTCTGATATTTTTATGTTTTTCTTGTGTTTTAACTTGTTTTTGTGTTTATTATTATTTTTAGCTATCAAATTCCTTTTATTCTATTTTACTGTACAGCACTTTTTGACTATACATCTCTGAAAGTTAATCCCCTACCACAGCATGTGGAACACCATGTGGTATATGGGGCAGCACTTATCTACGTTTCACTGACCCTAGGCCACACAGCTACTGTAAGGAGTGAAAGCTACAGTGGGGGGTCAGTCCTCTGTGCATTAACTTTCCTTTCCCCATTTTATTATGCTGAGCACCAAGCTAGAAAGTGAAAAGTACCATTTTTTTAATATGGTCTTTGGTATGACCTGGCCAGGATTTGAACCCACGACCTCCCGGTTGTGGGGCAAATGCTTAACCAACTAGGCCACCACTCCAGTATATGTCTCTGAAAAGCACTTCATAAATAAAATTACTTTTTCTCCCAGGACTGTTTTTAAGTTCCATGCCGGTGTGTTTTTAGCTTAGCTGCTGCTAACACTGCTCCAAGACGTGTGCTGGCCTGCAGGGATTTTTTTTCCTGCAGCACTTCTTGCAGGCTGTGTGTCATGTCAAGGTCTTTCCTTCTATCTTTGTCATAAGATCAAAAAAAGGCCTAGCATTTAGGGGTGTGCCATATCGCATCGTTCACTATAATACCGGAAAAATTTTGACACCAGTGTAAGAATGAATATCGTGATATTCAGGGTCTGCTGCGTGATGTCACACAGCATACAAACGGCAAAACAAGCATGGCGGGAAGCTGCCGCTCCTAAGTCAGACTGTCTCCAGTTGAGTGGAAATATTTAAGATTCACTTTCTGTTTCAGACTGCTGTCATGTTTAAAAAAAAACAACAACAACAAACGGTGCAGCAGCGTTCCGCACGTACACACCATAGTGGAGCGGTATTAACGTTGAACAATGTGCAACTCAAAGTCGCTGTAGATTTTTGCTTCCATTTTGGCCGCTTCATCTTGATTTTATTCAACCACCGAAGAGAAAGAAAGAAAAAAATACATCCATTCAGTGCAACGTGAGCCAAAAGCACCAGGACAGGTCCATGCAACGGCAGTAATGCAGGTGAAGTGATTCAGCATAAAACCCGACATCTGTGTGCTGTTAAGATGTAACGGTTTATGTTATTTTCTTGTCATATTTAATACAGAACTAAAAAATATTTTAAACTAAATTTGAGCAGCTGTTTATAAAATGGAAAAATAAGAGTTTTTGTTTTGTTTATCCTGAATATGTTGAAGGTAAATAATGCTGGCCTGTGAAACTGTCCTTTTTGCATAAATTTGACAGAAAAAAAAACTATTCTGTAATATTGTGAAAAATATTGTTAACGTGAAAATTCACAGAAATATTGTGATATCATTTTTAGGCCATATTGCCCACCCCTACAGGCATTTGAGCCAACTTTGAGCTAACTGCTTCCTAACTTTCAAAGCTGGCTGTAAATCTGGAGACAAGATATGACTTCACTTGACTGGGTGCTTGCTTTGCACCATCTAGTGGACTGAAAATGCAACTGGTTGAATACCCAAGAGCGTACGTAATGTTTACATGAATATAAATAATTAATAAAACATCGATCCATGCATTTAGGGATTGGTGCATCATCGTTAGTGTCAAGTCACGATCCATCACTGAATCGATCTTTTGTCCCACCCTTAGTCCCCAATACTTAAAATGCCTCCAAAATGCAAGTACACTCACAGTAATTGAGTTACTACAACAAACATGCATTTCTGAGTAAGGTTAAATTTGAAGAAATGGGTGACTCCAATTTTTTTGAAGGATTAAGTTTTATTTACTTCCTTCTTTTATTAAGAAGTACTGTTATGTTTTATAGTGCACGTAAGGTGCCACCACAAGCATGTCTTTGTATTGTAGGAGGAAACTGGAGCACCCACAGGAAACCCACGCAGCATGGGAAGAGCATGCAAACTCCACACAGGTGGGCACATGATGGTCTTGACCTGGGATCAAATCCAAGTTCTACCCCAGACCCTTTTACTGTGAGGCAGCAGTGTTAACCAGTGATCAACCATGCTGCCCAGTACTGCAGTAAGTTCCAGCCAATCCTATTATACGCAGCTTTGAAATGGTTCCAGGAAGCTTTCTACAATTACATTTGTCATCTTGGGCACACATTTTAGCCCAAGACTGGTTCATCTGCTATTTAAATCTGGTAATGAGGGACAGCATTAGCTCCCTGTAAGCAGGTAAAACAGCTTATTTCAGACAGGCAAATAATAGTGAGGCTGAACTAAGGCTTTGTATATATGGATCAGGGATGACTGGATTATTCCACAATGCCCTAAAATATACACTTATGAGACAGCTTCACCTCAGACAGCCACTCAGTGGGACCAAACTTTGTGTTCCGTGTATGTTTCAAAACTGTACCAATTAGGAGCTGGCTCTCAACAGCACAACTCTTTACTGCTGCCACCATCTTTGTACATTTTCAGTATGACCTGGTTTCACACACCACTGGGCTGTGACACATTGTGCTGAAGAAATGGACCAAGCTCCGAGGTTAAAATGCCATACTAACCTTTCGATGGTTCACAGAGGGATACATTAGGGATCTATTTAAAGAGCTCTGGGAGATGGTGGGAGGGAATGTGGTAGAGGGAAGGGGAAGCAGTAGCACTTACAAAGAGCCTCTAAGAAAGGAATGTTGTGATGGCATGCTATAAATAGAGCTCCATATTGTCCAGTATAAGGGAAAAAACAACAAAAGAGGTTCAAGTATAGGAGTAGGAATGCTAACAATGAACCAACTTTCAATTCATTGTCGATAAGGATTTAATCGACTAAATGAAATGACTTGTCAATTCACTGATGACTCGGCAGTCCATTTTAATGAGACTTTATTCTAGGCAATGTAGTGACATGGCCAGTCCAGGCGGGGCGTACACTGTCACTCATTGATGTTTTCCAACCGTAACAGAAAACTTGCAGAAGACCCCAACCCCCAAAGTGCATGCACTGTGTAGACTGGAATGTTTAGCTTCTCTACTTGCACCTTAGAGCCAAAACAAGAATGGCTAGCCCCTATGCCCAAGAGCCTGAAGACTCGCCTGCCCTCTCCAAACCAGCAGTGGGAAGAAAGTCTCAGACCCCTGCGAACTACAGCAGCAGTGGGGAACAAGCAGCCAACAAGATGAAGACGACGTGCCAGTGCCTTAAGACAGCTGCACAGCACACGAGCGGTATATATAATTGGCCATATAGAATAGAATAGAATAGAATAGAATAGAATAGAATAGAATAGAATAGAATATTGGGTATATAATCATTGCTTTGCCAGCAACTGCAGTCTTCTGATAACAGGATATGTAAACAATTGTTTATTTGTTGGATTAATTGTAATAATAAATAGATAAGTCTGATAAGTCTGTACCTATATAAGGTACAGACCCACCCTCCCATCTGTTGTTATGGGGAATGTACGATCTATATTCGGAAAGTTAGATGAGCTAGCGGCTATCTCCCGCTACGATAGCATATACCGGGAGTGCTGCCTTCTATTGTTTACGGAGACGTGGCTAACTGAACTAGCAGCAGATGCTAGCATTGAACTGGAGGGTTTCCACGCGATACAGGCAGACCGAACACCAGACAGTGGCAAAGCAAGGGGTGGTGGAGTGATGATCTATGTTAATAACAACTGGTGCAGACCGGGACATATCACTGTTAAACAACAACACTGCAGCAAAGACATCGAGTTGCTAGCTGTTAGCATGCGGTCTACCTATCTCCCAAGGGAATACTCACACATGATCTGCATTGTTATTTATGCAAATCCGACAACGAACGCTGGGACAGTGCGTGACGTCATCCACTCAGTAACTGGCAGGCTGCAGACAGAACACCCAGATGCTCTTCTCATCCCAGGCGATTTCAACCATGTTTCACTGTCTCCCATTCTACCCACGTTCACCCAGTATGTCACATGCCACACTAGAGACAATAAAACACTGGACTTATTCTACGCAAACACTAAGGAGGCATACACCTCATCACCACTCCCCCCACTCGGGAGATCAGATCACAACTTGGTTCATCTCCGGCCGGTGTACAAACCCCTAGTGCACAGACAACCTACGGTCATGCGCACAGTGAAGTTATGGTCTGAGGAGGCAATGGACGCTCTAAAGGACTGCTTTGAAACCACTGCCTGGGAACAGCTCTGTGATCCACATGGTGAGGACATCGATGGCCTCACTCACACCATCACGGACTACATCAGCTTCTGTGTGGACAACACCGTACCCACCAAGACCATACGGTGTTGCTCAAACAACAAACCCTGGATCAACCCTGAGATAAAAACACTTCTGAGGGAGAAGAAGAGGATCTTCAGGTCGGGGAACAGGGAGATGCTGAAGTCCGTACAGAGGGAGCTGAGGAGGAAGATCAGAGAAGGCAAGGACAGCTTCAGGAAGAAGATGGAGGATAAGCTGCAACAGAGCGACACTGGTGGGGTCTGGAGAAACCTTAAAACCATCTCTGGGCTCCAGAATACCTCCCCCCAGGCCACAGGGGGCAGGGAGTGGGTGAACAATCTGAATCTGTTTTTCAATAGGTTTGACCAACCGCCCTCCTCCCCGACTGCACAACCACCACTGCTGCCTCTGAAGACATCGAGTCCTGCTACCCACTCCCCACTCCACCATCACCCCCCCCCCCCCACTCCCAACACACAGCCCCCCAACCTGACCCTCATTAAGACCCAGGTGAGGACGGAGCTGAGGAAGATCAAGACGAGGAAGGCGTCGGGACCGGACGGCATCAGTGCAAAGCTCCTCAAGTCCTGTGCAGACCAGCTGTGTGGGATTGTGGAGTACATCTTCAACCTGAGCCTGAAGCTGGGGAGGGTACCACAGTTGTGGAAAACATCTTGTGTGGTACCTGTACCAAAGACTTCCCACCCCAAAGATCTGAACAGCTACAGACCAGTGGCCCTGACGTCCCACATGATGAAGACCCTGGAGAGACTGCTCCTTGCTCACCTCCGCCCCCTGGTGGGACCAGCGATGGATCCACTCCAGTTCGCCTACCAGCATGGCATTGGGGTGGAGGATGCGGTCATCTTCCTCCTTCACCGTTCTCTGTCCCACCTGGAGAAGCCCGGGAATGCGGTGAGGATCATGTTCTTTGACTTCTCCAGTGCTTGATTTCAACACCATCCAACCGATGATCCTGAAGGACAAGCTGCTGTGCGCAGGGGTGGACCAGCACCTGTCATCTTGGATCCTGGACTACCTCAAAAACCGGCCGCAGTTTGTGAGAACCCGGGATTGTGTGTCCGACACGATCATCAGTGGCACGGGGGCCCCCCAGGGAACGGTTTTGGCTCCCTTCCTGTTCACCCTTTATACTATGGACTTCTCACACAACACAACACACTGCCATCTACAGAAGTTCTCTGAGATTCTCTTTCTTGAGATTAATGATAATGGAGTAGTTTCAGACTCTATTCTCAGGGAGACACTTAAAGTTACCATGAGGGGATTCATTATTTCTTTTGAGTCTTCAAGAAAAAAAGAAAAGACTGAAAGAAACTGATCAGGAAATTACCAAATTGGAAGAAATGTATAAAGCATCTTTTACAATCTGACTATAATAAAATGTTGATGTTAAAATCTGAATATAATGCAGTTCTTGGGGAAGAAATTAATAATTTATTATTAAAAACGAGACAAAAACACTTTGAACTAAGTGATATACCACAAAAATTACTTTCAAGACAACAAGCCAAGACTGCTATTTATAGGATACAATCAAAATCTGGACAAATACTCACAGATCAACAGGACATTAATAATTGTTTTAAAGAGTTTTACGCTGACCTTTATGACTCTACCTCCATAGTAACAGAGGATGATTATTCTCATTTTTTAATACATTTAATATACCACACTTAAATGTGGAAAATAAGCTTGACTTGGAAAGAGTCTTTTCTGTTACTGAGTTAGTGGAGACAATTAAAAGGCATTTCCAACAGGAAAATGTCCTGGGCCAGATGGGTTTGGAGCAGAGTTCTATCAGCTTTTTATGATATCTTAACACCTCTCCTACTTAGAATGATAAATGACTCTTGTTAAAAAAAAAAAAACAACACTCCCATCTTCACTGTATGAGGCTAATGTGTGTTTGTTATTGAAAAAGAGTAAAGATCCTAATGATCCTGCAAACTATAGACTAATTTTTCTGCTTAATTTAGATCATAAGATTCTAACAAAATTACTAGCAAATAGGTTGAGTAAGTATATAGCAACAATAATTTACCTAGATCAGGCAGGTTTCATTCCAGGCAGATTTTATTTTTTTTAATGTGCGCCACTTGTTAAATGTAATCTATACTGATTCAGGTAAATGTAGGCAAGTAACTGTCATGACAGTGGATACTCAGAAAGCTTTTGATTCAATTGAATGGCCTTATTTATTTGAAGCGCTGAGAAGGTTTGAATTTGGTAAGACTTTTGTGGATTGGATCCAAATGATTTATCGCTCTCCTAAAGCCTCTGTTATCACAAATAGTATTTTATCAAAATCATTTAGTTTGCATCGTGGTGTGAGGCAAGGAGACTGTCTGCCCCCTTTGTTATTTAATATAGTGCTTGAACCAATGGCAATTGGTATCCGTAGTCATCAATATTAAGGGGGTTCCAGTGGGTACATCAGAGTGTCTTGTGACTTTGTATGCTGATGATCTACTTGTTACCATAACCAATCCTGAAGAGGGTACTCCTAAACTTTTAGAGTATTTAAATGCTTTTTGGCAAAATCTCTGACTATACAATAAACTGGTCTAAAAGTGAACTTATCTTTACAGGAAACAATTTAATTTTGAAAAACTGTCCAGTGAATATTGTTCAGAATCATATCACATATTCGGGACTTAAAATTCTTCAAAATCCAGCACTGCTATTTAAAGTAAACTTGTTAGACAGCATCAACAAATAAAAACATAATATTGAATATTGGAGGACGCTACCATTATCTATGATAGGCAGAGTGAATGCCATTAAGATTGTATCGCTACCCAAGTTTTTATATCTTTTTCAAAATCTGCCTGTACTGATTCCTGCTGAATTTTTTAAGAAGTTGGAATCAGTTATTTTAGAATTTGTTTGGGGTTATAAACAAAAAACAGACTGTCAATGAAACATCTTTGTTGGCCTATTCAGGAGGGAGGTTTGGGTCTTCCAATATTTAAACATTATTATTGGGCAGCTAAAGACTGTGGAACAACAGACATGTGTCTATCTGTGTGAAATGCAAAGTGTACAGAGCAACAGTACTGGCTACTCTATTGTACGATGCTGAAACTTGGACTGTCGACAAAGTGCAGGTGCAGAACCTCCATGCATACATGATGAGACACCTTTGAGCCATAATGAACATCTCATGGAAAGACAAGATAACCAACACAGAAGGGTTGAAATGAGCTGGTCTACCATCAATGGAGGACATGCTAATACAGATGAATGAGATGGCTCGAACATGTTGAGAAGATGGACCACCGACGTCTCCCTCAGCAGTTACTCTACTGACAGCTATGCGAGGGCAAACGCAATCAGGGTAGACCAAGGCTCAGATTTAAAGACACTGTAAAAAGAAACTTGAAGAATTTGGATGCAGCGGAAGGCTAAGGGCAGAGCTGTGTGGAGGAATCTGATCAGACCTAAATGAAACAGTTATTGTTGCCCATGACAGACTGCTATGATGATGATGATGATGAATGCTGGGGCACTGGTATATTGCCAATGGGGTTCTCCAGATAATGTTGAATTCTGCTCCCCTCTGGCTAAAGCTGGAGCTTATGTCATTAATAAAACCATATGCCTCACCTTCTCTTTACTTTTTACAAATCCTGCTACTGCTTAAAAAGCTGTAAGTCACAGCTTTGTTAGAAATTCATTGAAGATTCTCAGGCAACTTAAACAAAAATATAATGTTCCGAATATTTCAATATATACACCATTTTGCCATAATAATACCCTTTGTCAAAGCATTAGTGGACAGTACTTTTGTACATGGTATGCTAAAGGGCTTAAATGCATTAAGGATTTTTACAGTGATAATAAATTTTTCTTCTTTGGCCAGTTAAGTTCAGAATATAATCTACCCCATTCTAACTTTTTTCATTATATGCAACTGAGGCATTTTGTGAAAGAACATATCCCACAGTTTGAGTCCTCTTGTGAGGGGCATGAGTTGTTGGAACTATTTTCTATTTCACCAGAAAATAAGAAACTTATAAACAAATTTGTTAAGTGTTTTTTGATGACTCTGCATCTACTGTCTGTATTAAGAAAGAGTGGGAGAGAGAGAAGTGAATACTGTATTGTCTGATAAGGTATGGAAGACTGCACTTTTCTGGATTCATAGATGTTCAATAAATAGTAGGCATAGGTTAATTCAGTTTAAAGTGTTACACCTCTTTTACAATTCCAAGGTCATGTTACATAAATTTTATCCTTCAGCGTCTCCAATTTGTGACAAATGTAAGTCAAATGATGGTATGCTGTTGCACTTATTTTGGGACTGTCCACTTATCTCTTCCTTTTGGTCAAGTATTTTTCTTTTTTTTTCTGAAGCATATTGCAGGACTCTCACACTGGATAGAGACCTCACCATACTTGGTTGTTCACTGGACTTTTTAAAGCTACCATCACATATTCAGACCGGCCCTATCGATGGGCCATGGTTCTGGCAAAAAAAACTAATTCTTAAAAAACTGGAAGTCATCAAATGTCCAAGCTTGAAAAACTGGCTGCAGGAGCTTATTTCAGTCATTCATATGGAAAAACTAAGACGAAATACTCAAAGATCAATATAAGTGGGAGGAATCTTGGGGCCCCCCATCTTGCGAATATTAGAATCGTGTCTGAATGTTTTTGCATTAAATTAGTGTACTGCTTGGTAGTTATTTATTTTATTTTGCCATCAAGCTGATGTGAGAGTATGTACTGTATTCAGTAAGTGTCGGTGATATACATTTTTTGTAGTTGGGATTATGGTTTTAACTATGTGTGTCCTCTATGTGTGTGAGTGTGTGTGTTTGTGCAGGTGTAGATGTGTGTGTGAGAGTGACAATGAAAATGTATTCTAATTGGAGTAGGTGCTGGGTTTGGATGTTTTTTTCTTTGTCCGTTTGTGTTATAACTTAAAATGTTAATAAAAATAATTTAAAAAAAGAATTGCCATCAAAACTAGGGGATTCTAAATTGTCCTTAGGTATGACTGTGAGAAGTGAATGGTTTGTCCTGTCTCTCTGTGTTGGCTCTGCGACGGACTGGCGATCTGTCTAGGGCAGGGGTGTCCAACCATGTGCCATGGAGAGCCAAGACCCTGCAGGTTTTACCTCCAACCAGTGTCTTCAACAGCAGATTTCAGTGAACTTCTTCCCACTGATTGCTGATAAGTGAAAACACCTGCTGAAGAGACTGGGTAGAAGAGAAAACCTGCAGGGTCTTGGCTCTCCATGGCACATGGTTGGACACTCCTGGTCTAGGGTGTACCCCGCCTCTCGCCCAAAGATGCTGGGATAGGCTCCAGCCCCCCCCGCGACCCGAAAAGGATTAAGCAGAAGAAGATGAATGAATGAATGAATGGACAATAAATCTCACTTAAATGGATCTACTAGATCTTTTGCAATACAAATGGACCATATTTGTTGAACGATCATTCATTCAGGGATGGCAAGGAAGCTTCTTGGGTAAGTCAATGCTTTGTTGCTATGCTATGCAAGCTTGATTAATGTCATATTTAAATCCAGTGTTATGACTTTTTTCTGAAATCTGTTTTAATAACCAAATAGATCAAATTCTAAGCTTTCAAACAATGAAAGGCATGACTGCCTACTGTAAGCATGTTTAACACAATTCACTGTGTTGCAGCTGAGACATTTAAAATGGCATTTCAATATGCCCGCCCCCGGTACCTCGGAATGTTAAGAGGTGAGAGTGCTTAGAGCTGAGAGTGTCAGATGACACTAAATGCTGAAACCTTGGATCCCGCTCCTGAAGCTTCTACCTTGTGACCTTCTTACCTTTGTGCTTATCTTCACCTCTGCTCCCCTCTGTGGGATTTAACAATCTGAACCTGTTTTTTAATAGGTTTGACCAACCCGCCCCCCCCCCCCCCCCCGACTGCACAATAACCACTGCTGCCTCTAAAGTCATCGAGACCTGCTGTCCACAACCCACTCCACCAACACCCCCCCACTCCTAGCACACAGTCTCCCAACCTGACCCTCACTAAGACCTAGGTGAGGACAGAGCTGAGGAAGATCAAGGCGAGGAAGGCCTCGGGAACGGACGACATCAGCACGAAGCTCCTCAAGTCCTGTGCAGACCAGTTGTGTGGGATTGTGGAGCACATCTTCAACCTGAGCCTGAAGCTGGGGAAGGTACCACAGTTGTGGAAAACATCTTGTGTGGTTCCTGTACCAAAGACTTCCCACCCCAAAGATCTGAACAGCTACAGACCAGTGGCCCCTGACGTCGCTCACTGATGAAGACCCTGGAGAGACTGCTCCTTGCTCAACTCTGCCCCCTGGTGGGACCAGCGATGGATCCACTCCAGTTCGCCTACCAGCATAGCACTGGGGTGGAGGATGCAGTGATCTTCCTCCTTCACCGTTCTCTGTCCCACCTGGAGAAGCCCGGGAATGCGGTGAGGATCATGATCTTTGACTTCTCCAGTGCATTCTACACCATCCAACCGATGATCCTGAAGGGCAAGCTGCTGTGCGCAGGGGTGGACCAGCACCTGTCATCATGGATCCTGGACTACCTCACTAACCGGCCGCAGTTTGTGAGAACCCAAGATTGTGTGTCCGACACTGTGACGATGGGATGTCACTACCGTGTGTCTGATTATATTGTGATTATGTTGTATCTGTATTGTTGTATTGTTGTATGATTAAGATGCACATAATGATTTATGATTTGTCTTGGTTAATTCGAATGCCCCTGGGAGATAATTAGCATGATTAAGATTCTGGTAAAATAGTTAAGACTTATTGCACATACCTTTGCCAACATGCTTCCTGTGGGTGTCCAGGCAAAAGACTCCATTAGGAGTTTGAAGGCCTTATATAAGACACCTGCAAGAAGGGAATATGTCTGGTAAGTTAGGGGGTGGTTTAGTTTTGTAATAAGGGTTTTGAACGATTTATTGGACTATTTATATTATTATTGTTGTCATTGATTGTTATTTATTATATGTTATTTATATTGTATAGTGGGGAAATTATTTATTTATTTTTATGTATTACTGGGTATGTGTAAATGAGGGAGGATTTGTTGTTTTACCTGGGATTGTGGTAGGGGCTAATCAGCCCTAATTATCTGTTAGTATAAAACAGGTGTGATGATTGTGACCTAGAGTTCAGTTTCGAATAAGGATAATTGAGAGAGCAGTTGATCACAATCTTGAGATCATCAGATACAAGGAGATGATCAGATCAGGATGAATTGTTGATCAGCAATATTGAAGTGAAGCATGAGAATCGTGTAGGATGTCTGGAACAATTTACCAGTAAGTTAATTGAAAATAAAACTGGACTAATTGAAAGTTTGCCTCGCTTTGCCGTTGCTACGTTCACATTTGGTGTCAGAAGTGGTGATTGTTACCCGACGCTGTGGCGTTTGGCGGACGGAAGGACTTATGGCGAGAGGAGCAAGTGAGGCAAGAGGAGCAGTCTGACCTGGAACGACTTACGTCGGTAAAGAGTCATGTTCGTCGGATGGAGTTGCAGGTGGCGGAACTGGGAGAGGACTATGGGAGCCGGGCTGAGCGTGGTAGTGACGTCGGCGCTTCGGGGGAGAATCCTAGGGTGACGGCCGGTCGGGTCGGCCCGCGAGAGGAGGATTTGCTGCTGCAAGTGCAGCCAAGGAGGCCGCGAGTGCACCACAAGCCCAGGCTGAGCCCTCTCTCTTCCGGGGATGTCACGAGCCTGCCTGTGCGTCGTTCGAGGGGATTGCTGCGGTCTGCTGCTGGCACGAAGAGGAGTGTGTTGTTCATCTGGCTCCTCTATTCGCAGGTAAAGCGCGGAGCGCATGTGTTTGGTGGACATTGCAGACACGGTCAACCTATGGAAAATTTGAAATACAGTCGATCCCTCGCTACTTCGCGCTTTCACCTTTCGCGCCCTCAGTGCATCGCGGAATTTTTTCAAAATATTCATCAAAAAATTTCAAAATTGAGAAACTAAAGGCAGGCGGGCGCTGCTAGCAGAAGGCAGGGAGACTAATTAGATTATCAGGTATCAACACGGGAGAGCCGCCACAACTCAAAAAATCCACCTCTCTGTTCGCTGTTCTCGTGTCTGGCTCGGCTCGGAAATCTCGCGCCCCAAGCTGATTGGCCGAGACGTTTTCACCCGCCAAGCTGATGTGAGCCGAGACGTTTCACCCACCTCCTCCTCTCCTGCCGAGCGCCCCATGAAGGGGAAGGAAGACCGCATCATTGCTCTTTATCGCTCGTGTTACGTAGTCTCGCCGCGTGCTGAAACTTTTCGCTGTTCTCTGTGCCTTTTTGTGCGAAATAGTCTCCGTCGAGCCCACTACGCCGCCTCCTGCAGCTCTCCAGCTCTATCGGAAGCCTGCCCTCGATGATCCTGCGCTTCTAGCACCTGACGATGAGGCGTCACCTGAGGAGCAGTAAAGCTCTCATTAACCTGTGAAGTAAATCATCTTCAATCTTGAGTTACGTATCTTGTTATAAGAATAAAAGAGTTCTAAAAACATATTTATGTACACTTTATTTACATCTACGTATGTATGTACACGTACACACACACACACGTATCATATGAGAGAGAGAGAGTGAGGAGAATGAACGTACGTATTATTTATGGATGACGTCATTAGGGGTGACGCTACTTCGCGGTTTTTCACTTTTCGTGGTCGGTTCTGGAACCATTAATCGCGATAAGTGAGGGATCACTGTACTCTATTATTTTTTTTTAAATGTGAAGTCACGTCCGACACTTATGGGTGGAGAAATTCGGTCCCTGGACGTTTGTCAAGACGAGGCCCCCGCGAATTGTGGATATCTGAAAGACCTGTTTTGTAAATGATGAAACTAGAGACCTTAACGATAGAAGACATTATGGAACAATTAATTTTGGAACAATTTTTGCGGCATGGTGAACCGGGAACTGGGAGTCTGGATACAGGAGCGGGACCTGAGGACTGCAGAGGGCGCTGCTCGTCTGGCGGAGGTTTTTCTGTCGGCCAACAGGGAGAACTATCCGCGGCCGTGGCAGCTCTTTCACCTGTCAGGAATGGGTTTAATGAGGGTGAAAGGGGGTGGTCCGGCTCAGGTTAGATATTTAACTCCAGACAGATCATCGGCAGATATAATAGAAAGGTAATGTCTTGCTATGAAATGGGCAGTGGGGTCTCTGAAATATTATTAGGGCGTTATTTTTATTAGAGACAGATCATCGGGCTTACAGTGGTTGGACAAAAGAAGGACATGAACAGTCCGTCTCACAGGGTGGTATGTATCCCGCCAACCTTATAATTTTATTGTTCGGTATGTGGCAGGGAAAACCAACCTGGTAGCTGATGGCCTCTCACGAATACAGGGACTCATAGGAGTACTGTATTCTTGGGAAAGGGGGGAGGAAATGTGACGATGGGATGTCACTACCGTATGTCTGATTATATGTGATTATGTTGTATCGGTGATTGTTGTATTGTTGTATGATTAAGATGCACATAATGATTATGATTTGTCTTGGTAATATCGAATGCCCTGGGAGATAATTAGCATGATAAGATTCTGGTAAAATAGTTAAAAGGACTGTATTGCTCATACCTTTGCCAACATGCTTCCTGTGGGTGTCCAGGCAAAAGACTCCATTAGGAGTTTGAAGGCCTTATATAAGACACCTGCAGGAAGGGAATATGTCTGGTTAAGTTAGGGGGTGGTTATATTTGTAAATAGGGGTTAAGGTATTTATTTATGGAATTATTTATATGACTATTTATTGTGTTTTCTATATATTTATATTGTCTATGTCTGGGGAAATTATTTATGTATTTTTATATATTACTGGGTATGTGTAAATGATGGAGGATTTGTTGTTTTAGAGATTATGGTAGGGGCTAATCAGCCCTAATTATTGCTGTTAGTATAAAACGGTGTGGTGATTGGACCTAGAGTTCAGTTTCGAATAAGGATAATTGAGAGAGCAGTTGATCACAATCTTGAGATCATCAGATGCAAGGAGATGATCAGATCAGATGAATTGCTGATCAGTAATATGGAAGTGAAGCTTGAGAATCGTGGTCGGATAATTGGAACTAACTACCAGTAACTTAATTTAAAATAAAAACTGGAAATTGGAAATCGGCCTCGCCCTTTCTCGCTTCGCCGTTGTTCACGTTCACAGACACGATCATCGGTAGGCATGGGGGCCCCCCAGGGAACGGTTTGGCTCCCTTCCTGTTCACCCCTTATACTGCGGACTTCTCACACACAACACAACACACTGCCATTCTACAGAAGTTCTCTGACCACTCTGTCTCGATCGTCGTCCTCATCTCCAACGGAGATAGAAGCTAGTACAGAGGACTTATCCAGGACTTCGTGGACTGGGTGCCATCGGAACTGCCTCCAGATCAACGCGAGGAAAAACTAAGGAGCTGGTGGTGGACTTCCGCAGGCAAGGACAACCACTCACAGCACCAGTAAACATACAGGGAACAGACATTGAGATGGTGACATCCTACAAGTACCTGGGTGTACATCTGAACAATAAACTAGACACACAATACCGACACACTCTACAAGAAGGGACAGCACAGGCTGTTTCCTACTGAGGAGGCTCAGGTCTTTTGGTGTACAAGGGGCGCTGCGGAAGACATTCTACGGACACGGTGGTGGCATCAGCCATCACTTTGGAGTGGTCTGCTGGGAGCAACGGCATTACAGCAGGGCCGATATGAAGAGACTGAACAAACTAATCAAGAAAGCTAGATCTGTCCTGGGGCAACGCCTTGACCCAGTGGAGGAGATAGGGAGAGAGAAGGATGGTGGCTAAACTGTCATCTCTGCTGGAGTCGAGTCCCACCCTATGCAGGACATACTGAACGCACTGAGGAGCTCATTTAGCAGTAGACTACATCATGCCTAGGTGCGCAAACCGAGAGGTTTCACAGGTCCTTCCTACCTACGGCTGTCAGACTGTATAACCTAAGCAGGGCTGCTCGCAGAGATAGCAAAAAAAACGTGACGACCTAAGAGTATTGAATGCAAAAGACGCAACAGAATTACACAACCCTCCAGTATACAACTAGGACAATATCAGTCGCTACAGAGGGTGGACAATATGTATGGGTACATATTCCATACTATGTAGGATAACAAGATGACGGTTATGCTGTTTATTCCATCTTGCTACAATGCTCCGCACTTTGTATATATACAGTGGGGCAAAAAAGTATTTAGTCAGCCACCAATTGTGCAAGTTCTCCCACTTAAAATATGAGAGAGGTCTCCAATTTTCATCATAGGTATACCTCAACTATGAGAGACAAAATGAGAGAAAAAAAATCCAAAAAATCACATTGTCTGATTTTTAAAGAATTTATTTGCAAATTATGGTGGAAAATACGTATTTGGTCACCTACAAACAAGCAAGATTTCTGGCTCTCACAGACCTGTAACTTCTTCTTTAAGAGGCTCCTCTGTCCTCCACTCGTTACCTGTATTAATGGCACCTGTTTGAACTCGTTATCAGTATAAAAGACACCTGTCCACTACCTCAAACAGTCAGACTCCAAACTCCACTATGGCCAAGACCAAAGAGCTGTCAAAGGACACCAGAAACAAAATTGTAGACCTGCACCAGGCTGGGAAGACTGAATCTGCAATAGGTAAGCAGCTTGGTGTGAAGAAATCAACTGTGGGAGCAATTATTAGAAAATGGAAGACTTACAAGACCACTGATAATCTCCCTCGTTCTGACGCTCCACGCAAGATCTCACCCCTTGGGGTCAAAATGATCACGAGAACGGTGAGCAAAAATCTCAAAACCACACGGGGGGACCTAGTGAATGACCTGCAGAGAGCTGGAACCAAAGTAACAAAGGCTACAATCAGTAACACACTACGCCGCCAGGGACTCAAATCTTGCAGTGCCAGACGTGTCCCCCTGCTTAAGCCAGTACATGTCCAGGCCCGTCTGAAGTTTGCTAGAGAGCATCTGGATGATCCAGAAGAGGATTGGGAGAATGTCACATGGTCAGGTGAAACCAAAATAGAACTTTTTGGTAAAAACTCAACTTGTCGTGTTTGGAGGAGAAAGAACACCATACCTACTGTGAAGCATGGGGGTGGAAACATCATGCTTAGGGGCTGTTTTTCTGCAAAGGGACCAAGACAACTGATCTGTGTAAAGGGAAGAATGAATGGGGCCATGTATCGTGAGATTTTGAGTGAAAACCTCCTTCCATCAGCAAGGGCATTGAAGATGAAACGTGGCTGGGTCTTTCAGCATGACAATGATCCCAAACACACCGCCCGGGCAATGAAGGAGTGGCTTCGTAAGAAGCATTTCAAGGTCCTGGAGTGGCCTAGCCAGTCTCCAGATCTCAACCCCATAGAAAATCTTTGGAGGGAGTTGAAAGTCCGTGTTGCCCAGCGATAGCCCCAAAACATCACTGCTCTAGAGGAGATCTGCATGGAGGAATGGGCCAAAATACCAGCAAAAGTGTGTGAAAACCTTGTGAAGACTTACAGAAAACGTTTGACCTCTGTCATTGCCAACAAAGGGTATATAACAAAGTATTGAGATGAACTTTTGTTATTGACCAAATACTTATTTTACCGAGGAATTTACCAATTAATTCATTAAAAATCCTTCATTGTGATTTTCTGGATTTTTTTTTTCCTCATTTTGTCTCTCATAGTTGAGGTATACCTATGATGAAAATTGGGAGACCTCTCTCATCTTTTAAGTGGGAGAACTTGCACAATTGGTGGGTGACTAAATACTTTTTTGCCCCATTGTATTTATATATTTATGTGTACGTATGTATATTCACTGCTCTTATTTTTATTTTTCTTATCTTCTTAATTATTGCTCTGAGTGTTGCTATCCCTTTGCTGTTGCAATCCTGGAATTCCCCCACTGTGGGACTAATAAAGGCTTATCTTATCTTATCTTACCAAGTATGATGCAAAAATATTATTCTCATCATCTCTTCGACTTACCCATTCGGGACTCCTCCCCCAGACTCTCCTCCCTGGTGGTTCATTAACAAGTAAGCACAAAAAAACAATATCCACCCACCTTCTTGCAACAGTAGCCTGGGCTCGGGTAGAAACCTGCAATATACCCACCTCTCTACGCACAAAAAAGATTATCCTCTCTGGGTTGGGGGCAAGCTCCTGCCCCAAGTGGAGGAGTTTAAGAATCTCAAGGTCTCATTCATGAGTGAGAGGAGAACGAAGTGAAAGGTTGACAGATGGATCGGAGCAGCATCTGCAGTGATGTGGGTGTTGTACCAGTCTATTGTGGTGAAGAGGGAGCTGAGCTCTAAGGCAAAGCTGTTAATTTACCAGTCAACCTACATTCTTACTGTTACCTATGGTTATGAGCTCTGGGTAATGACCAAAAGAATTAGATCACGGATACAAGCGGCTGAAATGAGATTTCTCCATAGGATTTCTGGGCTCACCCTTAAGAGATAGGGTGAGGAGCTCAGTCATCTGGGAGAGGCTCAGAGTAGGACCGCTGATCCTCCACATCGAAAGGAGCCAGTTGAGGTGGTTTGGGCATCTAATCAGGATGCCTCCTGGATGTCTCCCACTTGAGGTGTTTCTGGAGAGACTACGTCTCCCAGCTGGCCTGGGAACGTCTTGGTGTCCTCTCTGAAGAGCTGGAGCAGGTGGCTGGGGAGAGGGAAGTCTGGACTTCTCTGCTTGAGCTGCTGCCTCCGCAACCCGGACCTCCGGAAAAGCGGCAGAAAATGGATAGATGATCGATTGATCAATCTGTGCACTCTTAACCAACCTACTCCAAGCAGTCATCACCACCTGAAAGAGAAGTAGCCTACCTGATTGCTACATACTCACCGTTCCACCTCTGCACCTAAAGAGCCAGAGCACAATCAATTATTTAACAGCATTCCTCAACCTTCTGAAATGATAGCATTACTAGTGCATGGCCGTAGAAAGCAAGTATTCTTGTCTGAAAACAGGTAGCCCAATTAGGCTTTACAGGCCCAAATGTAGGCTGTGTCTGAAAGTGGAACACAAAGAAGTGTAGCCTATACACACGTGGACAAAATTGTTGGTACCCCTCTGTTAATGAAAGAAAAACCCACAATGGTCACAGAGATAACTTGAATCTGACAAAAGTGGTAATAAATAAAAATTCTATGAAAATTAACCAATGAAAATCAGGCACTGCTTTTTTTTTTTCCACAATATTTTTTATTGAACCTTTTTTTTTTTTACAAACGTAGCACACACAGTCAGACACTAACACAAAAGTAATTTAAAAAAAGAACAATAACAAAAAAAAAGTGTAATAAAAACGACAGCAGCCATTAACAAACACAAGTCAACAACAATGCTCCTCTGGTTATTCTAGGTAATCTATTACATAAGAATACATAATATACATTCACCAGCTTGGAATTTGCAAGGTCCACACATATCATTCACCTTCTTCTTCAGAAGTTATGTTTAATTTATTTACATAATCAATGAAAGGTCTCCATATATTCTCAAACACATTTTCCTTTGATTTCAGTATATATGTTATTCTTTCTAGTGGAAGGTTTGTTAACATCTGTCTTAACCACTGAGTCACATCTGGTCTATGAATCTTTTTCCACAGTAATGCAATACATTTTTTGGCATTAAGCAAACTGAGGTCTATGAATGCTCTTTAACTCTTATTAAAGTTATGTTTTTCTGGATACAGACCCAACAAAAACAGTTTAGGGTTCAATGTGATTTGTTTTGAAATTATTTTTTCAACTGTTACCCTCACCTCTTCCCAAAACATTCTGATTTTTCTACATTCCCATAAACAGTGAAATAGGGTTCCTTTACTTTCCATACATTTTGTGCATGTATCTGGTATGTTTTTGTTATATCTATTTAATTCCACTGGTGTAACATACATCTGCAGTTAACCATTTAAAATGTATCAATTTAAGACCTTACATTTATTGATTTGGGTTGAGCTCCTGCACAAGCCATTTTCCATTGTTCTCTGAAATTCCAATTGTGCAGGGTCTTTTTCCAGTAATTCAGTCTTTTCTGTGAGTTTTCACATGAGTATAGTGTCAGTGAGTTGTAAAATTCTGAAATAATACCCTTCTCTTACTATCTTCATCAAAATTTTTTCCAAAGTTGAAGTATGGTCGGGTGAGAGAATTATTTTTTGATTTGAACGAATAAAATTTCTAAGCTGAAGATATTTAAAGTGTGTTCTATTAAGACTGAATTTAATCCTCAGTTCTTCAAAAGACATTATGTTATCTGAGCGTGACAAATATAAATCTTGAATCTTTTGAATCCCTTTTAAATTCCATACTTTAAATACAATATCCGGCCTCCCTGGTGTAAAATATTGATTACCCCATATTGGGCTAAATTGTGACAGTGAGTGTGGTTCTTTTAAATATTTTTTGGTTTCACACCATATTTTGATCATGTGCTTTACAATTGGATTTTTAACTTGTTTCTGTAATTTTTTAGCCGAGTCTGAGTATATGAATAAGGGAAGAGGTAAAGGTAAATTGTATGATTCCATTTCAGTCCAGTGAGGAAGATCATTTGATGAAAAATAATGTGTCATAGACCTCAGTTGTGCTGACCAGTAATACAACATAAAGTTTGGACATTTCAGACCTCCACGATCAAATGGTAAATATAGTAAGGACAAACGTAATTCTAGCCTTCCTATTGTTCCATAAAAATTTCACTAACTTTTTTTTAATTCTTGAGAATAGATCTGAAGGTGGTGGTAAAGGAATGTTTTTAAATAAAGTATTTTTGTAAGATATTACTTTTAAGGACATAATTCTCCCGATCATCGACATTGGTAGTGGCATCCATCTCTGAAGCAACTCATTAATATTGTCATTAAGGCTTCATAGTTGGCATTAGTGACTGATTCTAGCTTAGGCAAAATTTGAATTCCTAAATATTTAAACTGATTTACAACATTGAATTGTTTACCTCAGCAGCTGGATATTTCTCTGGGTCTCATTTAACATTAATATTGAAGATTTTGTTTTGGTTTATTTTATATCCTGATAGATCCCCAAAGTTCTTTATAAATTTAACAAGGTCAGAATTGATTTTTTAAAATTCGACACTAAACAAAACTATGTCATCGGCATACAGGGAGATTTTATGTTCTGTTGGTCCTACTTTAATTCCATATATTTGTGGATGTAATGAGTACTTGCCATCGCTAAAGGTTCAATTGCCATAGTAAACAATAAAGGTGAAAGTGGACAGCCTTGTCGACATCCTCTATTGATTTTTATTTGATTTTGAGATATTGCTGTTTGTTAGGATTTCTGCTGTAGCATTATTGTATATTATCTGGACCCTTTTATGAAATTATTTCCAAGTCCAAACCTTTGTGGACTTCAAAAAGATAGGGCCATTCGACCCTATCAAAGGGCCTTTTCGGCGTCCAATGATAGGAGAGCTGTATCCGGTGCTTCTTTATTGGAAATAAATAATATTAAATAGTCTTCTTATATTATGGAAGCCTCGTCTTCCCATTATAAAGCCATTCTGATCTCGGTTAATAATATTTGGTAATATTTCTTGTAGTCGTTTTGCTAAAATTTTACAGATTACTTTAAGATCAGCATTTAATAGGCTTATTGGTCTCATATTTTCACATTTATTAGAGGGTTTACCTGGTTTTGGCAACAGTATAATTAAGACATTATTCATGTATGATGGTAAATTACCATTTTGAAATGCTTCAACCATTTCCAAAAGTGGTTTTATTAATTTATTCTTAAATTTTTTATAGAGGTCGACTGGAAGACCATCTGGTCCTGCTCTTTTCCTGATTTCATATCATCAGTGGCTTGCCCAACTTCCTCTTGACTAATTTTAGACTCCAGTATCTCCCTGTTTTCATTTGGAATACCTGGTATGGATAATCCACCCAAAAACCCATTTAGTTTTGCTAAGTCAGTTTCATTTTTTGTATCATATAGTTTTTCATAATAATCTCTAAAGGCACTATTAATTTCTAAAGGATCTATAACTACCTGTCCGTTACTTATAATACTGGTAATTGGTGTTTAGATTCTAATTGTTTAATCTGCCATGCCAATAATTTTCCTGATTTTTCACCTTGTTCATAAAAAGTTTGCTTCAATCTTAGAAGATTCAAGGCAGCTCTACTCGCTGATTTTTTTGTCATATTCAGCTCTCAGAATCAGTAATTCGTTCTCTAACTGTGGGTTACTTCCTGCACACACCTTTTCTTGAAGAATTTTTATTTTACGTTCCAATTGGACTCTCTCCTCTCGGGTCTTCTTAGATTTTGAACCTGTATAACTAATAATATGCCCCCTAATAAAAGCTTTGAAAGCCTCCCACTTATACATGCCATTGTTTGTGTAGTATTGATATCAAAGAACTCATCTATCTGTTTTTCTATGTACTTTACAAATTCCTCATCCTGAAGCCATTTATGTTGAAAATGCCACCTAACTGGGCTCTTTCTCAATTTCTTATCTACATATACTAGACAGCAGGATGCATGATCAGAGATCACAATGTTATCATAGAAACAGTTTTGAATCTTGGACCTTAATTCTGTAGAGATCAAAAAGTAGTCTATACGTGAGAATGTCTTATAGGTATTAGAATAACAAGAATAGGTTTTGACTTGTGGTTTCATTTCTCTCCATATATCTAGCAATCTCAATTCTTTCATAAAATGATTAATGGTCATCCTACTTCCATTGTGCGTACAGTCCAGTCCTGTTGATCTATCTATACTGGGATTCAATGTACAATTAAAATCCCCTGCTATTATATGTTGCCCTGTAAGTGATGATAAAGTGAGGAATAAATTAACAAAGAAGTTTTGATCATCAATATTGGGGCCATATAAGTTCACCAGATTTATATTTTCTAATAACAAAGATCCTTGGATAATTAGATATCTTCCAAATTTGTCTCTAATTACATTTTTCGTTTGAAATGGGACTGTTTTATGTATGAGAATAATAACTCCCTTAGCTCGGGATGAAAATAATGAGGTGAACACGTTATCTTGCCATCTTCTCCTAATTCTTTTTACATCCTCCTCTAATAGATGAGTTTCTTGTAAAAATACAATTTTTGAATCCATGCATTTTATTTTATTCATGACTTGTTTAAGTTTTTTTTAGATTTTGTAGACCTCTGCAATTCCATGAAGTTAAATTAAGATTAACGCTTTGATCTATGATCAATAAGGAGTTTGAGATTACCTTGCAATATGAACATACTCTTACAGAGAAGCAAAAACATGGATGATGGAACATTCATCCTACAAACTAACCAAAAACAGATTCCCTATCCCCACACTCGTGGTAATCCCCCAAAATCAAAAAAATTTCTGTCTCCCGTTAATAGCTAGTGACTGTTCCACACCTGCGAGGATCAGTCAAACCACTCTCTCTTTCTCCTCTCAATCACCCTGACTCTACTACTATCCTTTTAACATTAACACTCTTCTGTAGTTTTTTCAACATAACTTCAAAGTTTTATAGCAACGCTGTACATCATAACTTTGTTTTTTTTAATACAGTCTGTATTTTGTAGACATGTTTATGTTTCAGATCAATCAGGTGTCTGTACATATGCTTAAATGTTCTACCTTTGTCATGTTCATGCTTAGCTCCCACCAGTCTCCTTTTGAATCTGCTTGATGAGCTCCTGCGCCTCTTGAGGGGTCTTGAAGGTGTGGGTTCTCCCTTTATATGTGACCAGCAGTCTTGCCGGATGAATCACTCCGTGACGAATCCCGAGGTTGCGCAGCTCTTTACGGGCGGGGTCGAACTGCCTCCTTAATTGTTGTATTCCTGCAGCCAAATCCGGATAGAACCGCACCTGTTGATCCTGGTATTTAATTTCCCCTTTAGCTCACGCCGCATTGGTGACCGTCATCTTGTGTCTGTAGTTGAGGAACTTCATAATCAGCGTCCTCGATGGTGTCTTATTATCTCTCGGTGGGCCGATTCGGTGAGCTCTCTCTAAAACAACCAATGACTACAGATCCGCGTTGTTCAGCGCTTCTGGAATCCACTTTTCCAAAAAGGAACATGGGTCCCGTCCCTCCGGGAGGCCCACCAACCTCAAATTATTCCATCGCGAGTGGGATTCCAAGTCTAGGACGTTATCTTCCAGACGTTTCCATTTTAATTCCAGTGTTTGCAGATTAGTTTGTAGGCTGGTGACGTCATCTTCAGCGCTTGAAATTCGGAGCTCCGCCTGCGACACTAGCTCCAAACAGTCGCTTATTTCTTTTCTCATTCCTTCTATCGCTGTTATAATCCCGTCAAATTTAGACGAAAACTCTGTTCTCATGGAGTTGATGGCAGTGAGCACTGCGTTTGTCCCCTCTTCAACAGTTCCCGCTCGGCCGCTGGCTCCCTCCTCCGCCATCGCCTCTGGAATTTTCTCTGTTTCGCCTCGAGCGTGGAAGTCTGTTAGCTTGGGTTGTTTTGTCGAGTTACCTTTTCCTCCACCTAATTTTCCAGACTTAGTCTTTACCATATCTGCGCCAAAACGCTAGGGTGGGTTTTTGTTCCAATCAAGAGAGTTTTAGTAATTTTTTTTTTTATTTTCAAGAGCAGAGCAGTGTGAAACACGTCTTCCTACGTGACCGCCATAACCAGAAGTCCCAGGCAATGCTTTTGAATTGTGGTTCAACAGAATTATTTTAAAAAACAAACTCATGAAACAGGCCTGGACAAAAATGATGGTACCCCTAGAAAAGATTGAAAATAATGTGACCATAGGGACATGTTCAACCAAAATGTGTCTTCTAATTAACATCACAGGTGTCTACAAACTTGTAATCAGTCAGTCAGCCTATTTAAAGGGTGACAAGTAGTCACTGTGCTGTTTGGTGACATGGTGTGTACCACGCTAAACATGGACCAGAGGAAACAAAGGAGAGAGTTGTCTCAAGAGATTAGAAAGAAAATTATAGACAAGCATGTTAAAGGTAAAGGCTATAAGACCATCTCCAAGCAGCTTGATGTTCCTGTGACTACAGTTGCACATACGTATTATTCAGAAATTTAAGATCCACAGGACTGTAGCCAACCTCCCTGGACGTGGCTGCAGGAGGAAACTTGATGAAAAATGGAAGAGACGGATAATACAAATGGTAATAAAAGAGCCCAGAACAACTTCTAAACACATTCACGGTGAACTCCAACGTCAAGGTACATCAGTGTCAGATCGCACCATCCGTCGTTGTTTGAGCCAAAGTGGACTTCATGGGAGACGACCAAGGAGGACACCACTGTTGAAAACAAATCATACAAAAGCCAGACTGGAATTTGCCAAACTGAACGTTGACAAGCCACAAAGCTTCTGGGAGAATGTCCTATGGCCAGACGAGACAAAACTGGAACTTTTTGGCAAGGCACATCAGCGCTATGTTCACAGACGCAAAAGTGAAGCATACCAAGAAAAGAACACTGTCCCTACTGTGAAAGATGGAGGAGGTTCTGTTATGTTCTGGGGCTGCTTTGCTGCATCTGGCACAGGGTGTCTTGAATCTGTGCAGGGTACAATGAAATCTTAAGACTATCAAGGTATTCTAGAGAGAAATGTGCTGCCCAGTGTCACACAGCTTGGTCTCAGTCGTAGGTCATGGGTCTTGCAATAAGATAATGACCCAGAACACACAGCTAAAAACACCCAAGAATGGCTAAGCGCCAAACATTGGACTATTCTAAAGTGGCCTTCTTTGAGCCCTGATCTAAATCCTATTGAACATCTGTGGAAGGAGCTGAAACATGCCGTCTGGAGAAGGCACCCTTCAAACCTGAGACAACTGGAGCAGTTTGCTCATGAATAGTGGGCCAAAATACCTGCTGAGATGTGCAGAAGTCTCATTGACAGTTACAGAAATTGTTTGATTGCAGTGATTGCCTCAAAAGGTTGTGCAACAAAATATTAAGTTAAGGGTACCATCATTTTTGTCCAGGCCCGTTTCATGAGTTTGTTTTTTAAAATAATTCTGTTGAACCACAATTCAAAAGTACTGTCTGATTTTCACTGGTTAATTTTCATAGAATTTTTATTTATTACCACTTTTGTCAGATTCAAGTTATTTATGTGACCATTGTGGGTTTTTTCTTTCATTAACAGAGGGGCACCAACAATTCTGTCCACGGCTGTATGTAGGCAATCCCACATGTTAGACTTTGACAAATATAAAAGGGACTGAATGACACTAAGATGTATTTGATTGTGTGAATATTAATTACAGAATTATTGAAAATGAATGGGACATCCAATATTAGCAACTGTTTAAGAACCCTTGTTTATTTGTTTGTCAGACTTATTTGTGTGATCTTTTATGACTTATATTCATAAGTGTTCTATCTTGCACTTTGGGGAATGGTAGTTGTTCAGTCAACATTATAATTGATTTAGTTTATATGTGTAGTTTTTTTTTTTAATTTAACCTTTATTTTATACAGGCAACTTCTCTTTTTCAAGGATGCCCTATTCACACTCAGGCATCCTACGGAGAAAGCTAATTTCAGCCGCTTGTAGCCGGAATCTCATTCTTTCGGTCATTACCCAAAGCTCATGACATTAGGTGATGGTAGGAATGTAGATTGATCGGTAAATCGACAGCTTTACCTTTGTCTATCGTCAATAAACTCATGCAGTACTATAACAGGACACGTTTGCAAATATTTGAGACCCATTGTAGTGCTCCTTTTTATATTATGGCAATATTATAAGTACAAAACACCAAACATTATTATACACAGCAGAATGACCCGTTTGGCTGCAACAGTTGCATCAATGTTACCCATCTGCCAGTAAATGAGAAATGATTAATTTTGTTATTTGGGCGTTTTTTGTTTTGTTTTTTTTTGTCACAGTCGTTTAGTCAAAGTGTGCATATGTGTCTGCATATGATATGCAATTGATCTGGCTATTCCACTCCACAATCATGGTGGGATTATTATTAACTTTTAATTTTTAGATAACCGTGCAAGCACACCAGCACCAGGAGGACTGCCATGTTGAACCCGCAATGCCACAAAGGACAGCGGTGAAACACAGGTGAAGCAGCAGCCGGTGTTTTGCCATTTTACCATACTTTCTCAGAATAACATACCTGTATGGCAAACCGATAGATATAGCTGTCGGTTTAGCATACTTTGTCAGAATCAGTTGCACTGCAAATATGGCACTAACATTACATAATTGCTCACCTTCCATCAACTGGACCACGGTATGCCATTGTTTACCTTCCGTCAGCTGTATCGAGAAATTTTTAAAAGTAGGAAATATACTGTATATAATAAATAGACACACCAAAATGGCACCACATTTTTGGATCAGCCAATCACAGTGCAGCACCCCACCCTTTTCCTGTTATGCGCATGCGGATTGCTTACCTTCAGTCAGCTGTTTCCGTCAGCTTTATCGTATGCTGAAATTATATGCTGAAACGTATTTCTTGTTACTACGCATGAGCGTGCATGCCGCACATGCGTAATAACCCAGGGTATGGCCGTTCTGATAAGTATGGTAAAATGTCAGAACACCAGGACTCCTGTTAACCGGACAGGCTGGACTGGGCTCCCTGTGAAGGGCTGCGGTAAACGCACCCATGCACCTCGTGTTCTCCACATATGCCGAATTATCCTTTAGAGCTACATAATCACGGCAACATTATAGTATAATTTTTTTAAGCATTAAATCTTCAGTATTCTCTTTTTCTGGTCAAATTTGTTGCTTTTCACTTCCTTGATTTGTTTACGGAGCGCTGTGGTGACTGGTTGTGATGCCGCATATTATCCAATCAGTACGGAGTCAATCCGAAACCCTGCCCACACTTCTAGAAGCCAGAGCATGAGGAAACACAGAGGTGGCTAAACTTTTATTGATAAAAAAATTACATATTTTGACTAAGCAACTCCATACTCGAGGATGCACACCCTCGTAACCTCAGCAAAACACCTATAAAATCTGAGGCCAGTCGGGTGAATAGTTCGGGAAATATCTGAGGAATACACAGACAGACACACACAAACAGAGATTTGTTGCATTTATAGACAGATACTCCCCATCTTCCTTCTCCTCCTGCAGTGCGGGGTTTTATTCTCCAAGATCATCAATAAATGCTTAATCTTACATCCTTACCTCTGTCTTGTTTTTGTGTCAGCATCCTGGTCAATTATTTGGTTAAACCATGACAGTAAGCTATGTATATGGATTGCTAAGAATACAAACACAGATTCTTTTTGCATTCAGTAGTGCATGTACAGAGTAATAATAATAACAACAATAAAGCCAATTGAAAGCCTAACATTTTGCTTCTACCCTCAACTCCAGGCTTCAGCAAGCATGTCAGCAGTGATCAATAAATTTGATGATAATGGTTATAATTTTGAAAATATATTATATATCATGATATTCTAATTTACTGAGATGCACCAGTACATACTGTATGACACACTATAGGGAGCACGATTTCTTACACCACAAAAAATGCCATCATCTGTAGTAAACAAACGCAAATGATACAATAAATAATTGAGGAATATGATGTGAATTTTTTTTATTCAGTATACCGTAAAAAACAATTATCTTGTTATGTTATAGCCCCGCAACCCGAAAAGGATTAAGCGGAAGAAGATGGATGGGTGGATGGATGTTATAGATTGAAAGAACGTATTGTACCAAGGGAAATTGAGATTCCCAGAAAAATTGCTGCTTACCAATTAATCATTAATTGATCGTTAAGGTGAATCAACTAACAATTAATGAATTAGCAGATAACTTGCAACACTATATAGAAGTATAAAAAACTGAACTTTGTATTTTTACCTCCTCAAAAGGTGAAAAGTGCAAGGAGGACTGAATTATGCATTTTCACTTCCTGTACCAGCAGTCATCATATTACGAGGACTGCTCCTTAAAGATTTCCCCTGACTCATTTTCCATGGACTGAGAGAAACCAAACTCAGCAGAGTTATTAGTCTTTCTCTATACAGGTACTATCAAGGATCACACATTTCTCCCATTGCTTTATGCAGATGGAGAGACCTTGCCTGGAAAAGTCTGAAGGTTGCTTCAGAAGCCACAGCTTGACCTCAGAAATGAACATTTCATTGTTAATTTGACATTACATACCCTTTGCACTGAAAAAAGCATTTGCTAGACCTTTGTCAAATCTTAAGTTAAATAAAAAATGCATTGTTGTAAACAATTTTTGGTCAGTTCTTAATGTGATAATTTATGTATTTAATCAACCAGAGTATTCCTGGTACAATTTACAGAACTAGGTCTCTCAGAATTTTCTTCCTACTGAAGTAAAATATAATGGTAATTTCCCTGACTGAATTGATATTGAACTGAATAAGAACTTCAAGAATCAGAAATGAATTGATTCTGGAAATTATTGATGTCCTACCCAGTCCTACCCCAAACACAATGTTACGCAGGTCTACAAAAAGCTAGAAATGGCCCTGCCAGTATGAATGTTGTAACCCCCCAAAAAGGTGGGATGGGTGGATCAATACTTCAGACTTGAATGGAGCTGCATTTCTGTGTGAGGTGAGAGGAGACGGACAATGTGGCCTAGTTTGCTTTTTTTCCTCCTCCGATCTAAGATGAAGGCAGGACACATCACACTCTGGCCCAGATACACCTGACTTATGTTAGTCCTCTCACAGGTATGTAGGACAGCATATTCAGTTCACCAGTCAGGTGTGCACTCCCATGTTGCCTCAGCCCCAACCCAATTCTAAAAAATCCCTTTTTTCCCCCTTACTCAATCAATTGAAAGGTGTCTCTCTGAACACCTGTGGTAGCAGTGAGGGCTGCGGATGCAGCAAAGTGAAGATAAGCAATCTTTGTGAGCTTTGAGTAAATAAAACTTCTTAAACGGAGACAGGGGATTTGGAAAAACGCAGAGACCGTCATTTTAAAACTTGATTCCCAGCCATGTGTAACAGTAACTGGGGTTTCTTAGCGAGTTCTTATGAGAGCATGTGGCGTGACTGCCTTAAGACATGGGAAGTATCATCTTGTACAGCTGGATGAACGGAGAAGGGTATTATGGGTAGCGGTGCATTCTACTGTCCAAAATAATTAAATCCAAAGCCCTTGGGGTTGTGGGTCAGGGAAAAATCTGATTAGTAGCCAACTGCATGTAAACCTGGATTTTACAGACAAAAACAAGTTCCCTGATTCCCTGTCTTAAGCTGATTTATTGCAATAACAGTTTTTTGTCAACATGTAAATACAGTGAGAGAAAAAAAACTGGCACAGTGATGATAGGAGATGTGTTTTTTTTTTACATGAGTAAAAAAAAAAACCAGTAAAAAAATAGACTTTTATTACCATTATTATAAGGGTTCACACTATCAACATTTTTTTCTGGTATATTACTCAAGCCTACGAAATGATCTTTTTTTGGCATTGAGCACAGCATTTTTCCTGTTTTTTTTTTAATAGCTCTGTTTTAAAGTTTAGTTTGAGAACAAAAACACTAACATCAATCAATCATCCATCCATCCATCTTCTACCGCTTTTCCAAGGTCCGGGTCGCGGAGGCAGCAGTTCAAGCAGAGAAGCCCAGACTTCCCTCTCCCCCGCCACCTGCTCCAGCTCTTCAGAGGGGATACCAAGGCGTTCCCAGACCAGCTGGGAGACATAGTCTCTCCACCGAGTCCTGGGTCTGCCCCGGGGTCTCCTCCCAATGGGACGTGCCCGAAACACCTCAAGTGGGAGGCGTCCAGGAGGCATCCTAATCAGATGCCCACACCACCTCAACTGACTCCTTTCAATGTGGAGGAGCAGCGGTTCTACTCTGAGCCTCTCCCGGATGACTGAGCTACTCACCCTGTCTCTGAGGGTGAGTCCAGCAATAATACGGAGAAAGCTCATTTCAGCCGCTTGTATCCGCGATCTTGTTCTTTCGGTCATTACCCAAAGCTCATGAACATAGGTGAGAGTAGGAATGTAGATTGGCTGGTAAATCGACAGCTTTGCCTTAGAAGTCAGCTCCCTCTTCACCACAACAGACCGGTACAACGTCCGCATCACTGCAGATGCTGCTCCGTTCCGTCTGTCAATCTCTCGCTCCATTTTCCCCTCACTCGTGAATAAGACCCCAAGATACTTAAACTCCTCCACTTGAAGCGGGAGCCTGTCCCAAACCCAGAGAGGACAACCCACCTTTTTCCGGCTGAGGACCATGGACTCGGACTTGGAGGTGCTGATTCTCATCCCAGCTGCTTCACACTCAGCGGCAAACCGTCCCAGCAAGAGCTGTAGGTCATTGCTGGATGAAGCCAACAGGACAACATCATCTGCAAACAACAGAGATGAGATCCTGTGCTCACCAAGCATGACGTCCTCCATTCCCTGGCTGCACCTAGAAATCCTGTCCATAAAAATTATGAACAGGATCGGTGACAAAGGGCAGCCCTGGCGGAGTCCAACTCTCACTGGGAATGAGTCCGACCGAGTGTTGGCAATACGAACCAAACTCTCGCAACGGTCGTACAGAGACCGGACAGCTCGTAACAACAAGCCCGATACCCCATACTCCCGAAGCACCCCCCACAAAAAACAACGAGGGACGCTGTCAAATGCCTTCTACAAGTCCACAAAACACATGTAAACTGGTTGGGCAAACTCCCACAAACCCTCGAGAATTCTCAAGAGGGTAAAGAGCTGGTGGATGTGCCACGGCCAGGACGAAAACCACATTGCTCCTCCTGAATCCAAGGTTCGACCAACACCCGGACTCTCCCCTCCAGTACCTTGGCATAGATCTTCCCAGGGAGGCTGAGGAGTGTGATCCCTCTAAAGTTGGAGCACACCCTCCAGTCCCCATTTTTGAAGAGAGGAACCACCACCCCGGTTTGCCACGCCAAAGGCACTGCCCCCGACCTCCACGCAATGTTGCAGAGGCGTGTCAACCATGACAGCCCTACAACATCCAGGGCCTTGAGGTACTCAGGGCAAATCTCGTCCACCCCCGGGGCCCGGACACCAAGGAGATTTTTAACCACCTTGGCGACCTGAGCCCCTGTGATAGGCAAGTCGTCCCCCTCGTCCACAAACCCTGCTTCCTCTGTGGAAGGTGTATCAGTGGGATTGAGGAGATCCTTGAAGTATTCCTTCCACAGCCCGACAATATCCCCAGCTGAAATCAACAGCGCCCCATCCGCACCATACACAGCGTGGACAGGGAGCTGCTTTCCCCTCCTGTGCCACCGGACAGTTTGCCAGAATCTCTTCGAGGCCGACTGAAAGTCTTGTTCCATGGCCCCACCGAACTCTTCCCATACCCGGGTTTTTGCTTCAGCAACCACCCGAGCTGCACTCCGCTTGGCCTGCCGGTACACCTCAGCTGTTTCAGGAGTCCCACAAGCCAACCAAACTTGATAGGACTCCTTCTTCAGCTTAATGGCCCCCCTCACCACTGGTGTCCACCCCTTGGTTCGGGGGTTGCCATCACGAGATGCACCGACCACCTTGCGGCCGCAGCTCTGGGCCGCTGCTTCAACAATGGAGGTGGAGAACATGGCCCATTCAGACTCCATGTCTCCAGACTCCCTTGGAATGTGGTTGAAGTTCTTCCAGAGGTGGGAGTTGAAGACCTCCCGGACAGGGGCCTCAGCCAGACGTTCCCAGCACACCCTCACTATACGTTTGGGTCTACCAGGTCTGAATGGCTTCCTCCCCTGCCATCGGATCCAACTCACCACCAGGTGGTGATCAGTTGACAGCTCTGCACCTCTCTTTACCCGAGTGTCCAAGACATACGGTCGCAGGTCTGATGACACGATAACAAAATCGATCATTGACCTGCAACCTAGGGTGTTGGTGCCAGGTGCACATATGGACACCCTTATGCTTGAACACGGTGTTCCTTATGGACAAACTGTGGTTAGCACATAAGTCCAATAACTGAACACCACTCGGGTTCAGATCGGGCAGGCCGTTCCTCCCAATCACTCCCCTCCAGGTTTCGCTGTTGTTGCCCACGTGCGCATTGAAGTCCCCAGAAGGACAATGGAGTCTCCAACAGGAGCACTCTCCAGCACCCCAGTCACAGACTCCAAAAAGGGTGGGTACTCTGAAACATCATTTGGTGCATAGGCACAAATGATGGTCAGGACCCATTTCCCAACCCGAAGGCGCAGGGAAACAACCCTTTCATCCACTGGGGAAAACTCCAATATAGAGGCAGAAAGGTGGGGGGATACAAGAATACCCACCCCTGCTCGTCACCTCTCGCCCGGAGAAACTCCAGAAAAGGTCAAGCTCCAGCCCCTCTCCAGAAGACTGGTTACGGAACAGGAGCTGTGTGTTGAGGTGAGGCCGACTATATCTAGCCGGTATCTCTCAACCTCGTACACCAGCTCAGGCTCCTTCCCCACCAAAGAGGTGACATTCCACGTACCAAAAGCCAGTTTAGAAAGCTTGGGATCAGTTCGCCAAGGTCTCTGCCTTTGACCGCCACCTAATCCACATAGCACCGGACCCCCATGATCCCTCCTGCAGGTGGTGAGCCCACTGGAGGGCGGACCCATGTAACTCCTTCGGGCTGAGCCCGGCCGGGTCCCATGGGTGGAAACCCGGCCACCAGATGCTAGCCATCGAGCCCCTCCCCCAGGCCTGGCTCCAGGGTGGGGCCCCGGTAACCCCATACCGGGCAGGGTACACTGAATCTTTCATCTAGAATTTATCATGAGAGTCTGTTGGCTCGTTCTTAGTCTGGCCCTTCACCCAGGACCAGTTTGTCTTGGGTGACCCTATCAGAGGCAAATTGCCCCGGACAACATAGCTCCTGGGATCACTGGGGCATGCAAACCCCCCACCACGATAAGGTGATGATCCATGAGGGTAAATTATTAAATAAATAAATTTAATTATTTATTAATAGTTTAAACATCTGGTGTGGCGGGTTCGAGTCCGGTCGTGGGATTACGTGTAGAATTTGGTACTGCTGGTTTGAGTCCAGTGAAAGTACCGCGGTTAAACGGAACCGCTCAGTAACAAATGCATTTTTACTGGATTTTAGTTCGAGTCTAAAATCGGGAAATAGGCACGCGGAAGGACACAAAGTATCGCAGAGTGATATCAGGGCGGAGTGATATTGACGGCCGAAATAAATTAGAAAAAATACATAGAGAAAAAATACAAGAAAAATAGTTATAATAAGAAATAGCCTTAAAATAATAAGGAATAACTACAACAATAATTAAAATAATAAGAGATAATGCAAAATAAGCTTAAAATAGAATAAAATAGACTTTAGACTAAGATAAAATAATAAATAAATTAAAATAAACAACTGCAGTTTGTCTGGTCGTTCCAGTGCTTTTAACAAATAACGTTTTTAAGGGTTACTTTGATGAAAAAATGGGCAATTGTTATCACACAGGGAGAGATCGCGAGAGGCAGGAAGAGAGCGAGATTTTGAAACGTGGCAGGAATGAGAGGATGTTTTCAGGGTTGTGAAGCGTAAAAGGACAATAATGAGATTTTTGTTTGATGGGGAACGGCAGATTTGTGCACAGGAGAGATAAGGATGGTGCTCGGTATGTGGAAAAGATGGCGAAAATGAATATGTTTTCAAGGCGGCGGAAGGTGATTGACGGTGAGAACCTTTGGTTGCCAGATCTGCTTATTATTACGTGGTTTTGGGATTGTTTACTAACGTGTGTGTGCTTATTTGGGGCTTGCTATGGTGTGTATGTGTGCGTATGTGTGTGAAAGGACTAACTTGTGCTGTGCTGAAGCAGTAATAAGGTCAAACTGAACTGGGGATTTCGGTAAGATTAAATGCATAAGATGCTTCTTTTTATCTCAAGATAATTTTGACAGTGATTTCCTTTGTTGTGCAGTTTTCTGTGGGATTTTTTTGCTTGGTTTATGATAATTTACTTGTGTTAAGCAATCTAATCTTACTTGTTGGCAGATATTTGTTTTTTTTTTTAATTTTAACTAACATTATCTATTGCCAGAATTATTTTGCTTATTTTAAGTAAAATTATCTGCCAGCAGAGAAAGAAAATTTGATTTTTCTTCTGTTTGGGCTGTCTGAATGCATCTAAACAGCATTAGGTTATGTCATTTGACTTATATTTGACTTTTTGCAATGTAATTGTATTCTCTAGCTCACAGCTGTGTTCTCTTTCCAACTGTGGTGCAACAGTGGCTTCAGATGGGAAAGGGAAAAAAAAGCGACAGGCTGACTTGGACTTTGTGACGGTAAAATCTAAATCTGATGATAAATCTGAAAAATTCACCATGGTAAAAAAAAAGGATTTGACTAATATGTGTTCTGTTTCTTCTATGGTGCATGACGAGTCTGATGTGGGGACAAGGGGCCGTGTTTCTGCTCCTCCTCCTCCATATCCCCCGCTGTTCAGCCCACATACCCCGACATCAAAGAATACCTCCAGGCTGGGGGGGCTGCGGCTGACGTCACCTCGCCTCCGCTCGTCTCCACCCCTCTACCTGCTGACACCAAACCCAAAGTGAAAAAGGAGTGGGGTACCCGGAAGCAACCACACCAGGGCGCCAAAGAGTTAAGTAGATATGCACACATATCCACTCCACACTCACCATCAATACGGTCAATAAAACTGAAGATTATGAAACATGTTGTCACGGAACAATATCCTACGATTAAACTTTCAAATCCAGCTAAGACGGGATGATCCAAACCACAAAACAAGGTAAAGATGAAGGTGTGGAAGCTTACAGAACCAGGTTACAAGAGGTTTTTGATAGCCATTTTGGTTTAACTAAGGCTGATAATGATTCAGGTGGAGAACCGTTTTGGCAGCATTTGAAAAGTGTCTCTTTGCAAAACATGCACCCACACCTGGCTGATTATGTCCGCAAACATTTGGTCACATACTGCACATGTGCATTTGGTGATGTGTTAACCTATGCCAAACTTGCAGACACAATAGAGGAGGAAAGGAAAGGGAAGGGGAAAAAAAATGAAAGAAAAACCAACTCCTGTTTATGTGATTGCTGACGCAAAGGGGGGGAAGGGCGAGAGCTCCCCCCCCCCCCCGATTCTATTTTTCATGGTGGCACCGGAACTGGACCTCAGCGGTGGAGGGGAGACAGAAGGAGGCGTGGGGCGGGCTGGCCACGGCAAGAGAAACGTGATGTTTGTCATCAATGTGGACAAAGGGGCCATTGGCGGAGGCAATGTCCTGAACGCCAGCAGCAGCAGGGAGGGGATGGAGGACCTCATGGGTTAACTGCCTGACTGACCGCACCAAAGATAAGTGCAACTATTGATGTTAACACTGACATAACAGACATCTTCCAACTACCTGACTTTGATCTGATGTTGACAATGCAGTGTTTACCTGAAGTGACATCGCAGCTTCAGGACATTCCAATAAAGTTTCTAGGTGACACAGGAACATGCAGATTGGTAATAACAGGTGCAGACATTCACAAATTTTACAAAATCAGATAAAATCAGATAAAAAAAATAACTGTAAAAGCCGCAAACGGTAAAACAGAGCACCTTTCAAAAAATGTCAAGGTAAAAGACCCTGTCACTGGTGACATGGCAGAAGGTTGTTTCATATTGTTTGAAGCATGCCCTGTGAGCCTTCTGGGAAGGGATCTCCTCACATCCTTCAATATTGCCATAATCCCAAAGGATAATGGTATGAGAGCATCACATTTTCCACATGTGGAAGGAATAAATGTATTGCAGGATTTCAATGTGCCCAGGTACTGCTACTCACTGCGTTTTGGTTTTGGCCGGACCACACTCAGTGACATCAGACCTGCACAAAAAAGCTATGCAAAATTTTGAGTCCAAAACATTTCTTGCAAATCCATCCTCCAGACTAGTCATTAAAAATCTGTATTGGTCACCAAGGGGAGATGTGGGAGCATCTGTCGTGTTGTCTGATGAGGATAGCAGGCATTTTAAACACTGGAAGGCTCCCTATATCTCATTGGTCAAACCCAAGCACATGGACTGGAAGGATGTAGGTTGGTTTGTGACCACAGCAGAGGAATGTGGTCAGTCGTGGAGGTAAACTTACAACCCAACGGGTTCAATATTCCTCAAAACTCGATACCTACTCACTGCCCTTGAACTGGGTGACCACAGTGCAAAAAAAAAGGTCCACACTGATGTTCCCAGCTCACCCATTTGATCACTCTTACATTAACGCAAGAAAAGGAACATACACTCTCACAAATTCCAAATTCTCTGTGGTCAACAGGACAGGCAGATGTAGGATTAATAAATAATGCAGAGTTGGTCAAAATAAACACAAAATCACACTATAGACCATGCAAAAAGACAGTATTCTCTACGTCCTGAGGCCCAAGAGGGCATTGAAACCAGTGATAGAGGAACTGAAAGCAGCAGGTGACATTATACCATGTCCAAATTCTCCATGTAACACACCTTTGTTTCCTGTAAAGAAAGCTTCTCCATCTTCCGGTTGGAGGATGATACAGGACCTCAAAGATATAAACAAAACAGTCCTCTCAAGAGCCGTTTCTGTCCCTGACCATACATGTTGTGTTAAATGACCTACAATCACACGTGCAGCTTTTTTTTTTTTTTTTTTTTACAGTGACAGACATCACCAATGCTTTTTTCAGCATCCCAATACATCCAGATCATCAATTTTGGTTTGCATTCACATTTGAAAACAAAAGGTACACATTCACCAGGTTACCACAAGGTCACTGTAAATTACCAACTATTTTCTCACAGGCAATGTCAGCAAATTTGGCACAGTTTATTCCTCCTAATGGGAGCCAGTTGCTCCTTTACATTGTTGACATCTTGCTGGCATCACCTGATGAAGAAACATGCAAACAAGACACAATTGCCTTACTGCAATTTTTAGCAGAACAAGGTCACAAAGTCAATAAGGAAAAATTACAGTTGTGGAAAAAAAAAAGTCAAATATTTAGGGCACATTTTGTCAACAGCAGGCAGACATGTTGATCCTTCACGAAAACAAACCATTTTGTCAGCCCCAAAACCCATCACAAAAAAAGACATGATGTCATGTCTTGGTACTTTAAATTACTGTCACTCTTGGATTGCAAATTACTCATTTGAGGTACAACCCAGGTACCTAATTACTACCTTTGAGGTAGTAATTATTGATAGTAATTTAAACTTTGAAGAGAACTGTGAAAGGGTGTGCAAAAAGGGTCAGCAACATTTGCATTGCTTGAGAAAACTTGCACGCTTCCAAGCTGACCGAACCATAATGACAATGTTTTATTGGGCTTTTATTGAATCTGTTTTATCCTTTTCTTTAGTGTGATGGTTTGGTCAGATAAAACTGAAACAGAGGAAATCCTTGGATCAGGTAGTTAGAATGTCCAGTCGTTTGCTTGGTGAGCCACAGCTGAGTCTGACATCCCTGTACACCAGACAAGTACAGAGGATGGCTACCTCCATTTTAAATGATGACTCCCACCCTTTGCACTGCCACTTTCAGCTTCTTCCCTCAAGACAGAGGTTTGCTGTCCGAAAAAGTAGAACCCAGCGCTACAAAAACATCTTTGTCCCTGCTGCTGTCAAAGAGTTGAACAAGCTGTAAAAATATATTGCACATAATTTAGGTACCTATTTATTAACTCCATTTTTATATTTACATATTTTTGTAGGATGTTCACTTGGGTTCTAAATATTTTTCTAAATATTTTAATGGGTTTTAGACCTTTTGAGTTTTTAACCTCTTTGACTAGTTTTTAACTTTTAATATGACCCTTCTCTCTTACCTCTGGTTTTTCTCCCATCTCTTTGTCTTTTTATACCCTGATTGATGGAGCCTTGAGTATTCTTATCATGTTTATAGTCAGCTTTATATGTGCCTGTGTTTGTGTCTATGTTGAATGTAATTTGTGGCTTGTAAATATGGATGTCACCAGACTGCAAAACAAATCTACCTACGGGTACAAATAAAGTAATCTGAACCTGAACCCTTATCTGATCTCATTTACAAAACACCCATGGCTCAGGTGGACAAAAAGTGGATGCCTGAGGCAGGAGAGGCATGATTACATCAACAGGAAAGCCAATCCAACACAAAGATCTCATCTTAAAACTGTTACATAGTGTAAAACTTCCCTCCAAATTGGTCATATGCAAATGTGCCACACACACACTAATGGCACAGATCCAATCTCGAAGGGCAACCACTTTGCAGACAACACCACAAAAGCAGCTGTACAAGGTCATACAGGAAACCACACCACATCTCTTCTTTTAACACTGACTGAACAGCTATCACATGACATGCTCATTAACACCCAGGAAACATCACCACAAGCTGAAATTTACCGGTGGATAAAAAAAGGGGGCAACATTTGATGACACTTCAAAAACTCTACAAATGCTGCAATAACAAACCCAATTTGCCACGCAAATTATTCCACCAGACTGCTGTTCTGCTACATGGGCTTTCCCATGTAGCAGCAGGGGGTATGATTTCTATGTTGATCAAATTATGGGTTTAGTCAATTTGCTACTCAATTTTGTAAAAAAAAAAATGCCTAATCTGTGCAAAAAACAATGTTCAGGAACAATTAAGACCTCAGAAGGCTACTTTCCCTGCATCAACTTATCCATTTCAAAATATTTGCATGGATTTCATTGAACTAAATAAATGTGAGGGGAAGAAATATTGTTTGCTGATTATTGATACATTTACTAAATGGACAGAAGCCTTCCCTTGCACTCATCCAAATGCTGTCACGGTAGCAAAGAAATTCTTAGCTGAAGTAGTACCAAGATTTGGAATACCTGAAAAGATTTACTCAGATAATGGAACACATTTTGTAAATCAAGTTATATCACACTTAGGCACAGCATTTAACATTAACTTGGAAAAACCACTCGGCTTATATCCACAATCTGCAGGATTGGTGGAACACACAAATAGGACCATTAAAGAAAGGCTTAGAAAAACAATGGCAGAAACAGGACAAAATTGGATATATTGTCTACCCCTAGTCCTTTTTTACATGAGGGTAATGCCCTCAAAAGGGGGGCTGTCTCCATTTGGCATAATGTACGGCAAGCCCCACCATTAAGGCCATTTAATTCAGGTGATGAGGAAGGGTGTTTAGCTGATTACATGCGAAGAATGTTGACTGACAGAGATGTTGTACATGCTGCTCTTCCCAGGAAGGAACACAGGGATGCGCTCATCATCGCCAAACCAGGGGATCTGATCCTCATCAAAGCCATCAAAAAGAAAAACTGGGCAGACACTCCCTGGCAAGGACCACACAAGGTCATCCTGGCGACACCAACAGCTGTGAAAATCGAAGGACGTGATTCTTGGGTGCATCCGACACATTGTAAACCTTACTCCATTCAAAACCCTCAGCAAGTTACCATTTAACAGCTTAACTACTTAACTGTTTAACGGTTTCTCTATACAAGTGTTGGCTGATGGTCCACCCAGTAATGGCTTGTATAGCAAAACAACTGTTGTTTAGCATGGACAGACAAAATGCAGAGAGAGAGGCTGGTAGCAGAAAGATGTGAATGGTACACCCTTCTTCTTCTTCTTTTAGATTTGATTGGCGGTGGAACCAGCTTACAGGTGCATTCCGCCACTGACTTGATTATCCTCACTCTGTATCTTTGTATAAGGAGTTCTTATAAGGAGTTCTGAACAACTCCTTATGTGTGAAAAAATTATCCATCCTTAACTATGAGAGAAAAATCACTCTATATACAATTCAAGAAATCTCTGTCCTGTTTTTTCCTCATCTTTGTGGTAGCACTTTTGATTTGGTGACTCTTAGGAGCATCATTACCTATTTATCGCAGGGCTAGGTATGTTACTCACACGCATCACGACTGGCTAGAAGGACCAGGCTACAATGACCATGTTTATGCTGGTAATGTGTGGTAGAAGTATGCTAACCAAAACAGCTAATCGTTCAAACTGTTATGTGTGTTCTTTGCTCCCACTCTCAGCTGGTCAAATATCTGTTACTGCTACACCAATGGAACTTTCAGAAGCTATTTGTTTCTTGCACAAGGCTATGTATGGAAAAAGTACAACAAGCATGAACTTGAACCACACTTGCCACATTGTCTATGACTCCACTGACTGGAGACACGATGACACCCCTTACTCGGTGAAGGCAAGATTTACCTCGTCGGGGAATTTTTCCTTTTGTCTAACAGGGTGTGAAAACGTCTCTTTGGGCAGTTTTATCATTTTCCAGGTGTGCAACGGTACATAGTACATCTCGCCCCTGTACTGCTACCTGTCAGACCAGCGTAGTGGGTAAAAGCTGTCTTGAAGATCCTTATTTTCTGATAGACTTATCAGTCTAGAAGTCTGGAAGGTGATGTCACTCTGAAGGAGCTCTGTAGCACCCCAATTTGTGATTCTCACAAGTACGGCACGAATATGGTGACAGGGGGTTGGTGGCTGTGCGGCCATCGTGCCCACTCACATCTGCCCATGAGCTGGGGAAGGGTGTGTGCCCCCGTGGTGATGACTGACCATATCATCATATTGTCGGCAGGACAGGCGGGCAGGGTGAAGAGAGATGTTTCTTTTTCACCACATGATCCCATCTGGGGCACAGATGTGCCGGAAGAATTCAAATTAGAAACCATTGGGCAGGAGGTACTTAATTCCTTGTTCCCTTGGGTGGGAGTGGCCAAGAATACCTTATGGATTGAAACAAGTAGTTATAGATGACACTCATTTGTGAATTTTTCTTTGTCTACTTTTAGTGGAATAAAAGAGGAGTTAACAACTTTTAGACTTATACTGACCCAAAAGAGGATGGTTCTTGATCAAATAACTGCCACCCAAGGGTGTGTGTGTGCAGTTGTGGGGGATTATTGTTGTACTTTTATCCTTGATTTTATATTTATTTATTTTTGTAGTTTGTTTTTTTTTTGGGGGGGGGGTTAAATCTTTTATTGGGTTTTAATTAAATTAAATCACCCTTTATTGTCATTCCACCATACAACCAATCATGAACAGTAGAACGAAATTGTGTTTTTCCTATCTACAGTGTTAATCACACACACCCCATACAGTGGGGCAAAAAAGTATTTAGTCAGTCACCAATTGTGCAAGTTCTCCCACTTAAAAGATGAGAGAGGTCTCCAATTTTCATCATAGGTATACCTCAACTATGAGAGACAAAATGAGAAAAAACAAATCCAGAAAATCACATTGAAGGATTTTTAATGAATTAATTGGTAAATTCCTCAGTAAAATAAGTATTTGGTCACCTACAAACAAGCAAGATTTCTGGCTCTTACAGACCTGTAACAACTTCTTTAAGAGGCTCCTCTGTCCTCCACTCGTTACCTGTATTAATGGCACCTGTTTGAACTCGTTAACAGTATAAAAGACACCTGTCCACTACCTCAAACAGTCAGACTCCAAACTCCACTATGGCCAAGACCAAAGAGCTGTCAAAGGACACCAGAAACAAAATTGTAGACCTGCACCAGGCTGGGAAGACTGAATCTGCAATAGGTAAGCAGCTTGGTGTGAAGAAATCAACTGTGGGAGCAATTATTAGAAAATGGAAGACATACAAGACCACTGATAATCTCCCTCGATCTGGGGCTCCACGCAAGATCTCACCCGTGGGGTCAAATTATCATGAGAACGGTGAGCAAAAATCCCAGAACCACACGGGGGAACCTAGTGAATGACTGCAGAGAGCTGGGACCAAAGTAACAAAGGCTACATCAGAAACACACTACGCCGCCAGGGACTCAAATCCTGCAGTGCCAGACGTGTCCCCCTGCTTAAGCCCAGTACATGTCCAGGCCCGTCTGAAGTTTGCTAGAGAGCATTTGGATGATCCAGAAGAGGATTGGGAGAATGTCATATGGCCAGATGAAACCAAAATAGAACTTTTTGGTAAAAATTCAACTTGTCGTGTTTGGAGGAGAAAGAACACCATACCTACTGTGAAGCATGGGGGTGGAAACATCATACTTTGGGGCTGTTTTTCTGCAAATGGACCAGGACGACTGATCCGTGTAAAGGAAAGAATGAATGGGGCCATGTATCGTGAGATTTTGAGTGAAAACCTCCTTCCATCAGCAAGGGCACTGAAGATGAAACTTGGCTGGTCTTTCAGCATGACAATGATCCCAAACACACTGCCCGGGTAACGAAGGAGTGGCTTCGTAAGAAGCATTTCAGGGTCCTGGAGTGGCCTAGCCAGTCTCCAGATCTCAACCCCATAGAAAATCTTTGGAGGGAGTTGAAAGTCTGTGTTGCCCAGCAACAGCCCCAAAACATCACTGCTCTAGAGGAGATCTGCATGGAGGAATGGGCCAAAATACCAGCAACAGTGTGTGAAAACCTTGTGAAAACTTACAGAAAACGTTTGACCTCTGTCATTGCCAACAAAGGGTATATAACAAAGTATTGAGATGAACTTTTGTTATTGACCAAATACTTATTTTACCGAGGAATTTACCAATTAATTCATTAAAAATCCTTCAATGTGATTTTCTGGATTTTTTTTTTTCTTATTTTGTCTCTCATAGTTGAGGTATACCTATGATGAAAATTGGAGACCTCTCTCATCTTTTAAGCGGGAGAACTTGCACAATTGGTGGCTGACTAAATACTTTTTTACCCCTCTGTATGTAGAATCAGAGGGCCGCTGCCATGCAAGGCGCCGCCACAGATTTCCCTCCTCCATTCCATTATTGCTGAGCACCAAGCTGGACGGCAGGAAGTTCCACTTTTATATGGTCTTCGGCATGACCCGGCCGGGATTTGAACCCCTGCCTCCCGGGTGTGGGGTGGATGCTCTGCCAACATTGGCAGAGCATGCTGAGTGCCCACACCACTCCCCCCAGAACGGTCAGAAGGGGTTGTGACAACCCCCCCCCCCCCCCGTTGTTTGGCTCCAGCTTCGATAGAACTGTCGGAGGGCATGTCAGTCCATGAGGGGGACGGGGGAGGGGTGGAAAGGGCAGTGTGCTCTGCTCTGAGTTCCAGAGGTGCGGGAAAAGCTCTGTGCAGGAGGAGGTTGAGGGGGTGGTAATAAGCGAGTGCCGGCCCGGGACGGGACGGAGTGTTTTAGACTTTTATTGAGTTTTTAATCTCTTTGATTTAGCTTTTAACTTTTTTTTTTACTATGACCCTTCTCTCTTATCTCCTTTTTTTGTCTTACGTCTTGATTGGTGGAGCCTTGAGTACTTTTATCGTGTTTATAGTCAGCTTCATGTGCGCTTGTGTTTGTGTTCATGTTGAATGTGACTGTGTTTTATAAATATGTGTCTAAAAGGATGTCACCTGAGTGCAAAACAAATCTACCTACGGGTACAAATAAAGTAACCTGAACCTGATAATGATGCAGATGTTTCCGTGATTGCCTTAGTACGGAACCTGACTGCTTTGCTGATGACCATGGCAAAGGACAATGTCACTGATGAACATACAGTACCTGGTTTAGTTGGTTATTATCTTCATAGAGAAGTCTCATCATGAACCTGTTCGTGATTTTTGTGGTAATATTTCTGGTCTTTTCTTGTGTCATTCCCTGCATCCGTAATATGATGATGAGACTTGTGCATGTTAATTTAGTGATGTACCATGGAGCGGTTGCAGGGATGATGGGGATGATGAACAAACAGTGTGAGCTCAAAGTGTCTCTCCATGACCCAAGTACAGAGTTAAAGTATGGTTAACATGGAGAAAACCGAAAGGAGTTGCATAATCATGATGTGAAGTTGAAATGTACTACCTGTAAATGTTTATGAAGTTTGACACATTATTTTTACTTTTTATTTTATGTTACTCTTATTTGTTTTTTTATATTTTATTATTTTTGTTTTGTTTTCATCTTTTATGTGTTGTTTTTATACAAGCTGCAATGACACATACAGTGGGGAAAAAAAGTATTTAGTCAGCCACCAATTGTGCAAGTTCTCCCACTTAAAAGATGAGAGAGGTCTCCAATTTTCATCATAGGTATACCTCAACTATGAGAGACAAAATGAGAAAAAAAAATCCAGAAAATCACATTGAAGGATTTTTAATGAATTAATTAGTAAATTCCTCGGTAAAATAAGTATTTGGTCAATAACAAAAGTTCATCTCAATACTTTGTTATATACCCTTTGTTGGCAATGACAGAGGTCAAATGTTTTCTGTAAGTCTTCACAAGGTTTTTACACACTGTTGCTGGTATTTTGGCCCATTCCTCCATGCAGATCTCCTCTAGAGCAGTGATGTTTTGGGGCTGTCGCTGGGCAACACGGACTTTCAACTCCCTCCAAAGATTTTCTATGAAGTTGAGATCTGGAGACTGGCTAGGCCACTCCAGGACCTTGAAATGCTTCTTACGAAGCCACTCCTTCGTTACCCGGGCAGTGTGTTTGGGATCCTTGTCACGCTGAAAGACCCAGCCACATTTCATCTTCCTTTATTGCACAATTCAAGAAAATGTAAGAGCACCAATATCATTCCACCAAGTGTCTCACATTGGAAAAAGTGCAAACATAAGTCTCCCCCCCACACACAACACAGAGTATGCCTTGCAGTCCACCTATTTCACATTGCCAGTGGCAGTAGTGCGAGTCTTCCTCGTAGTCCGTGCAAAGACGAGCCAGAGGCCCCCAGTTCTTAAGCAAGGCCAATTCCCCTTCCTCCGGCAGCAGAGAGAGAGAGAGAGAGAGAGAGAGAGAGAGAGAGAGAGAGAGAGAGAGAGAGAGAGAGAGAGAGAGAGAGAGAGAGCACGCAAAATAAGTGTGTGCATGTGACTAGTTTGTCAGGGAACATACAAAGAGGGTGGCCGGTCACAGCACCCCGCCCCTTCCGGGAAACCCCGAGCAAGCAGGACAATGCCACAAACCCCCACAGGGCACAGGTGTCCCGAGGCCAACAAGCCCCAGGACAGCCAGGCATCCGCCGCAGGAGGGATGGCCGAAGGGGGCTGGGCGCGGTGGGCCCACACCCCCGGACTGGCCAACCCCCGCTCCCCCAGCGGGGCCAACGCCAGCCCCAGGTGCTGGGAGGCCAACAGCCCCATCCCAGGGCCAGAGACCGGTCCGTGCCCCCAGCACAAGCCCCACTAAATACCCCCACCCCGGCGCCACCGCCGCACACTCCGGGGAACCCCACGCCCCATGGCGAAATAAGGCAGCAGCAAGGCACAAGGACCCCACAGGGGGCCACCCCCAGCTCAGGGGAGCCCACACAGCCAAGAGGCGCTACCCCCTCAATCCAGCACCTCCCGACCAGCACACACACCCATTCCCACGCACTCACACTTTCATGTTTTCATATGCACCCACTTGCACCCACATGCACTCACTCTCGCTTGCCCTCTCCCCCACACAATGCTACACTCGCACTCCTGGAACCAACCCTCTCTCCCACTCCTGTGCCCACTCAATCTCACTCCCACTCCCCCTCAGAGTGACCTGCGCTCACTCATGTTCACCCATACACACACTCTCACTCACGCTCCAACCTATTCACATCCAGACATGCTCTCCCCCACACACTCATATTACTTAGGGCGGCCGCGGTGCAGACGCAGTGAGAGCGTCTGAGCCGGGGCAGGCCGGCAGCCACACCCCTGCCGACCTGCCCCAGGGTGGCCGCAGCCACAGAAGCAGACCACCACACCCAACGCCCACCCGAGCGACCAATCAGCGGACCACCGCAAGTGCTCCGGGGTGCCACCCGGCACGCAAAGTACCACACAAAAACAACCCACCATCACCATCTCCACTCATCACTCCCTCACTCTCGCTTACTCTCTTGTTCAATCACTCTCTCACTCCCTTGTTCGCACCTATTCATTCAGCAGCACTCAGGGATATTGTCAACATGATGGGTCTCAGGCCTCCCCGCTGAGTCCCCATGTCCCCGGTAGAAGGAGGGCAACAGGGGTGGGGGAAGTCCCCCACCTCCCCTCCCCCATGCACAGATCATGATGAGTGTGTGTTAGTTGTGTGATGTATGTGCAGGTGTGTAAGCTACCAGAGCACAGTTAAAATTGAGGGGGTGGTGGTTGGAGCACCGCTAGCCACTACTATAGGCAGCAGGGCTCCCATCAGGGCAAAATTATCGCATGGACTACGTTAATCTCAGAGACGTGGCTAACAGGACTAGCAGCAGATGCTAACATTGAACTGGAGGGTTTCCACGCAATACGGGCAGACCGAACACCAGACAGTGGAAAGGCACGGGGCGGTGGGGTGATGATGTACGTCAATAACAACTGGTGCAGACCGGGACATATCATGGTTAAAGGAACAGCACTGTAGCAAAGACATTGAGTTGCTAGCTGTTAGCATGCGGCCTACATATCTCCCGAGGGAATACTCACACGTGATCTGCATTGTTATTTATGCAAATCCGACGGCGAACGCTGGGACAGTGCGTGACGTCATCCACTCAGTAACTGGCAGGCTGCAGACAGAACACCCAGATGCTCTTCTCCTCATCTCAGACGATTTCAACCATGTTTCACTGTCTCCCATTCTACCCACGTTCACCCAGTATGTCACATGCCACACTAGAGAAAATAAAACACTGGACTTATTCTACGCAAACACTAAGGAGGAGTACATCTCATCACAACTCCCCCCACTCGGGAGATCGGATCACAACTTGGTTCATCTCCGGCTGGTGTACAAACCCCTAGTGCACAGACAACCTCCGGTCATGCGCACAGTGAAGTTATGGTCTGAGGAGGCAATGGACGCTCTAAAGGACTGCTTTGAAACCACTGCCTGGGAGCAGCTCTGCGATCCACATGGTGAGGACATTGATGGCCTCACTCACACCATCACGGACTACATCAGCTTCTGTGTGGACAACATCGTACCCACCAAGACCATACGGTGTTGCTCAAACAACAAACCCTGGATCAACCCTGAGATAAAAACACTTCTGAGAGAGAAGAGGATCTTCAGGTTGGGGAACAGGGAGATGCTGAAGTCCGTACAGAGGGAGATGAGGAGGAAGATCAGAGAAGGTAAGGACAGATTCAGGAAGAAGATGGAGGACAAGCTGCAACAGAGCGACATCAGTGGGGTCTGGAGAAACCTTAAAACCATCTCTGGGCTCAAGAATATCTCCTCCCAGGCCATGGGGGCAGGGAGTGGGCGAACAATCTGAACCTGTTTTTTAATAGGTTTGACCAACCGCCCTCCCCCCCCGACTGCACAACAACCACTGCTGCCTCTAAAGACATAGAGTCCTGCTGCCCACACCCCACTCCACCAACACCCCCCCACTCCTAGCACACAGCCCCCCAACCTGACCCTCACTAAGACCCAGGTGAGGACGGAGCTGAGAAAGATCAAGGCGAGGAAGGCGTCGGGACCGGACGGCATCAGCACAAAGCTCCTCAAGTCCTGTGCAGATCAGCTGTGTGGGATTGTGGGGCTCATCTTCAACCTGAGCCTGAAGCTGGGGAGGGTACCACAGTTGTAGAAAACATCTTGTGTGGTACCTGTACCAAAGACCTCCCGCCCCAAAGACCTGAACAGCTACAGACCAGTGGCCCTGACGTCCCACATAATGAAGACCCTAGAGAGACTGCTCCTTGCTCACCTCCGCCCCCTGGTGGGACCAGCGATGGATCCACTCCAGTTCGCCTACCAGCATGGCATTGGGGTGGAGGATGCAGTGATCTTCCTCCTTCACCGTTCTCTGTCCCACCTGGAGAAGCCCGGGAATGCGGTGAGGATCATGTTCTTTGACTTCTCCAGTGCTTTCAACACCATCCAACCGATGATCCTGAAGGACAAGCTGCTGTGCGCAGGGGTGGACCAGCACCTTTCATCATGGATCCTGGACTACCTCACTAACCGGCCACAGTTTGTGAGAACCCGGGATTGTGTGTCCGACATGATCATCGGTAGCACGGGGGCCCCCCAGGGAACGGTTTTGGCTCCCTTCCTGTTCACCCTTTATACTGCGGACTTCTCACACAACACAACACACTGCCATCTACAGAAGTTCTCTGACGACTCTGCGATCGTCGGCCTCATCTCCAACGGAGATGAAGCTGAGTACAGAGGACTTATCCAGGACTTTGTGGACTGGTGCCATAGGAACTGCCTCCAGATCAACACGAGGAAAACTAAGGAGCTGGTGGTGGACTTCCGCAGGCAAGGACAACCCCTCACAGCACCAGTAAACATACAGGGAACAGACATCGAGATGGTGACATCCTACAAGTACCTGGGTGTTCATCTGAACAATAAACTAGACTGGTCACACACTACCGACGCACTCTACAAGAAGGGACAGCGAAGGCTGTTCCTACTGAGGAAACTTAGGTCTTTTGGGGTACAAGGGGCGCTGCTGAAGATATTCTTCGACACGGTGGTGGCATCAGCCATCACTTTTGGAGTGGTCTGCTGGGGCAGTGGCATTACAGCAGCTGATAGGAAGAGACTGAACAAACTGATCAAGAAAGCTAGCTCTGTCCTGGGGCAGCGCCCTGACCCAGTGGAGGAGATAGGAGAGAGTAGGATGGTGGCTAAACTGTCATCTCTGCTGGAGTCCGAGTCCCACCCTATGCAGGACATACTGAACGCACTGAGGAGCTCATTTAGCAGCAGACTACATCATCCCAGGTGCGCAACCAAGAGGTTTCGCAGGTCCTTCCTACCTACGGTTGTCAGACTGTATAACCTAAGCAGGGCTGCTTGCAGAGATAGCAAAAAAACGTGACGACCTAATAGTATTGAATGCAAAAGACGCAATAGACTTACACAATGGTCCCCTCCAGTATATACAACTAGGACAGTATCAGTTGCTACGGAGGGTGACAATATGTATGGGTACATATTCATACTATGTAGGATAACTAAGTAGAGAGTTATGCTGTTTATTCCATCTTGCTACAATGCTCCACACTTTGTATATATATTTATATATTTATGGGTATGTACGTATATCCACTGCTCTTATTTGTATCTGCCGTATCTTCTTAATTATTGCTCTAAGTATTGCTATCCCTGTGCTGTTGCAATCCTGGAATTTCCCCATTGTGGGACTAATACAGGCTTACCTTATCTTATCTTATCTTAATTTTACACCTAGCCTCATTGCATATGTATTTATGGGAGTTGTCATGTCAAAGCACAAATTTGAGGGAGAGGAGTATTTAAATGACTGGCACAAGGTGACTTACTAATGTTTGCGGTGGTCAATCTCCTGCTAAATGTGCCAGGATTTAATACCCCCAAAAAAGCTTGTCTTAATTCTTCTGCACCTGATGACAGCCACTGCTGGTGCCAGGAGACACCAGCAAGAATCGAGGGCGCGTGGCCAAAGAGATAGCTTCTCCCCACACATGACTTTATTTGGCATGACAGAACAGATTAATATGAAAAGAAACGTTCTCACAGAGATCGGTGTTGTGCTGAACTGGACATTAGCCAGCAGAGGATTTTTTAAAATTTCATTTGTTTATATATAGCCTACTACTACTACTACTTAGGGCTGTGTGATATGACGATATACAGGTGCATCTCAATAAATTAGAATGTCAACAAAAAGTTGATTTATTTAGGTAATTCAATTAAAAAAAATAAACTTCTATATTACATAGAGTCATTACACAGAGTGACATATTTCAAGTGTTTATTTTAATTTTGATGATTATGGCTTACAGCCCATGAAAACCCCAAATTCAGTTTCTCAAAAAATTTGAATATTATATAAAATTAATTTTAAAAAACAGTTTTTTAATAGAAATATTGGCCGACTGAAAAGTATGTCCATGTACACACTCAATACTTGGTCAGGGCTCCTTTTGGATTAATTACTGTATCAATGTGGCGTGGCATGGAGGTGATCAGTCTGTGGTACTGCTGAGGTGTTATGAAGGTCCAGGTTGCTTTGATAGTGACCTTCAGCTTGTCTGCATTGTTGGGTCTGGTGTCTCTCATCTTCCTCTTGACAATATTCCATAGATTCTCTATGGGATTTAGGTCAGGAGAGTTTGCTGGCCAATCAAACACAGTGACGCCATGGTCAATAAACCAAGTTTTGATACTTTTGGCAGTGTGGGGGGTGCCAAGTCCTGCTGGAAAATGATATCAGCTTCTCCATAAAGCTTGTCAGCAGAGGGAAGCATGAAGTGCTCTAAAATTTATTCATTAATAAAACACAGTGGACAAACACCAATTATAAAACAGCAAATGCTAAATGACGACGCTAACTTGTTGCTAATAGGAAACATTACAGTGTATTAGACTATTGTTCTGGTTTAAATCACTGCCAAGTTTCTTAATTTTGTCTGAAAAAAATATTACTAAAGCTGCAAAATGTCATAACCCGAGTGTCGGTTCCGTCCGCACTCGGGTCTTATATCATCTTTTCCCATGCTTTGACAGCAGAGGGTTCCTTCTAGCTCCCCGGGCTCTTATTGTGACAGCGCCCGGGGGAGCTCCCTGCTGTCAGAGTCAACAGCTGTGCTGCATCGGGGTCATTAGTGACCAGGGTTAAAAGCAGGTGCTGAATGCTCCTCGATGCAGCAGTCTCTGTTAACTCCCGTTAACCAACCTGTGAGTCTCCTGTTAACGTTCCTGTTAACCGCCTCGTCTTATAAGGTACGTCTGTGAGACTTTACCTCCATTGTTACTTCGCCTGGCGCATCTCGGGTGCTCCCCGGCTCAGACGTTACCCATTCATTGTGTGTTATCCAACGATTGTCCTACCTGCACTGTCATGTCACCCTCTGTTCCTGCACTTTTCAATAAACATCACTGCAACTCACTGGTGACTGCTGGCATCTTATGGTGGCTCGTGAGGGCCACCGTGACACAAAAGTGCATGACAGCGGCCACATACACACTAAATAAATAATAAATTATTAAAATGTGTCGGAGGAACAAACTGGCTCTTAACGTAACTTGATTTCTAATAATTTCTAATTAGTCAAGTAGTAATAATGAATAAAGCTGAAGTCATCTCAAATGCACATTAAAACCAACAACACTGCAAAATTAAGAGGGAAAAAGTGCATAAAATTAATAACAGATGAATTTGTACAACTGATTTTTTTCAGCATGTAATTTAAAATGTAGAAAATGAGATTATCCTTTTTATTGGTTATTGTACTACTACTACTAATAATAATAATTTATTTAATTTATAACACACTTTACATCTCAGGGCAACATCTCTACACAAATAGGATTAAGAATAGAATAAAAGCAAACATTAAGTACATACCCATGACACACCAGGACATCCCTGGTGAGAATTGCTCTCAAATATTTTACCTGGTAAAATAAAAGTCAAATAAATAAATAAATAAGCTTCCCTAAACAATGAATTTGTATCCATAAAATAGTACAGCCTTTCCTACCTGGAGTGGACAAAAGAAGCCTAGATCCATAATGTCCCCCGACATTGCAATATCATAGTAACTCAATGACAGCAGTCTCTGCTGTGGCTGTCCAAGGAATAAGTGAAATCATGTGTGTTTAATTTTATTATGTTTCAGACTTCAGAAAAGATAAAACACACATACAGTATTTATGAAAAGTCAAAGACTGGGAGAGCTGTAGATTCTGTTAAAACAAAGTTATTCCCATAATAAAACCCCAGAGTCTCCATCAGACCATCTTGACAGTTCTCGTGTTAATAAAAAAAACACATTAGTCAATAATCAATTTATTCATGAGTAGTCCTTAATTTACACATATTTAACAAAGGAGACTGCTATGTGAAATGAAAATCAAAACTTCGTTATATGAGGAACGAAAGTAAACTATTTTAATGGGGTCTGCACTTAAACAAAAGAAAAAAAAAAAAAAAAGCTTAAAAAAAAAAACTACATTATGCTCCTCCGAACTGGCTGTGCCTTTGTTGATGACCCGCTTCCTCATCAGGTGTGCCTGTGTGCAATTTTGCGGTACTCTTGGTGGATGGGTGGTCATTATTGAAATGAAGTGACTGTGTTCATAATTTTGCGTGTTGTTAGTAAATCACTGGCAAAAATTGGCCACTCCCTTAGGGGCTCTGTCTAATTTGCGCTGCCTTAGTAAATCTGCCCCCTAGTTTTTAATTGAAATGTGGCCTGGCTGAACCAAATGTGTACAGTTTAACAAAAGCATGACCCTTGGTCTGGACCTTGGTGAGGACTTTCTGGTGTGAAAATGCCTCAAAACTCAAACTAGGACTCTTGATGGGAATGTACAGACAATCTCATTTTCTACATTTTAAATTACCAAGGAATTTACCAATTAATTCATTAAAAATCCTTCAACGTGACTTTGTGGATTTTTTTTTTCTTATTTTGTCTCTCATAGTTGAGGTATACATATGATGAAAATTGGAGACCTCTCTCATCTTTTAAGTGGGAGAACTTGCACAATTGGTGGCTGACTAAATACTTTTTTGCCCCACTGTATATCCTCAGCAATTCATCAGTCCCCCACTGCCTTTCCCGTCATATGAAGTCATATGAAGCCGACTGCATATGAATTCTAACCACATCTCTTAGCTAAGCAACTCTTCCATTATTGCCCCCGTTTTCAGCGGGTTAAAACCATGATAAACGCCAGTGCTTACATACCTCTTGTGATTTTTTTCTGCGTTTAAAGTACTTTAATAAACTCATGTTTCTGTCAGACAGTCACACTTAGCGAGACACTGTTTGCTGACTGACTGGAAAACTCGTGTGAGCGGGGCACTTCTAGACTCCGTGTGGATGACGGCCACGCGCGTTGTTCGTGTGCGCGCTTGCGGAAAGTCAGTGCTTCATATATTTTTCTTAATAAATTCATATTGCCTTGGGGTGGCGGTAAAATTTCTGGCGTGGCGGGCCGCCACCAAGAAATATTACCAGAGGAAACCCTGGTTACAGCGTTTAACCTGAGACTTTAAAATGGGACTTTACTATCGCCAGGAACACGTCACTGTAGTTTCAAACATCATTCATACAGAGTCTATGACCTTGGTGACATCTACACTGATCATCGACATACAAAGACACTAGCTACTTTCAAGATATTAACCATTGTCTTTTTTCCCCAAAACAAGCCCCAGCTTATGAAATCTGCTTCTGCCTGTCAGCAAAATGTCTACTTCTTTCTAAAATCATGGGGCTATTGAATTTTTGGAACATTAATTCTTCCATGGTAATCACTGGAAACTGCATTTGTGTCTTGGGAGAATGAGAAGCTTGAGAGGTAAGAGTAACGGAGGAAGCTTAGTGAACAGACACTAATCCCCCCGTAACTTTTTAAAATACTACACCAAAGGGAAAAGCCTACATACACACTTAAGTTGTGCACACACAGCACCAACCAGGCTGCTTTTTTTCTTCAATTATCCAAATAAACTTGTGCACAGAAACAGAAAGTTGATTTTAACTGGCTTCTATGGGCAATAATGCCTGAGTCGGTTGCTAAATAAAAGGCTGGAGATCAGGGTTTGCCTCACCACAAACACATTAAGGCAATAACATGCCCCACACAATCCATACACCCCCTCCCACCCAAGTGATGAATAAGGATTACAGTCTTCTGAGAGTTTCCATCAGTTATGTCTGTCAAGCAACTCGTGTTGACTTTGTGATTTGTGAGCCGAGTCGTTATCTCCTCCAAACCTCCTCATTCGATTTGTAGTTGTATGAGTATGGGAGTAGCGGAAACATACTTGCATTTTCATTCAGGTTTCCCGCAGAAATTGGCAAGAGCAGAGATCAGCTCCTCTTCTCTCTGTCATGACTCTAGCATAGCAATTGAAGCAACGGGAGGCAGCCCCATAAAGAAGTGTTTGACCAGAGCTCAGTACTGACATGAACTTAGTCCCCCTTGCACAGGTCAATAAAAGGCCATAAAACAACAGAAACCTAAAAAGATTATAAGAGGACCCCTGAAGATATTTCACCATACAACAAAGCTTCCTTAAGATGCATCTCACAGCACCAGTAAATATACAGGGAACAGACATCGAGATGGTGACATCCTATAAGTACCTGGGTGTTCATCTGAACAATAAACTAGACTGGTCACACAATACTGACGCACTCTACAAGAAGGGACAGCGCAGGCTGTTCCTACTGAGGGGACTCAGGTCTTTTGGTGTACAAGGGGCGCTGCTGAAGACATTCTATGACACGGTGGTGGCATCAGCCATCACTTTTGGAGTGGTCTGCTGGGGCAGTGGCATTACAGCAGCCGATAGGAAGAGACTGAACAAACTGATCAAGAAAGCTAGCTCTGTCCTGGGGCAGCGCCTTGACCCAATGGAGGAGATAGGAGAGAGAAGGATGGTGGCTAAACTGTCATCTCTGCTGGAGTCCGAGTTCCACCCTATGCAGGACATACTGAATGCACTGAGGAGCTCATTTAGCAGCAGACTACATCATCCTAGGTGCACAACCGAGAGGTTTTGCAGGTCCTTCCTACCTACGGCTGTCAGACTGTACGACCCAAGCAGGGCTGCTCGCAGAGATAGCAAAAAGACGTGACAACCTAATAGTTTTGAATGCAAAAGACGCAATAGACTTACACAATGGTCCCCTCCGGTATACAACTAGGAAAATACCGGTCGCTATGGAGGGTGAGAATATGTATGGGTACATGATCATACCATGTAGGATAACTAAGTAGACGGTTGTGCTGTTTCATTCCATCTAGCTACAATGCTCCGCACTGTGTGTGTTTATATATTTACATATTTATTCCATCTAGCTACAATGCTCCACACTGTGTGTGTTTATATATATATTTATATATTTACTCCATCTAGCAACAATGCTCCACACTGTGTGTGTTTATATATTTACATATTTATTCCATCTAGCAACAATGCTCCGCACTGTGTGTGTTTATATATATATATATATATATATATATATATATATATATATATATATATTTATTTATTTTTTTTGTTACTTATTTGTACCCGTAGGTAGATTTGGTTTGCAGTCTGGTGACAAGCCACCGGCTGCCGGTTGCTGCGTGCGCGAGCGCCCTAAACCTACATGTTTTTTGGTATGCGGGAGGAAACCGGAGAAATCCCGGAGTAAACCCACGCAACACGGGGAGAACATGCAAACTCCACACAGCTCACTGTTGGTCGGGGGCTGGGATCGAACCCACGATCTCATGATCCCCGCGATCCCCCGGCCGAGGGTAAAACTGTGCTGCCACAGTGCTAAACCACTGCGCCACCGTGCATATTATATATGATATATTTACATATTATATATGACATATTTATATATTTATTCCATCTAGCTACAATGCTCCGCACTGTGTGTTTATATATTTACATATTTATTCCATCTAGCTACAATGCTCCGCACTGTGTGCGTTTATATATCTACATATTTATTCCATCTAGCTACAATGCTCCGCACTGTGTGTTTATATATTTATATATCTATCCCATCCAGCTACAATGCTCCGCACTGTGTGTCTATATACACTACCGTTCAAAAGTTTGGGGTCACTTAGAAATTTCCTTATTTTTGAAAGAAAAGCACTGTTTTTTTCAATGAAGATAACTTTAAACTAATCAGAAATACACTCTAATATCTAATATACATTGCTGATGTGGTAAATGACTATTCTAGCTGCAAATGTCTGGTTTTTGGTGCAATATCTACATAGGTGTATAGAGACCCATTTCCAGCAACTATCACTCCAGTGTTATAATGGTACAATGTGTTTGCTCATTGCGTCAGAAGGCTAATGGATGATTAGAAAACCCTTGTGCAATCATGTTAGCACAGCTGAAAACAGTTTAGCTGGTTAGAGAAGCTATAAAACTGACCTTCCTTTGAGCAGGTTGAGTATCTGGAAAAAATTATTATTTCAAATACAAATCATTATTTCTAACCTTGCCAATGTCTTGACTATATTTTCTATTCATTTTACAACTCATGGTGGTAAATAAGTGTGACTTTTCATTGAAAACACAAAGTAATTGTCTGGGTGATCCCAAACTTTTGAACGGTAGTGTATATATATTTATATTTATATGTACATATGTATACTTGCTGCTCTTGTTACCTCCGCCAGGCCGCAGGCCAGGAGGTTATGTTCTTGCCGGCGTTTGTCTGTTTGTCTGTCTGTCTGTCTGTTGGTTAGCAAGATAACTCAAAAAGTTTTGGACGGATTTCGATGAAACTTTCAGGCATTGTTGGAAATGGTACAAGGAAGAACTGATTAAATTTTGGGGATGATCCGGATCACCGTCTGGATCCAGGAATTTTTTAAAGGATTCTTTAACATTGTGAGATAGGGCCCGGAGGTAATGTGTAGTTCAGTGCTTCCGCCAGCAGGAAGCACTGAACTACATGTTGAGGCTTGTCGAGCTTGTGACAGAGCCGCTAAAATGCAGCATAGACTGAATGAGAGCCCACAGGCTGCTGCTTCTCGCCGTGCTAAAGACAGAGACAGTACACGGCAGCATAGACAGGATGAGGGGCTATCCCCAGATGCTATTGAAGCTCGTCGAGCTTAGTTTTATTTTATTGATTTTTACTTATTACCTCCGCCAGGAGGTTATGTTTTGTTTTTTTTTAAAAGAAGATTGGAGTTAATGTTGTTCTATTCTACACTACATATATGTACATATTTTTAATTTCCTGGAAAGAAACGAAGTTAGAAAAATTATGTTAATGGTAGCTTTTCAATATCCAGAACTTATTATTAGGAATAAATTTCATGAATGTGTTCTCCAACTAAAGACTTGTACATGTTGTATCTCTTGTTAAATTAAATAAATTGTATTTGTGTAGTTCAAATAACATTTTTTTTGTTTTCTTGACCAATCATATGACATACAGAAACACATGATACAGGGAAAGAACAATAACAAAATTAGTGTAGAATACTTATGGTATAAATCACAATACTGGGGGTGACTATTGCTCTTGGCGGAGGTCTGCGCTCTCCGAGTGCTTTTCTAGTTTTTTCTCTTGCCTTCTGATTGCTGCTCTGAGTGTTGCTATCCCTGTGCTGTTGCAATCCTGGAATTTCCCCATTGTGGGACTAATAAAGGCTTATCTGACTTCCGGTTATGGCGGCCGCCTAGAAGGACACGTATCACTCTGCTCTGCTCCTGGAAATAAAAATTCGGCAAATAACTCTCTCATTCGGAACAGAACTTTTCCCAGCGTTTGGGTGAGGATATGCCGGTGAAGACTAAGGCTGGGAAATCAGGAGGGGGAAAAATTGAATCGCCGAAGCAGTCCAAATTAACGGACTTTAAAGTTTGTGGCGCAGTAGAAAAAGCTGCGGATATGGCGGATGAAACTAGCGGTGATGCGGTAACTGCTGACGATGGCGGCACAGGTGCAGTGCTGGCTGCCATTAGCTCAATGAGAGCAGACTTTTCCGCTAAACTTGATGGGATTATGGCAGCGTTGGATGCAATGAGAAAGGAGTTGGGTGACTGCGTGGAGCGAGTGACGCAGGCGGAGCTTCGTGTTTCAAGTGCGGAGGATGAAATTAGCGGACTTCAAATAAAGGTGCGCACTTTGGAAAAAAAAAATAAAGATCTGGGAAATAGCGTTCTGGATTTGGAATCTCGGTCCAGACGGAACAACCTGAGGCTGGTGGGTTTACCGGAGGGAGCCGAAGGTCGTGATTCATGCTCCTTTTTGGAGGGGTGGATCCCGGAGGCGCTGAACAACGTGGAGCTAAATTCATCAGTCGTCTTGGAAAGCGCCCACCGAATTGGCCCACCGAGAGGTAACAAGGCAGCACCGAGGACGCTAATTATGAAGTTTCTCAGCTACAGAGACAGGATGACGATCTCCAACGCGGTGCGGGCCAAAGGAGAAATTAAATATCAAGACCAGCAGGTGCGGTTCTACCCAGATTTGGCCTCAGGAATCCAACAATTAAGGAAGCAGTTTGACCCCATCCGCAAAGAACTGCGCAACCTTGAGATTCGTCATGGAGTGATTCACCCTGCAAGACTTCTGGTCACATATGAGGGCAGAACACGCATCTTCAAGACCCCCGAGGAGGCGCAGGAGCTCATCAAGAAGATCCAGGAAGAGACTGGTGGGAGCTAAGCATGAACAGAATATAGGGTAGAATATTTGAGCATTTAACTGATTAGAAGCATATAACAAGATTACAAAATATAGATTGTATTACATATTAAAAAAAAAAAAAGTACAAAATTGCTAAAAAATTTTGGAGTTAAATTGGAAAATTATAGAAGAGAGTTAATGTTACGTTATTAAAAGCAGTAGAGTTAGGGTGATTGGGAGGATGAAGGAGTGGCTTTGGCTGATCCTCGTGGGTGTGGAACGGTCGATGGCTATATCGGGAGACGGAATTTTTCTTTTGCTTTTGGGGGGATTGCCACAAATGTGGGAAGGGGGAATTTGTTTGTGTGGAGTTTGTAGGGTGAATGTTCAACCACTCATTTTTTTGCTTTTCTGTTTGAGCATGTTTACACTGCAAGGTAATCCCAAACTCCCTATTGATCATAAATCAAAGCGTTAATCTTAACTTAACTTCATGGAATTGCAGAGGTCTACAAAATTTAAAAAAACTTAAACAAGTTATGAATAAAATAAAAGACATGGGTTCAAAAATTGTGTTTTTACAAGAAACTCATCTAATAGAGGAAGATCTAAAAAGAATTAGGAGTAGATGGCAAGGAAATGTTTTCACCTCATCATTTTCATCCCGAGCCAGGGGAGTTATGACTCTCATACATAAATCAGTCCCATTTCAAGTGAAAAATGTAATTGGAGACAAATTTGGAAGATATGTAATCATTCAAGGATCTTTGCTATTAGAAAACATAAATTTGGTGAACTTATATGGTCCCAATATAGATGATCAAAAGTTCTTTGCTAATTTATTTCTTATCTTATCATCACTTACAGGGCAACATATAATAGCAGGGGATTTTAATTGTACATTGAATCCCGGTATAGACAGATCAACAGGACTGGACTGTACGCACAATGGATGCAGGATGACCATTAATCATTTTATGAAAGAATTGAAATTGATAGATATATGGAGAGAAATGAAACCACAAGTTAAAGCATACTCTTGTTATTCCAATACCTACAAGACATTCTCACGTATAGATTATTTTTTGATCTCCACAGAATTAAGGTCCAAGATTCAAAACTGTTTTTATGATAACATCGTGATCTCTGATCATGCACCCTGCTGTCTAATATATGTAGATAAGAAATTGACAAAGGAACCAGGTAGATGGCAATTTCAGCATAAATGGCTTCAGGATGAGGAATTTGTTAAATACATAGAAAAACAGATAGATGAGTTCTTTGACATCAATACTACACAAACATCAGCATGTGTAAAGTGGGAGGCTTTCAAAGCTTTTATTAGGGGACACATTATTAGTTATACAGGTTCAAAATCTAAGAAGACTCGAGAGGAGAGAGTCCAACTGGAACATAAAATAAAAATTCTTCAAGAAAGAGTATATGCAGGAAGAGATCCAAGGTTGGAGAACGAATTACTGATTTTGAGAGCTGAATATGACAAAAAATCAGCGAATAGAGCTGCTTCGAGTCTTCTAAGATTGAAACAATCTTTTTATGAACAAGGTGAAAAATCAGGAAAGTTATTGGCATGGCAGATTAAACAATTAGAATCTAAAACACCAATTACCAGTATTATAAGTAACGGACAGGTAGTTATAGATCCTTGAGAAATTAATAGAGCCTTTAGAGATTACTATGAAAAATTATATGATACCAAAAATGAATCTGACTTAACAAAACTACATGGGTTTTTGAACGAACTATTTATACCGTGTATTCCAAATGAAAATAGGGAGATACTGGAGTCTAAAATTAGTCAAGAAGAAGTTGGACTAGCTATTGATAATATGAAATCAGGAAAAAGTGCAGGACCAGATGGTCTTCCAGTTGACCTTTATAAAAAATTTAAGAATAAATTAATAAAACCTTTTTTGGAAATGGCTTTAGAAGCATTTCAAAATAGTAATTTACCATCATATATGAATAATGCCTTAATTATACTGTTGCCAAAACCAGGTAAGCCCTCTAATAAATGTGAAAATATGAGACCAATAAGCCTATTAAATGCCGACCTTAAGATAATCTGTAAAATTTTAGCAAGACGAATACAAGAAATTTTACCAAATATTATTAATCGAGATCAGAATGGCTTTATAAAGGGAAGACAAGGCTTCCATAATGTAAGAAGACTTTTTAATATTATTTATTCTAATAAAGAAGCACCGGATACAGCTCTCTTATCACTGGATGCCGAAAAAGCCTTTGATAGAGTTGAATGGCCCTTTCTTTTTGAAGTCTTACAAAGGTTTGGACTTGGAAATAATTTCATAAAATGGGTTCAGATAATATATAATAATGCTACTGCAGAAATCCTAACAAATAACAATATTTCAAAATCAATAAAAATCAATAGAGGATGTCGACAAGGCTGTCCACTTTCACCTTTACTGTTTACTATGGCAATTGAACCTTTAGCGATGGCGATACGTCTACAGTCACAAATATATGGAATTAAAGTTGGACCAACAGAACATAAAATCTCCCTGTATGCCGATGACATAATTTTGTTTATGTCGAATCTTAAAAAATCAATTCCGACCTTGTTGAATTTAATAAAGAATTTTGGGGAAATATCTAACTAACTAACTAACTAAATATCAGGATATAAAATAAATAAAACTAAATCTTCAATATTTTAATGCTAAATGAGACCCAGAGAAATTACCCAGCCCCTGAGGTAAATCAATTCAATGTTGTAAATCAGTTTAAATATTTAGGAATCCAAATTGTGCCTAAGCTAGAATCAATCGCCAGTGTCAATTATGAAGCCTTAATGACAGATATTGATGAGTTACTTCAGAGATGGATGTCACTACCAATGTCGATGATCGGGAGAATTAATATACTTAAAAGTAATGTCTTACCTAAAATACTTTATTTATTTCAATACATTCCCTTACCACCACCTTTAGATTTATTCTCAAGAATTAAAAAAAAGTTAGTGGAATTTATATGGAACAACAGGAGGGCTAGATTACGTTTGTCTTTATTATATTTACCATTTGATCGTGGAGGTCTGAAATGTCCAAATTTTATGTTGTATTATTGGTCGGCACAACTGAGGTCTATGACATATTATTTTTCATCAAATGATCTCCCTCACTGGACTGAAATGGAATCATACAATTTACCTTTACCTCTTCCCATATTCATATACTCAGATTCGGCAAAAAAATTACAAAAACAAGTTAAAAATCCATTTGTAAAGCATATGATCAAAATATGGTGTGAAGCTAAAAATTATTTAAAAGAACCACAGTTATTGTCACAATTTAGTCCAATATGGGGTAATCAATATTTTAAACCAGGGAGAGCGGACGCTGTATTTAAAGTATGGAATTTAAAAGGGATACAAAAGATTCAGGATTTATATTTGCCATGTGCAGAAAACATAATGTCTTTTGAAGAGCTGAGGATCAAATTTAATCTCAATAGAACACATTTTTTTAAATATCTTCAACTTAGAAACTTTATTCGATCAAATCAAAATAAAGCTCTCACTCGACCTATTTATTCATCCTTGGAAAAAATGATGATGAAAGATAGTAAAAGAAAGGGTATTATTTCAGAGTTTTATAACTCATTGACACTATTTTCAAGTGAAAATTCACTGAAAAGATTAAACTACTGGAAAGAAGATCTGCAAACTGAAATTTCGGAGGAACAATGGGAATTGGCTTGTACAGAAGCTCAAACCAAATCAATAAATGTACGCCTTAAATTGATACATTTCAAATGGTTAATGCGGATGTATGTTACACCGGAGGAATTAAATAGATATAATAAAAATATACCAGATACATGCACAAAATGCATGGAAAGTAAAGGAACTCTATTTCATTGTGTATGGGAATGTAGATTAATAAGAATGTTTTGGGAAGAGGTGAGGGTAACAATTGAAAAAATAATCTCAAAACAAATCATATTGAATCCTAAACTGTTTTTGTTGGGTCTGTACCCAGAAAAGCATAATTTTAATAAAAGTGAAAGAACATTCATAGACCTCAGTTTGCTTAATGCCAAAAAATGTATTGCACTATTATGGAAAAAGACTCATAGACCAGATGTGACTCAGTGGTTAAGACAGATGTTAACAAACCTTCCATTAGAAAGAATAACATATATACTGAAATCAAAGGAAATTGTGTTTGAGAATATATGGAGACCTTTTATTGATTATGTAAAAAATTTAAACATAACTCTTGAAGAAGAAGGTGAATGATGTGTGTGGACCTTGTAAATTCCAAACTGGTGAACATAATATGTATACTTATGTATTGGATTGTCTAGACTAAACAGAGGAGCATTGTTGAAGATCTGATTTTGTTGGTGGTTGTTGGTGTTTTTTAGTGCATTTTTTTTTATAGTACTTTAGTGTTAGTGTTTGATTGTTTGTATCATGTTTGTTAAAAAAAAAAAAAGGTTCAATAAAGATATTGTGGAAAAAAAAATAAATAAAGGCTTATCTTATCTTATCTTATCTCCCTTGCCCTAATCCCTCCACTGATGCACTCATCTCAAGGAGCAATAGTGACCTTTCTTCCCTCTGCTGTCACCCCAGCATCAAGCTGAGCATGTCTCTTTGAAGGCACCTTCACTTTGGCACCAGAGCTGCTACGACCATCATCATCTGTGCATCACCCGAAGCAAACAAGATTACAGAAGACTACAGAGACCAACTAACAAGGCGGCTTTGATCTGTACCATATATGGAGGAAGACAGTTTGATCTATAATGTAAAAAGTAATCAACGGATAAACAGCATCGGTGACGATGCAAAATCACAGGAGTCCTTCTACAGCTGAAAACACACAATCTCAATTATTAAAAGAATAACTGATGGCTGAATTTCAAGCAGCTCCGCTTGGTATTGCTCATGCTGACTCACTGTTAATATTGTCAGGGCCAAGCCATTGTTAATATAATGCAACACAAATGATTGTGACACTATGGCAAGTCAAAATGTCAGCTGTGAAAAAAGGTCAATGGGAAGCTGTCAACGGCAACAGCAGGTGCAGTCATCTACACGTAAAAACACTGCTAGATGTGTCGTGCTACTGCAGCCCTAAATGGGGCCAACACTGCAACTGTTAAATAGAAACATAATGCCAAATTCTAATGTGATAATTATGTTTGAATAGTGTAATATAATATCAAAACCTTGACTAAATTTGTCAATTTTGTATGGTTTGGTTTATGTATAAAGAGAGTGAGACAGCTGGTATCTGGACATTTCATCTCTTAGTCAGTAAATCACTCATCAGTCAGGTTGTTAACCTCTATGGTTATCATATGCTGTACAAGTCCTAGTTTTCGATCACGTGACCTCCAGCAGGCTCACCGGCCATTATGGGGGTGATAATCACGTAGTTAAATGTAATCAAAAAGGTGAAAACGTACAAAATTTATTATGAAACTCATGATAATGACAGACAGCGGTATGGCGACAAATTAGTTTTAACTGAGAAGCAGGCCCCCTATCTCATTCAAAGAAAAACTGTCCAAAAGACACGGAGAAGTGGGCTAACAACACCTATCCAGACATGTACAAAGCTAAATATATTTCTTGCTCTTCATAACACTTATCATGAATGTTTATCCACATCAGCCCATAAAATATTCACAGAGCCCCCAACTTAATTTCTCCTGTTTGCTTTTCTCTGTTTTTGCTCTCAATTTTTTTTTAGATGTGCTCTAATTTGATTTAGCATTAGCTTAAGGCTGGCTTCATTCAGCACACTCATCTGTCCAGGTGCTTTCAGATGAAGTTAGACATTGTTGTCTTAGCGTTTTATCGTTATCCCTCATTGTTAACAATAAGCAGTTGATTTGCAGATTCCCAACTACTTGTATAATCCTCAAAGCCACAGGCTAATTAGCTGGTGTTCTGACATTTTGGCATCAGAACAGCAAAACTTGGGTTACTACTCCGCTATTTTCTTCAGGTGTTGTTCAGAAGAATAAGACTTCCCAAACGAGTGACACTCTTGAATGTTGGTGAAGTCTGGATCTCAGCATCGTTCTCGAAAAGCCTCAACTCCAGCTAAGGTCAGCTTTAGCAGCTAGCTTGTTCCAGCACGGAATGCCCCGGCTTTGCTGGTTTCCTGCCAGCAGCCTCAAAGATAAAGATGTGTTGTTTTTCTCCTCTTCGGAGCCTTCTTTCATCAGAAAGGAAACAGGAGGCAAGCAGGATCCAGGTGTGGTCTGTACGGAGATCTAATCAGCAGGAATGATTAGAAGCATCTACGTAGCTGAGCATAAGGAGATATGTTCTGTCTCGCCTGTGTGGACACAGCTGATTTTATAGACTGCAGTCAAAGGTAAGAACTTGGCAAGGAGGGCTAAATAGTAATTTGGATCTTCATAATATCCTGTAGCTCTAAGGTGTGACACTTAAGTTGGCCCGGATCCCCGATAGGTCCCGTTAGATGAACAAGTACGTTTGTTTAGCTCTGTGTGTGTGCTGCTGGCAGCAACTGAGCTGATCAGAACAGGGAACTTATGAATCTGTGAAAATGTCCACAGAGCATCACAGACTCTTCAACAATATTATTAGTCAATTATTTCTACAAACCTATTACAAAATGGTCAGAGCACCCGCAAGTTGGAATGCAAGGAAGGCGCCACATCAGCTCTAATAATACTAGGAGAAAGCCAAATTCTCCTCCGTTTCTCTGATAGTTCCCGAGTTGACTCGCCTTGGTTCAACATAATTGCAGGTAATCAATAAAAAAAAAACACTTTCTCCTTCCCACCAGTGTTTGTACAACCAATTATTCCACAGTAGTGCATTATATTTACATAATTTTCAGCTTTAATGAAATACAGTCACTCCCTGCAGCTTCACTCCCAATATGGCCGCCCATATAGCGACTGGAAGCCGTATGACATCATCTTAAAACTATGAATATCTGAGGTGCATATTTCAGACTAAAATAAAAAAAAACACATTTACTGATAATGTGTCTTGGAAGTATCCATTTTACATGCTAGTACAGGTTTAATTTTGGTTTACAACACCTAAAGGCAGAAATTTTGATTTGAGGTATCAACTGATTACAGCCGTTATCACTAGGGATGAATCAAAACCACTCCAGATACCGATACCAATACTGTGACGCTGAGTATCGGCCGATACCGATCCAAACCCGATACTCTCTCTCTTATTTATAAACAACAAAAGTACAGAACATACTTTGGTAACGATTGGTTGCATTTTGCACACATATAAATCCACAAATCTAAAAGTCAAAGAATATATTACAAATTTGACTCAGGTCAGCAACGCTGCTGCTTTTTCTTATTTTAAACTGCAACATTGGCAGTATCTCACTGGTCAGCACTATGTAAACATGCATTCTGAAGTTTTAAGTGCAAGTTTATGTAAAACCATGAATCTGAGCATTTAAGTAAACATTCAGATGAAATTCAAAGTGCCACTTTATGTATGAGGGAAAAAATACTGTAGATCTGAAAATAAAGGAACTAACACTCTAAGTTGCTCTTATTTTGAAGTCATTCCTGTTCCATTTCATGTAGCCCTGTTGTTCTAGTCCTGCTTCCAGTTCACTGCTATAATTTGCTATTTATGTTTCTATCACCTACCTCTCATCAGCTGTAACTCTCTGTCAAAAGGTAAGCCCATGTTATATCTCTGTTTCCATACTCCAGTCTGGTTTTTCTTTCAGTTTCATTCTTTTGCTTAGGTTTCACTTTTCGCGTCCAGCCTCCGAGCTGGAAAAGTACTTCCTTCTGCTCAGTTCTTGACAGAATTCAGCATACTAATATACTGTCATACTTTTGCAAGTGTTTTATCAAGTTGCTGGTGTTGACGTTCCGATGAAGAAAAAAAAGAAGAAAACTGTAAACGCTGGTACCACACAGCAACATAACCGAGGCGAGTCCCACAGACAGGCTCCAGTGAGGTGACACTTGTTGCTGCTGAGGATAGAAGCTGCGCACAGCACGGCTGAGAACATAGTCACACCTTCATTTTATTTTAATACTATTAATGTATCGACTCGGTAAATTACTTTTATCCCTTACCGATACGGTGGATCGGATTGGCTCATGCCTACAGTAGTTATCACCTTCAGCTTTTTCATTATGAAGACTATGATATCTGTCAGAGGCAAAAGGAGAGAAAAATAGTGGAGAACCAAGAGTGCAACGGCAACAGTAACCGGCGAATGACTGTGAATGTTTACCAACAAGCAGATAGAACACCAGGGGACTAGACTACACAGCTCGTCCAACTGACCAAGACTTTGTGCTTGTAACATCGCTCGACAAAACTGAAAGCTGTGATTGGAGTTAATGGGTATCGCAAAGTTAGTTATTAACTTTCTCTGCCAATCCTGTCTTTGTGCTTTAGGCTCTGTGCTAGTTCATATGAAAACTGCCATTAAATGGGTCATGTGACTCCTTCTCCACACATATACGTATGGACAGATATGAACTGATGGAGCACCAATTTTTCATTCAATAAATTGTAAAGAGGTAGAATATTCTAAAATATAAAGGTAAGAAAATACACACACACACACACACACACACACACACACACACACACACACACACACACACACAGCGGAGCTGAAAATAAGCAGGAGAATAAATTATCTCAAAAATATTTAAACTTTTAAACTCTTAAATAAATTAGCATATTTTCTTTTTCCTTATTATAAATATAACTTTGTTCATATATCTTAAACTAGAAAAGCACTCGGAGAGCGCAGACCTCTGCCAAGAGCAATAGTCCCCCCCAGTATTGTGATTTATACCATAAATATTCTACACTAATTTTGTTATTGTTCTTTCCCTGTATCATGTGTTTCTGTATGTCATATGATTGGTCAAGAAAACAAAAAAAAATGTTATTTGAACTACACAAATACAATTTACTTAATTTAACAAGAGATACGACATGTACAAGTCTTTAGTTGGAGAACACATTCATGAAATTTATTCCTAATAATAAGTTCTGAATATTGAAAAGCTACCATTAACATAATTTTTCTAACTTCGATTCTTTTCAGGAAATTAAACATATGTACATATATGTAGTGTAGAATAGAACAATATTAACTCCAATCTTCTTTTAAAAAAAAAATATAACCTCCTGGCGGAGGTAATAAGTAAAAATCAATAAAATAAAACTAAGCTCGACGAGCTTCAATAGCATCTGGGGATAGCCCCTCATCCTGTCTATGCTGCCGTGTACTGTCTCTGTCTTTAGCACGGCGAGAAGCAGCAGCCTGTGGGCTCTCATTCAGTGTATGCTGCATTTTAGCGGCTCTGTCACAAGCTCGATGAGCTTCAATATGTAGTTCAGTGCTTCCTGCTGGCAGAAGCACTGAACTACACATTACCTCCGGGCCCTATCTCACAATGTTAAAGAATCCTTTAAAAAATTCCTGGATCCAGACGATGATCCGGATCATCCCCAAAATTTAATCAGTTCTTCCTTGTACCATTTCCAACAACGCCTGAAAGTTTCATCGAAATCCGTCCAAAACTTTTTGAGTTATCTTGCTAACCAACAGACAGACAGACAGACAAACAGACAAACGCCGGCAAAAACATAACCTCCTGGCGTGCGGCCTGGCGGAGGTAATTACACTAAAGGCTTGTTTATTTCTAATATAACAGCTGTGCATTTGAGCCATTTACTTAATCTGAACACACACACACACACACACACCTCAATTTGGCTTTCAGTATGAAATTTATGGAAAATGTAAAATTTCATGCGACAGTGATATTATATCACGAAAGTAGGGCATTTAAGTAGAAGCATGCAATGGTGATTTCCTCATCTCAATTTATTGAAACAAAAGCCAACAACAGTGGTAAGTATACCACAACAAAAAATGTCAATGTCTCAATAACTTGTCATGTGCCCTTGAGCATCAATTACAGTTTGACAACGACATCTCACGCTGTTCACAAGTCAACTTGTTGTCTGCTGAGGCATGAGATTCCACTCTTCTTGAAGGGCAGCCCTCAGGTCATTGAGGTTGTGGGGTGCAGGATTACAAGCCTCTACACGGCAACTCAGCTGATCCCATAGGTTTTCTATGGAATTCAGGTCTAGAGAAAGTGCAGGCCACTCCATTTGAGGTACCCCAGCCTCCAGCAGCCGTTCCCTAATGATGCGACCTCGATGAGCTGGAGCAGTCGTCCATGAAGATGAAATTAGGCCTGTGTTCATGCAGAGGCACAATGACTAGATTAATGATGTTATTCAGGTAGTATTGGCTTGTCACTGTACCATTCACAAGGCATAGGGCAGTTCTGTATTGACTAGACACACCTGTCCAGACTGTAACACCACCACCACCAAAGGCTCATCTGGTAACAACACTGCTGATGCATAGCGCTCTCTTTGACGTCTCCAACATTGTTGGCAGCCATCATTTCTGCTCAACATGAATCAACTTTTATCAGAGAACAGCACTGAGACCCACTGGTCCCTTGTCCAGTGTAAATGCTCCCTGGTCCATGCAAGACACATGTGCCTGGTGGTGTGGTCAGGTACCCTTTCAGGTTGTCTAGCTGATGTAAATGGTTTCAAATGGTCTGACGTGACACTTGGGTGCCTCTCACCTCCCTTAAATGTGCCTGGAGTTGAGTAGCAATCATCATCTGGTTCCGCAGGGCATTGTTCACGATGAAGTGGTCATTAGCATGGGATGAGGCCAAAGGACATCCACTTCTATACCTTTCTATGACTCTTCCAGTCTCTCTGCATCTCTGTTGCAACCTGTTGATGACAGTCTGGGACACTAAGCTCAGCGGCCACTTTCCTCTGAGAACATTTCCTACTGCTGAAATAGCACGGCAAGCACGGATGCTGAAAAGACAAAATAAGATACAGGCAACATGGACAAGAAATTGTAGAGTTTGGATCAAACTAAATGGAACACCTGAGGAAGCGAAGACCATAATAATCAGAGATCTTACTGACTTAAATAAATATAGATGAACACTGATTAAGAAAATTAAGAGACTATGATAATCGGAGTGGTGGCTCAGTTGGTAGAGCATCTGCCCCACACCCGGGAGGCAGGGGTTCAAATCCCGGCCGGGTCATGCTGAAGACCATATAAAAGTGGAACTTCCTGCCGTCCAGCTTGGTGCTCAGCAATAATGGAATGGAGGAGGGAAATTTGTGGCGGCGCCTTGCATGGCAGCGGCCCTCTGATTCTACACTTGGGGTGTGTGTGATTAACACAGTAGATAGGTAAAACACAATCTCGTTCTACTGTACATGATTGGTTGTACAGTTGAATGACAATAAAGGGTGATTTAAATTTAATCCATATCCACACACACGGCAAGAATAGTTCTTCTGTGACATACCATGTCAATGTACTTTTAAAAAAAAATAAATAAACAAAACAAACAAAAAAAACTTATGACTGACTTGAGTAGATATCAATTATCCCCAGTTGGAGGAAGTCATTTGACACAGAGTGAGGAAATTCAAACTCTGAAAATATGCCATTATGCTGAACATAAACTACAAGAGATGGAGAATGATATTGATCCTGATAACCACTTTTTCAATAATATTCATAATCATTGTGAATATTACACTGAAAAGCAATTCAAAAGTCAAGTGCAACTAGATGGTAAACTATCAATAACACACTTCAACAGCAGAAGCCTTAACAAAAACTTTCCACAGATTCAGGACTATTTAAAACAGCTAGACAGAAAATTTACAGCTATCGCAGCCTCTGAAACTTGGCTTAATGAAGAGCAGGCTCCCCTGATGGCAATAGAGGAATATCAGATGTTTCATACTAACAGATCTCAAAAAAAGGGTGGTAGTGTTGCACTGTATTTTGATGACCTGTATAGGTGTAAGCTTGTAAATGGAATGTCCTTTGCACTACCAGGGATTTTGGAATGTGTTACTGTTGAGATCGATCAAGATAAAACAAAAAATCTAATTATAAGTTGTATATATAGAATGCTGGGAACTTGCATTAAGACATTCAGAGATAAGTTAGTCGAGCTGTACAATAATATTACTAGTAAGAAAATGGTTGTAATTTGTGGAGATTTCAATATTGATTTACTAAATCCATATCAACAAAATGTAATTACAGAGTTCATGAATTCTACGTACAGTATGAGTCTATATCCCACAATAACACATCCCAGTAGAATCACAGTTCACACTGCTACACTTATTGACAAGTTGTTTGTTAATATTATTGATAAGAAAATAGAAAGTGGATTATTGATAAATGATATAAGTGACCATTTGCCAACCTTTGCACTTATCCATGGCCACACGGGGGCCAATACAGAAAAAATTTTAAAATCTTTCAGATACAAATCACAAAATGCAATCAGTTCTTTTAAAGAAGACTTGCTGAAGCAAGATTGGACAAAAGTCTATGTATCAGATATAAATGAAGCCTTTTTTTTTTTTTTTTTGTTACTTATTTGTACCCGTAGGTAGATTTGGTTTGCAGTCTGGTGACAAGCCACCGGCTGCCGGTCGCTGCGTGCGCAAGCGCCCTAAACCTACATGTTTTTGGTATGCGGGAGGAAACCGGAGAAATCCCGGAGTAAACCCACGCAACACGGGGAGAACATGCAAACTCCACACAGCTCACTGTTGGTCGGGGGCTGGGATCGAACCCACGATCTCATGATCCCCGCGATCCCCCGGCCAAGGGTAAACTGTGCTGCCGCAGTGCTAAACCACTGCGCCACCGTGCAGCCAAGCCTATGACAAACCATGCCTATGACACATTTATAAACATTGTAACCACTCTTTATGAAAAAAAATTGTCCATTAGTAAAGAAAAAGCTTAAACATAAATTTGTCGATAAGCCATGGTTAACCAAAGGATTACAAAAGGCGTGTAAAAAGAAAAATTTATTATATAAAGCTTTTCTAAAGAAAAGGACAAAAGAAGCAGAGCAGCGGTATAAAACATACAAAAACAAGTTAACATATATAATGAGATGTAGTAAAAGAGACTATTACAGTAAAGAACTGGAGAAAAACAGAGACAATATTAAAAATACATGGACAATACTTAACAATATTCTTGGAAATAAAAACAGAAATACAAGCTACCCAACCAATTTTTCAAAAAATAATAAAACGACTCAGAGTGTGAATGCAGTTTCACCTGCAGATGAATTTAATAACTTTTTTGTTAACATTGGTCCTAATTTGGCTTGAGAAATACCCATTACGGCACCTACGGGTGATACAATAAGCAAAAACACTGCTATAAAAGACTCCATTTTCATAAAGAACATAGACGAGAGAGAGGTCATTGAAATTGTTAAATCGTTTAAAAGTAAAACATCTACGGACTGTGATGGTATTGACATGCTCTTAGTCAAAACTATTATTGAATGCTTAGTGAAACCACTGACGTATATTTGTAACCTGTCTCTCCAAACAGGTATATTTCCCAATGCAATGAAAATAGCTAAAGTAATTCCGATATACAAGACGGGTGACAGAGGGGAACTTTCAAACTATAGACCAATTTCACTATTGCCGCAATTTTCCAAGATACTTGAAAAAATATTCTGTGAGAGAACTGACAACTTCATAATGAAGAATAATTTATTGTGTGAGCAGCAATATGGGTTCAGACACAAGAGGACAACTGCATTTGCTCTAATGGAATTTATAGAAAAAATATCAACTGCCGTTGAAAATAAAGAGTACTCAGTTGGGGTATTCCTGGATCTTAAAAAAGCATTTGATACAGTGGATCATAATTTATTATTAAAGAAACTACAAAATTGTGGTATTAGAGGGGTAGCACTGTCCTGGTTATGTAGTTACTTAAAGAATAGATATCAGTATGTACTGACGTGCGTGACGTCACGAGTGTGATCCCTAAACAAAACAACAATGGGAGATGATAGCAGTTCCAGCAGTCAAGAACACCAGAGTTTTCAGAGTGAAGAGGCATTCAGGATCGGTCACGAGACAGAGGAGGATGCAGGAGTGTCAAGTGAACAGGAAGAGAGCGAGGGAGGCATCGAACCGTACAGATTAGAGCCAGAATTTTCGGGGGATTCCGGCACCGACTCAGACCGCAGCAGTGATGGGGAGGAGAGTCGCTTATTGAATACAGAATGGTGAGTCTTTACTTTGGCATGTTTGGGGTGTCAGGATAACGAAAATTAACAATAAAAAAGAAAGGGAAAAAAAAACATCAGCATTTTTTCAACTTATTACAGTGATCCCTCACTTATCGCGTTTAATGGGGACCAGAACCGACCGCGAAAAGTGAAAAACCGCGAAGTAGTGTCACCCCCCCCCCCCAAAGGGCGTCACAAGCACTATTTTGCACAAAAAGGCACAAGAGAACAGCGAAAAGTGCCACTAAGCAACACGAGCGATAAAGAGCAATGAATGCGGTCTTCCTTCGCTGGGTATAGGCGCTCGGCAGGGAGCGAAGCTGGGTAAAACATCTCGGCCAATCAGCTTGCGAGGTAAAACGTCTCGGCCAATCAGCTTGCGAGATTCCCGAGCGGTGAAGAGGTGGGCGTAGAGGAGTGGAGCGGTGGTCAGAGAGGTGGATTTAGAGTTGTGCGGGCTCTCCGTGTTGATACCTGATGTTCTAATGTAGAAGGCAGGGAGAAGGCAGGGAGAAGGCAGGGAGACTACATTAGAACATCAGGTATCAACACGGAGAGCCCGCACAACTCTAAATCCACCTCTCTGACCACCGCTCCACTCCTCTACGCCCACCTCTTCACCACTCGGGAATCTCGCAAGCTGATTGGCCAAGACGTTTTACCTCGCAAGCTGATTGGCCGAGACGTTTTACCCAGCGAAGGAAGACCGCATTCATTCTTCTTTATCGCTCGTGTTGCTTAGTGGCACTTTTCACTGTTCTCTTGTGCCTTTTTGTGCAAAATAGTGCTTGTGACGCCCTTGGGGGGGGGGGGGTGACGCTACTTCACGGTTTTTCACTTTTCGCGGTCGGTTCTGGCCCCCATTAAACGCGATAAGTGAGGGATCACTGTATATCTAGAAATGCATCGCTTCCCGGTCGCTTTTCCTCCCCCTTTCTTTTCTTTCGTTGCCATGACAGCTTTCCTTGGCCACTGAACAGATCTTCCCAGGTGATGGAAGTGTTTTGTAGTCGACTATCACGACAAAATGCACCAAAAACAACCAGTGTCGACGTGCTCGCAATGGTAAACATGAGGACTGGGTCACACTCGTGACGTCACGCGGAACTCCGGCTGCACTTCTGGTTAATCGGCGGATTCGTCTGATTTTTCAGGGCGGGAAATTCAAAATCGCGATTTTCTCCAAGATTCCGGGATTTGTGGAGGGGGTGCCAATGATAAATTATCTTTATAATTGTATGTACTATCACCCAGTGCCGTTCAATGCCGTTCAGTTCAGTTCTACTTTAATAGCAATGTTAAATACATACACTACCGTTCAAAAGTTTGGGGTCACTTAGAAATTTCCTTATTTTTGAAAGAAAAGCACTTTTTTTCAATGAAGATAACTTTAAACTAATCAGAAATACACTCTATACATTGCTAATGTGGTAAATGACTATTCTAGCTGCAAATGTCTGGTTTTTGGTGCAATATCTAGATTGGTGTATAGAGGCCCATTTCCAGCAACTATCACTCCAGTGTTCTAATGGTACAATGTGTTTGCTCATTGCGTCAGAAGGCTAATGGATGATTAGAAAACCCTTGTGCAATCATGTTAGGTCTGCAATGCTGTAATTGCTGCAAATGGAGGATTCTTTGACGAAAGCAAAGTTTGAAGGAAAAAATTATTATTTCAAACACAAATCATTATTTCTAACCTTGTCAGTGTCTTGACTATATTTTCTATTCATTTTACAACTCATGGTGGTAAATAAGTGTGACTTTTCATGGAAAACACAAAATAATTGTCTGGGTGACCCCAAACTTTTGAACGGTAGTGTATATACAGTATATACTGTATATATATACAGTATATATATATATATATATATATACACACACACACACACTGTATATATATATATATATATATATATATATATGTATGTATGTATATATACAGTGGGGTAAAAAAGTATTTAGTCAGAATCAGAATCAGATTTATTGCCATTGTTCATGTAGTACACAAACTAGGAATTTGTCTCGGTGCCATGCTGCAACATTAAAAACATGATAAAGAGATAAACTAAAAAACTAAAGGACTAAAAACATGCAATAAGTGTAGAAAAATAAGTAATAATAATAATAATAATAATAATAATAATAGTAATAATGAGTAATACTCACTTCCGGTTATGGCTGCCACGTAGGACGGACGTGTCTCGCTCTGCTCTGCTCCTGGAGAAAAAAAATCGGCAAATAACTCTCTCATTTGGGACAGAACGTATCCCAGCATTTGGGCGAGGATATGTCGGCGAAGCCTAAGGCTGGAAAACCAGGAAAAGGAAAAAGCGAGCCGCCGAAACAGTCCAAATTAACGGACTTTCAGGTCTGTGACGCAGCAAACAAAACTCCATATATGGCGGAGGAGGCTGGCAACGCTGCGATTTCTGCGGGGAATGGCGCAGATGCGCTGATGGCTGCCATGAGTTCAATGAGAGCGGACTTTTCCTCTAGATTTGATGGGATTATGACAGCGTTGGAAGGAATAAGAAAGGAATTGGGTGACTGTGTAGAACGAACGGCGCAGATGGAGCTCCGTCTCGCTAGTGCTGAAGATGACGTCACCCGTCTTCAATTAAAGGTGCGCACTTTGGAAAAAAAAAAATAAATCTCTGGAAGATAATATTTTGGATTTGGAATCTCGGTTGAGACAGAATAATTTGAGGCTGGTGGGTCTTCCAGAGGAATCAGAAGGTCGGGACGTATGTTCCTTTCTGGAAAAGTGGATTCCGGAGGTGCTGGGCAGCGAGGAGTTGCAATCAGCAGTGGTTCTGGAAAAAGCACATCGTATTGGCCCACGGAGAGATAAGGGACTGCCGAGGACCTTAATTATGAAGTTTCTTAGCAACAGAGACAGGATGAAGATCTTCAACGCTGCACGTGCTAAAGGAGAGATTAAACACCAGGACCAGCAGGTGCGGTTCTACCCAGATTTGGCCACAGGAATCCAGCAATTGAGGAAGCAGTTTGATCCCGTACGTAAGGAGCTGCGCAACCTTGGGATTCGTCATGGTGTAATCTATCCTGCGAGACTGTTGACCACGTATGAGGGCAGAACCCACATCTTCAAGACCCCAGAGGAGGCGCAGGAGTTCATCAAGAAGATCAAAGAAGAAGAAGAGACTGGTGGGAGCTAAGCATGAACAAAATATAAGGTAGAATAATTAAGCATTTGCACAGGCATCTGACTGACTTGAAGTAAATAGTAAGTTTACAAAATATAGATTGTATTATATATTAAAAAAACAAAACAAAAACAAAACAAACAAAAAAAACTATGATGTACAAAGTTGTTAAAAATTTTGGAGTTAAGTTGGAAAACTACAGAGGAGAGTTAATGTTATGTCATTAAAAGCAGTAGAGTTAGGGTGATTGGGAGGATGAAGAAGGAGTGGCTTAGGCTGTTCCCCGTGGGTGTGGAACGGTCGATGGCTATATCGGGAGACAGAATTTTTCTTTTGATTTTGGGGGGTTTGCCACAAGTGTGGGAAGGGGAAATTTGTTTGTGTGTAGTTTGTAGGATGAATGTTCAACCACTCATGTTTTTGCTTCTCTGTATGAGCATGTTTACACTGCAAGGTAATCCCAAACTCTCTATTGATCATGGACCAAAGTGTTAATCTTAATTTAACTTCATGGAATTGCAGAGGTCTACAAAATTTAAAAAAACTTAAACAAGTTATGAATAAAATAAAGGACATGGGTTCAAGAATTGTGTTTTTACAAGAAACTCATCTGATAGAGGAGGATGTTAAAAGAATTAGGAGTAGATGGCAGGGAAGTGTATTCACCTCTTCATTTTCATCCCGAGCCAGGGGAGTTATGACTCTCATACATAAATCAGTTCCTTTTCAAGTGAAAAATGTAATTGGAGACAAATTTGGAAGATATGTAATCATTCAAGGTTCTTTGCTATTAGAAAATATAAATCTTGTGAACTTATATGGTCCCAATATAGATGATCAGAAGTTCTTTGCTAATTTATTTCTCATCTTATCATCACTTACAGGGCAACATATAATAGCAGGGGATTTTAATTGTACATTGAATCCAGGTGTGGATAGATCAACAGGACTGGATTGTACGCACATTGGATGTAGGATGACTATTAATCATTTTATGAAAGAATTGAGATTGTTAGATATATGGAGAGAAATGAAACCACAAGTTAAAGCCTATTCTTGTTATTCCAGTACCTACAAGACATTCTCACGTATTGATTATTTTTTGATTTCCACAGAATTAAGGTCCAAGATTCAAAACTGCTTTTATGATAACATCGTGATCTCTGATCATGCACCCTGTTGTCTAATATATGTAGATAAAAAATTGACAAAGGAATCAGGTAGATGGCAATTTCAGCATAAATGGCTTCAGGATGAGGAATTTGTCAAGTATATAGAAAAACAGATAGACGAGTTCTTTGACATCAATACTACACAAACATCAGCATGTGTAAAGTGGGAGGCTTTCAAAGCTTTTATTAGGGGACATATTATTAGTTATACAGGATCAAAATCTAAGAAGACTCGAGAGGAGAGAGCTAAATTGGAACATAAAATAAAAAATCTTCAGGAAAAAGTGTATGCAGGAAGTGACCCAAGGTTGGAGAATGAATTACTGATTTTGAGAGCTGAATACGACAAAAAATCAGCGAATAGAGCTGCCTCGAGTCTTCTAAGAATGAAACAATCTTTTTATGAACAAGGTGAAAAATCAGGAAAATTATTAGCATGGCAGATTAAACAATTGGAAATTAAAACACCAATTACCAGTATTATAAGTAATGGACAGGTAGTTATAGATCCTTTAGAAATTAATAGAGCCTTTAGAGATTACTATGAAAAATTATATGATACCAAAATGAACCTGATTTAACAAAACTAAATGGGTTTTTGAACGAACTATCTATACCGTGTATTCCAAATGAAAAACAGGGAGATATTGGAGTCTAAAATTAGTCAAGAAGAAGTTGGCTAGCCATTGATAATATGAAATCAGGAAAAAGTGCAGGACCAGATGGTCTTCCAGTTGACCTTTATAAAAATTTAAGAATAAATTAATAAAACCTTTTTTTGGAAATGGTTTTAGAAGCATTTCAAAATAATAATTTACCATCATACATAAATAATGCCTTAATTATACTGCTGCCAAAACCAGGTAAGCCCTCTAATAAATGTGAAAATATGAGACCAATAAGCCTATTAAACGCCTGACCTTAAGATAATCTGTAAAATTTTAGCAAGACGAATACAAGAAATTTTACCAAATATTATTAATCGAGATCAGAATGGCTTTATAAAGGGTTAGACAAGGCTTCCATAATGTAAGAAGACTATTTAATATTATTTATTTTAATAAAGAAGCACCGGATACAGCTCTCCTATCATTGGACGCCGAAAAGGCCT